>CM043703.1:91542876-92142876 GCA_023935145.1 Bretschneidera sinensis
GTATGCTGGAATCAAATTGATTCCTACTTTAAGCATTGAATTTCTTGTCTTAGTTAAGAGGGGTCATGGAAAGAACAGGTTCAAAATCACAATCAATTCCTTTTTCAAATCTTACTACAGCAGCACGAGGCATTCTCGCGTGCCATAAATGACCTAGGAATAGGAAGAATCCTATAACAAAATGAGATATAGCTAACCAACTTCTCGGAGAGACATAATTGACTGCGTTGTCTCGGTAGCTACACCACCCACAGAATTTAAAGAACCTAACGGGGAATGAGTCTTATATTTCACAGAACGACGTCTTGCCAAAGTTATTTGTCTTTTTTCAACCTACTCAAGTCCAAACCATTGGGACCCCTTAGAGGTTCTAACCAGGGAGCATGCAGATCCCAAAAACGTATAGTTTCTCTTCCAAAAATAACTTCTCCAATCGGGGAACACATTAAATATTAACCTAAACCCGTAGGTCCTTGAGCGGACCCTATGTTAGTGCCAATAAGTTGGTCTCTAACTATAAAAATAAATATTTGAGCTTGAGAAGCTTCTAGTCTAGTGGGCCTGTGAAACTCACTAAGATAGGTGGTATTATTGAACCAGACAAAGCAACAAGCAATGAAACCAAAAACCGATAAAGCAGCTAAACTATAAGACAAGTTAGCCTCCTCAGACCATTCAAGCGCACGACGAGCCCATGCAAATGGTTTGGTTAATATATGCTAGATCCTACCAAATATACAAACAGAACCTAACCATACATGTCCTCCAATTATATCTTCTAAATTGTCCACACTAACAATCCATTCTTCTCCCCCAAAAGGCGATTTTAGTAAATAACTAAATATAATACTTGGGGCTAAGAGTCAAGTTGGTAATTTTTCTTACATCTCCTCCTCCCGGAGCCCAGGTATCATATACGCCCCCAAAATAAAAAGCCTTGAATACTAGAAGAAAAGCACCTATACCTAACAAAATTAAGTGAATACCCAAAATTGTGGTCATTTTATTTCTATCTTTCCATATATAACCGAAAAATGGAAAATATTTTTCAAGAGTCTCAGGTCCCAGAAGTGCATGATAAATACAGCCAAAGCCCAAAACACCGGAAGAAATTAAGTGAAGTACTCCAGATACAAAGTATGGAAAGGTATCTATAACTTCTCCCCCAGGACCTACTCCCCAACCTAGAGTAGTTAGGTGGGGAAGTAAAATTAATCCTTGTTCATACATTGGCTTTTTTGGTACAAAATGAGCCACTTCAAATAGGTTCATTGCTCAAGCCTAGAATACAATTAATCTGGCATAGGCTACATGAGGCCCCAATAGCTTACCAAATAAATTGATAAGTTGGGCATTCTCGGTCCACCAAGTGAAACCAGTGGTTTCTTAGTCACGACCAACTAAAGCTAAAGTTCCATTAAAGAATGTTTCCATGTGGTAGAACCTCCTCAGGGAATATAAGGTTTTCATCAGGCTGATCTTGAGTCACCATCCAAGTAAAAATACCTTATTTTTTGTGTAGAAAGTCTCAAATTCAAGATCTTCCGCTGCACGGATTTCCTGGGAAATGAAATCATAGGCATGTAGGTTCAGAGCTAGACCGATTACTCCAAGAGCACTCATCCATAAACCAGTTATTGGTACAAATAACATAAAGAAATGTAACCAACGTTTATTGGAAAAAGCAACCCCAAAGATTTAGGACCAAAAGCAGTTAGCGGTGACTATTGAATAAGTTTCTTCGGCTTGAGTTGGGTTAAAAGCACGAAATATATTTGCACCATTACCATCTTCAAATAAAATATTTTCAACGGTAACACCATGAATAGTGCATAGCAGAGTAGCACCCAATACACTGGCAACTCTCATAATATGAAATGGGTTCAATGTCCAATTATGAAACCCTTGAAAAAATAGGATGAATCGAAACATAGCAGCTACACCAATACTAGGTGCAAAGAACCAACCAAATTGACCTAGTGGGTAAATCAGGAATACAAAAACAAAAACAAAAATTGGAGTATAGAATGCTATGGCATTATAAGGTCACAATTGAATAGATCGAGCAAATTCAAATTGACGTAACATGAAACCTATTAGTCCGAAAGCACCGTGGAGAGAAACAAAAGTCCACAGACCACCTAATTGGACCAAAGAGTAAAATCCCCTTGTGCTTTAGGCCCCATAGTAACAACAAAGAATGTGCTAAACTATCAGCAGGAGTAGAAACTTAAGCGGTTAAGAAATTGCAACCTTCCAAATAGGAACTGGCCAATCCATGAGTATACCATGAAGTTACAAAGGTTGTACTTGTGAATCAACCCCCTAAAGCAAAATAGGCACGAGGAAAGAGAAATAGACCAGACACATCGAAAAAAATGAAGTAGTCCCTCCGTAACAAGTCATCCATAATATCAAATAAATCATTTTCATCTTTGGTAAATTTACCAAGGGCTATAGTCATAACGATCCTCCTATTCAACTACTTCAAACATTTTCGAACAACTTGTGTTATGGTATTTTCAGGGTGTTCAAGAATTCAATAATTTATTTATGTATGATTTGATTTCTCGTACAATGCCCCATCACTATAAGATAAGAGACATTTGCCCGTGCTTTATTGTCAAGCGCCGCAATATATTAATCGTTGGCGCTTTCTTGGTGGAAGTGCTGCAAAATTCAAAGAACATATTCCGGTGCTTTAAAGTGTTGAAATATGAAAGGAGTATATTCCGGCGCTTTAAAGCGCTGAAATATAAAAGGAGCATATTCCGATGCTTTGAAGTGGCAAAATATGCAAAGGTGTATATTCCGGCACTTTAAAGCGCAGGTATATGCTCCCTTCATATTTCGGCACTTCAAAGCGCCAGAATATGATACAAAATTTCACATATTCATCTCGTTCCTTGCTGCGTCGTACGTGCTTTATTTCTTTGAAATTTTCGCTTTCTCTCTATGGTTGCTTTTCCCTGAAATTATCGCGCTCATTCTAGTTTCCTCTATTGCAAAGCAAGCTTCATTTTCAGCTTTCCGTGTTGCGTCGTTCGTGCTTCTCTCTGAAATTTTTGCTCTATCTCTCTGTGGTTGCTTTTCCCTAAAATTTTTGCGCTCTCTCTCTGGTTGCACTTCCCTAAAATTTTCGCTCTCTTTCTCTCTGGTTTTCTCCATTGCAAAGCAAGCTTTATTTCCAGCTTTCCTTGGCACGCCATACGTGCTTCCCTCTAAAATTTTTGCTATCTCTCTGCTCGCTTTTCCCTAAAATTTTCGCTCTCTCTCTCTCTGTTTTCCTCCATTGCAAAGCAAAGTTCATTTCCAGCTTTCTTTGAGGTCTGTCTCTCCTCCTCAAATTACCCAGGTACTTGATTACCCAAATTACAACAAGTACTTGACCCTTTATCTTGGAGCACTCCACTGCGCCATTTCCCTTAGCTCCATCGCGCCATTTCCCCCACACTAATTCTTCTTGCTGCTTCATTTTGGCTATCGCCTTTAGCTCCCCCGCCACAATATTTTTCGATAAACACCAGTAATTGTTCCTTTACTTATTACAATGTTTTTTTCTTTCCTTCTCTTAAGTACAATGGACTGGCTATAATTTTGGTTTTTGTGGCTATTTTGTACTTGTATGCTGCGTTTGGTTGTTGAATCAATGAAAAATGTAACTCAAACAATCTATTTGGTTTTATTTGTGTCTGTTGACTGGAAAACATATGAATGAAACTTGTAATTATTGAAGCTTGTTTGCTTGGTAATGTTTTGTTTCTTCCTATCATAGCATCTGTTGTTTTGCTATGTTTGCTGACTAGTCTGAGGAGA
The DNA here is from genome assembly GCA_023935145.1 of Bretschneidera sinensis. NCBI lineage: Eukaryota > Viridiplantae > Streptophyta > Magnoliopsida > Brassicales > Akaniaceae > Bretschneidera > Bretschneidera sinensis. Next base: position 91,546,693 of record CM043703.1, read on the forward strand.
GGAAAAAGTTAACAGTAATTAGAACTTCATTCTTTTTGTTGATTTTGTTCCATAAGTGTTTCCAAAATGGTAAAGTTAGGCTTGGTTGAGTGCAGCCTATTACTTTGTCAAATTCTTCGTGGTGAGAAATCTAAACTAAAAATGTTAGTCTTCTTCATTCTTTAACTTTATATATATATATATATATATATATATATATATATATATATATATATATTCTGTATTTTCTTAGCTACTGGATGGAAATGGAACTTTTAGTCTTGTTTAGACCATTTTTGTCTCAGAATGGTCTTCATTCTCTTCTGTGATCACATCCGAAAGATCTATGTTTGGTTCCCTAGTGTTGAAAATAGGATAAGAAATTTGTGATTTTGTGAATTTCCTTTTCTAAGTTTTCTGCCATTTCGGTTTTTGAGAGATGAAAGTCTTAACTCAACTAAGAGTCACACTTGCATGCAGTCTTTTAATTAAGGAGTAGTAGGGAGTAATTAATCATTGCTTGCGTAGATGTTGCCCTTATTGTTTTCGATTTTTCTGTTGGTTTCCTAGTCCTTTGGTTATGGTTAGTGATTACGAGCTGTTATTACTGTTGGTGTAGATAGAATTCAATTATCAAGATGTTAACATATCCTAGAAGTGATAGTTTAACTTCTATGGTTAGTTATTTATCAAAAAAAAAAGAAGTAAATTTCTATGGTTAGCTGGTAATTCATACTTTCAAAACTTCTTAAGAGTGTGTAATTAATGTAAGAAAGTGGCCAAGATTTGCATTATATATAATTGATTTGTAAAGTATTTGATTAGGGAGTGGATTGCAAGTGAGTGACCTAATCATGTAGTGATTACTGCCTTATTACTTAGGACTGGTAATGGAGTAGGTCCACAAAAAGGCCACCAAATTCCAAACCTGTTTGCTCTTTGTTGAGTTTGTGCTTCATCCATAACCAGTCATGACATCATGGGAAGAGAGAGAGATAGAGATGCCTTGCTGGTTTGCAATAAGAGAAGTTTTTAAATTCAAGATTTTCCCTACTATTTTGGATATGCGTGAATATACGAGAGTTTGGTTTGGTTTTGCTTTCATCATGGCTTACAGATGTTTTCTCTCTAGCTCCTTTTCTCACTGTGCAAGAGTACTGTATACAAAGTGGGGGTCTTAGAGTTCAAATGCATAATAACAAGATAAGTTTATCTGTTTTCTACATAGACTTAAATTACATTCTAATTGGTTGTGCCTTTTGTTAGGTTGTTACTATGTTTCAAACAAAGGGTAAAAAACAGTAGAGTACAAGACTTTGACAACAAAAACTTGAAGAGGTGCAAGGTAATACATTATACATTAGCATAGCATATAAATTAGTTAACATTGGGTACCAAGAGTGAAAAAGTGCTATTGTCCTATTTACAGAGAGCGCTGGGACACATGGAACAAGGACAAAAGGACTATATATTGGTATGGCAAGTGTGAACTTTGAATAACCCAAGTCGAAGGCCCACAACATAGAGACTATATAAACGAGAGAGAGAGAGAAGAGTTATCTTTCCCATGTTGTCAGAATCATTCCCATCCTTAATTTATAAAAAAACTTTATTATCCTGGTAATGATGCGTATGATTATAAGTATGCAGTCCATTTAGGATGATGCATTAAAAGCATCTAAAAGAATTGTTTGTTTGGTTGATTTTTGGTTCGTTTGCAGTCCATTTATATACTGATCTTTCATTGGTTTGAACACTGAAGGCAATGATTGAAATCACCATATCAATTGACTCTAATCCTAAAAAGTCTAAGGCAATGATTGAACTTACTTAGAGGTAGAATTTTAGTACCTAAATCTGCAGGATTTTCTTCCGTGGCCACCTTGTCCACATGAATGCATCATTCCGTAATATTTTCCCAAATGAAATGGTACCGAACATCCATATGCTTTATCCTCTCATAGAACACCAGATTCTTGCACATATGCAATGCACTTTGGCTATCTGAATACACCACCACCTGCTCTTTTAGTACCTTCAACTCTTCCAATAACCCACTACATAGCCTTCTTAATGGCTTCCATTGCTGCTATATACCTAGCCTTGGTTATTAAAAGTGCTACCACCAGCTGCAACTGAGCCTTCCAACTTATACAACATCCGTTTAAGTTGAATAAGTAGGAGGTAATCAATCTTCTTTTATCTCAGTCTGCTCCATAGTCCGAATCAGAATAACTCTCTAGACAGATGGACTTACCCCTCTTCTCATAAACCAGCCCCACTTTTGGGCTTCCCTTCAAGTACCTTAGTAACCACTTTATCCCAAGCCAATGCTCTTTTTCGAGATTACTCATAAACCTGCTGAGAACACTCATTGCATAAGCAATGTCGGGTCTAGTGCTTACCATCATGAACATGACTGATCCAAGCGCATTAGAGTAAGGGACCTTTTCCATTTCCTTCTTCTCCTCATCCGATCTCAGACATTGATCGCTAGAGATCTTGAAATGACTTGCAAGGGGAACCTTCACTGGTTTGCTATCTTGCATAGAAAACTTAGATATCATCTTTTCTATGTAGGAAGTCTGAGAAATATTTAATCTATTTCTCTCTCTTTCCTGGATTATATGCATCCTAAGGATCTTTTGTGTATAGCCAAGATCCTTCATCTCAAACTCCTCACTGAGTTGAGACTTTAATTTTTTTATCCTCTCCTTGCTATTACCAACCAACAACATATCATCGACATAGATGAGGATGATCACCATTTCCTCCACCTTGTGCCCCTTGTAGTACAAGCACGAATCATAGTAGCTCCTCATGAAACCCAAACTAGTTACAAAGGAATCGAACCTCTTATTCCATTGCCGAGGTTATTGCGTCAGGCCATAGAGACATTTCTTCAATTGGCTCACCAAATCTCCCTACCTTCCTTCCTCGTAGCCTTCAGGTTGCCTCATGTAGATGGTCTCATCAAGCTCTCCATGTAAGAACGCTATCTTCACATCCATTTGCTCGATTTCCCAATTAAATTGGACCACCATTGCTAACACTATCCTTATCGTCTTGTATTTCATAACCAGTGAGAATATTTTGGTGAAATCTATGCCTTCTCTTTGTGTAAACCCCTTCGCCACTAGCCTAGCCTTATACTGGACTTCATCCCCTAGAGTGTTCCCTTATTTGATCTTGTAAATCCATTTACAATCTACAACTCTCTGTTTTTCTGGTTTGGGCACCAATTTCTAAGAGTTGTTCTTCTTCAAAGAATCAATTTCTTCCTCCATAGCTAGCTGCCACTTTGATGAATCCTTACATTCCATAGCATCCATGTAAGTTTATGGTTCACTTATCCCTCCTTCTGTCCAAAGAGTTGCTACATTAGCATTCGCAAAATCATATCTCAAAGGTGGTCTAACCACCCTCCTTTCCCGGTCCCTTGTGAGTTGATAGTCATTCTAACTTACTGCATCATCCCCTTCTAATTCAGCCTCCTCTCGAGTGTCCTAAGCTTGGCCTTCATCAAAGGGCTCCACCTGGTCCGAACCCTCTTGCCATCCTTGCTCTACCTGAACTGAATTTTCCTTGATGCTATGCTCCACAAATACCGAACTAGTTTGCTCACTATCCCCTGCAGGGTTAGTTTACTCCAAATAGGGAAATAACAATTCATTAAAAATGACATCCCTACTTACTATGAGTTTTGTTCCTTTTGGCTCTAAGGACCACAACCTATATCCCTTAACCCCATCACCATATCCTAGAAACACACATTTTCTAGACCTTGGGCTAAGTTTATCATCCTTTTGATGTGCAAACGCAGCATATCCAAAAGTCCTAAGGTTACTTAACTCAAGGGGTTTCCCACTCCACATCTCCTTGGGAGTCTTAAGGTCTAAAGCCCTAGAGGGTGATCTATTAACCAAATATACTGTAGTAGACACAGCTTCTCCCCAAAAATATTTTGGTAAACCGGACCCAATTAACATGCACCTAACCTTTTCCATAAGGATCCTATTCATCCTCTTAGCAACTCCATTTTGCTGAGGGGTTTTCACAACTGTTCTATGTCTTAGAATTCCATTTAACTCACATAATTTATCAAAATCCTTATTAAAAAATTCTAAGCCATTATCAGTTCTTAACACCTTAACTACCCTGCCCGTTTGAGTCTCAAACAACTTTTTCCACACCACAAATTTATTCAAAGCATTTGATTTATTTTTAAGCAAATAAACCGAAACCTTTCTTGAATAATCATCAATTAAATACAGAAAGTAACAATTACCTCCCTGTGTTGGTGTTCTTGCTAGTCCCCAAAGATCCACATGAATGTAGTCAAGAATGCCCTTAGACTTGTGCACTCCGGTGTTAAAGCTGACCCGATGTTGCTTCCCAAAAACGGAACTCTCGCAAAAATCAAGTTTCTCTACCTTGTCACCATCAAGTAGACCATTCTTGCTGAGAACTTGCAGCACCTTTTCGCTCATATTTCCCAAGCGATTATGCCAAAGTACTGCCTTATAAATCTCAGCCATCAAGCTTGCTGCTTGATCCTTGATTTTTGTCTCTCCGATCATCTCATAGAGACCATCCTTTATTGCTGCTTTGATCACTATCAAAGATCCCTTGGTTACCTTGATCTTTCCTCCCTCTGCTTTGTATGTGTACCCCATGGAATCCAGTTTCCCCAATGAGAGCAAGTTTCTTCTCAAATCCGAAAAATACCTCACATTTCGCAGCAGCCTTATGACTCCATCAAACATCCTCAATTGGATGTCTCCTATCCCCCTCACTTGGTGATAAGGGTCATAAAATGCATCTTTATAGTACTTAATTGTTAGCATTTTAGGGTTGATCTAGGTTTGAATTGCACTTTTATACCTTAACAACTCTAAAGTGTCATTCTTGGATCATTGATCTATTTCGATGCATTTTCAAGTACTTTAAGTTCAAAAGAGATGGAAAAGCTATCATTTCTTGAAGCACAATGACTCGATGAACACCGGAGTGAAGGTTCACAAGCATTTGGAAAGGAGTTTCACTAAATTGCCAGAATTTCCCATACAGATCAATCATCTTTGCAAATTAAACTGTATTGATGCAGGAAGAACTAGGAGATAAGCCATATATGCTTAGAAAGATCCAGAAGTCTATTTTTTGGATAATTTTACGGCTCATCAAAATGATTTTCCTAGAGAAAGTTATGGCAGTTTTAGTAGACAAAGGTCATGCCTCCAGAACAGCACCGCGGTGCCCAGAAACCTCCATATCTTGCCCAACAGTCAGCACTGCGGTGCCAAGAAGCTTGCCCAGCCAAATTATGCCTAGAACTGCAGAGCCCATACAGCAACACCGCAGCGCGCACATGCTTTTCTTCTCCAAGCTTTGACCTAATTAGGATTTTAATGACTTTTTAAACCCTAAAACACCCTTGGACTATGTGTATTATAAATAGATCACTTAGTGTTTGTAAAAGGGAGATCAATTAGAGGCTAGAGGTCAAGGAAAACATCATGAAGGCTGCCACACTCTCCCCCATGGCCAACTAATCTCCAAGCAAGGCGAAGGGATGAATCCCTAGGTGTAGTTGTTCTTATTTTCTAGCCTTGATTCATTGTAGTTTGGATTTATTATCATTAAACATTGTTATGATTTATTCTTTAATCTAATTAGAAGATTTCTTCTTAATCTGGTGATTGCATGCTTCTCCTAGATATAAGTTTAGTCATGCTCTTCTTATGTCAATCTGTTTGGATGTGATTGAGTCCGGTAGACTTCTCTTTTAGGTTTGTCCATTATTGCGATATTGTCATTAAAGATATATTATCATTTCTTGATAAACTTATAGGATAGGCCATGTGTGCTTAATTCAAAAGAGCAATTCATATCAATCACATTAGGGTTTATATATGTGCTTTAATTGAATATTTGTTGATTGCTTGTTTTGGGATGTGAAACATGCAATCGAGATAAAAACAAATGAATCAAGAATAGAATAAGGCAACAAACCTAGGGAGGATTCCCGAACCCTTGTTGTTCTCTATTATATTTACACAATTATTTCACACTACTTCAAACTCAGATTTTCTCGTTTAATGTTTATCGTTTGTTTTAAGGTTTGCACTTTCTCTTGTAGTTAGTTTGTCTCCCTGTGGAATCGACACCCCAAAGCCGTGCTACAACTACCGCGTTATATTTTGGGCATAATCAAATTTTGGCACCGTTGCCGGGGAGATGTGCTTAACTCAAGGAAGATTGACAACCTTAAGACATGACGGTAGAAGAGTTGTAAATAGTTTTTCTTTTCAGCAGCTATAAAGGCGGTAACTTCGTTCCTTCTTTTAGCTTGCTGCATTAATTTTTATTTTATTTTATTTTATTCTTTCTTTTTATAGTATATTTTTTCCATTATTTTGTTACCTTGAATGCAAAGACATAGAGATGCTTTGGGTAGATTTTCTTGTAGGTCTGTGCTAGAGTCAAAATTAAATTATTTTCTAAATCCTTTATTTGGTAGTCCACCTAGTCCCGAAGAAATTAGTGAACATGAATATCAACCCCCTAGGACCCTTCAGGATTACCTCAACCCTACAGGCACAGCCACACCATCATGCATCATGTTTCCAGCCAATACTCCCCAACTAGATTTTAAAACAGGGATGATACAGTTACTCCTTACATTCCATGGCTTGGAAAACGAAAACCTATATGTGCACATTAGAGAGTTTGAGGACGTAGTTGCGACTTTTCATAGTCAAGATGAAACTCATGACATTATTAAACTTAAGTTCTTTCTTTTCGTCTTGAAGGATAGAGCTAAGAGTTGGCTATGCTCACTGAGACCACAATCTATTGGGTCGTGGGCTGAGATGACTCGAATTTTCTTTAATAAATACTTTCCCTAACATAAGACCAATGCTTTAAAAAGACAAATCTCCACCTTTGCACAAAAGGACAGTGAGACTTTATATCAGTCTTGGGAGAGATTTAAGGAGTTGTTGAGTATGTGCCCTCACCATGGGTATGAGAATTGGCGCTTAGTGAGCTATTTTTATGAGGGACTTACATATAGGGAGTGCTAATTTGTAGAGATGATGTGTAATGGTGAGTTCTTGGAGAAAGATCCTGATGAGGCTATAGAGTACCTCAATGAGCTTGTTGAAAAAACTCACACTTGGACTAGACCTAGTGCTACTGAAAGCACAAATAGGTCACGACCTATACGAAACCCAAATGGTGGTGGAATTTACCATCTTAGGGAAGAGGATAACCTTAAGGCCAAGGTCGAGATGCTCACTAGGGAACTAGAGGTGTTAAAGACTAAGAGCTTAAAGCCAACACACGTAGCTAATCATGCAAAATCTTTTAAACCATGTTTTGTGTGTGGTGGGGTAGATTATCTCACCCAAGAGTGCCCCACATTTACTGAGACGAGAGGGAAATATAACGAACAATGTAATGCCTTAGGCATGTACAAGAAGCTTTTGGCACCCTTCTTTGATATTTATAATATGGGATGGCAAAATCACCCCAATTTCAGCTGGAAGTCTGAAAACCAGCAGCTTACAAAACCCCCTGCACCATATCTTGAACCATATCATTCGCCTGTATCTTCTAGGAGTTCTTTAGAAGACACTTTACATGCTTTTATTGAGGCACATGGTAAGACTAATCAAAGACTTGAATCTTTAATTACGCAGGCTATTGAAGAAAATAAAGAGATAAAGAGCCCAGTGTCCAAGTTGATGAGCTACTTGAGTGTGACTGAGCAAGGTACGTTCCCTTCTCAAGCTCAGTCCACACCTCATGGTCAATACCTAGTGCAACAGAATATAAAGAAGGTGAATGCCATTGAGACACTAAGTGGTAAGTTATTACACATCCCAACAACGAAAAACTCAGAGGATGTGGACAAAACCCACCAAGCATACATGATTGACTCATTCATGAAAAAGGTCCAGCACCTTAATCCATTAGAGTCCATCCTCACCCATGGCTTCACAAGAGCATATATCAAGCCAGAATTTACAGATGTTACTGATGACATCCTTGAAGCCTCTCCAAAGCATACAAGCACTGAATTTGGCAGTGAAGCAGTGGCTGGTGCATTCAACCTATGTTTTTCTAGGAGAGAATAAGAGCATCTGGCTGAAGACGTAAAACTTAGCGCTCATGGGAGGCAACCCACAACATATCCTTTTATTTTTACCGTTTTTCATTTTTTTCGTTTATTATTATTATTTTGTTGTGTTCCAGTTTTACTTTCGTATTTCTTTTTCAGGGACAAATATACGAAGAAGTTCAAATGGTGGTGCACAATTTTCAGTTTCTGTGCACTTTTGGCTACAAAGGGAGTTTCCTTATCTTTTGCTTTCACATTGAGGACAATGCCTACTTTAAGTTGGGGGTGGAGGAAACATATTCCTATTTTTCTTTTAACATATTCCTATTTTTCTTTTTCCATTGAACTGCTTGGTGTCATTTTCCCTTCTTGTTTGTTTTTAGCATGCTTTGTGTTAGCCTTAGAGTTAATTCACATGTCAATGATATGAGCCTAAATTGAGATAACATATAGCATTTAGAAGAAGTTAAATCTTGCTTCGGTTTGAAATTAATTTAAGTATCAATCTTCACTTGGTTTGAGACTCTAGTTTGCGGTAAGAATGTATGATTAGTCTAAAATATTTAGAGAAGTTTTATGTGTGATTGCTTTGTGAATACTTTTGTGGTCTCAACAAGCTCTAGAACTTATTTGATAATCACTTGAGGCGAATTCCTAGGATGCACACTACTTAGGATATGATATAGGCCATTTTTGTACCGTTTGAGTCTTTCGAACTTACCATTGCTATATTTATCACTTGTCATCTATTTGAGCCTTTTTCTTGAAAAAGAATTTGAGCCTTGTTTCTTTCAATAGCCCATTTACTCACTTTTATGAGCCTAAAATATTTTATCCTTACCTTCATTTTAAAAGAACTTAGTTATACACATTTGTTGAGAAGCACTCAAGAGGAGTAAGGATGAAAGTATGAGGAAAAAAAAATTACTACAAAAGAGATAAGTTGGGGGTTGTGGAAAAGAAAAAAAAATTGATGAAAAAGGAGGCGAATGGTCTTATGTGCCAAAATAAAAAATAAAAAAAGTGAATTATGGCAAAGAAAGAAGAAAGAAAGAAAAAAAATGGTGATTTGTTGAAAGAAATGCTCGAAAAATGGTTGGAAGAGTTGGGTATTGAATTAAGGTTATCCGGTGCTTAAAAAGTTGTGTTCAAAACTAAGAGATTAAGTTCTTTTACTTGTTGAATCCTTCTCGAACTTTCTTAACCTTTACCTTAGCCTAACGTTACAAGCTTAGTAAAGACCTATTGATCCAATGTAGTGTGATTTTTCTACAATAGTGGAGAGTGATTCGAAAAGTGAGCCTATTGAGCTTGTTTTTGTGATTGATGTCACGCAATTTATGTTTTCAGAGGCCAAGACTTGTATTCATGATTGTTATGCATAAAATCATATGAGCGTTCGGATTAATGGATTATGGTAAGATGGATGTTAAGAGTTGATAACAATTTTAAGATTGATGTTTAGATTACTTTTGGACTTAGGTGAAATTTAATGATTCTATGTGCCATGTGTTATGTGTGATTTTTGAGACAAAAGTGAATTACTCTTAGTTTAACACTAACATTGCTTTACCTTGTTTTGATTCCCACCATAAAATTCATCTCTTGTTTTTGCTTGAATTGCTAGGGACTATCAATAAGCTAGTTGAGGGTTATGATGAGGGTCATAAAATGCATCTTTACAGTACTTAATTGTTAGCATTTTAGGGTTGATCTAGGTTTGAATTGCACTTTTATACCTTAACAACTCTAAAGTGTCATTCTTGGATCATTGATCTATTTCGATGCATTTTTTAGGTACTTTAAGTTCAAAAGAGATGGAAAAGCTATCATTGCTTGAAGCACAATGACTCGATGTACACCAGAGTGAAGGTTCACAACCACTTGGAAAGGAGTTTCACTAAATTGCCAGAATTTCCCGTACATATCAATCATCTTTGCAAATTAAACTATATTGATGCAAGAAGAACCAGGAGATGAGCTATATATGCTTAGAAAGATCCGGAAGTCTATTTTCTGGAGAATTTTACGACTCATCAAAATGATTTTCCTAGAGAAAGTTATGGTAGTTTTAGTAGACAAAAGGTCAGGCCTCCATAACAGCACCAGCCAACACCACGACCAGCACTACGGTGCCCAGAAACCTCCTCATCTTGCCCAACAGCCAGCACTACGGTGCCTAGAAGCTCGCCCAGCCAAATTACACCTAGCACCGCAGTGCCCATACAACAGCAACGCAGCGCGCACACGCTTTTTTTCTCTGAGCTTTGACCTAATTAGGATTTTAATGACTTTTTAAACCCCAAAACACCCTTGGACCTTGTGTATTATAAATAGACCACTTAGGATTTGTAAAAGGGAGATCGATTAGAGGCCGAAGGCTGGGGAAAACATCATGAAGGCTACCACACTCTCCCACATGGCCAACTAATCTCTAAGAAAGGTGAAAAGATGAATCCTTAGGTGTAGTTGTTCTTATTTTCTAGTATTGATTCATTGTAGTTTGGATTTATTATCATTAAACATTGTTATGGTTTATTATTTAATCTAATTAAAAGATTTCCTCTTAATCCGGTGATTGCATGCTTCTCCTAGATATAAGTCTAGTCATGCTCTTCTTATGTCAATCTGTTTGAATGTGATTGAGTCCGGTAGACTTCTCTTTTAGGTTTGTCCATTACTGCGATATTGTCATTAAAGATATATTTTTGTTTCTTGATAAACCTATAGGATAGGTCATGTGTGCTTAATTCGAAAGAGCAATTCATATCAATTAAATTAGGGTTTATATATGTGCTTTAATTGAATATTTTCCGATTGCTTATTTGGGATGTGAAACTCGCAATCGAGATGAAAACAACTGAATCAAGAATAGAATAAGGCAACAAACCTAGGGAGGATTCCTGGACCCTTGTTGTTCTCTATTATATTTACATAATTATTTCACACTACTTCAAACTCAGATTTTCTCGTTTAACTTTTATCGTTCATTTTAAGGTTTGCACTTTCTCTTGTATTTAGTTTGTCTCCCTATGGAATCGACACCCCAAAACCGTGCTATAACTACCGCGTTATACTTCTGGGCGTAATCACTTGGCCAGAAGTGTCATTCCCCAAGAGAACCTCTCCATCATTGGTTTCCTTGAAATTCTTGTTGAACCAATCCCTGTGAGGGCACATGTGATAAGTGCACCCAGAATCCAGGATCCATTTCTCGTTGCCTTGCCTTCTGCTCACATTTGAGCACCCAACAATAACATTATCTTATTGTTCTCCCTTGGCAATCGAAGCCTCTCCATTGCTGGTATGGGTTCTTCCTCTCTCATACCTCGACTTCTTCTTGCAATCTTTCTTGAAATGACCCTCCTTATTACAGTAATAGCATCGCTTCCCTCCAAACTTCGGTTTGGAATACAATCTCCCATGGCTCTGCCCTCTACCCTTTGATTTCTCCCGGTAGTTGCCATAGATACTACTACCATTCCGAGTTACTGGCCTTCCTCTAACGAACAACCTTTCTCCACTTGATGCTTCCCTCATCTTGGCTTTGAAATCATGAGCCCTTATAGCATTGATCATAATTTCCTTAGTTAGTGTATCTCTTCCATATTCAATAGCATTAATCAAGCTTTCAAAATAATCAGGAAGAGAATTCAATAACATAACAACTAATTGTTCATCCGGGAATGTTATACTAAAACTAGCCAAATCTTGAACTAGTTTATTAAACATATCAAGATTATCTTGCAACTCTTTATTAGGATCCATTTTAAAAGCAAAGATTCATTTAAGAAGATAAATCTTATTAGGGAGAGTTTTGGTAAGAAACAACTCATCTAGTTTCTTCCATATGACAGCTGGATCTTTCGAGTCTTCGCACTCCCGTGTGACACTATCCGATATGTGCAGAAAGATGGTGCTATATATCATCTTCTTCATCTCATTCTACTAGACTTCCGTGATACTTGCTGGAAAACCGTCATCTTCTCCAATAGCCAAGTCCACCTTTTGTTACATAAGAACTACCTTGATCTTCTGCTTCCAAAGGGCAAAGTCTCCCTTTCCATCAAACTTCTCAACAATGAAATTTGAACCTATCTTGCGGAGAAAATCTCAAGATTTATGCAGCACCCACAATTGCTTTCCAACTTCTAAATCTCAAGAACTCGATCAAATCTTGATCCAACACCGTTCTTGAATCACCCAAGAAATTGACCTCTGATTCTTGTCGCCTTGCTCCGATACCCAACTATACAAGCTCTGATACCACTATTGGAAATCACCCTCAAGATGCCCAAGTGGTGATCTTCCAAACACCCAAGTCTAGAATGACTTGTAATGAACAGATACAATAATCAAGCAAAAAAAGAACACAAGCAATTTTTTATCGAGGTTCGGCAATGTGCCTACGTCCCCGTGAGCACCTCCGAGCTATCTGCACTAAATCAATTGAGTTCTTACAATTATAGCAACACCTCTTCAAGAATCCTCTTGTTCTTGAAGAACGAAAGAAGAAGAAAAAGAAAGTGATAAGGACTACTGTTTCCCTGGATATTTTCCCAAGAAAATTCCACTTACTAGCCCATGAATCCCCAATCTATACTACTCTCTCTAAATAACCAGCCTCCCTACAAAGAGTCTCTCTTATGTTTTGTGTCTTTGCACTCTTACACTTTATCTCACATATGATGATGTTCTATCTTCTTTTATAATTGAAGCTAGGTGACCCTTTATATAGTGCACCAACTTCTTGAACCAATCTTGAAGTTAATCAATTATAGCCCTCCAACAAGTCTAAGTGATCCTAGGCATTTTAATAAAGCCCTACACACCAGGAGAAGAGTGCTGAAACTTGGCTTTAGGTGTGCTTGGAGCAGTAGCCTAGAACAGGGCAGGCCGCGACTCAGAGGAGGGGAGAACAGGCTACCATGCTGGAGGCCTTGGCTTTGGTGGCATGTGCCGTGGTGCACAGGGCCGTGCCGTGGTGCACACCTTGGGCCTCGGTCAGCATGGAGGGGCAAATCTTTTGGACTTTCTGTGGGCCGGGGTGCACCCCTATTACCTGATACTGACTTCAACTTCTTTAATTATTGGACAAATCCCAACACCACGCACCAACTCAACATGCTAATCAGAGTGCATCAGGTGTGTTTGGCACCGCGGTCCAGAACAAGGCAGGCCATGACACACACAGGGGCAAAACTTTTTTAGGTGCTAGGTGCCACGACGCACAGCCCTGTGCCGCCTTATGCCACGGCACACACCACCCTGTGCCACGACGCACACCTGGTGGAGGATCATCCTCCCTTGCTATAGGCCGCTACGCACACACCTTGTGTTGCGGCTCAGAAAACTGCTGAAGCTTCATCTTTAACTTGTTTAATTCTTATAAAATTTTAATAGTTCTGAACCCAGCTCATATACCACTTTAATGGGTGAATAGCCTAACCTTTGGAACATACTATAACCCTAGGTGGCAAAGAGATGACATTGAGATGCCAAACCTTCTTGTCGATGTAAGCTCTTGAGGAAGATTAGCTTGTTATCCCTAGAGTAACTTTTATCCATTGAGCGATAGCCCTTCCAGTTGACACCATCAGATCACTAAGGCTGACTTTCGTCCCTGCTCAACGGGTGGGTCTTGTAGTTAAGATTCCTTATATCTTTGCGTTCGAGGCCCAATTACCTTTTAGTAGGCCTACGCCCCATAAAAACTATCTGCCTGAGATTGTATCTTAGCCCATAGGTCCTAACATAAGGTTAGAATTCTAGCTCTTCCAGAGTTGTACCGAAAAGAGGCCTTCTTCGCCTTCCACCTAAGTTGTGCAAAAAAATCCTAAAGCCAATCCCAGGGAACAATGAAGCTTCGTAGGGTCTGTTGAAATTTGTCTAAGGTTTAAACATGGTCAAAATTTAAACCAAGGTTGGGAAAATAAATTTCAGCATGTTAAAGAAGTGCATACAAGTGTGCGCGACACTTTGGAGCAAGGCAAAGGTAGGCACACTAGTGTGTGCGCCTAAGCACCCAAGCTGGAAAGTATGTGCATCAGGTCAGGCTGCGGCCCAACTTTTTCCAGGCAGTAGTACACAACATGGAGGAATGCTGGAGGAAGACCAGGCCACGACGCACTCTACCCTAGGCCACGACACACAGAGTGGCAGCAAGTGTGCCCTGTTTCAGCATGCACCTTGTCCTGTTTTAGGCCGCACCCTGAAGGAACACCAAGGCTAGTTTTTTAGCCTTATGTTGAGTGCGTGGATGTAAGATCAAAATGCACAGCTTGACTAAAGAATGAACAAAGGCCATCGTTGAGTGGTCATCAAGATCTAAGGGTGAAGATTGACTCTCAAGATTGGACAAGAAGTTGGTGCACTATATAAAGGGTCATCTAGCTTTATTCTCATCAACAATGTGATATAATTTGAGATCAATTATAAAGAGTGACAAGACAAAATACAAGAGAGAATTGTGTGAGAGTGCAAAGACACAAAACACAAGTAGGACTCATTATAGTGAGGTTGGTTGTAAAGAGAGAGTAGTATAGATTTGATAGAGAGCATTGTAATAGTTCTTATCATCTACTTTCTTCTCTTCTTGGTTTCTTAAAGAACTTGAGGTTTCTTGAAGAGGGTTGCTAGATTGTAAAGAACCATTGATTTGGTGCTGAGAGTTCAGAGGAACTCACGGGGACGTGGGCTATTGCCGAACTTCGATAACAATTGCTTGTCTTCTTTTCTTTCTTGCTTTGGTTTTTGTGTCTTTTCTTTACAAGTCATTTTAGACTTGGGTGTTTAGAAGATCACCACCTAGGCATTATGTCAAGGTGATTTCTAATAGTGTTATTAGAGCTTACACAGTTAGGTATCGGAGCAAGAACAAGAAGGTGACGGAGTCAAGACTCCAAGAATCAAAGATCAACTTCTTGGGTGATTCAAGAATGGTGTAAAGATCAAGATCAGATCGTGTTCTTGAGGTTGAAGAAAACATTTGTGGGTATTGCATAAATCTGGGATCTTGTCTACAAAGATGGCTTCAAATTTCAGTATTGAGAATTTTGATGGAAAGGGAGATTTTTCCTTATGGAAGCGGAAGATCAAGGCGGTCCTAGTGCAATAGAAAATGGACTTGGCTCTTGGAGAAGATGATGCTTTTCCAGTAAATACCACGGAGGACCAGCAGAATGAGATGAAGAAGATGGCATGCAACACCATCTTCTTACACTTGTCGGATAATGTCACAAGGGAGTGCGGAGACTCAGAAGATCCAGTTGTAATTTGGAAGAAACTAGATGAGTTGTTTCTTTCCAAGACTCTCCCTAATAATAGGTATCTTCGTAAATGAATCTTTGCTTTTAAATTTGATCCTAAAAAAGAGTTGCAAGATAATCTTGATGCCAAGATGAGGAGTGCATCAAGTTGAAGAAGTCTATTCATTAAAAGAAAGCTAGCAACTCGGTATGGCAGCAACAATGGCTATCACTGGGACAGAGGTAGAGGAGAAAGCCATAGGAGATGTTTTTACTGCCATAAGGAGGGTCATGTCAAGAAAGATTGCAAGGAGAAGATGAGGGATGAGGAAAGAAGCCATACCAAGAATGGAGAGGCTTTGGTTGCCAAAACAGAACACGAAGATGGTGATGTTCTTGTTGTGTGCTCGGATGTGAGCAAGGGGTAAGAAGGCAGCGAGAAATGGATCTTGGATTCTAGGTGCACTCATCACATGTGCCCTCACCGGAGTTGGTTCAAGAATTTCAAGGAAACCAATGATGAAAAGATTTTCTTGGGGAATGATATTTCTTACCAAGTGAGGGGCACGGGAGACATCCAGATGAGGATTTTTGATGGAATGACAAGGCTGCTGAAAGATGTGAGATATCTCCTAGATTTGAGGAAGAATTTGATCTCATTGAGGCAGTTGGATTCCATAGGGTACACATGCAAGATAGAGGGAGGAAAGATCAAGGTAGCCAAGGGATCTTTAGTAGTGATCAAAGCAGCAATGAAGGATGGTCTCTATGAGATGATCGGAGACATGGAGATCAAGGATCAAGCAGTAAGCTTGATGGTTGAGATGGATAAGGCAGCCCTTTGGCACACTCGCTTGGGGCATATAAGCAAAAAGGGCCTACAAGTTCTCAGCAAGCATGGCCTACTTGGTCGAAACAAAGTATAGGAACTTGATTTCTGCGAGTGTTGTGTTCTTGAGAAGCAACATCGGGTAAGCTTCAACACCGGAGTGCACAAGTCTAAGGGCATTCTTGACTACATTCATGCGGACCTTTGGGGACCAGCAAGGACACCAACATAGGGAGGTAATCTTTACTTTCTGTCTTTAATTGATGATTATTCAAGAAAGGTTTGGGTTTATTTGTTTAGAAATAAATCAGATGCGTTAAATAAATTAGTGGTGTGGAAAAAGTTGGTGGAGACTCAAATGGGCAGGTTAGTTAAGGGGATAAGAACCGATAATTGTTGTGTGAATATCTACCTAAATAAATAGGTGAATAATCGTGCTAGTTATACTTGCAAGTGCACACGGTCATCAGTGCAGTCTAGTGTTCAAAAAGCAAGGTCATCTCCACAAGAATTGGTAAAGTTGCTTTTAGAATCAGTTTCTCTAAAGTAAAAAGAGATAAATAACTGTTGGAAGGTGATTTAATAATAATAAAGACATAGGGCTTTGATATCAACCACTAGTCATACTTTCCTAATTTGTATAAGGTATCAGTGCACTAGCTTTATTATGTATACCTACTGGTTGCCAACCTAAGGGGATGGTATCTACTCCTTAAGCTATTGATTTCCCTAAGCAACGAGTTAGGCATGGTATCTACTCTAAGTCTTTTCTTCCTTAAGGGATTCAGCATGGTATCTGCTTGAGTTGTTCCTTAAGAAAACATAAGTATTATGGAAATCGACAACCACATGAGACCTAAGGCATGGTATCTACTCCCAGTTTCCCATGTTGATTAACCCGGGTATCTGGATAAGATATCCCTTGTTACTAATGTTAGACCTAGGACTCGGTCATCCAAATTGATCTAACTAACCTATCCATACCACATGCATACGTTGGCCTTACACATACATATGAGGAATTTAAATAAGCACAGGCATTAATCAAGTTAAATAACATAATAAAAGCTATTGGCAAAGATTTTATCTTAGAATATAAATATGGGAATGCATAACTAGGGCTTCAATCGAGCCCTATAAGAAAGTTAGTTACACATACTATCTGAAGTAAACATTATAAATAAACTAAATATTAAGGGAGAAGAATAAACCCGAGAGAAGAGGCGTCAATTCTCTCCCAAGTTCTCAACTCCAAGTAAAAGAAAAGAGAAAAGTGTTTTCTATCTAAGGTTTGTATTATGTGTGTGAGTTACAAGTGTATTTAAAGGTCTTTGAGAAGTCCTAAGAGACCCATGAGTTCCTAAACCTTCCTAAAACAAAAATTTTCTTATTTCCAAAATAGAATTCTGCAGTTTATTGTTCACGCTCGTACATGTGCACTCGATCGCATACGTCTTGTGCTCGATCGCAGTGTGCACTCGATCCTTCATGTGTGCCTATGATCGCAATGTGCGTTCGATCGCATTGCATGGCGCGATCGATCGCAAATGGTCTAGAGAATGCTCCAGGGATTCCAGATTTCTTCCTTTAAGTGCCAAAACTGCTTCTTTTTCTCCAAAACCCTATAAAAACATGTAAAACACACAAATAGAGTAAAAGAGACCAAATTAACGTAATTAAGGACCTAACAAATGTAAATAAAGGGGCTTAAATATGAATATTTAAGCATTTATCACACCCCCAAACTTACATATTGCTAGTCCCTTAGCAATACTAAATTAAAAACTAAAACGAAAAAACATAGATAGATCCAATGTTCATTGTGTCAATCAAAAGTTTAGATTTTTCACAAAACTATGATGTGCATTCATAAGCAAGCTTAACAAGTGTAAACATATTTTTGCAATGAATAAGAGTTTTGAACTTAAATCATTTTCATGAGGTAGTTTAAGACATCACAAGTTTGACTTTAGTGTGTGGTGACTAGCACACAAAGGATTGGGTTTCCAAGAAATTCAAACGTGTACTGTTTCGATGACTCAAGATGCACCAAACTTCCTATTAGAGTCAACAAATATGGCATAGACTTTTATTTGTGAGATTTTTGCCAAGTTAGTTCCCTTAAGCTTTCTTGTTGACTCGTGTAACGAGCATTTAGCCAATAACTCCCAAACCAGATGGTTTTAGGGCATTAGGTATAAAGACACCCTTAAGGATTTACTAGCTCAAGTCAACAAGGCTACGAAACTAACTGGTTTTAATGCTACTACTTAGAATTTTCCACCTTTTGACGTGACACTCAATGCTTACTGAGGCAAGAGGGCCAGTTACTTGATGAAAGATTCTTTTTAATGATCACTTAGAATTTTCTACCTTTTGACGTGACACTCAATGCTTACTAAGGCAAAAGGGCCAGTTACTCAGCTGAAGATTTATTTTTATTGATCATTAGGAACATTTTTTTTTTTGAGCACGAATCAATCTTTTTTATTTTTATATGCCAAAATGTCAATCTAATAGGTCATCTAGTTCATAGTCAAGCAAAAGAAACATACAAATCCAAATAACATGTCATACCCCACACAATTATGTGCTAATGTGCTCGTGATAATTTAAGTTAAACTTGTGAATTCTTAAATGCCTAAAGGGCAGTGATCTAGGTTCAAAACTTAATTATTGGCCTATATGTTCAAAGTGTTAAGCTCGCTGATGAAGTCGAATCATACAGTTTTGTTTAGATCACAAAAAAAAAAGTTTATTGGACTAAATGAACATGCATTTATCTACGAAAATAGCAACTAAACAAAAAAAAACTGTGGGACAAGTGAGTGTGTGAATGTGTCCCCATACCCCAAAACTTAAATTGCACATTGTCTCCAATATGTGAGTAGCATGGAAGGATCTGACCTGGGAGATGGAGAGCTATATGGCTGGCATGGCTTGGAGCACGCCCCCAACTTCAACTGGATGCACTGACACTGTCCTTGAAAAAAGAAAGAAAAACAAAGATAAAATGGAAAACAAGTAATAGACAATAATATAAAAGTATAAAATACGAATATGCATTGGGGTGCCTCCCATGAGCGCTAAGTTTAATATCTTCAGTCAGACGTGGTATCCTTTCACTGCTGATCATCAGGTGGTGCAGTCGAAGAGGTACGGGGTGTCGGAGGTAGGCGATCAAGAATGGCCTGCAGCATAGCCTCCTGGCGTGCTAACCATGCCTCTAAACTATCCATGTGCTGATGCACGAGTGTGGTAGCAGCAGAGACCTCACCTCGGAAGGAGGACAGTTCAGCTAAAAAGTGCTGGGACTCGGTGGGTCCCATGTCTGAATGGTCCTCCTCTCGTACCGGGCTAATAACCGGGGTCTCGGTCTCCATGTGATCATCCGCAACTCGCTCAGCTGTTGGAGCAGGTACTGGGGGTCCTCGTGGCATGTGTGATATGCTGTGTGTCCACTGACCCTTCCCGAAGAAGGGATACTCTCGCACTGGCCCGTCACTGTGGGTCCCCTTAATCCCCTTCTTCTTGAGGATAGAGGTGAGCAGGAACGGGAAAAGGAGGCCCTAAGCATTGGCCGTTGTGGTCTGACGGCCATGTACGTGATCCCAAAACTTGTCCAGCTGGCTCCAAATGACAGCCGGGATGGAGTACCAGTGGCTTCTATGGAAGGCATATATAGTCTGGAGAAACTGGTCTCGTCGTTGTGTCTTGTGCCCCAATGGACACGCATTACGCTATAGGATCGTATCAACAAGCCACAGTCGGGGAGGTAGCTTGGACCGGCTGGCCGCATTGTTATGCCTGTCGGCATACTGGCCAGCTCATATGTCCGTGATGATCTCGGCCAGGGCAAAGGACTTCGGTTGCTCCTCGATATCAGTGTCCTCAGGAGGGGACTCATCGGTGCAATGAAGAGCAGCAGCGATATTGGCACTAGTAACCTTGATGGGCGTGCCTAGGACTGAAGAGGTGAGGACTCCCGGTCTGTTGCAGTCAAAAGATAGATGCTCATAAAACTGGACTACGAGCTGGGAGTAGGCAGTGGAGCACACTGGTTTAAACAGCCGCTTCAACCCTCGATGTCGGAATGCTTGGACGGCCCATTGCATGGCGTCCATGTGCGGGAATAGGTCATCGATGGCGAATATGGTCTCGAACAACAGCTCTCGTTGCTCGATGCTGGGCCGGGATGAGGAGGCACGACTGCTTGAGGCACCAGAGGTAGAAATAGTTGGTCTGGACATGCTTGATACTAGTTTCTGCCAAATTTTCGATCGATCATGACTTGCGTGCGCTCGATCGCACACTGGCTATGCGTTCGATCGCAAATACCGTGCACCCGATCGCACACAGTCAGGCTTTTCCTCGAACAGTTGATGTGCAGCAAAAAAAAAAGCTACGATTTTGACGAGTTTGAATGTGTGCCAAACCTCCTGCAAACAAACAAGCACTCAATCACACTGAAGATAACATATAAGAATAAAGAGTTTTGTAAATAAAACATTAAAATTCGTGTGTGTGTGAAGAGTACCTTGTGGATTAATGGGGATGGGAATATGGGGTGGTGACAGTGGAGGTGATGGTGATTGCCGGTGATAGAGGCAATGGATTGGTGATGGAGGATGGTGGAGATGGAAGTGGTGGTGAATGATGGTGGCAAAGTGTGAGCGTGAGAGATGCGAGTAGACGGGAAGATCGAGTGAGAGAGCGAGTGTAGGGTGCGAGTGAACATAGTGAAGAGGTGTGAGTGCGTGAGTGAAGGTTTTCAGATATATAAATGCTTCTGCCACGAATGCACTCGATCGCACACGGGGTGCGCTCGATCGTACTTGTGCGCTCGAGCACGTTTGAAGGACACGGTCGATCGCACACTTGCGCTCGATCGCACTGGATGATGCGATCGATCACAAGGAGGGCATATGGACAAAAGAAAAAAAAACTTATTGTAGCTAACAAAAATGATAATTTATTGAAATAATACAACCTTACCATTTGTTAGTGGCCTCAGTACCACTAACCTCAATAGAGGTGCTTGAGCTTAAAAAAAAAAAAATTTACTTTGCTCAAGCACTCTCTTGCTACCGTGCTAGTTGGTTGAAGGGGGCACTTAGAGCCCACATCAGGTTGTTTAAGTGCTTTTGATGGTTGCTTTATCTCCCATTTTGATGCCTGGTCAATAGGATAAGGAAAGGTAGCATCAGTAAGTGCATGAGGTTCAATTTGAGTAACGTACTTACTTGAAAGCTTTGGTGTGTTTTTGAAAAGGTGCACAACTTTATTGTTGTCTTTAATCACATTGTCTTCCTCTGGCCTAATGTCCATTCTTGTGTCTTTATGGTTGGGGATGGTCTCTGATTGATCAGTGGGATGGACCTGAGAAACTTCTTCAACAATATCTTGAATGAAGCTCACATTAGAATATTCATTATCCTCATTGACTGATTTTGATGTATTAAATACTTTAAATTCTATCTCCTCATTATTTACTTTCATAGTGACTACTCCCCTTTTAACACTAATGTTGGCATCAGCAGTTATCATAAAGGGGCGTCCTAGGATAATGGGGAGAGGTGATGGTAAAGTATATTCTTCCATATCTAATACTACAAAATCAGCAGGTATAATGAATTTACCTACTCTTACCAACACGTCCTCAAGGATACCTCTCAGTCATTTCATGCTTCGGTTAGCTAATTGTAAAGTGACGGAGGTCGGTTGAAGCTCCCCCAAACCTAGTGTCTCGTATACACTGTATGGCAACAGGTTGACACTTGCTCCTAGATCCAATAGTGCATGCTCGAACAGTTGGTCACTTAACCTGCAAAGAATAGTAAAACTACCCGGATATTTTAGCTTAGGTGGTAATTTTCTTAAAAGTACAACACTTACCTCTTCGGTTAAGGCTACCGTCTCATGCTCCTAGAACTTCCTTTTGTTAGTGCAATAATCTTTTAAAAACTTAGCATATGCAGGTATTTGTTTGATTGCATCTAACAGAGGAATGTTAATTTCAACTTTCCGCAAGGTTTCAAAAATATCAATTATTTTATTTTCTTTCTTTTGTTTTGCTAACCTTTGCGGGAAGGGTGGTGCATTCCACTTCTCTACTTCACTTACCCTTGATGCTGGTGGTGTCTCTTTGGATGTTGTTGCAGATTCATTGGACCCTATTACTTTGCCATTTCTCAAGGTTGTCACAGCATTTAGTTGTTGATGCCCCCCAGGGTTGGGTAATGTTTGAGCTGGGAGCTCTCCTTGCTTTCTGTCACTGAGCTCCTTAGCTAGTTGTCCCATTTGTACCTCTAGTCTTTGAATTGCTTGCGCATATGCCGCATTAGTTTGTTTTTGCTGAGTCATGAACTGTTCTTGTGACGTCACCAGTTGTCTTACTAGACTTTCGAGGTCGTTCTTCTTTGGTTCGGGAATAGCATGAGCAGTGGGCTAGGGGTTTTGTTGCTGTCCTTGATTGTTCTGATTGTTGCTCCATGAGAAATTTGGGTGGTTTTGCCATCTAGGGTTTTACGTGTTGGCATATGGGTTGTTCTTCGGTGGATAGTTGTTAGGCCCCACGTAGTTGGCTTGTTTCGGATCTGCAGATGAGTACAAAGGACACGTATCAGTATTATGGTCGTATTGAGAACAAATTGCACATACCTGGACTGGGGTGGATGGTAGGCTCGATGAGGCTTTTTGAGTAGTCATGGCTTTTACAATCATATCTAGTTTCCTCTCCATTTCTGCCATTTAAGGGGAAGATCCTCCATTTATATTTACCTCACACATACCTTTACCCTTGGTCACATGTCTACCTCGAGAGGAGAATTGTTGGGTGTGCTCGCTAAGGGTTTCGAAGAGCTCCATTGCTTCTTCACTGCTTTTCTCCATCAGGACTCCTCCACAACCTGAATCAACAATACATTTGTTAGTATTATTTAAACCTTCATAAAAGGCTTGTACTAGTTCATCTTGAGGCAGGTTATGGTGTGGGCATTTGAGTAGCAAGTCGTTGAAGTGTCCCCATGCTTCGAAGAAGAGGTCCCCATCCTTTTGTTGGAAGGACTGGATCTCTTTCCTCATTTGTCTCGTCTTTTGGACTGGGAAGAACTTCTTCAGGAACTTGCTTGCCAACTCCTCCAAAGTGTGGATGGAAACTGCAGGCAAGGAATTATACCAAAGTTTAGCATTATCTTTCAAGGAAAAAGGGAACAGAATTAACCTTATTCCTTCTTGGTCTAGTCCTTGTATGTGCTAGAATTTGCAAAGATCGAAAAATTTTCGGAGGTGTAAGTATGGATCTTCGTTAGGAGTGCCTCTAAAATGAGTCAAAGCATTCAAGATTTGCGGAGATATATAATAATTTCCCGCCGCCTCAGGTTGATATGTAATGCATGATGGTTGATCAATATTCCGAGGGATGAAGGAGTGCTTCATTGGTACTAGTGCAGGTGGTTGCTGGTTCTCGAGCTGTTCTGCCATTTGTGTTTCGTTCTCGACTTCTTTTTTGTTCTCCTTGAAGTTGTTCCTTAGCTTTTATTGGATAGTCCGCTCAAGCTTGGGATCGAGGGGAAAGAATGTTAGATGTCGAGATCGCAGTCCGTGAATAAATCAGAAGAAACAGCTTCAGTGCAGCAGTTCAACTCTGCCGCTCGGATACTTTCTACCCTAAATGCGGTTGATCGCACAGAAGGTTGCGATCGATCGCAAGTACCACAGAAAGTGTGAGTTAGGGTTTGATGTGCCTGAAACAGAAAACAATTTAATTAGGTTTGATGAAAAATAAAGATAGTAAACAATACGAGCGTAATAATAATGAAAGTAATTCTAAAAAGAACTTTAGCGCAATCCCCGGCAACGGCGCCAAAAACATGCTGTGCGAATATCTACCTAAATAAATAGGTGAATAATCGTACTAGTTATACTTGCAAGTGCACAAGGTCATCAGTGTAGTCTAGTGTGCAAAAAGCAAGATCATCTCCACAGGGATTGGTAAAGTTGCTTTTAAAATCAGTTTCTCTAAAGTAAAAAGAGATAAATAACTGTTGGAAGGTGATTTGATAATAATAAAGACATAGAGCTTTGATATCTACCATTAGTCATACTTTCCCAATTTGTATAAGGTATCAGTGCACTAGCTTTATTATGTATACCTACTGGTTGCCAACCTAAGGGGATGGTATCTACTCCTTAAGCTATTGATTTCCCTAAGCAACGAGTTAGGCATGGTATCTACTCTAACTCTTTTCTTCCTTAAGGGATTCAGCATGGTATCTGCTTGAGTTGTTCCTTAAGAAAACATAAGTACTATAGAAATCGACAACCACATGAGACCTAGGGCATGGTATCTACTCTCGATTTCCCATGTTGATTAACTCGGGTATCTGGATAAGATATCCCTTGTTACTAATGTTAGACCCAGGACTCGGTCATCCAAATTGATCTAACTAACCTATCCATACCACATGCATACGTTGGCCTTACACATACATATGAGGAATTTAAATAAGCACAGGCATTAATCAAATTAAGTAATATAATAAAAGCTATTGGCAAAGATTTTATCAATGAATATAAATATGGGAATGCATAACTAGGGCTTCAATCGAGCCCTATAAGAAAGTTAGTTACACATACTATCTGAAGTAAACATTATAAATAAACTAAACATTAAGGGAGAAGAATAAACCCGAGAGAAGAGGCGTCAATTCTCTCCCAAGCTCTCAACTCCAAGTAAAAGAAAAAAGAAAAGTGTTTTCTATCTGAGGTCTGTATTATGTGTCTGAGTTACAAGTGTATTTATAGGTCTTTGAGAAGTCTTAAGAGACCCATGAGTTCCTAAACCTTCCTAAAACGAAAATCTAAAATAGGGTTCTACAGTTTACTGTTCACACCTGTACATGTGCGCTCGATCGCATATGTCTTGCGCTCGATCCTTCATGTGTGTGCACGATCGCAATGTGCGCTCGATCGCATTGCATGGCGCGATCAATCGAAATTTGTCCAGAGAATGCTCCAGGGATTCCAGATTTCTTCCTTTAAGTGCCAAAACTGCTTCTTTTTCTCCAAAACCCTATAAAAACATGTAAAACACACAAATGGAGTAAAAGAGACCAAATTAACGTAATTAAGGACCTAACAAATGTAAATAAGGGGGCTTAAATATGAATATTTAAGCACTTATCAATAACGGCTTAGAAATTTTTAACCAAGAACTTGATCAATTTTGTAGGTTAAATGACATTCTAAGACATAGAATGGTTGTGAAAACCCCTCAGCAAATTGGAGTTGTTGAGAGGATGAATAAGACCCTTATGGAAAAAGTTAGGTGCACGTTAGATGGATCCGGATTACCCAAATGTTTTTGGGGGGAAGCGGTGTCTACTGCTGCATATTTGGTTAATAGATCACCCTCTAGGATTGTGTACCGTAAGACTCCCGAGGAGATGTGGAGTGGAAAACCCCCTGAGTTGGACAACCTTAGAACTTTTGGGTGTGCTGCGTATGCACAACAAAAGGATGATAAACTTAGCCCAAGGTCTAGAAAATGTGTATTTCTAGGATATGGTGATGGGGTTAAGGGATATAGGTTATGGTCTTCAGAAAAGAAGGGCATGAAACTCATAATAAGTAGGGATGTTATTTTTAATGAATTGTTATTTCTCTACTTGGGGAAAACTAACCCTGCAGGGGCTAATGAGCAAACCAGTCCAAAAATTATGGAGCATCGCATCAAGTAGAATTCAGTTCAAGTAGAGCAAAGGAGGCAAGAGGGTTTAGATTAGGTAGAGCCCTTGGATGAAGGCCAAGCTCAAGAAACTGAAGAAGAGGCTGAACAAGAAGAGGTTGATGTGGCAAGTCATAATGACTACCAACTCACAAGGGACCGGGGAAGGAGGGTGGTTAGACCACCTTTGAGATATGGATTTGCGGATGCTAATGTAGTAGCTCATTGGATAGAAGGAGAGGTTGAACCATAAACTTACATGGATGCCATGGAGTGTAATGATTCATCAAAATGGCAGCTGGCTATAGAGGAAGAAATGGATTCTTTGTTAAAGAACAACTTTTGGGAGTTGGTGCCCAAACCAGAAAAACAGAGAGTTGTGGATTGTAGATGGATCTACAAGATCAAAGAAGGGTACCCTCCAGGAGATAAAGTCCAGAACAAGGCTAGGCTGGTGGTGAATGGGTTCACAAGAAGAAAAGACATAGATTTCACAGAAACTTTCTCACCTGGACACAAGGTTGAGAAAATGGTGAGTATCCTCATCTATGTCGTGGATATGCTGTTGGTTCAGAACAGCAGGAAGAGGATGGAAAGGTTTATATCTCAACTCAGTGAGGAGTTCAAGAGGAAGGATCTCAGCTTTACAAAAAAAATCCTTGGGATGTGTATAATCTAAGAAAAAGAGAGAAACTAGTTAAGTGTTTCTTGGGCAATGGGTGTTCTCAGCAAATTTGTGAGTAATCCCGGAAAGAAGCATTGGCTTGGGATGAAGTGGTTGCTGAGATATTTGAAGGCTCAGTGGCAGCCGGTGGTAGCACTCATAACAACCAGGGCAGAATGCATAGCGGCTACGGAAGCTGTAAAGGAGGCTATAGGGTGCAAAGGGTTGTTGGAAGAGTTGAAGGTACTAGAGGAGCATGTTGTGGTGTTTTCGGATAGTCAAAGTGCATTGCACTTGTGTAAAAATTCGGTGTTCCATGAGAGGACAAAGCATATGGATGTCCGGTACCATTTCATTCAGGAAAATGTTATGAAAGGATGCATCCATGTGGACAAGGTAGCCATGGAAGAAAACTCTGTGGATTTAGGTACTAAAGTTCTACCTCTAAGTAAGTTCAATCATTGCCTTGGACTACTTAGGATTGGAGTCGGTTGATTGATGACCCAAGATGAGTTTGGATCCTGAAGTTCTCTACACAATGGTTTAGGTTTAAACACTTAGGCAAAGGTAGAGATTGTTGATATTTTTCTAAGGTTTAAACATTGTTAAAATTTAAACCAAGGTTGGAAGAATAAATTTCAGAATGTTAAAGAAGTGCACACAAGTGTGCACGACACCTTGGAGTAAGGCAAAGGTAGGCACACTAGTGTGTGCGCCTAAGCACACAAGCTGGAAAGTATGTGCATCAGGTCAGGCCATGGCCCAACTTTGTCTAGGCCATAGCGCACAGCATAGAGGAATGCTGGAGGAAGGCCAGGCCACGGCCCACCCTACCCTAGGCCGCGGCGCACAAAGTGGCAGCAAGTGTGCCCTGTTTCAGGCCGCACCTTGAAGGCACTCCAAGGCTAGTTTTTCAGCCTTATGTTGAGTGCATGGATGCAAGATCAAAATGCATAGCTTGACTAATGAATGATCAAAGGCTATGGTTGAGTGGTCATCAAGATCTAAGGGTGGAGATTGACTCTCAAGATTGGACAAGAAGTTGGTGCACTATATAAAGGGTCACCTAGCTTTATTCTCATCAACGTTGTGACATAATTTTAGATCAATTGTAAAGTGTGACAAGACACAATACAAGAGAGAATTGTGTGAGAGTGCAAAGACACAAAACACAAGAGGGACTCATTGTAGTGAGGCTGGTTGTAAAGAGATAGTAGTATAGATTTGATAGAGAGCATTGTAATAGTTCTTATCATCTTCTTTCTTATCTTCTTGGTTTCTTCAAGAACTTGAGGTTTCTTGAAGAGGGTTGTTGGACTGTAAAGAACCATTGATTTAGTACAGAGAGTTTAGAGGAGCTCACGGGGACGTAGGCTATTGCCAAATCTCGATAACAATTGCTTGTCTTCTTTTATTTCTTGCTTTGGTTGTTGTATCTTTTCTTTACAAGTCATTTTAGACTTGGGTGTTTGGAAGATCACCACCTAGGCATCTTGTCAAGGTGATTTCCAACAGGGTCTTTCTGTCTAGGTGCAAGTAGTCTGCATCTTCACAGACATGTCTATTTCACTAAGCCTCTCTCCGAGATAGTGCCCAGATCGTTACGCCTTTCATGTGGGTTGGAATTTACCAAACAAAGAATTTCACTACCATAGGACCGTTATAGTTATGGTCACCGTTCACCGAGGCTTCAGTCGTTGGCTTCCTTATCATCAAATCACCAACTTCCTTGACCTTCTGGCACTGGGTAGGCATCAGCCCCTATACATGGTCTTATGAATTTGTGGAGACCTATGTTTTTGGTAAATAGTCGCTCGGGGCTGGTCACTGCGACCCTCTTTGTGAGGAGGCACACCTTCTCCTGAAGTTATGGGGCTATTTTGTCGAGTTCTTTAGAGAGAGTTGTCTCGCACGCCTAGGTATTCTCTACCCACCCACCTGTATCGGTTTTGGGTACAAGTACGCTTTTGTGGAAGGTCGTTTGAGCTTTTCTTGGGAGTATAGCATGGGTTACTTCAGCACCGTAATGCTTGGAACTCGAATATTGGCTCGGGACATTTTCTCTACCCCTTCTTACCCTAAAAAAGCAGGGGCTGCATCCTTGAACCGATAACCATATCTTGGCTAACTTAGCCTCTTTAATCCCTTAAGGCCAGTAAGGGGTGGTACAGGAATATTCACCTATTGTCCATCGACTACAATTTTTGACCTAATCTTAGGCCCTAACTCACCCTTCGTGGACGAACCTTGCGGAGGAACCCTTAGGTTTTCGGGGCATTGGATTCTCACCAATGCTTGCATTACTCAAGTGGACATTCTCACTTCTGCTTCATCCACCGCTGGCAATGCAAATGCTTCCCTCTAAAGCGAAACATTCCTCTACCAATGCATTTTTACATCCTACAGCTTCGATAGATAGCTTAGCCCTGTTCATTTTCAACGTAAGAGCACTTGATCAATGAGCTATTATGCACTCTTTCAAGGGTGGCTGCTTCTAGGCAAACCTCTTAGTTTTCTCTGCACCCCTTTTAGGGGCCTTAGCTGGTGATCCGGGCTGTTTCTTTCTTGACAATAAAGCTTATCCCCCACCATCTCACTAGCCGACCTTGATCCCTTTTATTTTGAGGTCATGTCTAGTATTTAGTGTTTGCCTCGATTTGGTACTACTCTCGCGGCCCGCACTGAAACAATGCTTTACCCCTAGATATCCAGTCAACTGCTACGCCTCAATGTATTTCAAGGAGAATCAGCTCCACTTAGTTTCACCCAAGCTTCATCTTGGTCATGTATAGATCACCTAGGTTCGGGTTCATAAGCAGTGACAATTCCCTTATGAAGACTCACTTTCGCTATGGCTTTAGTAGGTTCCCTTAACCAAGCCACTACCTATGAGTCGCCGGCTCATTCTTCAACAGGCACATGATAAAAGCCCTGGGCTCTTCCCTCTGCTTGGGAGCTTACGGTTTAATGTTCTATTTCACTCCTTGATGGGATTTTTCACCCTTCCCTTATGGTACTACTTCGCTATCGGTCACCCAGAAGTATTTAGCCTTGCAAGATAGTCTTTGCTAATTCACACAGGATTCCACGTGTTCTATGCTACTTGGATTAGAGCATAAGCTAGTGATGCTTTTGGCTACTAGACTGTCGCCATCTAGGGTGCAACACTCCACCACTTCGCCTAGCAGCATGACACTTTTATTGCTCTCCCACAACCCTGTTTCACGGTTTAGATTGCTCCCATTTTGCTCGTCGCTACTACGGGAATCGCTTTTGCTTACTTTTCCTTTGGCTACAAAGATGTTTCAGCAAACCAAGTTTTCTTTTGCCTGCACATGGATTCAGCAGTAGATCGAAAAGTTGACCTATTCGGGAATCTCCAAATCTACGCTTATTTTCAACTCCCCAAAGAAAGCAATCGATTACCTACTAAGTAATCAATCAAACAATACTTGAAAATGGCTCTTCTGCTCAGAAATGAAATGTTCCAAATGCTCTTGGAAATTCTTGCTTCCATTGGACTATTTGTATCTATATGCATTTGGATCCCAATTTATGGGTCTCTCAGTTCGAGAAAGAAAAATAAGAGGATCAAACCATTTTTTCTTACTCTTTTTCAAATTTGATAAATTTTGGTGGATCGTATATTTCATTATAGTTCTATGATTCAGAGTATCATTTCCTATTTGATCCCTTTGAATTCCATATTCGAAGTTGCGATCGAAAAAGAATCGATTCAATACATTTTTTATGTACCTATCGGTGCTATATTTGATTTGAATCAGATCTCAGATCAATCTATATTGATTGACTGCCTCCATTATGTTGTTGATAGCAAACACCACTATTTTTGGTTTTGGATTTTCCAAATCATTCCCGCAAGAGATCCGGACCCCTTTTTTTTTTTTTTTTTTTTTTTTTTCTGATCCTTCGATAAAAAGATTCGTTTTCTTTATAAAAAATATGAGGTAGAACAGATAAAGATTTCTTTTTTGATTCATCCCTAGAGTTGATACCTCATTCCATAATTGTTTTTGATCCAATCTGTAGGAATCAATAGAAAAGCCAAATCCCTTCTGATACACCAGATTCGACTTGATTATTGATAGAGTGAATAGATCTGCCATTTCTTGAAATCTCTCTTCTGATTCAAAATCGTGGTGTAACATGTATCCCCCCTGTTCCGATCATGTAATAGATGAAATAAATTAAAAAATGAATTTTTTTAAGAACAAAATCTTATTGGGACTGTCCATATCCAGTTCATCCTTCAAAATCATATCACATCCCAGATATGATGAAATAGGATAAATTGAGACGATATTTTGTAAATACGTAATTATCTTGAATATATTAACTATTTCTTTATTTTTCAATCGCTTGGAAGGGACAAAAGAAACATCTTATTCTTTCTTCAACAATTTCTGATCCCTAGTGCACCTCTTAGTAGGATTCGAACCCAAATGAAGTTTGAACCATCTGTCAGAGAAAAAAGAATGAATGGGTCTTGTAGGATCCCTAAGAAATTCTTT
Source organism: Bretschneidera sinensis (assembly GCA_023935145.1). NCBI lineage: Eukaryota > Viridiplantae > Streptophyta > Magnoliopsida > Brassicales > Akaniaceae > Bretschneidera > Bretschneidera sinensis. Next base: position 91,577,796 of record CM043703.1, read on the forward strand.
GATTTCTTCCAAAAGTAGATGATTATTCATCCGCTTCTCACATTCTATGAATAACCAGGGCATTGAGGAATATCCAGAAAGATATTTAAGGAATCAAACTGATTCAATCTCAGTTCATTCCGTTTGAAGAAAGGAAGGATCCCAAAGAATTGATCTTTCTTTTAGTTGTTGAATCTCTCTTTGATTGATCAATGTGTGATATTCTGAATCCTCATTACTAATGGAATCGAAATGATCTCTAAATTTGTGGGCAATTTGTTAAAGAATTAAATGGTTAAAAGATGAAGCTTCAGCAACACTTAGAGCCATGACACAGGCTTGGTGCACCGCGGCCTCCAACAAGGAGTAGGTCTTCCTCCAGGTGTGCGCCGCGGCCCAGCCCTTTGGCACTGTGGCCTCCAGTAGGTGCAGGAGTTTTTCCCTGTTGTACACCACGGTTTAACCTGTTCTGAGCTAATAACTCTGAACAAATCATGTTATTATACTTCTTTTAGGCACGTTTTTGGTGTTGATGTTAAGCATTAGATGTGTGTTTCATGTGTTTTTTAGCAATTTTTAGTTTAGTTTATTTTATTCTACTATTAGTTTGTTTTAGTTAACTTGAATGATCAATGCTGAGTTTTGAAAGTTTACTGGGCAGACACTCAAGGCTGCAGCAATGGAATAGGACTGGAAGGGCAAAATGTGTGAAGAAGACAGAAGCTCAAAGCTGCAGTGCTGGAATCTGGTAGGAATAGAAAAATCTGTGAAGTGGACAGAAACTCGAAGTTGCAACGCTGGGTTAAGGGCGTTGCAGTGCTAGAACGTGACAAGGATTCAAAGCTGCAGTGCTGGTTCGTGAGGCGCTGCAGCTCTGGCTAGGGTTCGATATGTGCCTAGCGCTGGGAAGTCGACGCTGCAGCGCTGGCCGACAGATTCAGAATATTATAAATAGCAAACCCTAGCTGAACAAAAAGAGGGAGCACGGTTGTTGAACAGGAAAACATATTTGGAGGAGACGATATGCAAAAAGGGAGTTGGAGACACTCCTGGAGGCTCCTCTGAAGCTTTTAATCATTCTTCTCCGATTTTGCTTTATTCTTATTTAGTTATGTTGATGTTTTATGATATGAACTTGGTTTGTTTGAATACTATTATGGAGTAGGTATTTTTATGTTAAGGATAGATGAATCCTAAACCTATGTCTTGAGTTGTTGTTTAGACAAGTTGGAATTTAATATGTTTTTCAAAGAGTGTGTTTTATTGTTCTTAATGCTGTTTGTTAATTTAATTCCTTCTTTAAGCATGGTGATGTGTCGAATAGAGAAGCTATGTTTTTATGAATAGTTGAATTAATAAATATGATGTTGGATTGTTGTCTATGCAAAAGCCAGGGTAAAACATGCTATGAATGGAATAGAAGTAACCGAACAGGGAGATTTAACTGAAAGGAATTCCACCGAACTTAATGCTTCTTAATTTGAATTAATCTAGAATAGACTTGGAATATGGATATTTGAAGTTAATGATTCTTAAGATTGTGGTTAGACTTGGAATATGGATAACCAATTTATTGGGAATTCTACCATATTGAAAAAATGCATTAAACAAAACTTGTCCATTCGAAACTCTTGGCAATAATAGTTTAGGTGAAGTCGAGTCCTTAACACGTTAGTTTATAAGAATCTAATTCCGAAGTTTGAAATTCTTCCTTTCATTTACTATTGTCATCTGTTTTTCCTTTAGTTAAGTTTTAGTAAATTCTTCTCCTGCAATTATTCATTTGCTCAAATAACAGTTAGAGTTAAGTCATAATTTATGTATTATCTATTCAGTCCTCGTTGGGAACGATACTTACTCATCATTTTATTACTTGAACGATTAGTGCACTTGCTAGTGTCAATTTTATCGCATCAAGTTTTTGGCACCGTTACCAGGGACTGAAATAAAATATTACATTTATTGTGATTTTACTAGTTAATTTGAGAGTTCGTTAAATTGGTTTTTAAGTCTATTTTGCAGGGTTTTCGTTTCTAGTGCATGACATGTACTAGTGGGAGAATACTTGCAGAAGTTAATCCAGAAATCGAGCGCACTTTTCACGCTTTGAGAAGAGCAGCATCAGTAACAGTAAATACAATGGCAGAAGGGAACAATGTAGAGGTGCAACGTGCACTGTGGGATTATGCTATGCCAAAGATGGATGGTGTTGAATCTACCATCCGACGACCACCTATACAAGCGAAATATTTCGAAATTAAGCCCGCCATCATTCAGATGGTGTAATTTGGGGGCCTATCGCAAGAAGATCCGAATGTTCACTTGGCGAGTTTCTTTGAAGTGTGTGACACATTTAAGCATAATGAAGTATTGGAGGATGCAATTCGCTTAAGACTTTTTCCATTTTCACTGAGGGATAAAGCAAAAAGCTGGTTGACTTCGTTACCAGCAGGATCCATAACGACATGGGCAAAATTGACACAAAATTTTTTAAGGAAATACTTTCCTCCTGCAAAAATTGCAAAGTTACATAATGAAATTACTATGTTCTTGCAGGTCGATAGAGAGTCACTTTAGATTAATATGGATAGCCAAAGTGGGCAAATAATCGAACTTGTTCGGTGGAACCACAATAACTTTTGGTAGATATTAAACAAGTTCGATTATTCCATTTATTTTGCCAAAATAAAGTTTTATTATCTACCAAAATAAATGGGCAAATAATCGCACAACAAGTTTTTAGTGCTGTTACCGGGGAGACCAAAGAAACAGACGGATATCAAGTCCCTACGTCTTTATCTTTATTATTTCAAACTCAATATTTATTTCTCTTGTTTTTATTTTATTATTGCGAAACTAATTCTAAAGTGAAATTTACCAATCCCTGTGGAGATGATTTCGCATTCGCACATTATGCTACTATTGACCTTGTGCACTTGCAAGTAAGACAAGTTCGATTATTTTCCCATTTATTTTGGTAGATAATCGCACAACAAGTTTTTGGCGTCGTTGCCGGGGATTGTGCTAAATTTCATTTTAGAATTATTTTCGTTAGTTTTTTTATTTTATTTTATTTTGTTCCATTTTATTTTTATTTTTATCAAAAATCAGATTTATTCCTTCTTTTCGTTTTTTGTTTTTGTTCAGGTGTGCAAAGGAGGAGTTTCTGTCCTTATTGCGATCGAGCGCTGTTCTTGGTGCGCTCGAGCGCAAAAGCTCCAGAGAGTGCCCGAGAAGTAGTACTGAAATTGCTACACTAAAGCTTTTCAACTAATTCATTCGAAGGAGAAGCACCAATGTTGGAAGCTAGTTATGCTCATCTAGCTGCTATGGAGATGAAGCTTTATATACTTATAAAAGCCATGGCTGCTCAAAACATCTCACCTAGTCTACGAGCCAAACAACTCCAGGTATGTGCTATATGTTCTCATTTTGATCACACTACTGAAACTTGCCCTTTGTATTCATCTGCAGATCAAGAGCAAGCAAATAATGTGGGACCGAACAACTACAACATATATGCAAATACCTATAATCCTGGATGGTGGAATCACCCCAACTTTTCATGGAACAATGCCCAGAATGCCTTGAACCTTTAAGGGCAGCAAAGGAACTCTCACCAAGCAGCTCAAACAGTTCCGGAATCAAAGACAAGTGACCTAAAGAGTATGGTAAGGCAACTGATAACGTCACAAGAGCAGTTCATGACTGAGCAAAGGCAAATAAATGCAAGGCATGAGCAAGCTATTCAAAGACTAGAAGTACAAGTGGGGAAAATAGCTAAAGAACTAAGTGGAATAAAGCAAGGTGTTGTTGAGCAAGCTTTTCAGGTCCATCACGTTGATCCATTAGAAATTTTTCTTACGTATAGTGTCACAAGATCGGATATCGAGCCCAAATTTAAGGATGTTACTGATGACATCATCAAAACTGTGCACCTCCTAGAGGCCTCTCCAAAACATTCAAGTAAGTACACCGATCCATTTGAAATTCTTATGCCTACTAATACTATTTTTCCCCTTCTATTGTCCAGGCACCAAATTTGGAGTTGAAGTCACTGCCAAAGCATTTGACTTATGCTTATATGGGAGAGAATAAGGCACTACCTATACTAGTTGCTGCCAATCTTAGTTTTGGGGAAGAATAAGGCTTGGTCCAGCTGAAGATGTTAAACTTAGCGCTCATGGGAGGCACCTCACAGCTTATCCTTTTATTTTTATTGTTTTATGTATTTATTGTTATTTATTTATTTTTAATACTTCTTGTTTTCCTGTATTACGTTAATTTTTCTTTTTTAAGGACAATGTGTGCATCCGTTCAAGTTTAGGGGTATGCTATGAGCCATGCCGACCCAGCTAGTTCTCCATCTCCCAGGTCAGATCTTTCCATGTTATTCACACATTGGGGACAATGTGTAATTTAAGTTTGGGGGTATGGGAGACACATTCACACACTTTGTCCCAGTTTTTTTTTAGATAAATACACATTCATATTTAATGAAAAAAAAAATTGGTTGTTTACAACAAATATTATGACAAAACTTCATTAGTAATCTTAAAATCTAGAACACATAGTCTAGTAATAAGAATTTTAAAAGTTGGTTACCTACCTCAAGGCACTTAAGAATTCGCGAGTTTGATCCAGATCTGACACGAGCATATTAGCACGCATTTGTGTAGGGTATGACATGTAATTTTAATATATATGTTTCCATGACTTAACCGTAATCAAATAACTTGTTAGATAAACACTTTGGCATAGATAAATAAAGAGAAAAATATCCATCATGCAAAAAGAGAAAATAAAATGCTCCTAATGATCATTAAATAAAATTTATGCTGAGTAACTGGACCTCTTGCCTCAGTAAGCATTGAGTGTTCACGTCAAAAGGTGGGGATTAAACATTTAATGATCATAAAAATTTTTGCTGAGTAACTGGGCCTCTTGTCTCAGTAAGCAGTGAGTGTTTACATCAAAAGGTGGGAATTTTTGCTTGGAAGCATTAAGACCTGTTAGTTTCGTAGCCTTTTTGACTCGAGATAATAAATCCTTAGGGGTGTCTTCACACCTAATGCCCTAGAACCATCTGGTTTGGGATTATTGGCTAAACACTCGCTACAAAGGTCAATTAGAAAGCTTAATGGAACTCAACATGGCAAAGATCTCATGATGAAAGAAAAAGAAAAGAAGTAAAAACTATGCCATTTTTGTTTCGTCTAACATGGAATTCGATGAAGGTTTGGACGCCGAAACACTATACATTACAAATATTTGGAAGTTCCATCTTTTGTGTGCTAATCTACCATATACACTAAGTCAACTTGTGATGCCTTAAACTAGCCTTGTGTAAGTAACATGAACTTTTAAAATCCTTATTCATTGCAAAAATGTGTTTTTATTATAAGCTTACTCATGAACTATCATCATGGTTTTCTGTGCAACCCAAGTTTTTAAATAAAACATGAATACTGAATTTATCTTTGTTGTTTTTCATTTAGTTGTAGTTTCATATTGCAAAGGGACTAGCAATATGTAAGCTTGGAGGTGTGATAAGTGCTTAAATATTCATATTTAAGCCATTTAATTTACATTTTTAAGCCCTTAGCATGCGTATTTTATGCTATTTTACTTCTTTTATGTGTTTTATGGGTTTTTATAGGTTCTTGGAGAAAATGAAGCATTTTGGAGCTCAAAGAGCAAATCTGGAAAATCTGTCAGTTGCTTAGTGCGATTGAGGGCAGAAGAGCTGCGATCGAGTGCACTAGCGTCCAGCACCCAAGCCAGGATCGAGCGCAATCTATGCTCACACACAAGAAGAAGGCTGCGCTCGAGCGCAAAAGGAGCTGTGATCGAGCGCACACGTACGGCAGTGAATAGTAAAAATGGCAAAACTTGTTTTGGAAAGAAGGGTTAGAGCCCTATTTTGGAAATTAGGGTTTCCAAGTGTCCTTAGAACCCTATAAATAGACTTGTAAAACACAGAAACAACATCTCCCTTTTAGTTTTAGTTTAGTTTAGTTCGGGGAGACCGGAGAAGGAGACTGTGGAGACGAATTGATGAATCTTCTCCCGGGTTTCTTCTTTCCTTTATTTTATTATATGTAACTAACTTTTTAGTAAGGGCTTGGTTGAAGCCCTAATTATATTTATTCAATAATTCAATATTGGCGCCTTTACAATATTCATGTTGTGTTGCTTGACTTGATTAATGCTTGTGTTTATTTAAATTCCTCATATATGTGTGTGTCTGATCAACGTATGCATGTGGTATGGATTAGTTAGTTGAATCAATTTGGGTGACCGAGTCTTGGGTTCAACAATAGTAACAAAAGAAATCCACATTGGATTTTTGGGTTAATCAACATGGGAAACTAGGAGTAGATACCATGCCCTAGGTCTCATGTGGTTGTCGATTTCCACAGATCCTATGCTCTCTTAAGGAACAACTCAGTATACACGATGTTGAATCTCTTAAGAAAGAAACAAGTTAGAGTAGATACCATGCCTAACTCATTGCTTAGGGAAATCAATAGCTTAAGGAGTAGATGTTGTGCCCTTAGGTTGACAAACAGTAGGTAATCATAGCATGAGTAAAGCATTGGCATATTGTTTTGTTGTGGTAGCATAATTGGTGGTGGATATCAAGTCCCTACCCCTTTATCTTTATTATTTCAAACTCAATATTTATTTCTCTTGTTTTTATTTTATTATTGCGAAACTAATTCTACAGTGAAATTTACCAATCCCTGTGGAGATGATCTTGCATTCGCACACTATGCTACTGTTGACCTTGTGCACTTGCAAGTAAAATTATTAACTTTATAGATATAGTAATATGGAGAAGACAAAATTGTTTTAAGCACTGACAGAACCATAAGTGCCCCTTGTTTCAAAGATAGGAGGATGGGTTATTCACATTTCATTTGATGGTCAGAGGCGAATTGAAAGCTAAGCAGTGGTAATTCTAAAGATTCCTTGGGGGAAAAATAGAGATGTCTCGTACGTTACCCTTAATATGTGGAAGTATCGACATAATTTCATAGAGTCATTCAGTCTGAATGCTACATGAAGAACGTAAGCCATATAATAGAACAGGAAGACCTAGGATGTAGAAGATCATAACATCAGTTATTTGGTAGATTTGGATTCCTATATATCCACTCGTGTGGTACTACGTTATACGATGTACAATATATATAATAATTATATGATATATATATAGGATCCATCTATATAGATATCATCATCTACATCCAGAAAGCCATATGCCTTGGAATAAGCTTCTATAGTTTGGGAAGGGGTTTTGATTGATCAAAAAGAAGAATTTACTTCAACCGATATATCTTTAGGCACGGCCATACATAACATAGAAATCACACTTAGAAAAAGTGGACAATTAGCTAGAGCAGCGGGTGCTGTAACGAAATTGATTGCAAAAGGGAGAAAATCGGCCACATTTAAATTACCTTCTTGAGAGGTCCGTTTGATATCCAAAAACTACTTAGCAACATTCGGACAAGTGGGGAATATTGGAGTGAACCAAAAAAGTTTGGCTAGAGCCGGACTAAATTTTGGCTAGGTAAGTGTCCTGTAGTAAGATGAGTTGTTATGAACCTTGTAGACCATCCCTATGGATGTGGTGAAGGGAGGGCTCCAATTGGTAGGAAAAAACCCGTAACCCCTTGGGGTTATCTTGCATTTGGAAGAAGAAGTACAAATATGTTAGTATTTGTCTAAGGTTTAAACATGGTTAAGGTTAGAAGGAATTCAACATCAAGGTTCAGCACACTAGGTGTGTGCCTTAGCACACAAGTAACCAAAAGGGCTTTGCACCAGTGTACGCCATGGCTCTGCCTTGTCCAAGCCGCGGCACCCAGAAAAGAGGATGGCTGAAGGAAGGGCCAGGCTGCGGCGCCCCCTCCTCCAGGCTGCGACGTCTAGAAAGTGGTGAATTGGTGCTTTGCCTTGAGCCACGGTGCCCCCTATTTTAGGCCGCACCTTCAGGAACCCTAAGGCACACATGATGCAGCCTTTAGTTAGGTTCATGAGACATTTTTAAAATGTATAGGATCACTAAGGATTGATGGAGGGTCATGGTTAATTGGTCATCAAGATCTAAGGGTGGAGATTAACCCTCAAGATTGAACAAGAAGTTGGTGCACTATATAAAGGGTCACCTAGCTTCATTCTCATCAATTAATTGAGAGATTACAAGAGACATATTGTGACATACAAGTGATCATTACACAAGAGAGAATTGTGCGAGAGTGTAAAGACACAAAATACAAGAGGGACTCATTGTAGAGAGGCTAGTTGTGAAGAGAGAAGTAGTATAGATTGTGGGTAGAGTGCTTTTGTAATAGTTTTATCACTTTCTTTCTTTTCTTCTTGGTTCTTCAAGAACTTGGGTTTCTTGGAGAAGGTTGTTGTATTTTGTAAAACTCCATTGATAAGATAGTGTAGAGAGCTTAGAAGAGCTCATGGGGGCACATTGCTGAACCTCGATAACAAATTGCTTGTGTTCTTTTCTTTCTTGCTTTCGTTTGCTGTTTTATTTCATTACAAGTCATTCTAGACTTAGGTGTTTGGAAATCATCACCTGGGCATTCTTGTGAGGTGATTTCCAACAGTGGTATCAGAGCTTGCACAGCTGGGTATCGAAGCAAGAACAGAAGGTATCGGTGCAAGACTCCAAGAATCAAAGAACAAACTTCTTGGGTGATTCAAGAACGGAGTAAAGAGCAAGATTAGATCGTGTTCTTGAGGGTGATTCAAGAATGGTGTTGAGATTAATCTTCGATCATGTTCTTGAGGTTTAGAAGAAGTTGAAAAGCATTTGTGGGTGCTGCACAAATCTGGGATCATCTCGGCAAGATGGGTTCAAATTTCGTTGTTGAGAAGTTTGATGGAAAGGGAGATTTTTCCCTGTGGAAGCGGAAGATCAAGGCTATTCTTATGCAACAGAAGGTGGACTTGGGTATTGGAGAAGATGATGCTTTTCCAGCAAGCATTACAGAGGACTAGCGGATTGAGATGAAGAAGATGGCTTGTAGCACCATCTTCTTGCACATATCAGATAGTGTCACAAGGGAGTGCGGAGACTCGGAAGATCCGACTGTCATATAGAAGAAACTAGATGAGTTGTTTCTTACCAAAACTCTCCCTAACAAGATTTATCTTCTTAAAAGAATCTTTGCTTTTAAAATGGATCCCAATAAAGAGTTGCAAGATAATCTTGATGTCTTTAATAAGCTAGTTCAAGATTTGGCTAGCTGTAGTATTAAATTCCCGAATGAACAATTGGCTGTTATGTTATTAAATTATCTTCCTGATTGCTTTGATAGTTTAATTAATGCAATTGAATATGGAAGAGATACATTAACCAAAGAAATTGTGGTCAATGCTATAAAGGCTCATGATTTCAAATCCAAGAGTAGGGAGGCATCAAGTGGGGAAGGGATGTTCGTAAGAGGAAGGCCAGCAACTCGAAATTGCAGTAGATTCATGACAACTACCTAGAGAAATCAAAAAGTAGAGGGCAGAGCCATGGGAGATCTCATTCCAAATCAAGATTTGGAGGAAAGATATGCTTCTACTGCAACAAGGAGGGCCATTTCAAGAAAGATTACAAGAAGAAAATGTGGGATGAGAGAAGACCAACAATGGAGAGGCTTCGGTTGCCAAAGGAGAACAGCAAGATGATGTTCTTGTTGTGTGGTCAAATATGAGCAAGAGACAAGGCAGTGAGATGTGGATTCTAGATTCTAGGTGCACTTATCACATGTGCCCTCACAAGGAATGGTTTAGGAATTTCAAGGAGATCAATGATGGAAGGGTCTTCTTTGGTAGTGACAATTCTTGCCAAGTGAGGGGGATAGGAGACATCCAGTTGAGGATGTTTGATGGAGTCACAAGGCTGCTACGAAATGTGAGGTATCTTTCAGATTTGAAGAGGAATTTGATCTCATTAGGGCAGTTGGATTCCATGGGCTACACATGCAAAGTAGAGGGAGGAAATATCAAGGTGGCCAAGGGATCTTTGGTAGTGATCAAAGCAGCAATAAAGGATGGACTCTATGAGATGATTGGAAAAACAGAGATCAATGATCAAACAGCAATCTTGATGGCTGAGATGGATAGGGCAGCCCTTTGTCACACTCGCTTGGGACATATGAGCGAAAAAGGGCCTATAAGTTCTTAGCAAGGATGGTCTACTTGGTGGTGACAAAGTAGAGAAACTTGATTTCTGTGAGTGTTGCATTCTTGGGAAGCAACACCAGGTCAGCTTCAGCACCGGAGTGCACAAGTCTAAAGGGATTCTTGACTACATACATTCGGATCTTTAGGGACCAACAAGAACACCAACATAGGGAGGTAACTTTTACTTTCTGTCTTTAATTGATGATTATTCAAGAAAAGTTTGGGTTTATTTGCTTAAGAATAAATCAGATGCCTTGAATAAATTTGTTGTGTGGAAAAAGTTGCTGGAGACTCAAACGAGTAGGGTAGTTAAGGCTTTACAAACCAATAATGGCTTAGAATTTTGTAATAAGGATTTTGATAAATTCTGTGAATTACATGGCATTCTAAGACATAGAACGGTTGTAAAAACACCTCAGCAAAATGGATTTGCTAAGAGGATGAATAGAACCCTTATAGAAAAAGTTAGGTGCATATTAATAGGATCCGGTTTACCAAAACATTTTTTGGGGAGAAGATGTGGCTACTGCTGCATACTTGGTAAATAGATCACCCTCTAGAGTTTTAGAGCTCAAGACTTCCATGGAGATGTAAAGTGGAAAACCCCCTGAGTTGAGCAACCTTAGGACTTTTGGGTGTGCTGCACATGCACATCAAAAGGATGATAAACTTAACCCAAGGTCTAGAAAATGTGTTTTTAGGGTATGGTGATGGGGTAAAGGGATATAGGTTGTGGTCCTTAGAACCTAAAGGAATGAAATTCCTTGTAAGTTGGGATTTTATTTTTAATGAATCATTATTTCCCTATTTGGAGAAACTAACCCTACAGGGGCTAGTGAGCAAACTAGTCCGAAATTTGTGGAGCATTGCATCAAGGAGAATTCAGTTCAGGTAGAGCAATGGAGGCAAGAGAGTTCGGACCAGGTAGAGCCCATTAATGAATGCCATGCTCAGGGCACTCAAAGGACCGAGAAAGGAGGGTGGTGAGACCACTTTTAAGATATGGGTTTGTGGATGCTTATGTAGCAGCTCCTTGGACAGAAGGAGGAAGGGTTGAACCAGAAACCTACACGGAAGCCATGGAGTGTAAGGATTCGTCAAAGTGGCAGCTAGCTATGGAGGAAGAAATTGATTCTTTGAGGAAGAAAAACTCTTGGGAATTGGTGCCCAAACCAGAAAAACAGAGAGTTATGGATTGTAGATGGATCTACAAGATCAAAGAAGGGAATACTCCAGGAGACGAAGTCCGATATAAAGTTAGGCTGGTGGCGAAGGGGTTCACACAAAAAGAAGGCATAGATTTCACTGAAATCTTCTCACCAATTGTGAAGTACAAAACGATACAGATAGTATTGGCAAAGGTGGTCTAATTTGATTAGGAAATTGAGCAAATGGATGTGAAGACAGCGTTCTTACGTTGAGGGCTTGATGAGACCATCTACATGAGGTAACTCGAAGGCTATAAGGAAGAAAGGCAGGGAGATTTAGTGTGCAAATTGAAGAAATCTCTCTTTGGCTTGAAGTAATCACCCCAACAATAGAATAAGAGGTTCGATTCCTTTGTAATCAGCTTGGGTTTCATGAGGAGCTACTACGATTCGTGCTTGTACTACAAGGGGCACAAGGTGGAGGAAGTGGTGATCATTCTAATCTATGTTGATGACATGTTGGTGGTAGGGAGCAGCATAGAAATGATAAGAAAATTGAAGGCTTAACTCAGTGAGGAGTTTGAGATGAAGGATCTTGGCCATGCACAGAAGATCCTTGGGATGTGTATCATCCGGGAAAGGGAGAGAAACAGATTGAAGATCTCTCAAACTTCCTACATAGAGAAGATAATATCTAAGTTCTCTATGGAAAATAGCAAACCAGTGAAGGTTCCCCTTGTTGGTTATTTCAAGTTCTCCAACGATCAATGTCTGAGATCGGAGGCAGAGAAAAAGGAAATGGAAAAGGTCTGTTACTCTAGTGCGGTTGGTTCAATCATGTTCATGATGGTAAGCACTAAACCTGATATTGCTCATGCAATAAGTGTTCTCAGCAGGTTTATGAGTAATCCTGAAAAAGGGCATTGGCTTGGGATGAAGTGGTTGCTGAGGTACTTGAAGGGAAGCCTAAAGGTGGGGCTGATTTATGAGAAGAGGGGTAAGTTCATCTGCCCTGAGGGTTATACTGATTCGTACTATGGAGCAGACCTGGATAAAAGGAGATCAATTACTTCCTACTTCTCCAGCTTAAACGGATGTTGTGTAAGTTGGAAGGCTCAGTTGCATCCTATGGTAGCACTTTCCACAACTGAGGCTAAGTATATAGCGGCTACGGAAGCCATCAAGGAGGCTATGTGGTGCAAAGGGTTGCTGGAAGAGCTGAAGGTACTAGAGGAGCAGGTTGTGGTGTATTTAGATAGCCAAAGTACACTGCACTTGTGTAAAAATCCGATGTTCTATGAGAAGACAAAGCACATAGATGTTCGATATCATTTCATTTGGGAAAATGTTACAGAAGGATGCATTCATGTGGACAAGGTAGCCACAGAGGAAAATCCTGTAGATTTAGGCACCAAGGTTCTACCTCTAAGTAAGTTCAATCATTACCTTGGACTACTTAGGATTGGAGTCGGTTGATTGATGACTCAAGATGAGTTTGGATCCTGAAGTTCTCTACACAATGGTTCGGGTTTAAACACTTAAACAAAGGTAGAGATTGTTAATATTTGTCTAAGATTTAAACATGGTTGAGGTTGGAAGGAGTTCAGCACACTAAGTGTGTACCTCAGCACACAAGCAACCAAAAGGGCTCAGCATCAGTGTGCGCCGCGGCCCTGCCTTGTCCAGGCCACGGCACCCAGAAAGGAGGAGGGCTGAAGGAAGGGCCAGGCAGCGGTGCCCCCTCCTCTAGGCTGCTGTGTCCCCTCCTCTAGGCCGTGGAATCCAGAAAGTGGTGAATTAGTTCTTTGCCTTGAGCCGTGACGCCCCCTGTTTCAGGCTGCACCTTCAGGCACACTAAGGCACATATGCTTTAGCCTTTAGTTAGGTTCGTGAGACATGTTCAAAATGCATAGAATCACTAAGGATTGATGGAGGGTTGATGACAGCCATAAAATACATCTCAACAGTGCTTAATTGTTTGCATTTTAGGGTTGATCTCGGTCTTAATTGCATTTTTATATGTTAATAACTCTAAAGTGATATTCTTGAATCATTGACTTAATTCGGTGAATTTTCAGGTACCTTGAGTCCAAAAAAGATGGAAAAGATATCTCACTTAAAGCACGAAGCTTCGATACATATCAGAGTGGAATAGTGGTTTCGAAGAGACAAAATGATGAAATACATTCAAAGGCCAAGAGCCAATGCATGCTAAGAGCAAAAAGAGTGGTTTCAGCATTTGAAGAAGCTGGAGCAATAGTGTGCACCGTGGTATGGCAAGAGTAGCACCGTACTCTCCAGCACCACACTACCTTGCACCCTCTTAGCATCGCAGCGTGGCTAGGGCAGCGCCGCACCCTCCAGCAAAGCACACTCTCGGACCAAAGGTGAGAGCTGCAGTGCCCTGAAAGGAGAGGTGCTACGCGCACACGGTCTCCTGACCTAATTAGGATCTCTAAGTGACAATTTTGAGCCCACAAATACCCTTGAACCCTTGTACTATAAATAGGACACTTAGGGTTGAAGAAAGAACAGAAATCAAGGTCTGGAAAACTCAAAGAAGCAGCCTCATTCTCCTCCATCAAAGTGTACAGCCATGAGTTCCATGGCGAACTAATCTCCAAGCAAGGCAAAGGGATGAATCCCTAGGTGTAGTTGTTCTTTAATTCCTTTATTAGTTCAGTTATAATTGGGATTTATTGTCAAACATTGTTATGACTTGTTGTTTAATCTAATTAGAAATTTTTTTTAATCCGGTGATTATATCTTTCTCCTTGATATAAGTTTAGTCATGCTTTTCTCATGTCAAGTTTTTTTGGATGTGATTGAGTCCGGTAGACTTATTCTTTAGGGTTGTCCATTACTGCAATATTATTGTTAAAGATATATTGTCATTTCTTGATAACTCTATAGTATAGGCCATTTGTGTTTAATTGATAAAGAAGAGTAAGTCATATCAATTACATTAGGGTTTGTATATGAGCTTTAATTGAATATCCGCCGATTGTTTGTTTGGGATGTGAAACTTGCAATCGAGATAAGAACAACTGAATTAAGACTGGAATAAGGCAACGAGTCTAGGAAGGATTCCCAGAACCTTGTTGTTACTCTATTATTATTCTCGATTTATTACATATTTTGCTCTCAATTACTTCATTATTAAAACTTCGTATCTTCTCACTCGATTTTATCATTCGTGTTTAGGTTTACATCTTCTCTTGTAGTTAACTTGTTTCCCTGTGGAATCAACACCCCAAAGCTGTGCTACAACTACTGCGTTACTCTTTGGGTGTAATCAAATTTTGGCACCGTTGCCGGGGAAACGCGCTTGCATACAAAAAGATTCTCAACTCTAAGACAAGACGGTACTATTGTTCCTATCTCTAAGTTTTTGATTTTTTGATTTTCTTTTATTTTATTTTTGTTTTATTTATTACCTTTTAACTCAGTTGGTGTATGCTTAGGCCGACAGATTCGTGAGGTAGATTCACTAAGGGACTCGAAATAGAGTTACCCTTTCCTTCCACATCTTCTTTAACAAATACTTTCCTCAACATAAGACCAATGCTCTAAAAAGACAAATCTCCACCTTTGCACAAAAGGAAAATAAGACTTTATATCAGTCTTGGGAGAAATTTAAGGAGTTGTTAAGTATGTGTCCACACCATGGGTATGAGAGTTGGCGCTTAGTAAGTTACTTTTATGAAGGACTTACCTATAGAGAGCTCCAATTCATAGAGATGGTGTGTAATGGTGAGTTTCTGCAAAAAGACCCCGATGAGGCCATAGAGTACCTCAATGAGCTTGCTGAAAAAGCTCATTCTTGGACTGGACCTAGTGCTACTGAAAGCATGAATAGGTCACGACCTGCAGGAAACCCCAGTGGTGGTGGAATATACTATCTTAGGGAGGAAGACAACATGAAAGCTAAGGTCAAAATGCTTACTAGGGAGTTAGAGGCCTTAAAAACTAAAAAGCCAACACATATGGTTAATAAAGCCGAACCTTTGGAACCATGTTTTGTGTGTGGTAGGGTAGATCATCCCACTCAAGAGTGCCCTACATTTGTTGATATAAGAGGGATGTATGAGGAATAACGTAATGCCTTGGGTATGTACAAGAAGCCTTATGCACCTTTCTCTAACACTTACAATCCAAGGTGGCGAAATCACCCCAACTTCAGTTGGAAGTCTAAAAACCAGCAGCTTGCACAACCCCCTAGATCACACCCTACACCATATCATGCACCCTCATCCTCTAGGAGTTCTTTAGAAGATGCTTTACATGCTTTTATAGAGGCACAGGGCAAAATAAACCAAATGTGTGAAGCATTAATCACACAGGTCGTAGAAGAAAACAAAGAAATAAGGAGCCAAGTATCCAAGTTAATGGGCTCTTTGAGTGTGACTGAACGAGGGAAGTTCCCTTCCCAAGCTCAGTCCACACCCCATGGTCAACATATGGCACAAACAAATCTGGAAAATGTAAATGCCATTGTGACAAGAAGTGGTAAGACACTTCACATCCCAACAACAAACAAACCCAAGGATGTGGAGAAGGGTCAAGGCAATAGTGACACCGAACAGCCCAAGGACCCTGAAGTTACCAAAAGCCCTGTTAAGGCACCATTCCCTCAAGCCTTTAAAACAAACAAGAAAAATCTGGAGCTAAATAATGAAATCCTAGAGAACCTAAGACAAGCAAAGATGAATCTTCCACTTTTACATATAATTAAACAAGTTCATACTTATGCAAAGGTTCTCAAAGATTTATGCACAATTAAGAGGAAGCACTGTGTAAAGAAAATAATATTCTTAACTGAGCAAGTGAGTGCTTTAATTGAGAAAAGAATTCCCCCAAAATACAAGGATCCTGGCTGTCCAACCATTGCATGTAGCATTGGAAATCATGAAATTGGACAAGCCTTACTAGATTTAGGAGCTAGTGTAAACCAGATGCCATTCTCTATTTATTTACAGCTGGGTTTAAAAGAAATCAAACCAACCGCTGTGGTATTACAATTGGCTGATCGTTCAGTCAAAGTACCCCGGGGTGTGGTAAAGGATCTTTTGATTCAAATTGATAAATTTTACTATCCTATTGATTTCTTAATTCTGGATACTACTTCTGCTGTTGACACTAACTCTAAGATTCCTTTGATTTTGGGTAGACCTTTTTTTGCTACTGTAAATGCTTTAATAAATTGTAGGAATGGACTCATGAAGCTGTCATTTGCAAACATGACCATTGAAGTAAATATTTTCAATATTGCAAAACAGCTCAAAGATGAGGATGAAAACCACCAGCTTTACATAATCGAGTCACTCATCAATGAGGGTGTGTTCTTAGCTCATGATTATGATCCTCTTGGAAATTTTCTTGTTAATTCTGAGATTTATTTATTTGATGATAAAACTGATATAACTAATATTTGTGCTATTTTTTATAAATCCCGGGATTTTGGCACTCGGGCATGGCAACCGAAGTTTGAGGAGCTTCCCGAAAGAAGTGAGACACAAGTCCCCTCAAGTATGGCAGAACCTAAAGTCGAATTGAAGCCACTACCTAAGGGTTTAAAACATGCCTTTCTCAGTCTAGGTGATACTTTTCCTGTTATTATCTCTTCTGAATTATCTGAGACCCAAGGTAAGAAATTAATTCAAACTCTAAATGCATATAAATCAGCCTCAGGATGGAGCATGGCTGATTTAAAAGGTATTAGTTCCCTGATTTGTTCGCATAAAATAAATTTGGATGAAGGAACTAGTCCTCGTAGAGACCCTCAATGTGGGCTTAACCCCACTATGAAAGAAGTAGTGAAAAATGAAGTGTTAAAACTATTAGATTCGGGAATTATATATCCCATAGCTGATAGTAAATGGGTAAGTCCTACACAAGTCGTTCCTAAAAAGTCTGGGGTCACTGTGGTAAAAAATGACCTAGGAGAGTTAGTCCCTACCAAGCTTGTGACCGGGTGGCGTATGTGCATTGATTATAGGAAATTAAATGCTGCCACCTGGAAAAACCACTTACCACTCCCTTTTATTGATCAAATTCTTGAGCGTGTAGTTGTTAATCCTTTTTACTGTTTTCTAGATGGTTATTATGGTTATTTTCAAATAGAAATTGCATTAGAAGACCAAGAAAAAACCAATTTTATTTGTCCCTTTAGCACCTATGCTTTTCGTAGAATTCCATTTGGATTGTGTAATGCCCCTACCACTTTTCAACGTTGCATGATGAGTATTTTTAGTGACATGGTTGAAAATTGCATGGAGGTTTTTATGGAGGACCTAACTGTTTTTGGATCTTCATTTGATGCATGCTTAATGAATTTAGAAAGAGTGTTGATTCGCTGTGAGGAGAAAGAATTGGTTTTAAATTGGGAAAAATGCCATTTCATGGTACCATCCGGTATTGTCTTAAGGCATATTGTCTCTTCTAAAGGAATAGAGGTTAATCAATCTAAGATTGAGTTAATCTCTAAATTATCTACCCCTAAGACAATAAAGGATGTGAGATCTTTCCTTAGTCATGCTGATTTTTATAGGAGGTTCATACAAAACTTTTCCAACATATCTGGACCTTTATGTGCCTTCCTAGTTAAAGATACCCCATTTGAGTGGACACAAGCTTGTCAAGAAGCATTCCAAATGCTGATTGGCAAGCTTACTTCTGCACCTATAATGCAGTAACCGGATTGGACTTTATCTTATGAAATCATGTGTGGCACTAGTGACTACGTTGTAGTTGCTGTTCTTGGACAGTAAAGAGAGGGAAAACCTTTTGTCATTTACTATGCTAGTAAGACTTTAAATAGTGCTCAAATGAATTACTCCACAACTAAAAAAGAATTACTAGCTGTAGTATTTGCTTTAGATAAATTTTGTGCTTATTTAATTGGTTCCCCTATTCTTATCTTCATAGATCATGCAGCCCTCAAGTACCTTCTTACAAAGAAGGATGCTAAGGCAAGACTAATACGATGGGTCTTACTCCTACAAGAATTTGACATCACCATCAAAGACAAGAAAGGAGTAGAGAATGTAGTAGCTGACCATCTATCAAGGCTCACTTTTGAGGACACTTGCGATGACATGCTAATCAAGGATGACTTTCCCGATGAGTATTTACTCTCCATTATTTCTTTACCATGGTTTGCTCACATCATAAATTATTTGGCTACAGGTGAGATACCAATGGATTGGAGCTCTCAAGACAAGAGGAAATTCTTATATAAGGTATTTAATTTCTATTGGGATGACCTCTATCTTTTTAAGTACTGGCCTGACCAAATTTTAAGGCTTTGCATCCCTAATGAAAAGATTGCTAACGTCTTGGAATTTTGTCATTCCCAAGCTTGTGGATGCTACTTTTCAATGAAAAAAACAGCTGCAAAAATTTTACAGTGTGGATTTTATTGGCCTACCTTCTTTAAAGATATAAACACCTATTGTTGCTCATGTGAAAAGTGTCAAAAGTTAGGAGCTGTGTCTCGCCGAAATATGATGCCCTTAAACCCTATTTTAGTAATTGAGATCTTTGATTGTTGGGGCATCAATTTTATGGGACCTTTTCCTTCTTCCTTTGGACACCAGTATATAATCATGGTAATAGATTATATATCTAAGTGGGTAGAGACAACAGCTTGCCGAAGCAATGACAATAGGATAGTAATTAAATTTCTTAAAGAAAATATGTTATCTCGATTTGGCACACCACGTGCTATAATTAGTGATCGAGGTATACATTTTTGCAACCGTTCATTTGAAGCTTTGATGAAAAAATATGGGGTGTTACATAAAATTTCTACTGCCTACCATTCTCAGACCAGTGGACAAGTAGAGCTTGCTAATAGGGAAATTAAACAAATTTTAGAAAAAATGGTTAACCCGGATTGTAAGGATTGGTCTTTGAGACTAGTTGATGTGCTTTGGGCTTACCGTACAGCCTTTAAAACTCCCTTAGGTATGTCACCTTATCAGCTTGTTTTTGGAAAGCCTTGTCACTTACCTGTCGAGCTCGAGCATCGAGCTTATTGGGCCATCAAGTCTTTTAATTTTGACATAGGCGAAGTGGGTAAGCTTAGGAAATATCAATTGACCGAGTTAGAGGAATTAAGAAACGATGCTTATGAAAATTCTAGAATCTATAAGGCTAAGATGAAAGTATTCAATGACAAAAACATTTTGAGGAAAACATTTAAACCCAATGATCTAGTGTTCTTATACGACTCTAGACTCTATAAGCATCATGGGAAACATCGGTCAAGGTGGACCGGTCCTTTCATAATGAAAAATATTTTTGAAAATGGAGCGATGGAAATAGAAGGCACTAGGGACAGTGGAACTTTTAAAGTGAATGATCAGTGCCTTAAGATCTTGATCGATAGGCAAGATCCGAAGGTGAAAGACATTTCACTTATGGATCCGGTCTATTCACCTTAACTATACAATACATGTACATTTTCTTTTATTTTTTCTTTTGATTTGCTTATTTTGTTTTTAATTAAAGTTTTATTCAATCTTAATTGCTAGTTTTTTCTTTTAATTTAATCTAATTTTTAAGGATTCCTTTTTATACCGTTTGGCTGACTTTATTTTATTTTTCTCTATCTTTTTGCAAACCAACAAACTTTTCTTGTAGAAAATAGGCCCAGCGCACAGCACCAGGCCTAGCGTGCCAAGCCCAGCGCCACGCCCCAGCATTTGGCGCACTATAGCCCCCAGAATGTGTGCAAAACAAGCCCAGCCCAGCGTCGCGCCCCTGCATCTCGCACGCTGCAGTGCCCAGATTGAACACCTCCAAGCCCATCAGCCCACGTTGCAGCACCCACCTGAACTTTGGTATTTTAAAACGCTAAAACCTGCCTTCTTCTTCATTTCAACTTGAACAAAACACAGCAGCCCCATTTTACTCTCTCTCTTCCTATCTCATAAACCTCACATACCCACTTCTTTTTTCTTTAAAATTTCTTGTTTCTCCCATATCTATTACTAAATTTCTCACTACTTTTACAGATTTTGCTACAAATCTCTCTCACAAGTTTGGTTCTAAGAAGATTTTGGATTCATCAAGAACACTTCAAGTTGGTGGTTAGTCTTCCTTCTCTCCAACTTTGGACATCAAATCAGAATTTCAGCAAGAGGAATGGCATGCAATTCACCTGGTGGTGCACAATCTTTAGCACCTGTGCACTCATGCTTACAAAGGGAGCTTCCTTTACTTTCTCTTTAACATTGAGGACAATATTATTTTTAAGTTGGAAGTGGAGGAAACGTATTTCCTTTTTATTAAATTGCTTGGTGTTACCTTTTCTTACCTTTTGTTTTAAGCATGCTTTGTGTTTGCCTTGGATGTAATTCACATGTCAAAGATTTAAGCTTAACTGAGATAACATATAGCATTTAGAAGTAGTTAAATTTTGTTTCAGTTTGAGAATAATTTAAGTGTAAATCTTAATTTGGTTAGAGACTCTAGTTTGTGGTAAGATTGTATGATTAATCTAAAGCATTTAGAGAAGTTTTATGTGTGATTGCCTTGTGAATACTTTTGCGGTCTTGACAAGCTCTAGAACTTATTTGATAATCACTTGAGG
The DNA here is from genome assembly GCA_023935145.1 of Bretschneidera sinensis. NCBI lineage: Eukaryota > Viridiplantae > Streptophyta > Magnoliopsida > Brassicales > Akaniaceae > Bretschneidera > Bretschneidera sinensis. The sequence continues at coordinate 91,598,721 of CM043703.1, forward strand.
TGAATTCCTAGAATGCACACTATTTAGGGTATGATATAGGCCATTTTTGAACCGTTTCAGCCTTTCAAACTTACCATTGCTAAAACCCATTTACTCACCCTTATGAGCCTAAAAATATTTTATCCTTAACCCTTCTTTTAAAAAGAACTTAGTTGTACACATTTGTTGAGAAGCACTTAAGAGGAATAAGGATGGAAATATGAAAAACCATAACCCAAGAATATTAAAGAAGATAAGTTGGGGGTTGTGGAAAAGAAAAGAAAATGAAAATGAAAAAGGAAGTGAATGGGTATTTGCCAAAAATAGAAAAAAAAACAGAAAAAAGTGAAGTATAGCAAAGAAAGAAAAAAAAGAAAAAAAAAGTGATGAATTATCAAGAGATATGCTCTTATAAAAAATGGTTGAAAGAGTTGGGTGTTGAAGTAAGGTTATCTAGTGCTTAAAAGTGATTGTGCTTAAAGCTAAGAGATTGAGTTCTTTTACTTGCAAATCCTTCCCATTCTTCCTTAACCTTTACCTTAGCCTAACATTACAAGCTTATTAAAGACCTATTGATCCAATGTAGTGTGATTTTTCTACAATAATGGAGAGTGATTTGAAAAGTGAGCCTATAGAGCTTGTTTTTGTGATTGATGTCACACAAATTAATTTTTAGAGGCCAAGACTTGTATTCATGAATGTTATGCATAAAATCATCCGGGTCTTCGGATTAATGGATTGTGGTAAGATGGATGATAAGAGTCGATAACGATTTTAAGACTAATACTTTGATTACTTTTGGACTTAAGTAATATTTAATGATTCTATGTGCTGCATATGTTATGTGCAATTTCTGAGACAAAAATGTGAATTGCTCCTTGTTTAACACTAGCATTGCTTTACCTTGTTTTGATTCCTACCATAGAATTCATTTCTCGTTTTCGCTTGAATTGCTAGGGACTAGCAATAAGCTAGTTGGGGGTTGTGATGAGAGCCATAAAATGCATCTCAACAGTGCTTAATTGTTGGCATTTTAGGGTTTATCTCGGTCTTAATTGCATTTTTATATGTTAATAACTCTAAAGTGATATTCTTGAATCATTGACTTAATTCGATGCATTTTCAGTTACCTTGAGTCCAAAAAAGATGGAAAATATATCATAGTTTAAATCACAAAGCTTCGATACATATCAGAGTGGAAGAGTGGTTACAAAGAGACAAAATGATGAAAAACATTCAAAAACCAATAGCCAATGCATGCCAAGAGCAAAAGGAGTGGTTTCAGCATTTGAAGAAGCTGGAGCAACAGTGTGCGTCGTGGCATGGCAAGAGTAGCGCTGCACCCTCTAGTACCACACTAAGTAGCACCCTCCTAGCGCCGCGGTGTAGCTAGAGCAGTGCTGCACCCTCCAGCAAAGCACACTCTCGGACCAAAGATGAGCGCTAAAGTGCCCAGAAGGGAGAGGTGCGGCACGCACACGGTCTCCTGACCTAATTAGGATCTCTTAGTGACAATTTTGAGCCCACAAATACCCTTGAACCCTTGTACTATAAATAGGTCACTTAGGGTTGAAGAAAGAACAGTAATCAAGGTCTGGAAAACTAATAGGTGCTTAAATATTCATATTTAAGCCCCTTTATTTACATTTGTTAAGTCCTTAGTTATGTTAATTTAGTCCATTTTACTTAATTTTTGTGTTTTACATGTTTTTATAGGGTCTTGGATAAAAAGAAGCATTTTTGGCACCTAAAGGAAGAAATCTGGAAATCCTGGAGCAACTACTGGCAAAAGTGCGATCGAGCGCACTATTTGGTACGATCGAGCGCATAAGCGCTTGTGTGCACACAAGAAGGATCGAGTGCAGCCTTGCAATCGAGTGCAAAACGCATGCGATTGAGCGTACATGTACGGGCGTGAACAGTAAAATGGCAGAACCAGTTTTGGAAATAGAGGAGGTTTTATGTTTTAGGAAGTTTAGGGTTTCCTGAGTCTTCTAGGGTTATTCAACCCCTATAATAACACCTGTAAACACACACAAAGGACATCACTTCTTTTATCTTTTGCTTAGCTCGGAATTGTAAGCTTTGGAGAGGATTGATAACCCGTCTCCATAGTATTTTTCGGGTTTTATAGTTTATGTTTAGTTTATGCTATAAGGTTTATCTTAGACAGCATGTGTAACTAACTCTCTATAGGGCTCGATTAAAGCCCTAGTTATGCTTTCCCATATATATTCATTGATTATCTTTGCAATAGCCCTGATTATAATGCTTAACTTGATTAATGCCTGTGTTTATTTACATTCCTCATATATGTATGTCTGATCAATATGTGCATGTGGTATGGATTAGTTAGTTAGACCAATTTGGATGACCGAGTCCTGGGCCTAACAATAGTAACAAAAGATATCTACACCAGATTCTTGGATTAATCAACATGAGAAACCGGGAGTAGATACCATGCCCTAGGTCTTATGTGGTTGTCGAATTCCATAAATCTTATGCTTTCTTAAGGAACAACTCAGTAGATACCATGCTGAATCCCTTAAGAAAGAAAGAGTTAAAGTAGATACCATGCCTAACTTAGTGCTTAGGGAAATCAATAGCTTAAGGAGTAGATACCATGCCCTTAGGTTGGCAACCAAGTATTCATAGGAAGGCTAGTGCATTGACCTATTACTCATTGGGAAAGTATGACTAGTGGTGGATATCAAATCCCTATGTCTCATTATTATTAATTCACATTCAACAGTTATTTTGATCTTCTTTTATTAAGAAACTGATTCTAAAACGAAATTCAACAATCCCTATGGAAATGATCTCGCACTTGCACGCTATGCTACCATTGACCTTGTGCACTTGCAAGTAAAACTGTATGGTTATTTACTTATTTATTTAGGTAGATAAACCAGCAACAAAAACTCAAAGAAGAAGCCTCATTCTCCTCCATCAAAGTGTACAGCCACGAGTTCCATGGCGAACTAACCTCCAAGCAAGGCGAAGGGATGAATCCCTAGGTGCAGTTGTTCTTTAATTCCTTTATTAGTTTAGTTGTAATTAGGATTTGTTGTCAAACATTGTTATGAGTTATTGTTTAATCTAATTAGAAGATTTCCTTTCAATCCGGTGATTATATCTTTCTCCTTGATATAAGTTTAGTCATGCTTTTCTCATGTCAAGTTTGTTTGGATGTGATTGAGTCCGGTAGACTTATTCCTTAGGGTTGTCCATTACTGCAATATTGTTGTTAAAGATATATTGTCTTTTCTTGATAACTCTATAGTACAGGCTATGTGTGTTTAATCAATAAAGAAGAGTAAGTCATATCAATTACATTAGGGTTTGTATATGAGCTTTAATTGAATATCCACTGATTGCTTGTTTGGGATGTGAAACTTGCGATCAAGATAAGAACAACTGAATTAAGATTGGAATAAGGCAATGAGTCTAAGGAGGATTCCCGGAACCTTGTTGTTACTCTATTATTATTCTCGATTTATTACATATTTTGCTCTCAATTACTTCATTATTAAAACTTCATATCTTCTCACTCGATTTTATCGTTCGTGTTTAGGTTTACATCTTCTCTTGTAGTTAACTTGTTTCCCTATGGAATTGACACCCCAAAGCTGTGCTACAACTACCGCGTTACTCTTTGGGTGTAATCAAGGGCCATGGTTAATTGGTCATCAAGATCTAAGGGTGGAGATTAACCCTCAAGATTGTACAAGAAGTTGGTACACTATATAAAGGGTCGCCTAGCTTCATTCTCATCAATTAATTGAGAGATTACAAGAGACACATTGTGACATACAAGTGATCATTACACAAGAGAGAATTATGTGAGAGTGCAAAGACACAAAACACAAGAGGGACTCATTGTAGAGAGACTGGTTGTGAAGAGAAAAGTAGTATAGATTGTGGGTAGAGTGCTTTTGTAATAGTTCTATCACTTTCTTTCTTCTCTTCTTGGTTCTTCAAGAACTTGGGTTTCTTGGAGAGGGTTGCTTTATTTTGTAAAGAACTTCATTGATAAGATAGTGCAGAGAGCTTAGAGGAGCTCATGGGGATATAGGCACATTGCCGAACCTTGATAACAAATTGCTTGTGTTCTTTTCTTTCTTGCTTTCGTTTGCTGTTTCATTTCATTACAAGTCATTCTGGACTTGGGTTTTTGGGAATCATCACCTTGGCATTCTTGTAAGGTGATTTCCAACAAAATAGGAATAAATATAGTGATAATTTGATTCTTCGTCGCCGTAGTAAATAGGAGAGAGAATCTAATTTCTTTCTTTGTGTTAAAAAAAATAGGAGTTAATTAACTGTAACACGTTCACTAAAAAAAATCCTTTTGTAGCAAATCATTTATTAAGAAAAATCGATAAGTTTAATACAAATGCAGAAAAAGAAACAATAATAATTTGATCTCGGGCATCTATCATTATACCGAACTTATTAGTTATTTATGTTATGGGCAAATGATGGGAATTGAACCTGCACATGGTGGATTCACAATCCACTGCCTTGATCCACTTGGCTACATCTGCCCCTACTGCTTTATCCCTATTCTACTTTTTTTTTTCTTATTTTCTTTCCTTATGTTGAAGTAAAAAAAACTTATATTCTAAAAAAACTACTAAATAACTAAATATATGAGCAATACCAACCTTCTTGATAGAAGAAGTTGATTATTGCTCCTTTATTTTCAAAAATTAGTCTATACTAAGACCAAAGTCTTATCCATTTGTAGATAGAGCTTCAATAGCAGCTAGATCTTGAGGGACGTTATGACTATAACGTTCATGCATAACTTCCGTACCAAGGTTAGCACGGTTAATAATATCAGCCCAAGTATTAATTACATGACCTTGATTATCAACTACAAATTAGTTGAAATTGAAACCATTTAGGTTGAAAGCTATAGTGCTAATACCCAAAGCAGTGAACCAGATACCTACTATTGGCCAAGCCACTAGGAAGAAATGTAAAGAATAAGAGTTGTTGAAACTAGCATATTGGAAGATCAATCGGCCAAAATAACCATGAGCAGCTACGATATTATAAGTTTCTTCCTCTTGACCGAATCTATAACCTTCATTAGCATATCCATTTTTTGTGGTTTCCCTAATCAAACTAGAAGTTACCAAGGAACCATGCATAGCACTGAATAGGGAGCCACCGAATACACCGGCTACTCCTAACATGTGAAATAGGTGCATAAGAATGTTGTGCTTAGCCTAGAATACAATCCTGAAGTTGAAAGTACTAGAGATTCCTATAAGCATACCATCAGAAAAACTTCCTTGATCAATTGGATAAATCAAGAAAACGGTGGTATCAGCTGCAACAGGAACTGAATATGCAACAGCAATCCAAGGGTGCATACCCAGACGGAAACTCAGTTCCCACTCACGACCCATGTAACAAGCTACACCAAGTAAGAAGTGTAGAACAATTAACTCATAAGGACCGCCATGGTATAACCATTCATTAATGGATGTCGCTTCCCAAATCGAGTAAAAGTGCAAACCTATAGCTATAGAAGTAGGAATAATGGCACCAAAAATAATATTGTTTCCATAAAGTAGAGACCCAAAAATAGGTTCACGAATACTACCAATATTTACGGGAGGAGTAGCAATGAATGCGATAATAAATATAGAAGTTGCAGTCAATAAGGTAGGGATCATCAAAACACCAAACCATCCAATATAAAGACGGTTTTCAGTGCTGCTTAAGCAGTTACAGAATTGACCCTATAGGCTTTTGCTTTCGTGTCTCTTTAAAATTGCAGTCATGATAAAATCTTGGTTTATTTAATCATCAGCGACTCCTAAGCACAAAAATTCTCTAGAAATACAAATAGAAAATTGAGAGCTTGCTATTGAATAGTATAACATGACTTACATACCCATGTCAACCAATGCCAAATATATATTTATGATCTTATCTATATAGGTCTATCAGAATTTTTTTGAATGAATGAAGTGAATTACAAAACAAAAGTTGAATGTGGCTTTATTTATATATAATAATATAACATATTATATATGAATATGATTTTGATATGATAATCATAATGTAATGGGTTGGCCGGGACTCTAACCTGGAACTAGTCGAATGGAGTAGATAATTTCCTTAGTTAAAATTAAATAAATTTAATTTAATGGGTAAAGGTACAAAAATCCCTTCCCAAACAGTGCTTTCATTTTTCATTGCACACGACTTTCTTTTTGTATACATCTAAAAATCAGTTTATTCCCTAAACGGGATTCGAATTGAATACTCAGTTAATCAACCCATATTTTTTTTCTTATTCTTACTGTATGAACATTTAATAATAGTAAAAGAAATGAATGAATTTTTTTATTATCTCTTCATCATTTATGAAGAATTTCCATTTACATAGTCTCATAACCAAATCATTCATGATTGACCAAATCATTGATACAAATAATATCCAAATACCAAATCCGACCTCTATATTACCTTCGTATAGCAGAATAAGCTCTTGGGAAGATCCAAGAAAGAACTTGTTCTTCCTCTATAAGGAATTCATCCAAAAAGTCTGAGCCTAACCTTTTAAAAAAAGTGCGTACAGTAATTTTGTGTTTACGAGCCAAAGTTTTAGCACAAGAAAGTCGAATTATATATTTTATTCAATACAAATATTTTTTTTTGAGGATTTACTGTGATAATGAGAAAGATATATGCATATACGCACAAATCGGTCGATAATATTAGAATCTGATGAATCGGTCCAGGTCGGCTTACTAATGGGATGTCCTAATGCATTACAAAATCTCGCTATAGCCATAGGAATAATAGGAATTTTTGTCTCGAACTTCCTTATAGCATTATCTATTATAAATGAGTTTTCTAATATTTGACTCCGTAACACTAATGGATTTAATCACAAACTTGAAAGATAGCCCAAAAAGTCTAGATAATCTTTTGATAATTGGTTTATACGGACCCTTCTTGATTAAGACCACACGTAAAAATGACATTGCCATAATTTGACAAAGTAAGATTGCCACTTATTCATTAGAAGAGGCGTATCTTTTGAAGCTAGAATTGATTTTCCTTTATATCTAACATAATGCATGAAAGGATCTTTAAAAAACCATAGGCTGTCCTGAAAATCATTAACAAAGCCTTTTTTATAAGATGATATTCTATTTTTTCCATAGAAATAAATTCACTCAAGAAGGACTCCAGAAGATGTTGATCGTAAATGAGAAGATTGGTTTTGGAGTAAAAAAAGATGGATTCGTATTCACATACATGAGAATTATATAAGAACAAGAAAAATCTTGGATTAAAAATAGATTTATTTGGAATAATAAGACTCTTCCAATGCCAATTACAATACTTATAGAGACAGAACCGTAATAAATACAAAGAAGAGGCATCTTTTACCTAGTAACGAAGGGTTTGAACTAAGATTTCCTTATGGATAGAATGAGGTATTAGTACATCTAACATGTAATTTAAATGTGAGAATTTGTCCTCTAAAAAGGGAAATGTTAAATGAATTGATTGTAAATTTTGAGATCTTGCTAGTCGTTCTTTTCCTTCTAAGCAAGATACTAATCTTAGGGAAACTGAAATTTCTACAATCAATGCAAATACCATTGATATCATTTGATAATACAAATTGTTGGCGTGTCCAAAAATTTGATTTTGGTTAGAATCATTAGCGAAAATAATCAAATGCTTATGTTGATACATTCGAAAAATTAAACGTTTCGAAATTAGTGAACTAGATTTATTGTCATAACCACCATTTTCCAACAAAATGGATCTATTTTTATTTAAACCATGATCATGAGCAAGTGCATAAATATACTCCCGAAAAATAAGTGGGTATAGGAAGTCGTGTTGCCAAGATCTATCTATCTCTAAATATACTTGAAATTCCTCTATTTGATTTGAAATTCGATTTTAACTAAAGGTAAAATGTTTATTGCGTTATCAAATGATGCATAGTGCGATACAGTCGAAATAAGGTATTATAGTAAGAAATGAATAGATACCTCAGAGACAGGTAGACTCATCAACGGATTCTCTATCCTCTTATTTTTCCATCTAATTGGTTTATGTTAGTTATAGGATAACAAAACAAGATGATTAGAAATCCTTTATTTTTTCAACCTAATCACTCTCTTAATTTTGGAAATATATATTATGTATATTATATATTTTGTTTATCAATATACTTCTTCTTCTTCACTTTCATCTCCAACCCAAAATAAGGAAAAACTAATAGTTAGGACTCATTAAAAAATTGATAATCCACTTATGAGAAAAGCCCTTCCTGCATTAGGCATTAATCTATTTTTGACATTTAATTAGATCGGGTAATCATTCAAATTACGAACAAAAGCTCATTGCTTTTTGTTTCCCTCTAATTGGGGTCATAGGGGTTTATCCATTTATTCACTCGACCCAACTTTGAATTAGATTAAATTTGTTCCTGTTGATATTTTTCTAAGGTTTACACATGGTCTAAACATGGTTAAAGTTTAAACCAAGGTTGGAAGAATAAATTTCAGCATGTTAAAGGAGTGCACACAAGTGTGCGCATCACTTTGGGTGTGTGTGCACACCTCCATTCAACACAAAGCAGCAAAAATGGGTGAGCATCAGGTCAATCCATGGCCCAGACTATCCCAGGTCATGGTGCCCAGAAGGTGGAGGTTTGTTGAGGAGGTCCGGGCTGCGGTGCCTAGAGGGACAGCAAGTGTGCCTTGTTTCAGGCCGCACCTTGAAGGCACACATAGTCCATTTGATTCAGCCTTTCTTAAGTACCTGGAGACATGTCCAAAATGTATAGGATCACTAAGGATTGATCAAGGGCCATGTTGAGTGGTCATCAAGATCTAAGGGTGAAGATTAACTCTCAAGATTGGACAAGAAGTTGATGCACTATGTAAAGGGTCACCTAGCTTTATTCTCATCAACATTGTGACATAATTTGAGATCAATTGTAAAGAATGACAGACATACAAGAGATAATTGTGTGAGAGTGCAAAGACGCAAAACACAAGAGGGACTCGTTGTAGTGAGGTTGGTTGTAAAGAGAGAGTAGTATAGATTTGATAGAGAGTATTGTAATAGTTCTTATCATCTTCTTTATTCTCTTCTTGGTTTCTTCAAGAACTTGAGGTTTCTTGAAGAAGGTTGTTGGATTGTAAAGAACCATTGATTTCGTGCAGAGAGTTCAGAGGAACTCACGGGGATGTAGGCTATTGGTGAACCTCGATAACAAATTGCTTGTCTTCTTTCTTTCTTTGATTTCTGTTTCTGTTTTCGATTCCAAATCATTACAAGTCATTCTAGACTTGGGTGTTTGGAAGATCACCACCTGGTCATCTTGTCAAAGTGATTTCCAGTAGTGGTATTAGAGCTAGTACAGTCGGGTATCGGAGCAAGAACAAGAAGGTGACAGAGTCAAGGCTCTAAGAATCAAAGATCAACTTCTTGGGTGATTCAAGAACGGAGTAAAGATCAAGATCAGATCGTGTTCTTGAGAGTGATTCAAGAACGGTGTTAAGATCCATCTTCGATCATGTTCTTGAGGTTGAAGAAAGCATTTATGGGTATTGCATAAATCTGGGATCTTGTCTGCAAAGATGGCTTCAAATTTTGTTGTTGAGAAGTTTGATGGAAAGGGAGATTTTTCCCTATGGAAGTAGAAGATCAAGGCTGTTCTTATGCAACAGAAAGTGGACTTGGCTATTGGAGAAGATGATGCTTTTCCAGCAAGTGTCATGCGGGACCAGTGGATTGAGATGAAGAAGATGGCATACAGCACCATCTTCTTGAACATGTCGGATAATGTCAAAAGGGAGTGTGGAGACTCAGAAGATCCAGCTGTCATATGGAAGAAACTAGATGAGTTGTTTCGTACCAAAACTCTCCCTAACAAGATTTATCTACTTAAAAGAATCTTTGCTTTTAAAATAGATCCTAATAAAGAGTTGCAAGATAATCTTGATGTCTTTAATAAACTAGTTCAAGATTTGGCTAATTGTAGTATTAAATTCCCAAATGAACAATTGGCTATTATTTTGTTAAACTCTCTTCCTGATTGCTTTGATAATTTGATTAATGCTATTGAGTATGGAAGAGATACTTTAACCAAGGAGATTGTGATCAATTCCATAAGGGCTTATGATTTCAAAGCCAAGATGAGGGGGGCATCAAGTGGAGAAGGGCTGTTCATAAGAGGAAGGCCAGCAACTCAGAATGGCAGTAGCACTCATGGCAACTACCGGGAGAAATCAAGAGGTAGAGGGCAAAACCATGGAAGATCTCATTCTAAGACAAGACTTGGAGGAGGAAAGAGATGCTTCTACTGTAACAAGGAGGGCCATTTCAGAAAAGATTGCAAGAAGAAGATGTGGGATGAGAGGAAAAGCTATACAACAATGGAGAGGCTTCGGTTGCCAAAGGAGAACAGCAAGATGATATTCTTGTTGTGTGCTCAAATGTGAGTAGGAGGCAAGGCAGCAAGAAGTGGATTCTGTATTCCGGGTGCACTTATCACATGTGCTCTCACAAGGAATGGTTTAAGAATTTTAAGGAGATCAATGATGAAAGGGTCTTCTTAGGAATCACAATTCTTGCCAAGTGAGGGGGATAGGAGACATCTAGTTGAGGATGTTCAATGGAGTCATAAGGCTGCTATGAAATGTGAGGTATCTTCCAGATTTGAAGAGGAATTTGATCTAATTGGGGCAGTTGGATTCCTTAGGGTATTCATGCAAAGTAGAGGGAGGAAAGATCAAGGTGACCAAGGGATCTTTGGTAGTGATCAAGGTAGCAATAAAAGATGGACTTTATGAGATGATCAGTGAAACAAAAACCAAGGATCAAGTAGTAAGCTTGATGGTTGGGATAGATAGGGCAGCCCTTTGACTTGCTTGGGACATATGAGCAAAAAAGGGCCTGCAAGTTCTTAGCAAGGATGGTCTACTTGGAGGAGACAAAGTAGAGAAACTGGATTTCTGTGAGAATTGCATTCTTGGGAAGAACACCGGGTCAGTTTCAACAATGGAGTGAACAAGTCTAAGGGCATTTTTGACTACATTCGTTCGGACCTTTGGAGACCAGCAAGAACACCAACATAGGGAGGTAACTTTTACTTTCTGTCTTTAATTGATGATTATTCAAGAAAAGTGTGGGTTTATTTACTTAGAAATAAATCAGATGCCTTGAATAAATTTGTTGTGTGGAAGAAGTTACTGGAGACTCAAACAGGTAAGCTCGTTAAGGCTTTACGAACCGATAATGGCTTAGAATTTTGCAATAAGGATTTTGATAAATTCTATGAATTAAATGGCATTCTAAGATATAGAACAGTTGTAAAAACACCTCAGCAAAATGGAGTTGCCGAGAGGATGAATAGTACCCTTATGGAAAAGATTAGGTGCAAGTTAATAGGATCTGGTTTACCAAGATATTTTTGGGGAGAAGTTGTTGTTGGAAATCACCTTGACAAGATGCCCAGGTGGTGATCTTCCAAACACCCAAGTCTAGAATGACTTGTAAAGATTTGGAATTGAAAACAGAAACAGAAAATCAAAGAAAGAAAGAAGACAAGCAATTTGTTATCGAGGTTTGGCAATGTGCCTACGTCCCCGCGAGTTCCTCCGAACTCTCTGCACTAAATCAATGGTTCTTACAAGTTATAGCAATCCCTTTCAAGAAACCTCAAGTTCTTGAAGTAACCAAGAAGAGAACGAGAGAGTGATAGACCTATTACAATGCTTTCTATCAATTCTCTACTAACCTCTCTTCTTTACAACCAACCTCTCTACAATGAGTCCCTCTTGTGTTTTGTGTCTTTGCACTCTCACACAATTCTCTCATCCACACATATGTCTCACAAGATACATTACATCTTGTGTCATAACTCTCTTTTTATCTTATGTGAAAAATGAGGCTAGGAAACCCCTTTTATAGCCACCCACTTCTTGGTCATTCTTAAGATTCAATCCTCACTCTTTGATCATGATTACCACTTAACCTCTACCCTCCATCAATCCTAAGTGGTACTGTACATTTTAACCTTGCACTCACGCACCTAAGAGAAGGTTAAAGCAAGCTGTCCATGTGTGCTTTGGTGTGCCTAGCGCCTAGGCGCTCAACAGGGGGCGCTATGGCGCTGGGTAGGGCACCTTTGCACACCTTCTGGACGCCATGGTGCTGGTGGGGAGCACCTAGGCACTGGTGCAGGTCAGGGAGACATCATTCTGCGTGCCAAGGCACTGGTGGAGGGGCACCTAGGCGCACACTGATGCTGCCCCTCCACACAACAGTGGGCACACTTTCTTGATTGTGTGCTGAAGTGCGCACACCAGTGTGCCTACCCTTATCTTGCTCCAAAGTGATGCACACACATGTGTGCAATCTTCTAACTTGCTGAATTTTAATCCTCCACCCTTTGTTTAGACTTTAACCATCTTTGAACTAGGCTTGGACATGTTTGAACCTTAGATAAATACCAACAATCTCTACCTTTGTCTAAGTGTTCAAAAAACTTGAACCATTGTGTAGAGACCTTCGGGATCCAAACTCATCTTGAGTCACCAATCAATCAACCCCATTCCTAAGAAGTCCAAGGCAATGATTGAACTTACTTAGAGGTAGAACCTTGGTGCCTAAATCTGCAGGATTTTCCTCCGTGGTCTTCTTGTCAACATGAATGCATCCTTTCGTACCATTTTTCGGAATGTAATGATACCGAACATCCATATGATTTATCCCCTCATGGAACACCAGATTTCTCCATAAGTGCCATGCACTTTGGCTATCCAAAGATACCACCACCTGCTCTTTTAGGACCTCCCACTTGTCCAACAACCCTTTGCACCCCATAGCCTCCTTTATGGCTTTCATAGCCGCTACGCATTATGCCCTGGTTGTTATGAGTGCTACCACCGGCTACCACTGAGCCTTCAAATACTTTAGCAACCACTTTATCCCAAGCCAATGCTTCTTTCTGGGACTACTTACAAATCTGCTGAGAACACCCATTGTCCAAGAAACCCTAAACCGATTTCTCTCATTTTCTTGGATTATACACATCCCAAGGATCTTTTGTGTAAGGCTGAGATTGTTTCTCTTGAACTCCTCACTGAGTTGAGATGTAAACCTTTCCATCCTCTCCCTGCTATTCTGAACCAACAACACATCATCGACATAGATGAGGATACTCACCATCTTCTCCACCTTTTGTCCAGGTGAGAAAGTTTCTGTGAAACCTATGTCTTCTCTTCTCATGAACCCATTCGCCACCAGCCTAGCCTAGTTCCAGACTTCATCTCCTAGAGGGTACCCTTCTTTGACCTTGTAAGTGCACTGACATTCCACAACTTTCTGCTTTCCTGGAATTTTCACCAATTCCCATAAGTTGTTCTTCCTCAAAGAATCAATTTCTTCCTCCGTAGCTAGCTTCCATCTTGGCAAATCCTTACACTCTATGGCATCCATATAAGTCTCTTATTCACTCATCTCTCCTTCTGTCTAAGGGGTTGCTGCATCTGCAGCATCCACAAACCCATATCTTGAAGGTGGTCTAACCACCCTCCTTCCCCGGTCTCTTGTGAGCTGGTAGTCATTCTGACTTACTGCATCAACCTCTTCTTGTTCAGCCTCTTCTTGAGTTTCTTGAGCTTGGCATTCATTCAAGAGCTCTACCTGGTCCAAACCCTCTTGCTTCCTCTGCTCTACCTGAACCAAGTTCTCCTTGATGCTCACTAGCCCCTACAGGGTTAGTTTTCTCTAAGTAGGGAAATAACAATTCATTAAAATTAACATCCATACTTATAATAAGTTTCAATCCTTCTTTCTCTAAATACCACAATCTATACCCCTTAGCCCCTTCCCCATATCCTAGAAACACACACTTTCTAGATCCTGGGCTAATTCTATCATCCTTTTATTGTGCATACGCAGCGCACCCAAAAGTCTTAAAGTTGTCCAACTCTGGGGGTTTTCCACTCCACATCTCCACGGGAGTCTTAAGCTCTAAAGCTCTAGAGGGTGATTTATTTACCAAGTATGCAGCTGTAGCCACGACTTCTCCCCAAAAATATTTTGATAAACTAGATCCTATTAACATGCACCTAACCTTTTCCATAAGGGTTCTATTCATCCTCTCAGCAACTACATTTTGCTGAGGTGTTTTTACAACCGTCCAGTGTCATAGAATGCCATTTAACTTACAGAATTTATCAAGTTCTTGGTTAAAAATTTCTAAGCCATTATCGGTTCTTATCCTCTTAACTACTCTACCCATTTGAGTCTCAACCAGCCCTTTCCACACCAGTAATTTATTCAAAGCATCTGATTTATTTTTAACCAAATAAACCCACACTCTTCTTGAATAATCATCAATTAAAGACAGAAAGTAAATGTTGCCTCCTTGTGTTGGTGTCCTTGCTGGTCCCCAAAGGTCCGCATGAATGTAGTCAAGAATGCCCTTAAACTTGTGCACTACGGTGTTGAAGCTGACCCCGTGTTACTTCTCAAGAACACAACACTCGCAGAAATCAAGTTCCTCTACTTTGTCTCCACCAAGTAGGCCATCCTTGCTGAGAACTTGCAGACCCTCTTCGCTCATATGTCCCAAGCGAGTGTGCCAAAGGGCTGCCCTATCCATCTTAGCCATCAAGCTTGCTACTTGATCCTTGATTTCCATATCTCCGATCATTTCATAGAGTCCATCGTTTCTTGCTGCCTTGATCACTACCAAAGATCCCTTAGCTACCTTGATCTTTCCTCCCTCTATCTTGCATGTGTACCCCTTGGAATCCAGCTACCCCAATAAGATCAAATTCCTCCTCAAATCCGGGAGATACCTCACATTTTCCAGTAGCCTTGTGACTCCATCAAACATCCTCACCTGGATGTCTCCCGTACCCCTCACTTGGTAAGAAATATCATTCCCCAAGAAAACCTTTTCATCATTGATTTCCCTGAAATTCTTGAACAACCTTCGGTGAGGGCACATGTGATGAGTGCACCCGTTGTCCAAAATCTATTTCCCGCTGCCTTCTTGCCCCTTGCTCACACCTGAGCACACAACAAGAACATCACCATCTTGTTGTTCTGTTTTGGCAACCGAAGCCTCTCCATTCTTGGTATAGCTTCCTCCTTTATCCCTTGTCATCTTCTTGCAATCTTTCTTGAAATTACCCTCCTTATGGCAGTAGTAGCAACTCTTCCCTCCAAATCTCAATTCGAAATGCATTCTCCCATGGCTTTCTCCTCTACCTCTGTCCCGGTAGTAGCCATGCATGTTGCTATGCACTCTCCCATGGCTCTCTCCTCTACCTCTGTCCCAGTAGTAGCCATGCATACTGCTGTGCACTCTCCCATGGCTCTCTCCTTTACCTCTGTCCCGGTAGTAGCCATGGTTGCTGCCATACCGAGTTACTGGCCTTCTTTTAAAGAACAACCCTTTACCACTTGATACACTCCTCATCTTGGCATCAAGATTATCTTGCAACTCTTTCTTAGGACCAAATTTAAAAGCAAAGATTCATTTATGAAGATACCTTTTATCTGGGAGAGTCTTGGCAAGAAGCATCTCATCTAGTTTCTTCCATATTACAGCTAGATCTTCCGAGTCTCTGCACTCCCTTGTGCCACTATCCGACAAGTGCAAGAAGATGGTGTTGTATGCCATCTTCTTCATCTCATTCCGTTGGTCCTCCATGATACTTGCTGGAAAAGCATCATTTTCTCCAAGAGCCAAGTCCACTTTCTGTTGCACTAGAACCTCCTTGATCTTCCGCTTCCACAGAGAAAAATCTCCCTTTCCATCAAACTTCTCAATACTGAAATTTGAAGCCATCTTTTGTGGAAAAGATCCCTGATTTATGCACTTCCCACAAATGCTTTCTTCAACCTCAAGAACACAGATCGAAGATGGATCTTAACACCGTTCTTGAATCTACCTCAAGAACACGATCAGATCTTGATCTTTACACTGTTCTTGAATCACCCTCAAGAACATGATCAGATATTGATCTTAACTCCATCCTTGATTCACCTCAAGAACATGATCAGATATAGATCTTAACTCCGTTCTTGAATCACCCAAGAAGTTGATCTTTGATTCTTGGAGTCTTGGCTCCGTCACCTTCTTGTTCTTTCTCCGATACCAAGCTGTGCAGCTCTAATATCACTGTTGGAAATCACCTTGACAAGATGCCCAGGTGGTGATCTTCCAAACACCCAAGTCTAGAATGACTTTTAAAGATTTGGAATCGAAAACAATAATAGAAAATCAAAGAAAGAAAGAAGACAAGCAATTTGTTATCGAGGTTCGACAATGTGCCTACGTCCCGGTGAGTTTCTTTGAACTCTCTGCACTAAATCAATAGTTCTTACAAGTTATAGTAATCCCCTTCAAGAAACCTTAAGTTCTTGAAGAAACCAAGAAGAGAATGAGAAAGTGATAGACTTATTACAATGCTTTCTATCAATTCTCTACTAACCTCTTTTCTTTACAGCCAGCCTCTCTACAATGAGTCCCTCTTGTGTTTTGTGTCTTTGCACTCTCACACAATTCTCTCATCCATACACATGTCTCACAAGTTACATTACATCTTGTGTCACAACTCTCTTTTTCTCTTATGTGAAAAATGAGGCTAGGAAACCCCTTTTATAGCCACCCACTTCTTGGTCATTCTTGAGATTCAATCCTCACCCTTTAATCATGATTACCACTTAACCTTGGCCCTCTATCAATTCTATATGGTACTATGCATTTTAACCTTACACTCACGCACCTAAGAGAAGGCTAAAGCAGGCTGTCCATGTGTGCTTTAGTGTGCCTAGCGCCTAGGCGCTCAACAGGGGGTGTCATGGCGCTGGGCAAGGCTCTTTTGCACACCTTCTAGATGCCATGGTGCTGGTGGGGAGCACCTAGGTGTTGGTGCGGGTTAGGGAGACATCATTCTAGGTTCCAGGGCTCTGGTGGAGGGGCACCTAGGTGCACACTGATGCTGCCCCTCCACACAATAGTGCGCACACTTCCCTAATTGTGTTGTGAAGTGCGCACACCAGTGTGCCTGCCCTTATCTTGCTCCAAAGTGATGCACACACATGTGC
This sequence comes from Bretschneidera sinensis, assembly GCA_023935145.1. Classification (NCBI taxonomy): domain Eukaryota; kingdom Viridiplantae; phylum Streptophyta; class Magnoliopsida; order Brassicales; family Akaniaceae; genus Bretschneidera; species Bretschneidera sinensis. The sequence goes on from CM043703.1 coordinate 91,615,833, forward strand.
ACAGTCTTTAACTTGCTGAAATTTAATCCTCCACCCTTGGTTTACACTTTAACCATCTTTGAACCATGCTTGTACATGTTTAAACCTTAGACAAATACCAAAAACTGTGTCTACAGCTGCATACTTGGTAAATAGATCACCCTCTAGAGCTTTAGAGCTCAAGACTCCCATGGAGATATGGAGTGGGAAACCTCTGAATTAAGAAACCTTAGGACTTTTGGGTGTGCTGCATATGCACATCAAAAGGATGATAAACTTAGCCCAAGGTCTAGAAAATGTGTATTTCTAGGGTATAGTGATGGGGTTAAGGGATATAGGTTGTGGTCCTTAGAAAAGAAGGGTATGAACTCATAATAAGCAGAGATATTATTTTTAGTGAATTGTTATTCCTTACTTGGAGAAAACTAACCTTGCAGGGGCTAGTGAGCAAACCAGTTCGGAATTTGTAGAGCATCGCATCAAGGAGAATTTGGTTTAGGTAGAGCAAAGGAAGCAAGAGGGTTCGGACCAGGTAGAGCCCATTAATGAAGGCCATGCTCAAGAAACTCAAAAAGAGGTTGATGCAGCAAGTCAGAATAACTACCAACTCACAAGGGACCGGGAAAGGAGGGTGGTGAGACCACCTTTGAGATATGGGTTTACGGATGCTAATGTAGCAGCTCCTTGGACAGAAAGAGAGATGAGTGAACAAAAAACTTACATGGAAGCCATGGAGTGTAAGGATTCATCAAAGTGGCAGCTGGCTATGGAGGAAGAAATGGATTCTTTGATGAAGAACAACTCTTAGGAGTTGGTTGCCCAAACCAGAAAAACAGAGAGTTGTGGATTGTAGATGGATCTACAAGATCAAAGAAGGGAATACTCCAGAGGATGAAGTTCGGTATAAAGCTAGGCTAGTGGCAAAGGGGTTCACACAAAAAGAAGGCATAGATGTGAAGACAACATTCTTATATGGAGATGAGACCATTTACATGAGGCAACCCGAAGGCTATGAGGAAGGATGGCAGGGAGAGTTGGTGTGCAAATTGAAGAAATCTCTCTATAGCCTGAAGCAATCACCTCGGCAATGGAATAAAAGGTTTGATTCCTTTGTAATCAGCTTAGGTTTCATGAGGAGCTACTATGATTCGTGCTTGTACTACAAGGGGCAGAAGGTTAAGGAAGTGGTGATCATCCTCATCTATGTTGATGATATATTGCTGGTTGGGAGCAGCATGGAGAGGATAAGGAAATTGAAGGCTCAACTCAGTGAGGAGTTTGAGATGAAGGATTTTGGCCATGCACAAAAGATCCTTGGGATGTGTATCATCCGAGAAAGGGAGAGAAATAGATTGAAGATCTCTCAAACTTCCTACATAGAGAAAATGATATCTAAGTTCTCTATGGAAGATAGCAAACCAGTGAAGGTTCCCCTTGCTGGTCATTTCAAGTTATCCAGCGATCAATGTTCGAGATCGGAGGCGGAGAAGAAGGAAATGGAAAAAATCCCTTATTCTAGTGTTGTTGGTTCAGTTATGTTCACCATGGTAAGCACTAGACCTGATATTGCTCATGCAATAAGTGTTCTCAGCAGGTTTATGAGTAATCCTGGAAATGAGCATTGACTTGGGATGAAGTAGTTGCTGAGGTACTTGAAGGGAAGCCCAGAAATAGGGATGGTTTATGAGAAGAGGGGTAAGTCCATCTACCTTGAGAGTTTTGTGGATTCAGACTATGGAGCAGACCAGGATAAAAAGAGATCGATTACCTCTTACTTCTTCAACTTAAATGGATGTTGTGTAAGTTGGAAGGCTCAGTTGCAGCCAGTGGTAGCACTCTCAACAACTGAGGCTAAGTACATAGCAGCAACGGAGCTATTAAGGAAGCTATGGGGTGCAAAGGGTTGTTGGAAGAGTTGAAGGTACTAGAGGAGCAGGTTGTGGTGTTTTCGGATAGTCAAAGTGCATTGCACTTATGTAAGAATCCTGTGTTCCATGAGAGGACAAAGCATATGGATGTTCGGTACCATTTCATTCGGGAAAATGTTACGAAAGGATGCATCCATGTGGACAAGGTAGCCATGAAAGAAAACCCTGCGGATTTAGGTACTAAAGTTTTGCCTCTAAGTAAGTTCAATTATTGTCTTGGACTACTTAGGATTGGAGTCGATTGATTGATGACTCAAGATAAGTTTGGATTATGAAGTTCTCTGCACAATGGTTTGTGTTTAAACACTTAGACAAAGGTAGAGATTGTTGATATTTTTCTAAGGTTTAAACATGGTTAAAGTTTAAACCAAGGTTGGAAGAATAAATTTCAGCATGTTAAAGGAGTGCACACAAGTGTGCGCATCACTTTGGGTGTGTGTGCACACCTCAATTCAGCACAAAGTAGCAAAAATGGGTGAGCATCAGGTCAGGCCACAGCCCAAACTATCCCAAGCCATGGCACCCAGAAGGTGGAGGTTTGCTGAGGAGGTCCAGGCCGCGGCACAGCCAACCCCAGGTCACGGCGCCCAGAGGGACAGCAAGTGTGCTCTGTTTCAGGCCGCACCTTGAAGACACAAATAGTCCATTTGTTTCAGCCTTTCTTAAGTATGTGGAGACATGTCCAAAATGCATAAGATCACTAAGTATTGATCAAGGGGCATGGTTAAGTGGTCATCAAGATCTAAGGGTGGAGATTGACTCTCAAGATTAGACAAGAAGTTAGTGCACTATTTAAAGGGTCACCTAGCTTTATTCTTATCAACATTGTGACATAATTTGAGATCAATTGTAAAGAGTGATAGACATAAAAGAGAGAATTGTGTGAGAGTGCAAAGACACAAAACACAAGAGAGACTCATTGTAGTGAGGCTGGTTGTAAAGAGAGAGTAGTATAGATTTGATAGAGAGCATTGTAATAGTTCTTATCATCTTCTTTCTTCTCTTTTTAGTTTCTTCAAGAACTTGAGGTTTCTTGAAGAAGGCTGCTGGATTGTAAAGAACCATTGATTTAGTGTAGAGAGTTCAGATGAACTCACGGGGACGTAGGCTATTGCCGAACCTCGATAACAAATCGCTTGTCTTCTTTCTTTCTTTGATTTCTGTTCCTGTTTTTGATTCCAAATCTATACAAGTCATTACAGACTTGGGTGTTTGGAAGATCACCACCTAGGCATCTTATCAAGGTGATTTCCAATAGTTCCTCACTGAGAATTCAAACACGAGTTTGTACGGATTCGGAAAGAAGAAAAAAATAAGTTATTTGAATTCTCCATTGATACGACATGCTGCTTTTTCCATTCATTCCTTTCAGGATCATACATGGTCTTACAAACTCTACCACTGTTATGGATGAATCCTTTGCTTCATACAAATGTATAAAAGATGATAGTCGCACTTCAAAGCCAAGTACTCTATGGTTGAGTTAGCAACCCAAATAAAAATAATTAGAATGTATAGATATAATCGGAATCAAAAAAATTAAAAAGATTCAATTTTACGACGTAATTAAAACATTAAACTAGCAAGAAATCTAAAAAAATGGAAAGTCAAATTTTTGAATTGATTATGAACATAAAAATAAATGAACGGATCAGATAAAAATACAAGAAATTCTTAGATAAAAACATAGATAAAGTAACCAAAATTTATGCACTGCCTCTTATTCTTATGTTATTTATCCAATTTTTTTTCACTATCAATAAACAAAAAGACTTCTTGTGTTACACCAAAACAATTCTTGTATCACAACAAAGCCAAAGAACCTATCATTTGAATGAAGTAAAAAAACCAAACCTATAGATTGGGGATAAATAGGTATATTTATCTACGATAGAATTATATTTGTTCGATACACTATTGTCAATATGATTGTGAATGTTGAATATGAAGAAAAGAATATAAAAAAGAAATAGAAAATAATTAGAATGTAATAAAAAAAATGGAATTCCTTGTTTTGTTACTTGTTAATAGATTTCCAATGAAAGAAAACCACCCCAGTGAGAGTAATGTAAAAAGAAATTCTCTTTTTCTAAGACCAATTACTTCATTTATTCACTTGATTTTTTTCTATGTATTTTATATCAACAAAATCGATTTTCTTAAAATCTTTTTTTGTCGTTATAGAGTATGGTATTCTCTAGTAGGAATACTAAATAGGAAAAATAAATAGGTATGAATAGAGCAAAAGAGGGGGAAAGAGTAGAGATAGAGAAAATTTTATACAAAACTATATATGAGTCATCCACACCCTTTTTTTTCATTAATTGAATTTCACTTTATTAAGACAAAGTTCTGTAAAAACCCCTGCCTTTTTTGAAATATCATGAACAATTCCCATAGATTGAGCACCTTTTTTTAAGGAAATACAGAATAACAGGCACATTTAAAAGGGTTCGATTATTTATCGGATCATAAAAACCCACTTTCCGAATATCTCTTCCTTCTCTTCGGGATCAGACATCAATTGCAACGATTCGATAAACGACCCGTCGAGATAGATGTAGATGAATAATGCCCCCTAGAAATGTATAAAAGGTTTTCTCTTCGCACAGCTTGAGAAAAAAAATGATTAGAAGTTATGTCTAGGTATAAAATTAGAATGTAAAATAGATTCATAAAATCATCAAATCAATTAGACATTTAAGTCCTAAATACTTTGTTCTTCTTTTTCGAAAAAGAAAAGAAGCATTTGTACTCTCATAACTCAAGTTGGATTAGTCTCATATAGCTTAACAGAAAATCCTTAGTTAGGCCTTTCATTTATTGAGTAGCCTTTAAGCCCCTTTCTTTTTGTTTGTCTTGTTTAGAATCTATTTTTATTCTTCATTCTGATCTAGTTGTTGAGACAATTGAAAATGGTATTTCTTTGTTCCAAGATCCTTTATTGTGACTTTAAATCATTGGGTTTAGACATTACTTCGGTGATTTTTTATCATTTTAAAAATGGTAGCAACAAGCCCTTTTTTTTATTTCTTTCTATCAAAGAATCATACAAACGCTTGATTCACACATGATAAACTTTTTAGCGAAAGAGCTTTCCCAATTTCAAAAAATTTTATTAAAAATTGCTTGAAATGGATCCTTCTATTTCTATATCAAACATATGTTGGAATTTTGGGTTCAAATATGTTATAACATTGTATATGTAGACCCGTTATCTAATAAAGGACCCGATTAAGTGATATAATTTTTATGGGTCTCCAAAGTATCAAGGTTCTTTAGTATGGGCCACCTTATGTGTAGAAGCCTAATATGGTATGGATCTTTGTTAATGGGCCAAAGACCCAATGCACATGTGTGAGGTAACTATTAGGGTTATGGTCCCTAAGGCACAGGGATATAAATAGACATCAGGGGAGGGTGTTTAACGTACGTTAAATTTTGTTGAAACAGACAATTCTTCTCCCTCCCCTCTAATATTCAATTAATTGGTTCCCATACCAAAGGTGGTTATCCCTGTAGTCTTAGAAGATCAACCCAAGAAGGTTTGTTTGCAATGGATTCCAGTTTGTTTCTAACTCATCTTCTCAATATATATATATATATATATATATATATATATATATACACACACACATATATGATTTCTTGACAAGTTTAATATGAAAAGATCTTGGTTGTATCATTGATTATTTGTGTATTAGTATCAAGATCAAATGCAACAAGTGGTATCAGAGCCTTTCATGTTAAATTGTTGAGATTCATATGAAAATTGAGTTTCTTGAATTTTTTTCCCATAAAGTATGTTTAGGGCAGAAATTTGTTTTGAAAAAAAAAATTTGCTATAAATCCATGTTTGTTGATGAGATTGTATAATTACTCTATGAATTGCATCTCAAAATATGATTTTTTTTTGTATAAAAATATTCAATTTTAGTGATTTTTGCGATTGATTCAATTGTTGTTTATTGAACCAGCGCTGCGGCGCTGGCTTTGGGTTTTGTTTTGTGGTTTAATGCGTAATGTCAAAACGATTTACACAGTTTTCACTTTTTCAAATATAACAAGTGGATTGGGTAGAAAAGTTAATAGTGATCGCATGTTCTGTACATATTCTTGTCATTATGTGCATCTCTACATGTTCTGTGCATATTCTTATCATTATGTGCATTTTCACATGTTCTGTGCAAGTTCTTGATCTTCCACTCATTACCTTTCAATTATAAAATGCATGGAAACTTAATAGTGGAGTGATCTTATAGCTGATGCAAACAAAATCATATTGCTTAGCTGAAGGCCAAAAGCTCAAAAGACAAAAGAAGGACACAAATTGTAATTTGCAAGAAACAAATCAAAGATGCATTACTGATCTTATTGTAATTCTGTTTCTATAGTAAATCAACCGCTTGCCAATTGCAGTCATAGCAATTTGGTATTTTCTCAGCACCAGCAATCTGTCCCTCGGGTAGATTGCTGGTGCCGCAGCACTGGTCAAGAAAAAAAATTTCTCGAATTTTATGTTTAATGTTTTTGATGAATGAATTGAATTATTATGTTGCCAAAGCAATCTCTAATATGTAAATTTATTTATTTTAAGACACATAAACGTGCTATTAATATGTGAAAATAATCGGCCCAAATGAAGGTTATTTTTGCATTGTTAATAGATTAAAATAGTTTTGAATATGTGACAAATAAAGGTTGACATGCAAATAATGTGTCGGTCCAAAGAAAGGCACATTATTTGGCATGTTGCGTTGTCAATATTCAAGAACTATATTTGAGATATCACTTACAAGTTGATATTTCTGTCAAAAGACTAAGTATTAATGTTTTGCTAGGTATCTTGTTATGGGCCCACATGCATGTGTATATGTATACAGTTTTGTTTTGATTCATATATATATGAGTTGTTACTAATTGTGAGCTTTTGTTCTTGTTTATAGCAACATCGATTTCTGCTAACATCAACAGCATTCCCGTGCTTAACGGCACAAATTTCAAGAAGTGGTAAGATCATGTTATGATCGTGCTCGGGTGCATGGAATTAGACTATGCATTGAGGGTCGATCGCCCCGCACCTTTGACCAGCGATAGTACCACTGAGCAAAAGGTTGTATATTAAAAGTGGGAGCGAACTAATTGCATGAGCCTAATGATTATGAAGCACTCGATTCTAGATACCATCAGGGGTTCTATACCTGATGAAAATGATGCTAAGAAATTCCTCTCCCAAATAGCAGACCGATTCGCCGTAAACGAAACAGTCGAGATAAGAACCATCTTGACTAAGCTTGTCCCAATTCGGTACAAGGGGAAGGGGAATATAAGAGAGTACATCATGGAGATGTCAAACCTTGTGACAAGACTAAAGGCATTCAAGCTAGAATTACCAGAATACATTCTGGTGCACTTAGTCTTGATCTCTCTTCCTACACAATTCAGTCCTTTTAAAATCAATTACAATACTCAAAAGAAGAAATGGACTTTGAATAAGCTAATTGCTCAATGTGTCCAAGAGGAAGAGAGACTTAATCATGAAAAGGTTGAAAGTGCTCATTTAGCATCAACTTATCAGGACCCCAGTTCTAGCAAGAAAAGAAAGAGGAACATTAAAGGAAAGGAAACTGCAGGGTCTGAAAATTCACACCACAAGGGACAACTGAAACAAGATAAAGGTATAACTTATTTCTTTTGCCACAAAGCTGGTCATGTGAAGAAAGACTGCACAAAATACGCCAAGTATGTGACCTAGCGTGAGAAGAAGGGTAAACTTCTAAACTTTGTTTGTTCAGAAGTTAATTTGGCCTTAGTACCTAAGAACACTTGGTGGATAGATACAAATGCAACTACTCACATAAATGTTTCTATGCAGGGATGCATAAGGAGCCGAATGCCAACTGATGCTTAAAGATTTAGCTATGTAGGAAATGGTAAAAGAGCTCCTGTGGAGGTAGTTTGTTTATTTAGATTACAATTGGAATATGGTTGTAATTTAGATTTGGATGAGACTTTTTATGTACCATCTTTTAGACGAAATTTGGTTTCTATTTCATGTTTGGACAAATCAGGTTTTTCTTGTTCATTTGGAAATAGAAAGTTTAGTCTTTTTCAGAATTCAAATTTATTAGGTATTGGTTTTTTAATTGATAATTTATATAAACAGGATATGATTGCCTCCAAAGAAAACAAATCCTTGCATACCAGTAATGTTGGTATTAAGCGCAGATTAACAAATGAGAATTCATTAATGTTATGGCACAAGCGTTTAGGACATATTTCTAAACAAATGATTCAAAGACTTGTGTCAGAAGGAATTCTTGATCCCTTAGATTTGTCAGATTTTGAAGTCTGCATTGAGTGCATTAAGGAAAAACAAACAAAAAATAGAGGTGCTAATAGGAGTAATAGTGTCTTAAAATTGATACATACGGATATTTGTGGTCCATTCCCTACAGCTTCTTGGAATGGATAACAATATTTTATGACTTTCATAGATGACTACTCCAGGTATAGCTATTTTTATTTAATTCATGAGAAGTCTCAATCTATAGACATGTTCAAGAATTTCAAAGCCGAAGTTGAAAATCAATTAGGCAAGAAAATTAAGGCTATCAAATCTGACCATGGAGGTGAATACTACGGTAGATATGATGGATCAGGTGAACAACATCTCGGACCCTTCACCAAATTTTTGACGAAATGTGGGATCGTTCCTCAATACACCATGCCAGGGACTCCTAGTCAAAATGGTGTAGCTGAGAGACGAAACCGAACCTTAAAGGATATGGTAAGAAGTATGATTAGTCATTCTTCTTTGCCAAAATTGCTTTGAGGTGAAGCCATCAAGACTGCAGTTTACATCCTGAACAAAGTTCCAAGTAAAGCAGTAGCTAAAACCCCATACGAGTTATGGACAGGCAAAAAGCCTAGCATTAGGCATTTGCATGTTTGGGGATGTCTAGATGAGGCTCGTCCTTATAAGCCAAATGAGAGGAAGCTAGACTCAAGGATTGTTAACTGCTATTTTGTTGGATACTTTGAAAGATCAAGGGGTTCCAAATTTTATGATTCCTCTAATAGATCCTTTTTCAAAACGGGCAATGCCAAGTTCATTGAGGATGTTGAGTTAAGTGGGAGAGACCAACTCAGGCAAGTCAATTTTGAAGAGGAATGTGTTTACATTCCTGTTGTTGCAACTGAAAATGTTCAGGTATCCATACCTAATGTCATTCAAAATGCAAATCCGGAGATCCAACACATTGATGACGAACCTGAATTGTCGCCTGCTCAAAATCAAGAACCGCCTGAGGTTCATCAAAAGGTACCTCAACAACCTCAAGTGGAAGTTCCATTAAGGAGATCCACTAAAGAAAGGAGAAATGTGATTTCGACTGATTATGTCGTGTATCTCCAGGAACATGAGTTTGATATGGGTCTAAAAGATGATCCGACTTCTTTTAGTCAAGTCACATAATAGTGTTTGGGACTTAGTAGAGTTACCCAAAGGTGTGAAACCGATTGGTTGCAAATGGATATTTAAAACCAAACGGGATTCAAAAGGCAACATCGAAAGGTATAAGGCATGCCTAGTCGCCAAAGATTTCACTTAAAAGGAAGGAATTGATTATAAAGAGACACTTTCGTTGGTTTCGACGAAAGATTCTTTTAGAATCATTATGGAACTTGTAGCTCACTATGATTTGGAGCTACATCAAATGGACGTTAAAACAATGTTTCTCAATGGAAACATTGAAGAAACAACATACATGGTGCAAGCGGAGAACTTTGAGTCCAAAGATTCAAAGCATCTTGTATGCAAGCTTAAAAAGTCCATTTGTGGCTTAAAACAGGCATCCCGGTAATGGTATCAAAAATTTGATCAGGTGATTACATCCTTTGGATTTAAGGAAAACACCGTTGATTAGTGCATATATCTCAAGTTCAGTGGGAGCAAATTTATTATCCTGGTGCTATATGTAGACGACATTCTATTGGCAAGCAGCGATATAGGCCTATTACATGAAACCAAGATATTTCTATCAAGTAAATTTGAAATAAAAGATCTTGGTGATGCATCCTTTATTTTGGGTATACAGATCCATAGAGATCATTCCAGAGGTATAGGCCTATATTGATAAAGTGCTAAGTAGATTTAGCATGAGTGGTTGTGCACTAGGAAACACACCCATGGCAAAGGGTGATAAGTTCAGTTTGCTCCAATGTCCGAAAAATGAACGCGAGAAGAAGGAAATGGAGAAATATCCCTATGCTTCGGCTGTTGGAAGTCTAATGTATGCACAAGTATGTACGCGACCAAACATTGCGTACATTGTTGGAATACTAGGCAGATATTTGAGTAACCCGGGCGTGGATCATTGGAAAGCAGCTAAACGGGTTATGAGATATCTACAGAGAACGAAGGATTATATGCTCACATATCGGAGATCAGATCTTTTGGAGATCATTAGCTATTCAGACTCCGATTTTGCTGGGTGTCTCGATAGTAGGAGATCCACTTTTGGCTATGTCTTTATGTTAGCTGGAGGAGCTATATCATGGAAGAGTGTGAAACAGTCACTCATAGCTACTTCCACCATGGAGGCAGAGTTCATAGCGTGCCATGAGGGATCAAATCAGGGAATATGGTTACGAAATTTTATCACTGGGCTGCGCACGGTTGATGGCATTGATAGACCATTAACAATTTATTGTGATAATAAGGCTGCTAAGTTGTATTCCAAGAACAACCGAAGCTCGTCGAGGTCAAAGCATATTGACATCAAGTTTCTGGTTATCAAAGAGAGAATCCAGAATTCTCAAGTGTCAACTGAGCATATCAGTACAAACTCTATGATTGCGGATCCGCTTACTAAGAGTTTGCCTCCCATAGTGTTTCATGAGCATGTTGCTCACATGAATGTTGTTTTTTTGGACCATATGCCCATTTAGTGGGAGTTTGTATTTGGTCTTTTATTTTTGCTATTGACATGGTTATGTTGTTCTGTACAGACTTTAGATTATATATTTTTTATTACTCTATGATGACTTTCATTGCAGTTTTGCATTTAATGTTTGAAAGTATTTCATATGATTCTTTTGAGTCATATAGAGGACCAATTGGAAATTGACATGTTTAAGATCACATTTCATGTAATTTTCATGCTACACATCCATACTAGATCTATGTCGTTAATTGTGTTAGTGTTGTGACCATTGATGGGTCTTGTTACAATAAATGTGATAAAGGCCGCTTTGATCCTACATTGATATGGATAATGGACCAAATTATTGTTGGATATTTTGGTTTAGATAGCACAAATGAGCTCAAGTAAGGTTATCTTCATGTACAATATAAAGGATAACATATGTAACCCAAGTGAGAGATTGTTGGAATTTTGGGTTCAGATATGTTATAACATTGTACATGTAGACCCGTTATCTAATAAAAAACCCAATTAAGTGATATAATTTTTATGGGTCACCAAAGTATCAAGGTTCTTTAGTATAGGCCACCTTATGTGTAAAAGCCTGATGTGGTATGGGTCTTTGTTAATGGGCCAAATACCTAATGCACATGTGTGAGGTAATTGTTAGGGTTATGGTCCCTAAGGCACAAGGATATAAATAGACATCAGGGGAAGGTGTTTAACGTGCGTTAAATTTTGTTGAAACAGACAGTTCTTCTCCCTCCCCTCTAACATTCAGTTGATTGGTTCCCATACCAAAGGTGGTTCTCCCTGTAGTCTTAGAAGATCAATCCAAGGAGGCTTGCTTGCAATGGATTCCGGTTTGTTTCTATCTCATCTTCTCAATATATATATGAATTCTTGACAAGTTTAATATGAAAAGATCTTGGCTGTATCATTGATTATTTGTGTATTAGTATCAAGATCAAATATAACAACATATACTTACGAAGTTGTTCCAACTTATTGATTAGCACTAACCCTAGATCCTTACCCCTAATAAACGGATAAATACTTTCTCCTCAAGCTCCATCCTGTACTATTTCTTACATTACAACCCAACAAAAATGAGGGTTCTAGTAGAACAAAACAAAGAATGTTGAGCCAAGAGCACCTTTATTCCTAATATAATATAAAGTGGTGGATGTAAAAATCCACAGCAGATCATGTCCTTCAATTCAAGTTGTGTGTTGCTTTCTACCACATCATTTCAAATGAAGTTTTACTATAACATTCCTCTAGTTTGTAACTAGTATGTAATTGATTCAATTATGAAATCGTCAATAGTCATTGTTCAGTCGGTACATAGTAATCTATACCTTTTCCTTCTATTTCTATATGAATGGAATAGGGAATTTATGAATCTCAGTAGGAATTCAAATTAATCCCATATTGTATTGTATGAACGTAATCCACATTTCATTGTATGAATGCAAAATCTGATATATAGATATATATTTATATCAAATTAGAAATTTATATATTGTAAAATAGAAATCCATATTTAATAATAATCTAATTTTTTTAAGCAACTAACTTAAATATTAATAAATATAAAAAAGTAGGGCATAGACTGGGCTGAAATGAAAAGCACATTTGAATTTTTTTCTTTTTTTATTAAAACTCTAGTAATCTATGTTTCCACCCTATCCGGATTACAAATGGACGATATTTGAACTCGATTCAAGTGATGAAAAAGAAATTATTCTTCTCTATGAAGCATTAAAAATAAGAAACAAGAATCACATTCTCTCCAATATTTGACGCTTAAACAAAAGGTTGTTCAAAAAGGCAATATTTATTCTGTAATGAGTATGCCCTGGGACGGATGGATTCAAACCTCCAAATAGCGGAACTAAAACCCATTGCCTTACCACTTGGCTACGCCCCATTTATATTTCTATTCAAGACTAATAAACACTAATATTGGTATTGATTGTTATCTATGAAATAGATTAGATTGGTGATAGGATTTTGACATGTGTAGATATTAAATTAAACTGAATTTATTGATCATTACATATAATTCAATTAAGATATTGTATGAAAGTATGATTTCTTTTATTCTCTTGTGAGAATTGAAGGGTTTTTGTTTGGGTGAGTTCAAAGAATTTGGTCTACATTACTTTAATGACTTTACTTTCTTCACTTTTTTCCTTATATTAGTAACATCTTTATATCAATAACATATTAATAACTCAATCAAAATACAATTATTTACAAGAACAAAATATTTTTTTATGCTTAATATATTTAATTTGATATGTATCTGTTTTAATTCTGCCCCCTTTTCGAGTAGTTTTTTATTCGAAAAATTTCCCAAGGCCTATACTTTTTTGAATCCAATCGTAGATGTTATGCCAGTAATACCTCTTTTCTTTTTTCTCTTAGCCATTGTTTGGCAAGCAGTTGTAAGTTTTCGATGAGATTCTTAATACTATCCTAGACAAATTCATGATTTATTTGAGAAAAAAAATTATAATAATTGAAAAGATAAAATAAGCCTTACATTATGAATGAACCCTCAATTCAAACATTGCAATTTTTTAGTACCCGTGATAAATCTGGATCATCCCATTTCCTTATTTTAACCCACTTTTTTCACTGAAAGAACCTATTAAAGTCCAACACAACACAATATCCAATTGTTGGTATGAAAAAAAAAATTGTAATATGAAAAATGAAACACTTATCTTCTTACAAATGCATTTCTGAAAACTCTTTTTCTATTTTATTTAATTTCTAGAAATTATGGAAATCGCTTCATTTCTTAGTGTTAAAATAGGATATGGGGTATAAAAATAGAGAATCTATTATCTTTTTCCGAAAATAAAGTAAGATCTTGGAGATTGCATAATGCTTACTCTCAAACTCTTTGTTTGCACCGTAGTGATATTCTTTGTTTCCATCTTCATCTTTGGATTCCTATTTAAAAAATATTATAATGTTATTAGAATTTTATCTATTTGACATCATCAAAAAAGGAAACGGGAAGAGAGGGATTCGAACCCTCGGTACAAATAACTCGCACAACAGATTAGCAATCCGATGCTTTAGTCCACTCAGCCATCTCTCCTAATTGAAAAATGACAATTACTATGTTACATTATACAAAAAGTAATGCTTGAAAAAAGTCATTCTTTCCTTTTTTATTTATACTTTACTTTTTTATAAATTATTTTTTTTATTATATTATTATAATTATTATAATACATATATATACATATATATACATATATATACATATATATACATATATATACATATATATATATATAACTTTTATCAACAATTCCATTTAGATAAAGAAAGGGCTCAAAAGCGATATCTCAAAAAAAATTCTAAAAAACTACAGAATATCTCTTTGATTTCATCTCATCAACGTCAAAAAAGTTCCTTTTTTTTTATTTCCACAGCCTAGCCTGGTCAGTACCCAGCCGGGCCTTTTTTTTTTTTGGTTACAATGAAACATACCATTGAATCATAGATAAAATGATTTATTTGCTTTGAAAAAAAAAAAGGTCCTTTTTATTGGAGTGAAACAAAAATCAGAAGCATTGAAGGACTATTTCCATTCGTAGGATAAAGAATCGATGTGTCATTTATATTCATTTTTTATTTACATTAAAAAAATTATTTTTAAAAATTAATTTACATTTATTTTATTAAAATTTAAATATTAAAATAACGAAAAAGAAAGGAATTATGGATTCTTGCCAATACATTTTTATTTTATGACTTAAGCCTTTTTGTCGAGCCCTATCTGTCAAAATTCCTCCAACAAAATAAAAACAAAGACCTTGTTATTTAGTTATTAAAATGAATAAATGAAATGAGTCCTCTTTTCCTAATTTCATTAGGTCTCTTGACAAAACACGTCAACGCTCTAATTTTCAGGATTTTTTTTTTTCTGATCCTATTTTGATTACGCCAGATTACCTTGTTCGAGAAAAGGTCCATTTATATACAATAACCGCATTGTAGCGGGTATAGTTTAGTGGTAAAAGTGTGATTCGTTCTATTAATCGCTTTACTAGTTAAGGGGTCCTTTGGTTTGATTTATCTTCCGATCAAACACTTTATTTCTTAAAAGGATTTAATCCTTTACCTCTCAATGAAAGATTCGAGGAAGAATATACATTCTCATGATTTGTATCCAAGAGTCAATTAGAAATTTAAAAATGGGATTATGAAAATACGAAACATAATTTTTGAATTGAATCACCATTTCCAATTGAATAAGTATGAGAAATGGATCCATGGATAAAGATAGAAAAGTGTCTTTCTAATCGTAACTAAATCTTCAATTCAATTTTTGTTTTGAATAGAAAAAATTAAAGTAAAATAGCTATTAAATGATAACTCTGATTTACTAAAGACATTGACATATTGTTGTAGCTCAGTGAAAACAAAATACTTTTTTTTCTAAGGATTCTATTAAATAGAAATAGAGAACGAAGTAACTATAAAGATTGTTATAATCCCCCTCTTCTAGAGGGATCCACTAGAAAGCAAATTGTTCTGAATAGATTCAGACAGAAAAGCTAACATAGATATTATAGGTCAAATTTTGATTTCGTTCCTGTCTTATTATATTTGGGAATTTTTCCATCTTCCATAAAGGAGCCAAATGAAACCAAAGTCTCATGTTCAGTTTTGAATTAGAGGCGTTAAAAATGATGAATCAACGTCGACTATAACCCCTAGCCTTCCTAGCTAACGAGGCGGGTTCGATTCCCGCTACCCGCTCTAGATTCCCCATTCTAGATTATATAGAATGCTATTTATTTGAATATTTATTAATTTACTTCATGATGAAGTCAATTTTTGACTGCATCATTGAACTGAATTAATACACAATTCCTAAAATTCTCACATATTCTTTATTTTTTCCAAACAAAAGATAGGAAAGTAAAAAAAAAAAAAATAGAAAAAAATAGAAAAGAAAAGCGTCCATTGTCTAATGGATAGGACAGAGGTCTTCTAAACCTTTAGTATAGGTTCAAATCCTATTGGACGCAATTTATTTCGATATAATATATATTTTGATTTCTATGTTAAGAAAAGAAGTAAATTTTGAATGATTTGAATAAGAGATGCTTACTTATGTTATATATATATATATATATATATATATATATATATATATATATATATATATATATATATATATATATATATATATATATTAAGTATTAAGTACTTATTATAAACTTATATTTTGATTATATTAAAAATTTTAAATGAAATTTAAAAATCGAATTAATTAAATTTAATTTAAAGAATAAAGATTAACAATGATCAATTTTGATTATTTATTTATAATTGTTCCTGAAGTAGAAAGTGTTCTATTTGTTCCTGAATAGCTTCTTTTAAAATGGCTTCTGCTTCCTCGATGAATGTCTTGGTAGATGATATGATTTCTTGGAACTTAGGTTTTTTCCTTTTCAAGTAAGTACGTAACTCAATGAGAAATTTCCTTAACTATCCAATTCCCAATGAATCAAGATAACCATTCGTTCCGGTATAAATGGTCATTATCTATTCTTCCACCGTGAGAAGGGCTAATTGGGATTGTTTGATTAACTCATGTAATCGTTGACCTTTTGTCAATTGATTCTTAGTAGATTTATCGAGATCAGAAGAAATTGTGCAAAGGCTTCTAATTTGGCGAATTGAGCCAATTCCAATTTCAATTTGCTAGCTACTTGTTTCATATCTTTAATTTGAGCTGCAGATCCTACTCTGGAGACAGAAATACCTACATTAATAGCAGCTCTGATTCTAGAATTGAATAGATCCACAGATAAGAATATTTGTCCATCTATAATGGAAATTACATTAGTAGGAATATAAGCCGAAACGTCTCCCGACTGGGTCTCAACTATTGGTAAAGCAGTCATACTTCGTTTACCTAACTGAGAGCTTAATTTAGTGGCTCTTTCTTAAAGACGGTAATGCAAATAAAAAACATCTCCTGGATAAGCTTCACGACCCGGTGGTCTTCGTAATAGAAGAGACATTTGGCGATAAGCCTGTGCTTGTTTAGAAAGGTCATCATAAATGATTAAAGTGTGTCGTTCACGGTACATAAAATATTAGCTGCTCCTGTATAAGGCGCAAGGTATTGTAATGTAGCTGGGGAATCCACCGTTTTGGCTACCACAATAGTGTATTCCATCGCCCCCCTTTACTGGAAAGTAGTCATTACCTGGGCCACAGAATATTCTTTTTGACCAATATCTACATAAGCACATATTACATTTTCCCCTCTTGATTGAGAATTGTATCTGTGGCTACTACTGTTTTACAGGTCTGTCTGTCCCTAATAATTAATTCTTGCTGCCCACATTCTACAGGGATATCGAATCAATAGCAATAAGTCTTGTTTGAAGAGGCTCATATAGGGAACGTCTCGAAATAATACCTAGAGCGGGGGATTTAATTAATCGAGATTCAGAAGTTGCAATCTCACCTCGACCATCAATAGGTTTAGCCAGGGCATTTATAACACGACCTAAATAAGCCTCACTCATGGGTATCTAAGAAATTTTTCCTGTTGCTTTGACAGAACTTCTCTTTTGTATCATCAAACCGTCACCCATTAATACAACACCAACATTATTTGATTCTAAATTCAGGGCAATGCCTATTGTATACCCTCTTCAAATTCTACTAATTCACTTGCCATTACTTCATCAAGACCATAAATACAAGCGATGTCATCGCCTACTTGAAGTATGGTACCGGTATTTACAATCTTTACTTCTCTATTATATTTCTAAATACGTTCACGGATAATATTACTAATTTCGTCGACTCTAATGGTTACCATGAGTATTTTCTATTTCTTTTTTTTAAGCAAAAAAATAATACCTATAGTAAAAGTACTAATCAGTTATTTCTTTAATCACTATAGACATACCAATATTAGCATTAATGGTATATAAGTGTAACTCTTTACTCAAACAACTATTCAGAGTTCCTATAGCTCATTTTAAAGCTTGTTGGAAAACTTGTTGTCGGAATTGATTAATTGCTCTTTGTTGTTCAAAATGAATGGTTTCAGTTTTGTAATTTTCTAATTGTTCCAAAGTACTATAAGTTGAATTAATCAAATTCAATTTTTCTTGTTCTATCTCAGAGTATCCATTCACTCGAAACTGATCCATCTCCATTTCCACTTTACGTAAGCGAGCCTGGGCTTTTTCCAACTGTTCAATGGCCCCTCTGCAGAGTTCCTAAATTTCGAATAGTATTCAAGATCCTCTATTTTTTATTATCTAATAAATCTCTTATGAAAGTAGATTATCTTTACATTCATTTCAAAAAATTCCATGATCCCTTCCCAAACCAAACATAAATCTTTCAATTCATTTGGCTCTCATGCTCAATTACTTAAATCATTTATCAATTACTTATGGGAGTTTAATTCCTCTATCTTTTTTTTATAATGTAATGAGCCTATCCTCTCCCTCTCTTCTCTATTCATATTCAACAACAAAAATATTGAAAATGAATACTAATCCAAGACTGGAATATTCAGAGGATTCTTCTTACCAACCAAAAATATATAATTGTCAGCAAAGTTGTTTTTTTTTTCCTTCAAATCCAAAGAATTCTTCTTACTTTATACATAGGTCATCTATTCAGCATTAGAAAGAAAGGGTTTGAAATACCCATTTTATCAACATGAGTGTTTTATATCGAAAAAAAAAAAAATTCTAACTATTCATTTTGAAAATATTTCTAAATTAACTATAGTAGTAGAAAGAGTACCATGCTGCATCTGGACTTCAAACGGTTTAGCTTTAACCATGTTAATGGTCCCCAATTTGTGGTTGATAGAAAATCAAAGTAAAGTGGATTTACCAATGAATCACGAAATGCTATGGTTCTAAAATATGATTTTGAAAATGTATTCAGAAGTAATTCACGGGATCATGCACCTTTTTCTTTCCTAGTTATAGCGAGAAAAAAAAAGTGCGTCTGGGTGGATCCAGCCTATTCTTGAAATAAACAACTAGCACAGACTCCCTTTCCAAAAAAGATCAATACACCAAGCACTACACTTAGATTTATTGGATTTGTTGCAAAAATATCGGTATTCAATCCGAAACTCCCGACGGATGGCCAGTGACCCAAGGAAATGAAAGAATCGATTACATTTTTCATTTAATCTCCTCTTATAGATAGACTAAAAAAGTTCTTTTTTTTTTTGTATTGTATCACTTCTTCTATTTATTCAATTTCTATTCTATACATTTCTCTTTTTTTTAGTTAATATTCATTTAAAAATGAAATAAAATTTACCTATTTCTAGTATCTATTTCTAAATTGAGTCAAAGATCTATTCTATTTAGAAACGTATTTTTTATTGGAAATTCTCAATAATGATAATGATGATACTTAAATAGAATTAAGTTGGAATTTTGAACCAGGTCTCATGTCAATTTCAAAACACCTCCTTTCTGTTTTGCAACAAAACACTCCTTAAAAAATAGTTTCCATTGGACTAAGAAGAATAAGAAGGGGAAGGAAGAAAGTGACTCAGTGTGTTAATTCCTCATGCTCAAATTTGTCCTTCCCATGGATTACTGTCCCAATGAATAAGTAATTGTAGGAGTGAATTCTTGATATAATTCAAAAAGCAAGGAGTAAGTCCCAGTCCATAAAAAAAGAAAAAATACATAACTTTCAGATTGATAGGATTCGCAAATAAAAGCGCTAATTCTACAAACTGTCCATAAATTGTTAAAGCTTCCATAAAAGCCAGACTAAGCAATAAAGTACCTCGTATTTTTCCAGCCAATTCAGGTTGCATCGCAATACCAACTCCAGGTCCAATAGAAGCAAGCCCGACGGCCAACCCAGCGGCAATAATGGAAGCGACAGAAATCAGTGGATTCCTGATAAGTTCCTCGCACCAAAATAAAGAAATGGTTAACGATACAATCATCCATTGAATTATGGCTTAATTATTCCATTGCTAAGATTTACCCAGCCAAAGTAACTAAGAACTCCGAATTGAAGTACTAATATTATTGAACCATCAGAACTACTTCGATATATTTGTTTTAGTTCCTATCCATGGTATTTTTTTGAATCTATATATATGTGTATATATATATATACAACTTTTTTCCATTTCTTTTTTGTGAACCATTCTTTGAATCCTTCGTTCTTTTTCTTTATTTCATCTCTTTATTCATTCAATTCACAGCCAAGGATGAAAGGGAAGAACTTCTACTGGAATCCCTATCTAAATTCACAACAGTAGGGCAGATTAGATATATCTTTAGTTCATATATAACTACTAAATATATAATATTACATATTCATGTGTTTCTTCCATAACGTAAACCAACTATTCGTATTTGAATCTTAGATTCAATCGGATTCTAGAATTTTTATTCGAAACCTCCACAAGAGTTGGCTTATGGTGATTAGATTATATATACAAAATTCTTCCCCCCTCTCCGAACCAACCCCATTATTTATGATTTTTTTTTATTCTTCGCTTCCTTTTATTTATCATTATCCCACACAGATACAATCTAAATAGATGAATTCATTAGGTCGAATCATTGCATAGAAATAACTACCAGTATTTGATTGAACTAAATTCAAATTCATGCAATTTATTAAAATATTATACAATATAAGGAGAACATTCATTGAAGGGAGGCATAATAAATAAATTGACCAAACATGAATTTTAGGGAAAAGATCTTTAGATCTCTTTCCTTTATTAGTACAATTCCCTAATATCGTAATATTTTTTTCTATTACTCTAAATCGTATCAATTGTACTTGTATATTTATGTTCCCTAAGTGGATTATACCATACATTGCATTGGGCTAACCTAAAAAAATACTATTTCAAAAACTAGTCAATGATGTCCCTCCATAGATTCACCTATATAAGCCACAACTAGAGTTGCAAAAATCAGAGCTTGAATGCCACTTGTAAATAATCTAAGGAACATGACAGGTATAGGAACCGCTAAAAGTACTAAAGAAACAAGAACAACAACTACTAATTCATCGGCTAATATATTTATGAAAAGTCAAAAACTAAGTGATAAAGGTTTTGTGAAATCTTCTAAGATGTTAATGGGTAAAAGAATTGGAGTTGGTTGAATGTATTTACTGAAATACCCTAATCCTTTTTTGGTAAGACCCACATAGAAATATGCTACTGATATGAGTAAAGCTAAAGCAACAGTAGTATTTATATCATTCGTGGGTGGGGCTAACTCCCCATGAGGTAATTGTATTATTTTCCAAGGTAAAAGAGCACCTGATCAGTTAGAAACAAAAATAAATAGAAACATGGTTCCAATAAAGGGAACCCATGGACCGTATTCTTCTCCAATCTGAGTTTTGCTCACGTCTCGAATGAATTCAATGACATATTCGAAGAAATTTTGGCCATAAGTTGGAATGGTTTGTGGATTCCGAATCACTATAACGGCGGAACCTAATAAAATAGCAATTATAACCCAAGAAGTAATAAGTAATTGGGCATGGACTTGGAACCCCCTCTATTTGGCAATAGAAATGTTGGCCTACTTCTACACCAGATATGTCGTATAACCCTTTTAGTGTGTTGATGGAACATTACATAACATTCATATTGCCCTTTGATAGAAATAAGAACTTGAAATTATTTTGTTCAACCATCTCTCTTTTTCGACTTGCCTACTTCAATTGTATATTTTGGTTTTGAATAACAACTAAACTAATCACATAATATCCACAATTATTTTTATCTTTTTTTTTTCTTTTGTGTGATTCAGGAGTAGTAACTGATTCCATAAATATAAATCTAGGGAGTTCCCCAAAATTACAAAAATAATTTATTTATCTTATTATTAATCAAGGATTTTGTATATTGCTAGAACGACTCTCACAAAATTGAGAATACTAATTTGTTAAGAATTAATCGAATTGAAGCTATAGCATCGTCATTTACTGGAATCGAAATATCCATGAGATTGGGATCACAATTTGAATCGAAATATCCATGAGATTGGGATCACAATTTGTATTGATTAAAGAAATAGTTGGAATCCCCAAAGTGATACATTCTCGAAGAGCCATATATTCTTCTTGCTAATCGATAATGATTACAATATCAAGCAACCCCGTAATATATTTAATCCGCCTAGATTTGCTTGCAAGCGAGGTAATTGTCTCTTCAACATAGCTGCATCTCTTTTTGGAAGACGGTTGAGCCTCCCTGTCTTTTGTTGTGTTCTCAAGTCTCTAAACTTATGTAGTCTCAGTAGTCGACCAATTTGTTAACATACCACCAAGCCATTTTTTATTAACATAATGACACCGAGCCCTTATTACAGCTCACACCACCGAATCAGCTGCTTTAGTTTTGGTCCCAACAATTAAGAATTGTTTTCTCCTGCTTGCTGCATCAAACATTAAATCACAAGCTTCTGATAAAAAAATAGCAGTCCTAGTTAGATTTGTAATATGAATACCTTTACACTTCCAAATATATAAGCATCCATTCTAGGATTCCATTTCCTAGTACCATGACCAAAATGAACTCCTGCTTCTATAATCTCTTCCAAATTGATGTTCCAATATCTTTTTGCCATTTCTCCTCACACTTCCTTTTTTTTTTTTAAAGAGAGATGCCGTACCCTGAAATAAAAACTTGATCCGATGGACCTTCTCTTATACCAGAGATTGGCCATTTATACACGATCCAAGCCATTAATTTCTATTCGCTATTATCTTTATTACTATTAACAAATTAACAAATCAAATGACTACAGCAAACAACAAATAGTTAAGTTAAAAATATGAATATGTTCTTAGGAATCATTAAATCCTATAAAAGATCATTCGGATGTGTTATGTAAATTCTTTGAAATGCAAGAGTCAAATAACTTTTTGTGGTGGAAGAAAATATATCTCGTTTCCCCCTCGAATAAATATAAATTCTTTTTTTTTCCAAAAGAATGGTGGTATGTTTATGTTGCCTTGAACAGTACACTAATCCTTTGAATCTGATACCTGCGGAGATCATCCCTCCTAGAACAACGTTCTCTTTCAGGCCTTTCAATCAATCGATACGGCCTCTGAGAGAAGCTTTTGCTAAAACTCGAGCAGTTTCTTTAAAATTTGCTTCAGATATAAAACTTTTGAGTATTCAAAGATACTATTGTTATTTCTAATAAGATGGCTCGATAACAGATCACTTTGTCTAAAGCATGCCCGTTCGTTTGGCTCGTAACAATCCAATCAGTCCTACAGGTAAAAAAAATTAGACATTCCCTCTTTTGAAACCAACACTTTGGATGTTATTTGATGTACAATAATTTCTATATGCCTATTATGGATCCGCATCCCCGAGATCGATAAACCTTTTGGATCTTATTAACCAAAGAGATACGACTTTGCACTATAGTTAACTCATCACCAATCAAGAATCCCCAAGGAATTCCAAGAATTCTTGTTATACTCTTGGTCCAACCCTCAACTCTCTTTTCTAGGTTCATCGATATTGAATCAATCGAACCCACTTCTAACACCTGTTCCACTTTTGGAAGACCTTGTGTTATATTACAGATCTCAATTTTTCATATATAAATATTGTAACATATCTCCTTCATAAAGGATTTCTCCATAATACCCATGAACAGTTGCTCCCGGAGTAGCCAAATAAGGCTTAGCTGATCTTATTACTACAGAGCAAACTTGACCCGATTTTAGGTGTGGTCTGTTTTTGGCTATACATACATTTTCACAAATAAATTGATCAAGACTCATTATTGTGGACGTTTCTTCACAATAATTATGATGATAATTTTGATGGAGAAAATACTAATTCAAATCGAATGGATTCAAAAGGATGTTACTGCATGGATAGAGATAATAAATTCTCCCATTTTCATCCATTAGATAATATTAAATTACTTGAAAAATCTGTTTTTAATTGTCAATGTGCAGATACTTAATTACCGAGATCTGACTATAAGTTATCAAATGGTACAATGCATAAAAATTTGCAATTTGAATGGCTGCTCCTAAAGCGCCCAATGAATTTCTACTTGTAATTATAGGATTTTTTTTTTAAAATTTTAATTGATTTTTTTATCACATTGTGATATTTTACATGATTGAATGGACCCATTCAAAAACAATTAGATGATGACAAAATTATAAAAGATTGACATTCTTGATTTCTATTCAACAATGTACGAATAGTTTTGTGATTTTGCCTAAGTGATTGCTGAATCCTTGTCTTGGAATAAATGTAATAAAATGGATTGATGCGATTTGACCCATTATTAGAGATCAATCCTGAACCTGACGGATCATTCCTTTTTTTGATATACGAAATATGGCATTTCACTAAGTCAATTCTTAGGAAATCTCGAATCAGACCATTTGTACTTACTTCAACAAAGAAAGCACGGACCTCTTCGACAGAAGAACTTTTGTTGTCTTGGTCCCAACTCAAGACTAAACAAGTTCGAACCAACTGAATACTTGTGTCAGAAATTCCTCGAATCGGTTTGACATTTCCATAAAGGATATAATTGACAACTCAAAGTTGCATATTATCCTTTTCCCGAAAGAGATCTTGTGGGAAGAGTCTTGCTAAATTTATACCGCCCGCTATCTCATATGTGGCTACGGGTCGCACCAAAACAAATACTTGTTCCTGATAGGTGTGATCCGTTGGACATAGATTCAATTTTCCAATTTTTTTTTTATTCCTTAGAGTTTGTTTTTTCCCTTCCTGGCGGTATTAAGATGCCACTATGTTGGGATATCTTATCTGTCTTTCCCGAAAAATGGATTTCTCCATAAAATAGTTAATATATTCAAGATAATTATGTATTTACAAAATACCATCTCAGTTCATCCTATTTCATCAGATCTAGGAAGTGATATGGTTATGAAGGATGAATTGGATATGGACAGTTACAATAAGATTTCATTCTTGAACAAAAATCCATTATTTATTTATTTATTTCATCTATTCCATGACCAGAACAGGGGGAGTTATCATTTATCATTCTTTTCCACTTTCTTTTCTATAACCTACCGCCTTCCTTGTACAATCATATGATGAAGTATCATCTTCTTTTTTACTTCAATTGTTTAAAAAATAGTTTCTAAATAAACCCAAACAAACACTAGAAATAGAAACAAAATTGAAAAAAAAAGGAAGAAGTTCAATTCGAAATTCCTTTTCTGAATCATCTAATTTTCTTGGAAAACAAAGAAAGGTAGTGTGATAAAGATAAGTCCCAGTATCAAAAAAGATCTAATATAATATTCTATCAAATTAACTATATTATTTCGAGTTTGTTCTTTCTTCGACATCGACAGTAATTGTAATCTTAAAAAAAAACTTATTCATTCCCTCTCTAAGACAGGGAAGACTTATTTAATCTTTATTTGATTAATATCCTCTTTCCTTGGATTACAAATATGTTAAATTCATTTTGTACCGTAAAAGAAATAAAGTCCATTTTTATATATGCTCCCAGACAAAATATCATAGTTATTCTATTACATACACGGAGGGGGAGCAATCAAAAAATTTAGAGACCCGTTACAATATCTCTTGGAGTCTTAAATATGATGGATGCTATCAATAATTGTACCATACCAGTTCACATATGTCTTTCTGCCATCAGTTGGTGCTGGTTGAAGTAATGGCAATTCCATTATTTGTTTGATAAGAAATAAAAAAAAAAAAAAGCAAAACAAAAAAAAAACACAAAAACAAAGATACTATTGAAAATAAAATTATGCCATTTGTATCCCTTTTCACACAAAAGGGAGAGTTGATGTATTTTTTTTTTTTATTGGATCCGTCGGGATTGACAGGGCTCGAATCCGTAGCTTCTCCCTTGACAGGGCGATGCTCTGACCAATTGAACTACAATCCTAAGGAAATAAAGTGCACAACATACATATTCTTATGATTTAATTTAAACCATTTTTATTTAGATTTTAGATTAGCATCGCCATGTTGTAACAAACAGAGGCGCGAGTGATATATTGATATCCACATAGTTATGCACTATAGTGAGAGCAACACGAATTACGGGTAATCCTTTCGTTATTACCAAATCAAATCAATTTTTCAATAAAAATAGTCTTTTCTTTCATTAAACTTTATAGTTAATGATCATGACACGAATCTAGATTGTTAGTCAGATCATAATTTATGGGAACAAAAAAATGAATAGAGCAAATAAAAAAGAAATACAAAGTAGGGATATATTAGAAAATTTTACTTTTTTTTTATTCTTCCATATATGGAATTTATAGACAACAAAATGGTTTATATCATTTCATGGTGGACATCGAATTTTTTATTTGGCCAAGCTGGATTTGAACCAGCGTAGACATATTGCCATCGAATTTACAATTCATCCCCATTAATCACTCGGGCATCAACCTAGGAAGAATAAATTATAAGTTTATTGATGATCCATGATCAACTTCCTTTCCTAGTACCCTACCCCCAAGGGGAAGTTGAATCCTTGTTGCCTCCTTGAAAGAGAGATGTCCTGAACCACTAGACGATGGGGCCATACTTGCCCGTCCACCATCATACTATGTTCATAGTATGAACAGTTTTTTGAAATTGTCAATATACTAAAATGGTATGGCTAGATCTGAAGGCTCTTTCCGTCAATTATGATTCCATATAATTTTTTGATTCGTCATTTATATTCATGAATCCTTTAGTCTAATCTCAATTCTATTAATTTATATTAAATATAAATATAATAAATAATAATAATAGTACGAAGTATAGGATCTTTTCAAGATGTGATTGGTCTGACATAAAAAAACATAAAAGAGGGTTCTTTTTTCACTTTCATTAGAAATTATACAGTTTTTGATTTTTTAAATTGAATTCTAATAAGTTAAAGAGAGTAATTATAAAAGAAAGTTGAGCATTTGTTTATTCTAATAAATAATGATAAGTCGTCTCTTGAATCGCCAAATATATGTTTATATTTTCCATTAGTTCAATTGTAAAGATTAGAAATTAACAAAAGAAAAAGTACGTGGACCTAACCTATTGAATCATGACTATATCCACAATTCTAAAATTCAATAGAGATGAAATTGGAACAGTATAATTTTTTTTTATTTCATATTTATTTGGATGCTACAATAATCTATTGATATTTCTGATTTAATCTTCTTAGATGTTCTATAGGAATAAATTAAATTGCTATTTCATTTCTCCATAGATAAAGGTTTATTCCAAATTACAACCTAAGAGCCATTTTCAATATCTTAGCTTTCTTTGATTCCAGAACAAAACAAGATCCATTTATATCTATACCTAATTTATATCCATATAAGATTTATATAAATTGTATAGTATATAAATCTAAATCAAATCATGGCTTCATGTATCATTCAAATATTTCCATATCGATGCATAAGAGATTTTTGTTCCGACAATGTTATGGGGAGTGGATGTAAGAAAGATACTTTCATTTACAGTTTCTTATTATTTAATTTAATATTGTATTGAATTAAATAATAGGAAATTCTCCTTTTTCTGATACATACATATAAAATAAAATAAATAAAAAATATTCGAAATGTATTTCTTGCTTCAACCCGTGAAATGAAAAGATATACTCAGGAGTTTTATATTCATCTGAAGGAAATATAACAAAGAAGACACTAAATAAAATAAAATGAAAGAATAAAGTCGAAAATAAAAATAGTTGATACTATAGTAATTTAATACACATGGAAATTCAAGGAATACAGAAAAATCTATACTTTTCTCAATCTTATGAACAAGATCCAAGAATAAGAATAAAAATTTTTGATGGAGCAAGAAGGGTAGGTTTGGGGATCAACCAATAACGAGAGAAGGGACCGCTTCTTCCTTGAATTGCATAGTACTTTCAAGACAGTCATTTGTCTGATTGATGAGTCATACGACAATTCATGGTTTGGTTCAGATGATTAGTAAGAAAAGAATAGGAAGGAATAAACGAATTGAGTTCATGGATTTACCTAAGGACCAATAAAATAAAAGATTTTTTATCTTCGAAACCAATTAAATTATAAATTATATAAATTAATTATTTAATTATAAGGGTTAAATTTTATGCACTACAAGATAAAAGGTCAACGCTGGCGCTTTTTTTTTTTTGTGCATATTTCGGCACTTTAAAGAGCCGCAATATGAATTACCGGCGCTTATTGCAAGCGCCAGATAAAGCGTCATTATGTGTGGTGTCGAAGCACAAATACAGGCACTTAAAGAAAGCACCGCAATATGCATATTTTTCAAGCACCACTATATTTCGGCACTTTAAAGCGCCGAAATATACCAGCATTTATATAGAGGCACTTCTAAGCGCCGGTATATTTGCGGACATATTCATATTACAACACTTTTAAGCGCCGCTAAAAATTGTTTTTAATTGCAGTTAAAAGAGGTTTTAATTGTTTTTTTTACATTATTTTAGCTTAAATATCAACACTAATACCCTCAATAAATAAAATGTACCATCAAAGCCATAAAATTTCAAATGTTCTTCAATATATAAAATGTACCATCAAATTTCCATAAAAATTCCTTTACTCAATACAAAAGTCATCTCCTTTACAAAAAAAAAAAAAAAAAAAAATCATAGTTAACATATAAAATTCATACAAAACAAAATAATGGAATGTAGTCTGGAAAATTATTTTACCATCAACATCAATTATGAGGTCCTCTATTTACCAACTGCTGTAGTAAAGACTTCAGCTCATCAACTTGGGATTGCATACTGTTCAATTGATCATCGTGCTTAGCTGTTATTTCTTGAATCTGATGCGCCTGCTGTTCAATCTGATGCGCATACTGTTCAATCTGATGCGCATACTGTTGATTGTTTTCTTCCATTTGTGCTCTCAGACTATTTATCTCTTCAGCATAAGCCCCATAGTATCCCATATCATTCCTCATTTGAACTGAAAGTCCATACACAGCAGAGGGTGTAACTCCAAACCCCTGACCTCGGACACAAACGGAACTCTCTTCACCCATAAGCTCAGTGAAGACTTCATTTTGTATTACTAAATTATTACTAGCATCAGAGGATCCTGAAGCTGCAACAAGTTCAGTAACACGAGCTTCACCTGTGACCTACAATTAGGGAACAATAAAGATTAAACTCCTCCAAATATTGAGTAGCTAATTGCAGCAAAATTTACTTAAAACAAAAGTTGTTTATCATATTTTATAGAAAAACGGGCAGAATTTCCCCTATTTTTCCATAAAACCTCATACAAAAGAAAAACAAATATACAATCCAAACAAAGTAGTCAATTCACAACTTAACAAGGAAACAACGAAAAAGAAACAGAGGATAAAACAAATTCATCTAAGAGAAAAGACTATCTCTAACTTTCACAATAGTGTTTCCTAGAAAAATAACTCGGGCAATCACCGAATCCTATAATCTAGCAAGGAGAAAGCATCCTACGAATTTTATCATTCCTAAAACAACAAGTCAATAACAAGGAGAAACAGCTAATAGATCCAACCTTTATAAAACATCAAAGCAGAGTACTAATGGATAGCCTTACTCATGGACCAATGAACCAAAGTAATGAACTTTCATCCCCCATCGAATCTATGCAACTACTACTCTTTCACTTTAATGGCTAGCCTAAAATTTACTTCAATATAATAAACAAAATGAAAACTAATCGGAATGAATATATAAAATCATTAAGTTAATGAATTAAGTCATTAATCTTTGCGTGTAAGAGGTGATGCTTAACTTACACTTAACATGCTTGCAGATGCAGCACTCAAGGAAATAAATAAATAAAAAAGGCAAAAAGGGGACGGGGAGATGAGAGTAAGAGAGGATCAATATACAACCTCAATCACACTTAACAATCACAACCATGAAGTCAAACCAAGCATAGAAATTTGCTTTTAGTTTCAATATGTATGGAAATGAACATGCATCCAACATAAAAAAATATCCATTAACTTTAAAGCAAAGGACAATTGTTTTTCTTACTTTTTTGGGTTTCATCGAAAGAAAATTTGATATAATTTACCCAAAATAAATGGAAAGTTGTCATTGAAGCAATGGCCACACAATTAAGGCATCATTGGCTAAACTTGAAAGTCAAACAAAAGGACAGTTAGGTAGTAAGCTACTATGGTAATTTCTTGAACTACATTCTCTTTAGGAAACTCTTCATGGTCATAAGATAAAATAAAATACATGGATTCAAAAATAAAGAATAGTTAGAAAAGATAATATAGCATTTTTCATATCTTTCTATGCCTAAAATGAAACTTGAGGCAAAAATCTAAGCCGACAAAGTAATAATAATACAAGTGCTAAGCTGCCCACACAAACACTCCTCCCTTCAACTCACCCTCCACCCCCAAGACTACATTTTTATTATACCCCATTTTTCCGCAAATTGAGATACAAACTTGCATAAGCTATAACACCTATAAGTGTAGAGAGATGAGAAAGCTTAACAAGACATACCCTTTTCGAAGCATAATAGTTAATTTCAAGCATTTCAGAACCTCAAATCTCATCTTGGCTTAGTTAATCTGCAAATTTAGAAAATATAGCAGAAGCATATCCCCAAAGCCTCAAACTTAACCCATACAATCAATTAATCAGCACATTGCCATTGGGTTTCTGCAATTGGCCATGATCATCTAATTCATGTAAAGTAATTTGTCAATTAAATTGTAAAACATTAAACCTCTCCAAGGTTAACCATGCTAGAAATCAATCTTCTTTTATACATGCAATTTTAAATATTTTGAAAAGAGAGTTATGACAGGTGAGTGATGGCCATGATAATAATATTAATATTTAGCAGGAAAAAAAAAGAACATGCCAAGAACATAGTATATTAATACTTTATTGTATTTCTACGTCTTTATTACCAACAGCATAATTCAATTCTCAATAACTAAATTCAAGTTCTTCCTTAAAATCACAAGATTCACATTGAGATTAGGAAAGAGTGAAAACTGTCAGACTTAAAAGACATTCAAGCCTAAAATTAGAGGAATGTCACGAATCAGAAAGAGTGCAAACGTTGAGATTAGGAAATGTCATGAATGCAAGCTTAACAGCCGATTAGAGAGTATGAACATCAGAGTGCTAAGCATTTATATTCAGTCTGAAGTCCAAATAACCCAAAACGTTAACATCAAGAACAACGTACAACATAAAGAAAGCATAGCATAATTTGATAAGAAAGATTATTGATTCTCCTTTTTATTCATATCTCATTAGTATATCTGAACAAGAAGCGAGGAAATGTAAGTAGAGAAGGAATTACCAAAAATCAAAAAGAAAGATCAAGTCAAGAATAATGTTTTATTGACTTTAATGGATTTTTAATTGCAGATTAGCAAACAATATACATGTGCTGGTCCTGCTGGATAATATGAAATCAAGATCAGGTCAAGAAACTATTGAATTAAATCAAGAACCACGCACAAGAACCTAAGCATCTATTTTCATCCAACTAAACATACCTATTAGTATTTGAACTTTTCTTATAATTCTGAACTACTTCACATCTCTTTCTTTTGATTTCTTTTTTTTGTTTGAATTCACAAAACTCAACAGTAGGCATAATTAAATGAGAAATCTACACACTGTATGCTGAAATAGAAGAACTGAAATAAGCAACTCATGTAGGTATTAATAATGGGTTAGGCCCAATACAAATGAAGGAGTAAATCCCTTATTACATAAAAAGGGCCTAAGAGAGAGCACCAGAATTGAATTTAATATCATTTCTGCTTGTGAATTTTACTGTTTATTCTAGAGCTACTGCTCTTGGAAATTCCAAAGCTACTGCTCCTGTGAATTCACTTGCCTAGCCATAGTATTCTAGGATTACAATAGACATGCTATTGATTCTAACAGCACAGTTGCACATCCAACCAGAGAAAACCAATCACTAGATACAATACTCAAAGCTTTTGAAAAATATTACTGGATAAAAACTCTTGCAGAACCATGAATATATTAAATTCTTATGTGAGCAGTAATGAGTACTGAATAATACAAACACCCCAAAAAAAATGAATTAAAAGAATTAAAATTTACAGTAAAAGATAACCTCAGCTTTACAAGAGCAACCATGACAAATAAATGCAATTTTCTTCTTTGATCAACCAACAAATGAGATAGGACTCAAGTATTCCATCATATACGTAAGTGAACTTACCACAAATTGTCGTGATGCTTCATCAGTAAAAGTCCTATCCTTGCGTTTATGAGTTTCAACAAAAAATTCTACGCGCCCGGGCTCATTTCCATGTTTCATCTCCTATCATTCATGAAAAGAGTTCAAATAGTGACTAAATACACTAAATCTCAATGAAAGATTGAATGAATGAAGCAAATGAACTCATATATTCATCCTGTCTTCTAACAAAACTCTTTGAACTAGTTGTGTGAGGACATTGTTGTCTTTCATGTGTCACTGTCCCTATAGTAGAATATTTCTACACCAATAATAAAGCAATTGAATAATAAGTCATTATTAGAAAAATAGAAACAACGAGAATCTAAATGAACATAATTATGAAAAAACAACCTCACTCTGCTCAGAGAACCAGTAGTTCACCAGTTGCTTCCACTGCTCTTGATATACTCCTTTAGGAACATTATTGCTCAAAACTTGTTGTTTTGTTTTGTTCTTCACGTGGTCCCTTTTAAGCACATATCGGTAGTCCTTCCATTTTTTCCCTATCATCCTCAATAAAATTTTGTCTATCGCCTCAATCATAGGGTAATGGAACTTCCTCTACCACAAAAAAAAGAAATTGATGTCAAATAAGCATTATTGGTGTAGGGATTATGCACGTACAACGCCATAAAAACAAAAAAAAAATTGGAAGAAAACCCGAAATTAAGTTGTTACTTACCCGAATCAATAAAATAAGGTCCTTCTTGTAATTAGAAGGGACCTTCTTCCAATCTATGTAATTAAGCGAACAAAGGCTGCCTCTCTTTGCAACCTTGCCCAACCAGCTACTTAATATTTGGCCACCTTTTTTAATAGGTTGATTACGTGCATTGAAGTGGACCACAAGTTTTTCCCCACGTTCAAGGGACCACACTTGTGAGGTACTCAGGACACGTGTTTGCTTCCTCACCCTCCCTTCAGAATCTATACAGTGAAAACATAAATTTTATAATTAGTATAAGAATGTGATATCAAACTAGTTATAAAGAGAATGTATTATAATACAAAAATTACCAATTATCTCGTATTGTTCACTATCATTGTTTTCACTTTCTGTTGTTATTGGCTCATGCTAAGAATCATTTTGCGAGTCATGGACATGTTATCTCTGACTGAGGGAGGAATATATTTTGACCTATACATCTTGCAATCTGTATACATAAAAACATAAAAATGATTATATCTCACACTATCAAGAATGCATTAAGAGTTAACAAGAGTTAGAAGAACCACACCTGAAAGATAGGAATGGTCAAGGGCTCACAGCAAATTCAGCAATCAATAACTTTTGAGAACCTGTGAATAAATGAACAAATAAGTGCATCAAATAGGATTTATAGAACAAGTAATAATCAATCATACAACTGAAACAGGAATTTACTACATTCTGAAGTAACATTCCACAAACTGTACGCAAAAAGTTAAAGACTCTTGAACTGCGTGATACAAAGCAACAGTAACCCGAAAGAATACAATAAAACAATACTTTCTTCTCTTTGACACACGTGTATCACATAAATACATATCAAAATACAATTACATGGTAATACACATAAAACTAGTTGGTATCTTTGTCAATGTGAAGAATTATTTTATAATTAACAATTAGTTTTTTTTAATACAATCGCCTTCAGTGTTCAAACCAATGAAAGATCAGTATATAAATGGACTGCAAACGAACCAAAAATCAACCAAACAAACAATTCTTTTAGATGCTTTTAATGCATCATCCTAAATGGACTGCATACTTATAATCATACGCATCATTACCAGGATAATAAAGTTTTTTTATAAATTAAGGATGGGAATGATTCTGACAACATGGGAAAGATAACTCTTCTCTCTCTCTCTCGTTTATATAGTCTCTATGTTGTGGGCCTTCGACTTGGGTTATTCAAAGTTCACACTTGCCATACCAATATATAGTCCTTTTGTCCTTGTTCCATGTGTCCCAGCGCTCTCTGTAAATAGGACAATAGCACTTTTTCACTCTTGGTACCCAATGTTAACTAATTTATATGCTATGCTAATGTATAATGTATTACCTTGCACCTCTTCAAGTTTTTGTTGTCAAAGTCTTGTACTCTACTGTTTTTTACCCTTTGTTTGAAACATAGTAACAACCTAACAAAAGGCACAACCAATTAGAATGTAATTTAAGTCTATGTAGAAAACAGATAAACTTATCTTGTTATTATGCATTTGAACTCTAAGACCCCCACTTTGTATACAGTACTCTTGCACAGTGAGAAAAGGAGCTAGAGAGAAAACATCTGTAAGCCATGATGAAAGCAAAACCAAACCAAACTCTCGTATATTCACGCATATCCAAAATAGTAGGGAAAATCTTGAATTTAAAAACTTCTCTTATTGCAAACCAGCAAGGCATCTCTATCTCTCTCTCTTCCCATGATGTCATGACTGGTTATGGATGAAGCACAAACTCAACAAAGAGCAAACAGGTTTGGAATTTGGTGGCCTTTTTGTGGACCTACTCCATTACCAGTCCTAAGTAATAAGGCAGTAATCACTACATGATTAGGTCACTCACTTGCAATCCACTCCCTAATCAAATACTTTACAAATCAATTATATATAATGCAAATCTTGGCCACTTTCTTACATTAATTACACACTCTTAAGAAGTTTTGAAAGTATGAATTACCAGCTAACCATAGAAATTTACTTCTTTTTTTTTTGATAAATAACTAACCATAGAAGTTAAACTATCACTTCTAGGATATGTTAACATCTTGATAATTGAATTCTATCTACACCAACAGTAATAACAGCTCGTAATCACTAACTATAACCAAAGGACTAGGAAACCAACAGAAAAATCGAAAACAATAAGGGCAACATCTACGCAAGCAATGATTAATTACTCCCTACTACTCCTTAATTAAAAGACTGCATGCAAGTGTGACTCTTAGTTGAGTTAAGACTTTCATCTCTCAAAAACCGAAATGGCAGAAAACTTAGAAAAGGAAATTCACAAAATCACAAATTTCTTATCCTATTTTCAACACTAGGGAACCAAACATAGATCTTTCGGATGTGATCACAGAAGAGAATGAAGACCATTCTGAGACAAAAATGGTCTAAACAAGACTAAAAGTTCCATTTCCATCCAGTAGCTAAGAAAATACAGAATATATATATATATATATATATATATATATATAAAGTTAAAGAATGAAGAAGACTAACATTTTTAGTTTAGATTTCTCACCACGAAGAATTTGACAAAGTAATAGGCTGCACTCAACCAAGCCTAACTTTACCATTTTGGAAACACTTATGGAACAAAATCAACAAAAAGAATGAAGTTCTAATTACTGTTAACTTTTTCCTCTCCTCAGACTAGTCAGCAAACATAGCAAAACAACAGATGCTATGATAGGAAGAAACAAAACATTACCAAGCAAACAAGCTTCAATAATTACAAGTTTCATTCATATGTTTTCCAGTCAACAGACACAAATAAAACCAAATAGATTGTTTGAGTTACATTTTTCATTGATTCAACAACCAAACGCAGCATACAAGTACAAAATAGCCACAAAAACCAAAATTATAGCCAGTCCATTGTACTTAAGAGAAGGAAAGAAAAAAACATTGTAATAAGTAAAGGAACAATTACTGGTGTTTATCGAAAAATATTGTGGCGGGGGAGCTAAAGGCGATAGCCAAAATGAAGCAGCAAGAAGAATTAGTGTGGGGGAAATGGCGCGATGGAGCTAAGGGAAATGGCGCAGTGGAGTGCTCCAAGATAAAGGGTCAAGTACTTGTTGTAATTTGGGTAATCAAGTACCTGGGTAATTTGAGGAGGAGAGACAGACCTCAAAGAAAGCTGGAAATGAACTTTGCTTTGCAATGGAGGAAAACAGAGAGAGAGAGAGCGAAAATTTTAGGGAAAAGCGAGCAGAGAGATAGCAAAAATTTTAGAGGGAAGCACGTATGGCGTGCCAAGGAAAGCTGGAAATAAAGCTTGCTTTGCAATGGAGAAAACCAGAGAGAAAGAGAGCGAAAATTTTAGGGAAGTGCAACCAGAGAGAGAGCGCAAAAATTTTAGGGAAAAGCAACCACAGAGAGATAGAGCAAAAATTTCAGAGAGAAGCACGAACGACGCAACACGGAAAGCTGAAAATGAAGCTTGCTTTGCAATAGAGGAAACTAGAATGAGCGCGATAATTTCAGGGAAAAGCAACCATAGAGAGAAAGCGAAAATTTCAAAGAAATAAAGCACGTACGACGCAGCAAGGAACGAGATGAATATGTGAAATTTTGTATCATATTCTGGCGCTTTGAAGTGCCGAAATATGAAGGGAGCATATACCTGCGCTTTAAAGTGCCGGAATATACACCTTTGCATATTTTGCCACTTCAAAGCATCGGAATATGCTCCTTTTATATTTCAGCGCTTTAAAGCGCCGGAATATACTCCTTTCATATTTCAACACTTTAAAGCACCGGAATATGTTCTTTGAATTTTGCAGCACTTCCACCAAGAAAGCGCCAACGATTAATATATTGCGGCGCTTGACAATAAAGCACGGGCAAATGTCTCTTATCTTATAGTGATGGGGCATTGTACGAGAAATCAAATCATACATAAATAAATTCTTGAATTCTTGAACACCCTGAAAATACCATAACACAAGTTGTTCGAAAATGTTTGAAGTAGTTGAATAGGAGGATCGTTATGACTATAGCCCTTGGTAAATTTACCAAAGATGAAAATGATTTATTTGATATTATGGATGACTTGTTACGGAGGGACTACTTCATTTTTTTCGATGTGTCTGGTCTATTTCTCTTTCCTCGTGCCTATTTTGCTTTAGGGGGTTGATTCACAAGTACAACCTTTGTAACTTCATGGTATACTCATGGATTGGCCAGTTCCTATTTGGAAGGTTGCAATTTCTTAACCGCTTAAGTTTCTACTCCTGCTGATAGTTTAGCACATTCTTTGTTGTTACTATGGGGCCTAAAGCACAAGGGGATTTTACTCTTTGGTCCAATTAGGTGGTCTGTGGACTTTTGTTTCTCTCCACGGTGCTTTCGGACTAATAGGTTTCATGTTACGTCAATTTGAATTTGCTCGATCTATTCAATTGTGACCTTATAATGCCATAGCATTCTATACTCCAATTTTTGTTTTTGTTTTTGTATTCCTGATTTACCCACTAGGTCAATTTGGTTGGTTCTTTGCACCTAGTATTGGTGTAGCTGCTATGTTTCGATTCATCCTATTTTTTCAAGGGTTTCATAATTGGACATTGAACCCATTTCATATTATGAGAGTTGCCAGTGTATTGGGTGCTACTCTGCTATGCACTATTCATGGTGTTACCGTTGAAAATATTTTATTTGAAGATGGTAATGGTGCAAATATATTTCGTGCTTTTAACCCAACTCAAGCCGAAGAAACTTATTCAATAGTCACCGCTAACTGCTTTTGGTCCTAAATCTTTGGGGTTGCTTTTTCCAATAAACGTTGGTTACATTTCTTTATGTTATTTGTACCAATAACTGGTTTATGGATGAGTGCTCTTGGAGTAATCGGTCTAGCTCTGAACCTACATGCCTATGATTTCATTTCCCAGGAAATCCGTGCAGCGGAAGATCTTGAATTTGAGACTTTCTACACAAAAAATAAGGTATTTTTACTTGGATGGTGACTCAAGATCAGCCTGATGAAAACCTTATATTCCCTGAGGAGGTTCTACCACATGGAAACATTCTTTAATGGAACTTTAGCTTTAGTTGGTCGTGACTAAGAAACCACTGGTTTCACTTGGTGGACCGAGAATGCCCAACTTATCAATTTATTTGGTAAGCTATTGGGGCCTCATGTAGCCTATGCCAGATTAATTGTATTCTAGGCTTGAGCAATGAACCTATTTGAAGTGGCTCATTTTGTACCAAAAAAGCCAATGTATGAACAAGGATTAATTTTACTTCCCCACCTAACTACTCTAGGTTGGGGAGTAGGTCCTGGGGGAGAAGTTATAGATACCTTTCCATACTTTGTATCTGGAGTACTTCACTTAATTTCTTCCGGTGTTTTGGGCTTTGGCTGTATTTATCATGCACTTCTGGGACCTGAGACTCTTGAAAAATATTTTCCATTTTTCGGTTATATATGGAAAGATAGAAATAAAATGACCACAATTTTGGGTATTCACTTAATTTTGTTAGGTATAGGTGCTTTTCTTCTAGTATTCAAGGCTTTTTATTTTGGGGGCGTATATGATACCTGGGCTCCGGGAGGAGGAGATGTAAGAAAAATTACCAACTTGACTCTTAGCCCCAAGTATTATATTTAGTTATTTACTAAAATCGCCTTTTGGGGGAGAAGAATGGATTGTTAGTGTGGACAATTTAGAAGATATAATTGGAGGACATGTATGGTTAGGTTCTGTTTGTATATTTGGTAGGATCTAGCATATATTAACCAAACCATTTGCATGGGCTCGTCGTGCGCTTGAATGGTCTGAGGAGGCTAACTTGTCTTATAGTTTAGCTGCTTTATCGGTTTTTGGTTTCATTGCTTGTTGCTTTGTCTGGTTCAA
This sequence comes from Bretschneidera sinensis, assembly GCA_023935145.1. NCBI lineage: Eukaryota > Viridiplantae > Streptophyta > Magnoliopsida > Brassicales > Akaniaceae > Bretschneidera > Bretschneidera sinensis. The sequence goes on from CM043703.1 coordinate 91,654,569, forward strand.
TAATACCACCTATCTTAGTGAGTTTCACAGGCCCACTAGACTAGAAGCTTCTCAAGCTCAAATATTTATTTTTATAGTTAGAGACCAACTTATTGGCACTAACATAGGGTCCGCTCAAGGACCTACGGGTTTAGGTTAATATTTAATGTGTTCCCCGATTGGAGAAGTTATTTTTGGAAGAGAAACTATACGTTTTTGGGATCTGCATGCTCCCTGGTTAGAACCTCTAAGGGGTCCCAATGGTTTGGACTTGAGTAGGTTGAAAAAAGACAAATAACTTTGGCAAGACGTCGTTCTGTGAAATATAAGACTCATTCCCCGTTAGGTTCTTTAAATTCTGTGGGTGGTGTAGCTACCGAGACAACGCAGTCAATTATGTCTCTCCGAGAAGTTGGTTAGCTATATCTCATTTTGTTATAGGATTCTTCCTATTCCTAGGTCATTTATGGCACGCGAGAATGCCTCGTGCTGCTGTAGTAAGATTTGAAAAAGGAATTGATTGTGATTTTGAACCTGTTCTTTCCATGACCCCTCTTAACTAAGACAAGAAATTCAATGCTTAAAGTAGGAATCAATTTGATTCCAGCATACATATTGAAGGAATTGGGTCATACTTAAAATGTATTCTTTTCTCCTTTCAACCAACTCAATCTAATTTTTTCTGGCTCGACTATCCCACTTAGCCGAGCCATTCCCCTTTATGATGCTAAGAAGCCAAGAAAAGCCAATAAAGAAACAAATCATTGAGCAAAAGGAGAGAGAGGGATTCAAACCCTCAATAGTTCTTTGTTCCAAACTATACCGGTTCCCAATAAAAAATGTTGTTGTGATAAGGTAGGTAAGCTATTGCAAGGAAAATGATTATTGCTTTATCAGTTAAAAAAAATTTTAAAAAAAGAGAAACTTGTGTGTAAAAAAAACCAATAGACCAGATATATCTCTCTTATCTCTTAGAAAAAAAACTCATGCCGTTTGTCTCTCCGTACAGATCTTCGTCTCTCTATCTACATCTATCATCATCCCTCTCTCTACAACTCTCATAAACTCGAATCCATATTAGTTTCTTCATATTCTATGTTTCTCCCTCCTCTCTAAATCACCTATGATTCCCAAATCAAGAAACCCTAAAGCACTAAATCAAGTAGTTGTCCTCTTAACTGACCTTCAGGCCTTCACCTATTGAAGTTTTAGATGGTTTTTTAAGGTGGGTCTTTCTTTGTGTCTTGGGCTCTCATTGTCTCATGCTCTCTCTTTCTCTTATGCAGATGAACTCTTTATCTCTGTAACTCCACAATAAGTGAAATTTTAACCCAAAATTTTTATCCCTCTCGTACTGATTCCACGAGAGATCTCTCTCTCGCTTTATGTTACTCTTGTCTCCTCTCACTCCCTTTATCTCTTTTTCTCTCTCAAAGACTCAAAAAAAAAAATTCTCTCTCACTCTCTGCATCTCGGGCATCTTCGCCAGTTTCTCTCGCACTGCTTTCACTTCTTGCCGACCATCGTAGATATCAGCCACCATAAGATTGAACTCTTAGGGCTTGTTTGGATAACTGTAACTTGAAAACTGTTTCCAAAACATAAAACAATGAAATTTTGTTTGGATAATTTTATTTTGAAAACTGTTTTGATACACCTTGTAATTATTTTTAGTTTTGAGTTTAGATTTAAAATCTATATTAATTTTATTTCTAATATTTACTAAATACTTAAAAATAATAAATATTATTTTATTTTCAAAATTTTAATATTTTTTATATACCGTGGAAGAAGAATGAAACAAAGAAGTGAACACTGATTTTAGAGTTATTTTCGAAAATTATGTCAGAAAACACCAATTAGGTACTTTATCTTTATAAAACTCTTTTTATGCCTTACCACTTGAAGGTATATAGGGACGTTCATTATTTGGGTTTTTAACAGCCACGGTAATAAGTTTGGGTTTTCTTCTCATCCTTTGCTTGTGGAGAATCAAAACCTAAGTTCAAATTAAAATCCAAGGTAAATTTCCTCCAATTTTTCTGTTCTTCTCTTTCTAGGTTAAATTTTTGGAATAGTACAGATTATTCGTTCTAGAGGTGATATGTCATTCTTGATTGCTTCAGTCTATTATTGCAATTTCTTTTTAATTTTTTTTGTTGATTTAATTGTTATAAATTTTTTAAAATTAAAAATAATATTGTCTGAGCCTAGCTTATTTGGTTTGAGGAAGTTAAGCCTTACTTTGAGTTCCTATAAACTTCTATAAACAATGGGTCTCATGTATTCATTTGGTTATATATATGTTTTTAGTTGTTTGCATTACCAGTGAGGTATAATGATGCATGTGTTATTGTTACTGGCATAAATTTCATTATATACTATGGATTCTTTGGATTAGTGATTCGAAATAAATATATATTATCGATTCAGTTCATTATCTTCATTCTAAGTTCTAAATATGATTCCTAATGTACAAGGAATCTTGAATATTTTTGGTTATTTAGAGAAATATATTTTTAGAGGCTTGAGTTTGCAACAGCTGAGAAGGAGGTATTTTTCTATCAGGTATCTATTTAGCACTCTTCATTGACACTAAAATGTTTTTTTTTTTTTGGTTTAAACACCAATTATCATTTCAGTGTACCTTTCCTTAATTGCTTTTTTATTTGTTTTGTTTACTGCTTTAGCTTAGTAATTTCTTGTAGCTTATGAGGATGTTTATAGTAGTAACCCATATAGGGTTTGCTCCTCTTTTTGCAATCACATTCATATTTTTGTGGACTTGTGAATTGATATAACAACTGCTGTTCTTTTTCCATCCTTGACGGGAAAAAAATGATCCTGAGATATGTTTAGTGAAAGTAAAGAAAATTTCTTTCTGAGGACGTGAAAGCTTTTTATTTGGTAGTGGTAAAATGACATAGTGTTGCCAAATTCCTACTGATGTAGTGTAAAACTATAGTTGGATGTGCACTTGTGCTGGAATAATTAATGAGTGAAGGTGTAAAATATTTTTTTGTATTTTATTAAGATTACAAGGAGGTATATTTATACAAAAGTATTCCCCACAATTATAGGAGATCTAATAGCTGATTTTCCTTGATTACATGAGATCAAATATTAGATGAGGATATATAAGAAGAGGTTATGATAACAGCAACACCCTTTCCTATTTACACGAGATTGAGGTTGACTGTTTCCAACACCCCCCTTCAAGTTAGTGCGTGGATATCGCACATGCCCAACTTGACAAGAGAGTCAATAAACACCTTGCTAGCTACTGCTTTAGTGAGGACATCTGCTAGTTGGTCTTCGGACTTCACAAATGGAAAAATAATGATTCCAGCTTCAAGTTTCTATTTAATAAAATGTCTGTCAATCTCCACATGCTTAGTCTGATCATGTTGAACAGGGTTATGAGCAATATCTATAGCTGACTTATTATCATAGTATAGTTTCATTTCCACTTTTGGTTTGACACCTAAGTCATTCAGTAAATTTCTTAACCAGAGAAACTCACATATCCTAAGTGCCATACCTCTATTCTTAGCTTCAGCACTTGATCTCGATACTACTTGTTGTTTTTTGCTCCTCCAAGACACAAGGTTTCCACCTATAAAGGTGAAGTATCCTGAGGTAGATCTTTTGTCGTCAGCTGATCTTACCTAATTGGCATCAGTATAAGCCTCCACCTTTAGGTGACCATGATTTGAGAACAATAAACCCTTACCTGGAGCAAACTTTAAATATCTCAATATGCGTTCTACAGTATCCATGTGAGGTTTGCGTGGGTCATGCATGAACTGACTCACCACACTTACTACATATGCAATATCAAGCCTGGTATGAGATAAATAAATTAGTTTTCCAATGAGCCTCTGGTATCTTCCTTTATCAGTAGGAGATGCACTTAAACACTCAAATAGTTTGTGATTCTGCTCAATGGGAGTATTAACTGGCTTGCATCTAAGCATTCCTGTTTCAGATAATAAATCAAGGATATATTTTCGTTGGGATAAGAAAATTCTATGCTTTGATCGAGCTACTTCAATCCCAAGAAAGTATTTAAGATCTCCAAGCTGCTTCATTTCAAACTCAGAAGCTAAATACTGTTGTAAACTGGAAATCTCCTCATGATCATCACCTGTCACCACCATATCATCAAAGTAGATAATTAAGGCAGTGATTTTACCTCTTTTGTGCTTTAAAAACAAAGTGTGATATGAGTTACTTTGTTTGTAGCCGAAATTCCTTATAGACTTGGTGAACCTTCCAAACCAAGCCCTTGGGGACTACTTCAACCCATGCAAGGCCTTTTTCAGTTTACACACCATTGCTGTATCTGAGTATTTTGGTATACCTAAAGGAGGATCCATATACACTTCTTTAGTAAGGTCTCCATGTGTTATGCGAATATCTACCTAAATAAATAAGTAAATAACCGTACAGTTTTACTTGCAAGTGCACAAGGTCAACAGTAGTATAGTGTGCGAATGCAAAATCATCTCCACAGGGATTGGTGAATTTCGGTTTTAGAATCAGTTTCTTAGTAAAAGAAGTTGAAAAAACAGTTGAGTGTGATTCAACAGTAATAAGAGCATAGGGCTTTGATATCCACCTCTAGTCATACTTTCCCAATGAGTAATATATTAATGCACTAGCCTTCTCATTATTACCTAATGGTTGCCAACCTAAGGGCACGGTATCTACTCCTTAAGCTATTGATTTCCCTAAGCACCGAGTTAGGCAAGGTATCTACTCTAACTTTTTTCTTTCTTAAGGGATTCAGCATGGTATCTACTGAGTTGTTCCTTAAGAAAGCATAAGATTTATGGAAATCGACAACCATATGTGACCTAAGGCATGGTATCTACACCCAGTTTCCCATGTTAATTAACCCAAGAATCCGGTGTGGATATCTTTTGTTACTATTGTTAGGCCTAGGACTCGGTCATCCAAATTGGTCTAACTAACTAATCCATACCACATGCACATATTGATCAGACATACACATATGAGGAATGTAAATAAACACAGGCATTAATCAAGTTAAGCATCATAATCAAGGCTATTGCAAAGAAATCAATGAATGTATATATGGGAAAGCATAACTAGGGCTTCAATCGAGCCCTATAAAGAGTTAGTTACATATGATGTCTAAGATAAACATTATAATATAAACTAAACATAAACTATAAAACCCGAAGAATACTGTGGAGACGGGTTGTCAATCCTCTCCAAAGTTTACAACTCCGAGCGAAAGTAAAAAATAAAAGAAGTCCTCTCTTGTGTGTGCTTTACAGGTGTATTTATAGGGGTTGAATAATCTTAGAAGACTCAGGAACCCTAAACTTTCCTAAAACATAAAACTCCTTTATTTCCAAAATTGGTTCTGCCTCTTTACTATTCATGCCCGTACATGTGTGCTCGATCGCAATGCTGCGCTCGATCCTTCTTTGCACCCGCACGAGCACTGATGCGCTCGATTGCACCGAGGGTTGCGCTCAATTGCACTTTATCCAGCAGCTGCTCCAGGATTTCTAGATTTTCTTCCTTAAGTGCCAAAAATGATTCTTTCTTCTCCAAAACCCTATAACAACGTGTAAAACACAAAAGTGAAGTAAAATAGACTAAAATATATAGATAAAGAGCTTAACAAATGTAAATTAATGGGCTTAAATATGAATATTTAAGCACCTATCACACCCCCAAACTTACATATTGCTAGTCTCTTAGCAATACAAAACATAAAACTAAAATGAAGAATAACGACACACAGATAAATCTAACATTCTTAGTGTCCACAAAAGTTTAGGTCTCACACAAAACTATGATGTGCATTCATGAGCAAGCTTAACAAATATAAACACATCTTTGCAATGAATAAGAGTTTTGAACGCAAATCACTTTTATAAGGCATTTTAAGACATCACGAGTTTGACTTTAGTGAGCACAATAAAGATTAGGTTTCCAAATAATTTTAATGTGTAGTGTTTCGATGACTCAAGATTCATCAAATTTCCTATTATAATCAACAAAAAATGACATAGTTTTTATTTTTATTTGCCAAGTTAGTTCCCTTAAGCTTTCTATTTGACTCATGTAGTGAGTGTTTAGCCAATGACTCCCAAACCAGATGGTCTTAGGGCATTAGGTGTAAAGACACCCCTAAAGACTTATTAACTCGAGTCAAAAAGGCTACGAAACTTAACAGGTCTTTAGTTCCCTTAAGCTTTCTATTTGACACATGTAGCGAGTGTTTAGCCAATGACTCCCAAACCAGATGGTCTTAGGGCATTAGGTGTAAAGACACCCCTAAGGACTTACTAACTCGAGTAAAAAAGGCTACGAAACTTAGCAGGTCTTATTGCTACCAATCAGAATTTTCACCTTTTGACATGACACTCACTGCTTACTGAGGCAAGAGGGCCAGTTACTCAGTGGAAAGTTCTTTTTTTTTTTATGCCAAAGAGTTAATCTAACAGGTCATCTATGTGCTAAGGTGCTCGTGTTAGTTCAGGTCAAACTTGTGAATCCTTAATTGCCTAAAAGTAAGTGATCTATGTTCAAAACTTAATTATTGGCCTATATGTTCAAAGTTTTAGGCTCACTTATGAAGTTAAATCACACTGTTTGTTTAGATCACCCAACAATTTTTGGAACAGAATGAACATACATTTATCTATAAAAAAAACAACAAACTCCCCATACCCCCAAACTTAAATTGCACATTCTCACCAATGTGTGAATAGCATGGAAGGAGCTGACCTAGGAGATGAAGAACTATATGGCTGGCATGGCTCGTAGCACGCCCCCAAACTTCAACTGGATGCACTCACTCTGTCCTTAAAAAATGAAGACAAACAAACATAAAATGGAAAACAAGTAATAATAAATAGCTATAGAAAAGTAAATACTAATAATAAAATAAAATACTAAAAAGGATATGCTTTGGGGTGCCTCCCATGAGCGCTAAGTTTAACGTCTTCAGCCAGACGGGGTATCGCTCTCACTGTTGGTCTTTAGGTGGTGCGATAGAAAAGGTATTGGTGACTGTGAGTGCGAGAGACAAAAGGAGAGAGTGCGATTGAGTGTATGGTGAGGGGAATGTGGAAGTGTGTTTATAACCAACACGTGACTTTCTGCCACAAGTGCGATCTCAATAAAGGCACTTGAGCTACATGTTTATCAAAATCTGAACTGCTCAAGCGTGCTCTATTGCAGCTGCAACTTTAGTCTTTTGGCAGGGAGTACTTAATGCCCACTGCATGTGGCTCAAGTGCTCTTGGTGGTGCTATATAGTCATCAAGACTCAATTGTTCCAGCTTATTCAAATGCAACTTCTTCGTATCACCCGGTCTTGGATGTATAGGATAAACTTCAGGGAGGTGCATAGTTTCAAAGATGTCATCAGTAATATCTTCAGATTTTGGCTTAACATCCAAACTTATGAAGCTATGGGTGAGGGTGGCCTCCAATGGATCCGTGTGATGGACCTGAAAAACATGCTCAACAACACTTTGCATCATACATTCATTAAAACATTCGTCATCATTATTATCTTGGGGTAATTTCAGTGCATCAAATATCTTAAATTCTATTGTCTCACCATTTTCCGTCATACTTACAATACCCTTTTTCACATTAATGATTGTATCTGAATTTCTCATAAAAGGTCTTCCTAAGATGATGGGCAGAGGTAATGGCATAGGGCATTCTTCCATATCTAACACAATGAAGTCGGCAGGCAAAATAAACTCACCTACTTTTACCAAGACATCCTCAAGTATACCTCTAGGTCTTTTAATGCTTCTATCTGCCAATTGCAAAGTGATGGAGGTTGGTTGAAGCTCCCCCAAACCTAGCTTTTCAACTACTATGTATGGTAGCAAATTGATACTTGCTCCTAGATCCAATAGTGCACGCTAAAAAAACTGGTCACCTATCCTGCAAAGAATAGTAAAACTATCCGGATCTTGTAGCTTTGGTGGTAGTTTTCTTAATAATACCGCACTTACCTCTTCAGTTAGAGCCACTGTTTCATGCTCTTGAAACTTTCTTTTATTAGTGCAACAATCTTTTAAAAATTTAGCAGAAGCAGGAATTTGTTTAATTGCATCTAATAAGGGAATGTTAATTTCTACTTTTCTCAAAGTTTCGAAAATGTCAAACAATTTATCTTTCTTTGGCTTTACTAACCTTTGAGGAAAAGGTGGTGCATTCCACTTCTCCATTTCACTTACCTTGGTTGTGGATGGCTTAACAAGTGATGCTTGTGCAGGCTCATCAACTCCTATGGTCTTCCCATTTCTGAGAGTTGTCACGGCATTCAGTTGTTGATGTCCTCGTGGGTTAGGTATTGGTTGGGCTGGAAGCTCACCTTGCTTTCTTCCACTTAGCTCCTTAGCCAGTTGCCCCATTTGTACCTCAAGTATTTGAATTGCTTACTCATGTGTTGCAGTGGTTTGTCTTTGCTGAGTCATGAACTGATCTTGTAATGTTATCAATTGCCTTACCATACTCTTTAGGTCACTCTTCTTTGATTCTTGAACTGGTTGGGCTGCTTGGTGGAAGTTCCTTTGTTGCCTCTGAAGGTTCAAGGCATTTTGATTGTTGCTCCATGATAAGTTTGGGTGGTTCCACCATCCAGTGTTATAGGTATTTGCATATGCACTGTTTGGTCCCAAATATTTCGCTTACTCGGGATCTGTAGATGAATATAAATGATAAGTCTCAGTAGTGTGATCAAATTGAGAACATAAAGCACATACCTTGCGTTGTGTGGCTTGTGGACTTGGTGAGGTGTTCTGAGCAGTCATGGCTTTTACAAGCATCCATGGCAGCTATCTGAGTCGAAATTCCACCAATTAAGGTAACTTCATACATGCCCTTGCTCTTTACTCCTTGTCTCCTTATGGATGAGAATTGTTGGGTGTGCTCACTCAATGCCTCAAACAACTCCATAGTTTCCTCACTATTTTTCTCCATCAGCACACCTCCACAACCTGAATCAGCAATACCTTTATTCATGTCATTTAGACCTTCATAAAAGGCTAGTACCAGCTCATCTTGAGGTAGGTTGTGATGTGGACATTTGTGAAGCAGCTCATTAAAATGTCTCCATGCTTTAAAGAAATGGTCTCCATCCCTCTGTTGGAAGGACTGGATCTCTTTCCTCATTTGTCTTGTCTTCTGGGCTGGAAAAAACTTCCTTAGGAACTTACTGGCCAACTCCTCCCAAGTGTGGATAGAAACTGTAGGCAATGAATTGTACCACAGTTTAGCATTATCTTTTAAGGAAAAATGGAAAAGAATTAACCTTATTCCTTCTTGGTCTAGGTCTTGGATGTGCTGGAACTTGCAAAAATCGAAGAACTCCCGGAGGTGCAAATGTGGATCCTCATTAGGTGTACCCCTAAAGTGAGTAAGTGCACTGAGTATCTGCGGAGATATGTAATAATTTCCTTCCACCTCAGGTTGATATGCAATACACGATGGCTGGTCGATGTTCCTTGGGATGAAGGATTGCTTCATCGGTCTTCACTCAGGTGGTTGCTGGATTTCTCGCGGATCTGCCATTGATATTTCTTCCTCAAATCCTTCTTCTACCTCTTTAGAGTTGTCTCTAAGCCTTTGTTGGATGGTCCGCTCAAGCTTGGGATCGAGGGGAAAGAATGTTGGATGTTGGGATCGAAGTCTGTGCATAAATCAGGTAAAACAGTTTCAGTGCAGCAGTTCAACTCTGCTGCTCGAGTAACTCTCTGCCCTAATTGCGCTCGATCGTACAGAAGAATGCAATCGATCGCAAGTGTCACAGAAGGTGTGATTAGGGTTTGATGTGCCTGAAACAGAAAGGAAATTTGATTAGGGTTTGATGAAAATAAAAATGATAAACAAAAACTTAAAATTTTTTGGTAAAATAAAATAAAAATAATGATGATTAAACTAAACGAAAATAATTCTAAAAGGAAATTTAGCGCAATCCCCGACAACGACGCCAAAACCTTGTTGTGCGAATATTTACCTAAATAAATAAGTAAATAACCGTACGGTTCTACTTGCAAGTGAACAAGGTCAGTAGTAGTATAGTGTGCGAATGCAAGATCATCTCCACAGGGATTGGTGAATTTCGGTTTTAGAATCAGTTTCTTAGTAAAAAAAGTTGAAAAAACAGTTGAGTGTGATTTAACAGTAATAAGAGCATAGGGTTTTGATATCCACCTCTAGTCATACTTTTCCAATGAGTAATATGTTAATGCACTAGCCTTCTCATGATTACCTAATGGTTGCTAACCTAAGGGCATGGTATCTACTCCTTAAGCTATTGATTTCCCTAAGCACTGAGTTAGGCATGGTATCTACTCTAACTCTTTTCTTTCTTAAAGGATTCATCATGGTATCTACTGAGTTGTTCCTTAAGAAATCATAAGATTTATGAAAATCGACAACCACATGAGACCTAGGGCATGGTATCTACTCCTGGTTTCCCATGTTGATTAACCCCAGAATCTGGTGTGGATATCTTTTGTTACTATTGTTAGGCCCAGGACTCGGTCATCTAAATTGGTCTAACTAACTAATCCATACCACATGCACATATTGATCAGACATACACATATGAGGAATGTAAATAAACACAGGCATTAATCAAGTTAAGCATCATAATCAAGGCTATTGCAAAGAAATCAATGAATGTATATATGAGAAAGCATAACTAGGGCTTCAATCGAACCCTATAAAGAGTTAGTTACTCATGATGTCTAAGATAAGCATTATAATATAAACTAAACATAAACTATAAAACCTAAAGAATACTGTGGAGACGTGTTGTCAATCCTCTCCAAAGCTTACAACTCCGAGCGAAAGTAAAAGATAAAAGAAGTCCTCTCTTGTGTGTGTTTTACAAGTGTATTTATAGGGGTTGAATAATCCTAGAAGACTCAGGAACCCTAAACTTTCCTAAAATACAAAACTCCTTTATTTCCAAAACTGGTTCTGCCTCTTTACTGTTCACGCCCGTACATGTGCGCTCGATCACATACGTAGTGCGCTTGATCCTTCTTTGCACGCACATGAGTGCTGATGCGCTCGATCGCACCGATGGTTGCGCTCGATTGCACTTTATCCAGCAGCTGCTCCAGGATTCCCAGATTTTCTTCCTTAAGTGCCAAAAATGCTTCTTTCTTCTCCAAAACCCTATAACAACTTGTAAAACACAAAAGTGAAGTAAAATAGACTAAAACATATAGATAAAGAGCTTAACAAATGTAAATTGAGGGGCTTAAATATGAATATTTAAGCACCTATCACCATGTAAGAAAGCATTTTTGACATCAAACTGAAGAAGTGGCCAATCTTGATTAGCTACTAATGACAAAAGTACTCTCACAGTATTAAGTTTGGCAACCGATGCAAATGTTTCCTGATAATCTACACCATAAGACTGTGTATACCCTTTTACAACCAGCCGAGCTTTGTATCTTTCAATAGTCTCATCTGCTTTGTGTTTGACCGTAAACACCCATTCGCATCCAACGGTCTTTTTTTTGCTTTGCTAAGGGCACAAGTTCCCAAGTGGCATTTTTTTCAAATGCTGTTATTTCCTCTGCCATAGCTTTGGTCCATCTAGAATCTGCTACAGCTTCCTATAATTTAATAGGAATAGAGACAGAGGATAATTGGACTTCATAAGATGCGTATGACTCAGACAACTTGTGGGAGGACACATGGTTACTTATCGGATATTTAGGGTCAGGCTCATATCTAATTATTGGTTGACCACAGTTAGATCGAGGTAGAAGATGATATTGGGATGGTTCAGGTGTAGGTTCAGTTATACTAACAATATCATGAATATTAGAGTTAACAAGAATGGGATAAGATAATACCTCTAAAGAGTCCTCTGGAGAAGATTGGGTCAGTGGATTTGTAGAAATAGGAGACAATGTACTATCATGGACTTGATCTTCACACCTTTCAACTTTTTACTCGATGGCGCATGTATCGGCATCAATACTAGATGGCCTCATTATCTCAAAGAATCTTATTTCATTCTGATTCTGTACTTCATCTCTAGACTCCCCCTGAAGTGAGGAATTAGTGATCTCTGTTGGATAGAAAAGCATTTTTTCATGGAATATGACATCCATGGAGACATAAAACTTCTTAGTAGGGGGATGGTAACACCGATACCCTTTCTGAGTTGAGCTATACCCCACAAACACACACTTCAAGGCACGTGGTTCCAACTTAGTGCGTTGATTTGTATGTAAGTGAACATATCCTACACATCCGAAGACACGGGGTGCCAAATGAACAATCGAGGGAAGTGTACAATGGTCAGATAATACATCTAAAGGTCTTCTGAACCTAAGAACACTTGATAGTGTACGATTAATCAGGTAGACAACGGAACTTAAAGCTTCACCCCATAGGTGTGATGGAACATGACCACCAAGTAATAGAGATCGAGTGACCTCCAAAAGGTGCCTATTTTTCCATTCGGCAACCCCATTCTATTGAGGAGACTGAGAGCAAGATGTTTGATGGATGGTACCAAATGAATGCAGAAAACCAGATAATTCATTCTTGAAATATTCACCTCTATTATCAGAACGAATAATCTTGATAGATATGCCAAATTGTGTGAGCGCCATTTGATGGAAAAGATGATACACAACACATACATCACTCTTGAGTCTCAGTAAATAAAACCATGTCATCCTGGTAGAATCATCAACGAATGTAATGAACCACTTCATTCCATTATGGGTAGAAAGTGGGGCAGGACCCCAGACATCCGAATAAACTAAGGCAAAAGGTGCATCAGTTCTATTATCATGTGAATAAAAAAGAGAATGATGGCTTTTCACCATTACACAAGTTTCACAAACAAATTCTGAAAGATTACAACCAGTAAACAAGGACGGAAATAATCTCCTAAGATAACCAAATGAGGGGTGTCCCAGTCGTGTATGCCATAACCAAATCTCTTCTTTCTGTTTAAGTATGTTGGTGCCCATAACGTGAACTAGTGCTCCATCATCAGATTGTTGTAACCCATCTTCCAGATAGTATAAGTCTCCATGCCATTTACCACTGCCAATCCTCTCCTTGGTATGGATGTTTTGAAAAATACAGTAAGTGGGAAAAAACATGGTAACACAATTATGAGACTTGGTTAATTAACTAACAGAAATAAGGTTACAATTTAGAGATGGGACAAATAAAACATTATTGATAGATAAAGATGGGGAAAAGGGTACAATGCCGATACTGACAACGGGAGAAGACACACCATTGGCATTAGTAATGACTGATTTTGGACAGCTAGAGGATAAATGGCTAAACCTTTTTTTTATCATAAGCCGTATGGTCAGTAGCACCCATGTCAATTATCCAAGCACTATGTCCAGTAAAAAACGGAAGAGAAATAGCCGAGTTAGTCATACTTGACTTGGCAAAGAATCCAGAAGCAGTGACTAGGTGCTCTTGACTGATTTTGTAGTGAGCACCATCAAGTTGTTCTGGAGTAATCAAAGAGGACATATCTTGTAGATAGAATAGCGGCAAGACAGCGAGATCAGCCTTCTCTTTCCCAGTCTGAGTTTCTAGATTACTAGAGGATGAATCAGTCATGATATAGAAAGCAAATAGAGAACAAGATTAGCCCCAAAAAAGAGAGTAATCAAGCAGATTAAACAATATGATCTGTAGTAGAACATAAACAGATTATAAAAAAAAATTCAAAGAACCAACGGTTTGATGAAGAAATCGTTTCACAAAATGGTACCAATAGGATCAAAGAAAGCACAAAAAAAGGCTTCGATTCCTATGAAAGTGGAAAGGAAATCGAAGTTGGCTCTGATACCATTTAAAATATTTTTATGTATTTTATTAAGATTACAATGAAGTATGTTTATACAAAAGTCCCCACAATTATAGGAGATCTAATAGTTAATTCTCCTTGATTACATGAAATCAAATATTATAGGAGGATATATAGGAAGAGGTTACGATAACAACAACATCCTTTCCTATTTACATGAGATTGAGGTTGACTATTTCCAATAGAAGGCTTAAATAATCAATGGTGAAAGGGAGGATCAACAGCTGAATATGGAGTTTCATTGTGAAACAAATGAATTTTTTTATGACTTGGATAATTCAACCAAAACATGCTACCTTTACAACTATTAGGCATATGAATTCCCTAGAAAATTGATGATAATGTACTATTGGATTGGTATTTAAATGGCCTCAAATTTGATGATAACGGTTGAAAAACAATAACTGAAAAGAATTTTGTTTTATTGATTGAATGAAAAAAATACAATTGATCCAATATATAGACTTATGAATACTAAGTCTAATAGGAATAGGACACAATAATTAAATAAGATAAATATGATTCAAGCCTAGTAGGACACTCATTAAGAAGTAGGACTATCAACACTCCCCCTCAAGTTGGAGCATAGATATCATATGTGCCTAACTTGTTACAAATAAATCTAACTTAAGAACCATATAATGGTTTAGTAAATAAATCTGCTAACACTCATTAAGAAGTAGGACTCTCAACACTCCCCCTCAAGTTTGAGCATAGATATCATATGTACCAAACTTGTTACATATAAATCGAACTTAAGAACCATTTAATGGTTTAGTAAATAAATCTGCTAACTAATCTATCGACTTCACATGTTTGGTACTAATCACATTTTGAAGAAGCTTTTCTCGAACAACATGTCAATCAACTTCAATATGTTTAGTTCTCTTATGAAACACTAAATTATTTGCAAAATGAATAGCTGCTTGATTGTCACACACCAAGCTCATAGGACTTAACCGGTTAGCCCCAACTTCTGCTAACAACTGCTTTAGCCAAACTATCTCACAAGTAGTATATTTGGATTCAGCACTCGACCTAGCAACCACAATTTGCTTATTACTTTTCCATGATACTAAATTACCTTCAAAAAAATACACAATACCTAGTAGTGGAGCTTCTATTAGATGGAGAGCCAGCCCAGTCTGCATTAATATAACCCTCAACTTGAACATGGCCATGATTTTGATAAAGTAAACTACGACCAAGAGCACTCTTAAGATATCTCAAAATTCGAATAACAGCATACTAATGACTAGTTTGCGGAGCATCGAAAAATTGACTAACTACACTTATCGCAAATGAAATATCAAGCCTAGTAACAATCAAATAATTTATTTTTCCAACCAAACGCCTATATTGCTCTAGATAAGATAATAAATCATCTTGATCAACTACAAGTTTTTTGTTTGGATCCATAAGACTATTTATAGGCTTACACCCTAACATTCCAGTGTTCGTCAACAAATCAAGAACATATTTACGCTGAGATAAAGAAACACCATGACGAGATCAAGCCATATAGATATTTCTTTAATTGACATACTAACCCAAACTCCCTCTGAGCAAAGAATTAAGATTGTTTCTCCGAACGATTAGAGACTTGTCAATCACACGAATTATACACAAAAAGAAAAGAATACAAGATTTACCCAGGTTCACCCCAAAATAGGGCTACGTCCTACTAGAGGTTTCTTATTATCAACCTCACAAATCTCTTGTTATAATGTGCACTCAATACATAGAGAGTATTTATAAGCAACGTGAGACGCCTTAATTAAGGTTTCCGCATTGCTGCAAAACCATGGCTATTCATGGGCCCAATCCCAAACTGTCAAGCAGAAAACAAGGTCTAACTCATGTACATGGCCTGAAAGTTTTGGTCAATTTGGAGCAAGACCCTGTGGTCGTCAGTGTTCTACAGATCTGGACCCGTTGAAGTATGCACCAACTTTAACATTCTCCATGTATACTTCTTCTTGCAAATCACCATTTAAAAATGCATTTTTCACATCCAGCTGATGTAAAGGCCAATTAAAATTAGTTGTGAGAGAGATAAACACATGAACTGATGTAATCTTCATCACTAGAGAAAATGTCTCAGCAAAGTCAATACTGCATGGATCCATTTGGGTCGGATTAGCCTAAAAATTCAACCCAACCCAAACCAACCCATGAACCCATCAAACCTTAACTCAACCCAACCCATTCAAATCGGTATGGGTCAGTTTGGGTCGGTTTTGACCTATTGAGAGCTATATTTTTTTACTAAAAAATTAAATCATAAATATGACATAAAAAAAATATTCTACTAAATCCAAAACCAAATCTAAACAATAATTCATTAAATCTTACAAATTCATCTCTTACAAAGTACCTTAAATTACTTAACACAAAGTTCGAAGAACTTTAATTTAATACAAACTAAATAAAAGTAAATAAAAATTAGATTTTCATAGCGCTTTATCAATCAAAATCTTCAAAACTTCAACACCATAATAGACTTAGCCTTAAAATCTTCATGATCTAATTCCTATATAATACCAAACATATACATCAGATAAAAACCATGAAGTAAATGAAAATGGAGAAAACTAAAATTGTTTCTTTTTTGTTGTAGGATTCATAAAAAGAAGAAAGAAAAAAAATGAGATATATATATATATATATATATATATATATATATATATATATATATATCAGTTTTTTCAGAGGTGAAGGCGTTGGTCAAGCCGCTTTGCCCTTTGGCGTTGGGGAATTTTAAAATTTGAATAAAATAATATTAATTAATTAATTTAAATATAAATATAAATTAATTATTTTTTAACAAAGTTTAATACTTTTACTAATTCTTTAGAGCATGATAATTATAATTTTATAAATATTAATATATTTATGTATTAATTATATGAAGTATAACTTATATTTTTATATTGTTGTAATTTGTAAGTGATTAATTAAATAATTTGTAATTATTACTAAACTAGATAACATGTAATATATATTTATGAATTGTAATGATATCACAACAAAAACACTAGTTTAGTGGTTAAGACCTATGAAACTCATTAGGTCATGGTTTCAAGCCTTTAACTTGTATTTTTTCTAATTTTGCCGACGAAAACATTGATATATATATATATATATATATCAATCCAAACTAACTTACTAAAATGAGACATAATTTTAAATACTAGTAGCTAGAATTGATATTTTATAATTAAATTATAATTATTTATACATTATTTTGTATTCAATAAATATAAAACATATATAAAAAATATAATTATATTTTTGACTGGGTTACCAGTTTGGGTCGAGTTGAAAATTTTGAACCCATGACCCAACCCAATCCACCAAGTTCAAAACTTTTTCAACCTAACCCAACCCAACCCAACTTCTAAAAAGATGTAACCCAACCCAACCTATTATATCGGTTTGGGTCGGGTCCACGGGTCGATTGGGTTCCATACTCACCCTTAGTCAATACCATATATCTGTGTTTTGCTACTAGGCAAGTTTTTAATTTGTCAATAGTACCATCAAGATGAACCTTTACATCATAGACCCAGCGACAACCAACAACAGATTTCCCAGATGGAAAATGAACCAAGTCTCATGTATCATTAGTATTCAAGGCATGTATCTCTTCATCCATAGCAACTTTCCACCCAGAATGAGACAAAGCGTATATAACAGACTTAGGAATAGAGACAGAAGAGATTGAAGCAACAAACAAAGCATATGAATGAGATAAATAATCATAAGACACAAAATTAGCAATCGGAGGAGCAGTACATAAATGTTTACCTTTATGAAGAGCAATAAGACGATCATCCTCAAATGGGGAAGGAGAATCGGGAGCTGTCAACAAGGGAGCCATTGGTGGAGCAGCATAGGCAGAAGGTCGCAGACAACAGGAGTATACTTGCAACGAAAGAGAAAATGACGAAGAGACTAATGGAGGATGATCTGACTATGTAAGGGGCATGGGAACAGGTAATGAACAAAGAAATTAATCATCCAGATCTGGGATAGAATGAGATTTGGAGTAGTACAGAGTAGACTCAAAGAATGTAACATCAGCATAAACAAAATGCAATATAATTTATTCTTATAAACAATATACTTGGTCCTACCAAGACGTTAAGGATCCCATATGTAAGCAATATCATCTTGACTATCAAGGTTGATTATCACTAATTCCAAGACATTAGCGATAACTCCCAGGTTTTTTCAAGAACCTTTTATGCTATACTACCTTTTGCACTGTAGTAAAACAAGTTATGATCTCTACCTCCATGTCTAGTCATTTTCAGTGCTCTTAGGTATATGTGGATCCTTATTGACTATTATCTAATGCTTTTTTCTATTCACAAGTATTCACTAGCTTTAAGGCTTAGCAAATATCAAATATAGTGTACCTTTAGTATAAAATAGGCTTTCACTGGCATTGAAGTAAGAGGCTCTTCCAATTTCTTTCTTTTTTTTTATAGAGTTTTAGATATAATTCAAGGTTTAGGCCTTTGTCTTTTGATATATGGGTGCCTATGGGATTGTTATTGTGTAAATTGAACTCTTTAAGAATATTATTAGTGTAAGACTCTTATAACAGAGCTAAAATATTCTTTGAATGATCTCTATAGATCTTCATATCATGTACATAATTAGTTTCTCTCAAGCCCTTAATTTTAGTTAAATGAGAGAACCATCATTCTTAAATGGTGACAACCTCTTTATCTTTCTAGCCAATAAATCATCAAAACAGGACAATAAATTTGTAAAATTTATCCTTGGACCTTTTACATACATACAGTATCCTCATCGATCATGCAAACTCACAAGTTTTCATAACTTGATGAAATTTCAAGTATCACTGTCTAGATGAATACTTCAAGTCATATACGAAACATTGGAGCTAGCATACTTTGTGCTCTTAGCCTTCTAACACAAAAACTATTGGTAGCTTCATGTAGATTTAGTCATCTAGTTCTCCATTGAGAAATGTAAGCATAACGTCCATCTGGTGATTTCACAAATCCACACTTGTGACGATAGCCAGAATTGTGCGAATAGAGGTAAACCTCGCAAGATACACCCTTATGTAGGATATAGTATTTCCCCACTAAACATATCTTCTACCTCTCAATAAACTCATTCACCTATCACTTTTCGAGTGATTTTGAGAACTCAAATGTTTTTGTTTACTTGATAATGGCTAAGAGTTTGACTAAGTCCTAGACAATGTTAGTTTTCTTTAAACTCCATTGTTTTTAATCCATTTTATTTTTTGGAGATGATAAAAAAAAACACCCTTATCTTTTAAGCTCATATCAACGACAAATGGCCATTTTTCCAATTGCTTTCACGCAACTATGATTCTAGAGGTAAACCTCAATCAAAACCAACAATCAATGTAGAGCTTCCACTAGGTTAATAAGGTTTAGGAATAACCTTGTTAACCTCATCTTATTGATTGGATCTGCTAATATGATTAGAATCTTCCATCTTATAAACGAAAAGAAACTTATCGTTCTAACTCTATATGAGGGAAAAACGATTTTAGGACACTGCTTCTATCAACTTCGGTTAAACTTCTATTTGCTTATTTATCAATAAACACATCCCTTTGGAGTGTTTTCAATATCTACTAAAGATAGACCTCTATGTTTTGACTCCAACTTTCCAAACTTATGAGAATGACCATGAATATAAGTAGTTAACTCCCAAGGTCATCAATCGACTTAGATGAGGTTTCAAACCCATTTATAGTCAATTATATAGAAGTAATATATAGAAAAGGTATGTGGTTAAGCATAAATGTAGCAATTAACAAGGTATCTCAATAGAGATAGATTGTGCCAAAAACTTAACTATTTATAACATTGTCCTATCCTCTTTTTTGCTATAATGTTTTGTTGCAAAAATTTTAAGGAACGAACATTTGTTTTCTAAAATTCTCCAGAATGTCCTAAAACAATTCTTCTGGACTACATAGTCCAAATGGATTACTAACAATGAGATCTTATTTCTAGGTTCTATATCAAATAGTTCTTAGTTGTTTTATCAACTAGATAAGGTTCATATGTAGGCAATAATAAAATTAGTGAGTGAGCCTAACTTGCTTTCACAAGTCAAATCATTTTATTATTTCAAATTCAATGTGATTTAGTTAAACTTTCCAAATAGTTTCGCATCAACAATTTACACTGAAAAGAGATGCAATTAAATAAAACAACCACAACTCTGATTATATTACAAAACACAAACCAAATCAAAGTGTTATAGAACCATTTAATACATAAACACTAATACAAGTCTGCTTTCACTAATACATCAACCAAAAACCAAAGTAAATAACATTAAAACTAAACCTAGAAAGATGAAGTACAAAGACCAACTCCATCAAATTGAAGGACATAAAGGACATTAGTAGGACTCAAGTTTGACTACCAATCAACTTTAGTTGATAAGTATCAAAACCCTTGACTTCAACTCTTAAGTCTCTCCTCACATATATCCATTTTTCACTTTATCAGATTTGACAATACCCCACTATGAGGCCCATACTCTTGATGTAATGGTAAATTGATAAATTACAAATTGATATTATAATCATCATGCATACATATACAAAATGATATAAAACTCAAGTTTGAAGTAATTTTGAGGTAAAAATTTGAAAATATACTAAAGAAAAGAAGTTAGAATGTAGAAAAGTAGTGAAAATAAATTTTTAAGGCTTTATGGGGGGTGTCGATCGACTAATAACCTGACCAGTCGACTAGGCGATTGACAAGTAAATTTGGGGCGGTCGACCAGTAAATCGACTGGTAACCTGACCAGTCGACTGATAACTACTAGGCGGTCGACTGGTAAATTTGGGATGGTTGACTGGTAAATTCTGGGTGGTCTACTAGTAAGCAAAATTTTTAGTATTTAAAGGTTTTTCACGACTAAAATTTATTTACTACTCATTCAAACTCCATTTTCTCTCTCAAAAATTCTCTCAAATACTAAAGAAATAAAGGATTTCATAAACTATTGTTGAATTCACTCGATTTGATGACTGATTTTAGGAATTTCTGAGAAAAGCTTTATGAAGGTAATTTTTACTATTCTTGTTCTTCCATATAAAAACTATGATTATAAGAGTATAAATCCTTATACTCTTCTTAAAAGGATTTGAATTTGATGAAAGATAAAAAGGAAACATATTTAACTAGAATTTTGAATTTGAAACTAAGATGGAGCATGCATACATATTCATGAATTTAACCCTGTCTAGTGGTGTCACTGAGAGGAACGCAAAAGGCAAGGAGACGATACACGTATAGCATTACTACTACATGGTGAGTTCACTCTGCTGTTAGTAAGTGAGAAAAACTAGAAAAATGAATTAAACTTGAAATGAATTATATGATAAGAAAAGGTATGGAATATATTATGAATATTTTTTATTTGATGGAATACATAGTATAAGGATTAACTGAATGAATTAAGTGAAGTTTGATTCTTAATGATGAAATGACTGAAAGTATGAAATATATGATGAGTTGATAAAAATTGTATCCTTGAAAGGATAAGTAAAATTGTTATGAAAAATTGGGATTTTATGTAAAGAAAATGATTTGATTTATATGATGATATGAAATGTTTGCTTGGATGTTGATAGCTCTTAATAAATCATGCTATTATACTGCTTTTAGGCACGTTTTTGGTGTTGATCTTAAGCATTAGAATTGTGTTGCATGTGTTTTTAGCAATTTGAGTTTAGTTTATCTTATTCTACTAATAAGTTGTTTTAGTTGAATGATCAATGCTAAGTCTTGGAAATCTTCTGTGCAGACACTTGCTGGAGCATTGGAGAGCACTGGAAGGGCAAACTACCTGAAGGAGACAGAAACTCGAGGCTACAGCGCTGGGATGTTGGCATTGCAGCGCTAGTAGCTAGCAAAAAGAGAGGAATTTGGACAGAAAGTTAGCGCTACAGCGCTGGAAAGTTGGAGCTGCAGCGCCAGAATAGGGTTTGAAATATGTCTTGGCGCTGCAGCACTGGGATGTTGGCGCTGCAGCGCCAGCCCACAGATTTTGAATGTTATAAATAAAAACCCTAGCTGAACAAGAGAGAGAGGCAGCCGTAGAAGAAGAAAACAGAATTTGGAGGAGAGGAGACGCAAAATGAGAGTTGAAGACACTCCGGGAGGCTACGCATCAAGCTTTTAAATCATTCTTCTCTAGTTTTGTATTATTCTTATCTAGCCATGTTGATGTTTTATAATATGAACATGAGTTGTTTGAATATTATTATGGAGTAGATATTTTTGTGTTAAGGATAGATGGATCCTAAACCTATGTCATGCTTTGAAAAGAGCAGCACCAGTAACAGTTAATATAATGGCAGAAGGAAACAATGCAGAGGTGCAACGTGCACTGTGGGATTATACTATGCCAAAGATGGATGGTGTTGAATGTAGCATTCGACGACCACCTATACAAGCGAACAATTTTGAAATTAAGCCCGCCATCATTCAGATGATTCAACATTCAGTACAATTTGGGGGCCTATCGCAAGAAGATCCAAATGTTCACTTGACGAATTTCCTGGAAATTTGTGACACATTCAAGCATAATAGAGTATCAGAGGATGCTATTCGCTTAAGGGTTTTCCCATTTTCATTGAGGGATAAAGCAAAAAGCTGGTTGACTTATTTGCTAACCGGATCCATAACAACATGGGCAAAATTGGCACAAAATTTTTTAGGGAAATACTTCCCTCCTGCAAAAATTGCAAAGTTACGTAATGGAATTACTATGTTCTTGCAGGTCGATCGGGAATCATTTTATGAGGCATGGGAATGTTTTAAAGACCTGTTGAGAAGATGTCCTCATCACGAGTTGCCCACTTGGATGCAGGTACAAACTTTTTATAACGGTTTAACTAGTACAACCCGAAACATGATTAATGCAGCTGCAGGTGGCACTATCATGAGAAAAACTCCAGAAGAGGCTCTTGATTTGCTAGAAGAGATGGCCACAAATTCTTATCAATGGCCAATTGAGAGGTTACCTGTTAACAGAGCCTCAGGATTGCACAATATAGATGCTGTTACAGCTTTAACAGCACAAATGGAGGTTCTCACCAAGAAGATATATGGACTTTATCCTACTACACATGTTATATGTGAATTGTGTAGTGGTAGTGGCCACTATAGCAGTAACTGTCAGGCAGGTAATCAATTTGCATCTAATTCATCTGCTGAACAAGCTAACTTTGTTTCAAATTTTCACTAGCAAAACAATCCATATAGCAATACATATAATCCGGGATGGAGGAATCATCCGAATTTTTCGTGGAATCAAAACAATGCGAAACAACCTCCTCCTGAATACCCACCTCAAGAAAAAAATTCCAACTTGGAGGACATGATGGCTAAATTCTTAAATGCAGTAGAAATTAGGTTCCAAAGTCAAGAAATATCCATCAGAAATCTGGAAGTTTAAGTGGGCCAACCAGCAACTATAATTTCTGGACGTGCACAAGGCTCTCTTCCGAGCAACACAGAAAAAAATCCTAAGGAGGATGTCAAGGCCATAACACTAAGGAGTGGCACACAATTGGATGAGCCAAAATCTAAAGAAATCTCTAATCAAGAAGGCAAGAATGAAGAGACTATGCAAGAGGAGAAACTTGTTTCAGAAAAGAAGTCTACTGGTAAAGGTTTGATCGATTTTAACTTTGAAACTAAATATATGTCACCTCTTCCCTATCCTCAGAAATTTATGAAAGAAAAATTAGATGAGCAATTTTGAAATTTTTTAGAGATTTTCAAGAAATTGCATATTAACATTCCATTTGCAGAGGCTTTATCACAGATGCCTAGTTACACTAAATTTTTGAAGGAAATCTTGTCGAATAAACGGAAGCTTGAGGAACATGGAACGGTGATGTTAACTGAAGAATGCAGTGCCATACTGCAAAACAAGCTACCTCCAAAATTGAAAGATCCAGGGAGTTTTACTATACCCTGCACTTTGGGAAGTTCATTCTTTGATAAAGCTTTATGTGACCTTGGTGCAAGTATCAATCTTATGTCTCTTTCAATTTTTAGGAAACTTGGACTAGAAGAAATAAAAACAACAACAGTGTCATTGCAATTAGCTGATCGATCTATCAAGAGACCATGGGGAATTATAGAAGATGTACTGGTAAAGGTTGATAAATTTATATACCCTGTAGACTTCATTGTTCTCGACATGGAAGAAGAACGTGAGGTACCTCTTATACTTGGATGTCCATTCCTTGCTACAGGGAGAGCCTTAATTGATGTACAACAAGGGAAATTGACTTTAAGAGTCAATGATGAGCAAGTAGTTTTTGATATGTATAAAATTATGAAATACCCTTCTGGCTTTTCTACTTCTTGTTTTCAAGTGGATATTGTTGATAACCTCATTGAGGAGTTGCAGGAGGAAACATTAAATGAAAATACTTTGGAGAGATGTTTCATGGAATCAGGAACTAATACCACTGAAAAACTCGTCATCGAAGAAGAAGCAAGGAACTTGAAGTCTAAAATGGGAAAAGAAGAGCCAGAGGAACAAATAATAATAACTGAATTGAAAACTTTACTTGCTCATTTGAAATATGCTTATTTAGAGAAAAATATTTTCCCTGTTATAATATCTTCTTCGTTAACAGGTAAAATGGAAGAACGGTTGATAGAAGTCCTAAGAAGGCACATATTTCTGGGAAAGCTGAAATCTCGGTGGACTGGACCATACACCGTGATAAGTGTATCACCTTTTGGTGCCGTTGAATTACGACACGAGAAAAACAATGAGACATTCAAGGTCAACGGGCACAGATTGAAGCACTACATCAGGGGGAAATTTGACCCTCAATCGTCCACAACCATTCTCCAAGAGCAATAAATCGAAAAGTCAAGCTAAAGACTATAAATTAGAACTAACATTTTGTTTTTATTTTTCTTGCTTTTGAATTTGATTTGTGTGTTTAAATTTTTTTTTTTTGTTTTGTTTAATGTCTTTGTTACTTCCATTTTTATGGCTTTATAGTGTGTCTTCTTGGTTTATTTTCAGGATTACCTGGAGTCAAGACAGAGCCTCAGCGCTGCAGCCTCACACTTTGGGCGCTACAGCGCCAGGTCGCACGCTAGTGTTTAAATAAACAGTTCTTTCACTGTTAGGGCATTTCAAAGTCTGATTTCTAGCTGCTCTCTCTCTCCAAAACACCAAAATTACACTCCCCTTCCCCATTACACTACAGAATCAAGGTCCTTTTGCATCTCCCACCATGGATTGCTTTAGTTCTTCACGGGAATCACTCCTCTCAAGTGTTTTTGGGTGCTGTTGATGTCTTCTAATCAACAATGATCCGAAGGATGAGGACATTAACAAAGACGATTGATTCGGCCTCCGACTAATAAGGGGAGTTCCCTTCTCTTACTTTATAATTCAAATTTTATACATTGCAGACAATGTATCATTTAAGTTTGGGGGTGGGAACTTTATCTGAGTGTTGTGCGCTGCTCATGTTTCTAGTTATTTTTCTGTTTGTTATATCTGAGTGCTTTCTGTTGTTTTATTTTGATTTTTCCGATGATGAGAAATAGATTGACTTGATTATAGCCATCAAAAATTTGAAAAATCTTATGTTTGTCTGTGTGCTTGAATTTGTTGTTGGATTTATTTTATATCGAACTCTTTGAACATAATGAGCACTTACACCTAAGCACTTTGTTATCTTGCTGTTTCGGAGGGCATTTATGTGAGCAGTGTAGTCTTGTGATCTCTTGGACTCTAGAACTTTTTTGAAGACCACTCGAGGCGAAATCCTAGGTAGTACTGTACCAAAGAAAGGATCCAGGCCATGTTTGGAAAGTTTGAGCCTCTCTAGCCAACCCTTGATATGTGATTATCCTTAGTTTTCCCCTTTTGAGCTTGGATATCTATTGTTTTGTCACCCGATCATCTAACTCATATCTTTTTCAAAGAAAAAAAAACATGGAAAAAAATGCTACAACTCTACCTTTCACCTATGAGCACATCGATTAATGAATGGACTATTCTCTTAAGTGGTGGCAGAGGATTGAGTAAGAGAAAGCGGTCTTCGACTTGGCTATGTTAAGTACCAAATATTTTCCATCGAGAGTGACCAAGGGAAAGATCGAAGTTAAAAAGTGTACCACACGAACTATTTGATCAAAGCTGGCAAAGCTGTGTTTGATCGTCGTGTACATGCTATGTTGTAGTTTCATTAATGCACACGGAAATAAAGGCTGGTGCTACTATAGTACAGGCATACGAAAAAAAAAAAAAAAAAGATATGACAACAACAAAAGTATTGGAAGTATTCCATGATAATTGAGGGAAAGTTAGAAATAAAATTGTTATTGGTTGATGTGCTCAAGGTGATGTGAGCCTTAAATCAATCTTTTACCATACCTTAACCTTAGCCAAAATTATAAGCTAAATAAAGTCCTGGTGATCTCGGATATTGTCATAGCCTACATTAGTGGAGAATGGTGTGAAAAGCAAGCTTATGGACTTTGAAAGATTGACATTATCCTACCTGCTTGCATAAACCGATCAGAGTGGCAAAACGATTAAGTTTATAAAGATGTTACACACACACACGTTTTAAGAATTTGATGTAAGATAAAGTTAGCAATAAATTTGAAATTCTAGACATTAGCAGCATTTGGAAAGTTTTCTTGCGTTATAATTTATATGCAATCTTTGAGGCATGTTATATCAAATCTAATCAAACCATCTCGCACTCTTAGGACGTGTGTGCATAGAATTTTGTTCTAGTTTTCTCGAGGACTAGCAAAAACGTAAGTTTGGGGGTGTGATAGCTCTGAATAAATCATGTTATTATACTACTTTTAGGCATGTTTTTGGTGTTGATCTTAAGCATTAGAATTGTGTTGCATGTGTTTTTAGCAATTTGAGTTTAGTTTATCTTATTCTACTAATAAGTTGTTTTAGTTGAATGATCAATGCTAAGTCTTGGAAATCTTCTGTGCAGACACTTGCTGGAACACTGGAAGGGAAAAATGCCTGAAGGAGATAGAAACTCGAGGCTGTAGCGCTGGGATGTTGGCGCTACAGCACTGGTGGCTGGCAAAAAGTGAGGAATTTGGACAGAAAGTTAGCGCTGCAGCGCCAGAATAGGGTTTGAAATATGTCTTGGCGCTGCAGCGCTGGGATGTTGGCGCTGCAGCGCCAGCCCACGAATTTTGAATGTTATAAATAGAAACCCTAGCTGAACAAGAGAGAGAGGCGGCCGTAGAAGAAAAAAACAGAATTTGGAGGAGAGGAGACACAAAATGAGAGTTGGAGAGATTCCGAGCGGCTACGCATCAAGCTTTTAAATCATTCTTCTCCTGTTCTGTATTATTCTTATCTAGCCATGTTGATGTTTTATAATATGAACATGGGTTGTTTGAATATTATTATGGAGTAGATATTTTTGTGTTAAGGATAGATGGATCCTAAACCTATGTCATGAGTGCTATTTGGACAAGTTGGAATTTGCTTTGTTTTTCAAAGAGTGTGTTTTATTGTTCTTAATGCTTTTTATTATTTTGATTCCTTCTTGAGGCATGATGATGTGTCGAATAGAGAAGCTATGCTTTTATGAATGGTTGAATTAATAAATATGATGTTGGATTGTTATATATGCAAAGCCAGGGTAAAACATGCCATGAATAAAATAGGAGTTACCGAATAGGGATTCTAGTAAGTTAATGTGGTCCGTTTAAACCGTAACCGAATAGGGAGATTTAACTTAAAGGAATTCCATTGAACTTAATGCTTCTTAAGTTGAATTAATCTAGAATAGATCTGGAATATGGATATTTGAAGTTGATGATTCTTGAGATTGTGGTTAGACCTGAATAAGGATAACCAATTTATTGGGGATTCTACCATCTTGAAAAACATAGTAAGCGAAACTTGTCCATTCAAAATTCTTGTCAATTATGGTTTAGGTGAAGTCGAGTCCTTAGCACGTTAATTTATAAGAGTCTTCATTCAAAAGTTTGCAAATCTTCTGTTATTTACTATTGCGTTCTGCTTTTCCCTTTTGTTAATTGCTAGTAAACTTTTCTCCTACAATTATTCTTTTGCTCAAATAACAGTAAGAGTTGAGTCATAATTTCTGTATTATTTGCTCAATCCTCGTTGGGAACGATATTTACTCATCATTTTATTACTTGAACGATTAGTGCACTTGCTAATGTCAATTTCATCGCATCAGATGTGTTTGTACATATGCATGTAGGGCCACAAGAGGGAGGTGTAGTTTGGGAAGGACCAGAACCATGGCTAGTCTGGATGAAACATGTCGACATGTGGAGAGATATCACCGATAACTATACCAAAGACTGGTATGGATACCCAAAAAATGGATGAAATTACCTATACTTGTGATAGTATAGATAAGATGTTATGTATTGAGATATGATATGATGAGATGTGAAAAATAAAAAGAAATGATTATGATGAGATGTGAAAGAAAGAATGAAGTTTGTGTATTTATATATTTATTTATAATTATTGAGATTTGATACATCAGAATGATTGTGAAATTGTAATAATATGATTGTGAATCTCATAATAAGATGATTATGATGAAAGATACTGAGTTTTATATCTGAAGTGATATCCACTTGGTGAATAAAATACATGAAATATAATATGATACGAGGAACAATGAAAAATGATATAATATGAGAATTAATTATTGTGTTGGAAAAGATAGAATCTCACTATATAATTTTTTTTTTATTTTCTATGAGTTAGTTTTCTTATTTATCTCATCTCTCAATTATCTCATTGTATTAGCTAAGATTATTCTGTAGATATAGTCGAAAAAGGCATCATATTCAATATATCAGATATTCATTTTTTTTTTAAAGTTTACATGGTATCAGAAGCTTTAAGGTATTTTCTGGAAATTCTGAAGCCTTCATCGCTTCATCTGTTTTGACCTTCATAGCCGACCATACCTATGGCCTTTATCACCAATTTTTTCTTACTTCTAATCTTTCCTTCTTCTCCATCATTAACCCACCATGGCTGAAAACACCACCATGCCCACAGAAGTTCCCAATCATCCAACTTCAGGTGATCTGCAGAATATTCAAGCAGCGTACAGCTGAATGGAAAGAATTATCTAAAGTGAGGAAACTAAGGAGGACAGGAACGTAATCTAGGACAGCAGCGAAATCAGTCCTATTTCACCAGGAATCAACCAGGTTCAGACCAAGGTATGCTTAATATAGAGGAGGTAGAGAAACTAAGGAGACTTTTGGGATCGTTGGAAAAACCTAGTGGTTCATGCTCTCTTGCATTCTCAGGTAAGTTCTCATTTTCTTCAAGGACTAAATGTCTCAGATGAAACTATCATAAATTTATGGGTCATTGACTCAAGAGCCACAAACCATATGACTCATTCTTCACTAAATTTTAGCACATACTCTCCATATCCTAGCAATTGAAAAATAGCAGTTGTTAATGGTTCTTTAACTACTGTAGCTGGTCTAGGAGATATTCATATCTGTCCTCCTCTTACTTTAAAAAATGTTCTTCATGTCCTAAAGTTGTCTACCAACTTAATATCCATTCAAAAGTTCACACATGATATGAAATGTAATATACTTTTCAATCCTTCTCAATGTGTTTTTCAGGACTAGGTTTCGGGGAAGAAGATTGGACTTGATAAGGAGAGAAACGGGCTTTACTATGTTGATGAACCAAACGAGTCACATATGGTCAAAAATAATTTCTCTGTGTCATTTTTATCATCATCCAATAAAGACACCATTTGGCTCCACCATTTTAGACTAGGTCATCCATCTTTTGGAATCTTGAAAACTATGTTTCCTACTTTGTTTAGAGGTCTAGGTGCTAAACAATTTCATTGTGATATATGTGAGTTTGCGAAGCACAAACATGTACCTTTTCCAATCAGCAATAATAAAAGCCCAGTTCCGTTTTATTTGGTTCACAGTGATATATGGGGACCTTTTACAGTTCCAAATGTGTCTCATTCTCATTGGTTTGTCTCTTTCATTGACGATTGTACTTTCTTCTTAAACATAAATCAGATGTAAGAAGTGTACTCCTAAACTTCTACAACATGATTCAAAACCAATTTGAGGTAAAAATCAAAAGATTCTGATCAGACAATGCAAAGGAATTATTTTAATCAAGTTCTATCTCCATATTTTCAAAAGGAAGGAATCATTCATGAATCCTCTTGCGTTAGTACTCCACAAAAAAACAGGGTGGCAGAGAGGAAAAATGATCACTTGCTAGCCATAACCCGAGCCTTTCTTTTTCACTAAAATGTTCCAAAACACTATTGGGGGGAAGCCGTACTCACAGCTACTTATATGATTAATCATCTACCTTCTCGGGTGATAGGGTTTAAGTCACTAATGGAAACAATGTCCCAATTCGATCTCGATCTTCGTACAACAAATAACCTCACTCCAAGAATCTTCGGCTGCACTGCCTTTGTCCATGTTCATAGTCGAAATAGAGGAAAATTAGATCCAAAGGCTCTTAAGTGTGTTTGTAGGTTATTTGTCCACCTAGAAAGGATACAAATGCTACCATTCACCTACACAAATTCTTTGTGTCCATAGATGTCACTTTTGAGGAAACAAAACCATACTTTAACCAGCCTTATCTTTAAGAGGAGACTTCGTATAGTGAAGATAAGGATAGAGATCTGTTTCTGCTTGATCTACTTACTCGTGAGTCAGTTTTGTCCACCGGATCAGCCCCATCTGATCTAATTCTAGTAGAACCAGCACCAACTCTAATTCCAGTTGAACCAGCTCTAGCTAACACACTTGTATCGACCAAACCATTCCAGCCAGTGTCAACATCAGCCCCATCTGATGTAGTTCCAACCAAACCAGCTCCAGCTAACCCACCTGTATCGGTCGAACCAATCTGGCCAGTGTCAACACACACACCCACCCACACTGGACCCATTGTGGGCTAGTCCATGAGATATGTGCATGACTCTATGTGCTTTGTGCAGGCTTATTCAAGGAGAAGAGACTCGGATCCTAATCCCATGTAAGACCAAGCTTCAACTCCTAATCTTGAGAATGAGGTAAATACAATTTATAACCAATCTCAATTAACACCAGATCATGATCTCTCAATTACTATTAAGAAAGGCACAAGAGAATGCACAAAACAACCATTATATCATTTGGCAAAATTTGTCTCTTTTGAGAAATTCTCACCCTAACGTAGGGCCTTTCTAGTCATTCTAAACTCTATTCATATTCTTAATACTTTATCTGAGGCATTATCTAATGAGAATTGGAGAAATGCTATGAGTGAAGAAATATA
Organism: Bretschneidera sinensis; assembly: GCA_023935145.1. Lineage (NCBI taxonomy): Eukaryota > Viridiplantae > Streptophyta > Magnoliopsida > Brassicales > Akaniaceae > Bretschneidera > Bretschneidera sinensis. Next base: position 91,685,845 of record CM043703.1, read on the forward strand.
GGCACTAGAGAAGAACCGGACTTGGGATATAGTTGACTTACCACCTGAAAAGAAGGATGTGGGCTGAAAGTGGGTGTTCACCGTAAAATACAAGTCAGATGGCTCTCTTAAAAGATACAAAGCTAGACTCATGGTGAAAGGATACACGCAGACCTATGGTGTGGACTATCAAGAGACATTTGCTCCAGTAGCTAAGATGAACATGGTGAGAGTTTTGTTGTCAGTGGCTGCTAATTTCAACTGGTATTTGGAGCAATTTGGTGTAAAAAAATGCCTTTCTTCACGGTGAATTAGAAGAGGAGATATACATGGACATTCCTCTAGGATATGAGTAGCAACTGAGAGGTAACAAAGTCTGCAAGCTAAGGAAGGCACTCCATGGCCTAAAACAATCTCCACGAGCTTGGTTCAGAAGATTCACCAAAGTGATGCTAGCCACCGGATATAAGCAAAGTCAGGGATATCATACACTCTTCATAAAACACTCGGATGTAGGGGGAGTAACGACCCTTTTGGTGTACGTCGATGACATAATAGTCACAAGAAACGATGAGAAGGAGAAGGAAGCTCTACGAAGATGTCTTGTCAGTGACTTTGAGATAAAAGAACTTGGGAGGTTAAAATACTTTCTAAAAATTGAAGTAGCTCATTCTAGAGAGAGAATCTTTATCTCACAATAGAAATATGTGACTAGTTTCTTTAAGGAAACAGGAAAGTTGGCATGTAAACCAATTTCCACACCGATTGAACAAAATCATAGACTTGGAGAAGCAAAATATGATCAAGCCGTGGACAAGGAGAGGTACCAGAGACTAGTTGGGAAGCTCATAGACCTTTACCACACACGGCCATACATTGCTTATATCGTGAATGTTGTCAACCAATTTATGCACAACCCGAGAGAAGTTCATTTACAAGTTATTCATCGCATACTACATTACCTAAAGGCTAATCTAGGACAAGGGATTCTATTTAGAAGAAACACGGGGTTAGTCCTTAAGGCGTATATAGATGCTAACTATATAGGTTCACCGGTTGACAAAAGGTGCATGACAGGCTATTGCACTTTCCTACAAGGTAGTATTGTAACATGGAGGAGTAAGAAGCAGAATGTAGTGGCAAGATCAAGTGCTAAAGCAGAGTTTCAGGCGATGGTGCAAGAAGTTTGTGAATTACTGTGGCTCAAAATAATTCTGGAAGACTTAAAGATTAAGTGGGATGGACATATGAGGCTATTTTGTGACAACAAGTCGGCTATCAACATTGCTCATAATCCCGTTCAGCATAACCGAACAAAGCATATTGAGCTAGATAGACATTTCATAAAAGAGAAGCTGGACAATAATTTAATCTGCACACCTTACGTCCCAACAAACAATAAACTTGCTGATGTACTTACAAAAGGACTGAACAGTGAAGCATTCCAACGACTTATATGCAAGTTGGGAGTGAAGGATGCATATTCACCAGCTTGAGGGGGAGTGTTAGAAAAGATAGAATCCCACTAAATAACTTTGTTTCTATTTTCTAGGAGTTAGTTTTCTTATTTATCTCATCTCTCAATTAACTCCTTGTAATTAGCTAAGATTATTATGTACATATAGTCGAAATGCCATGAGTGAAGAAATGCAGGCACTAGAGAAGAACCGGACATGGGATATAGTTGATTTACCACTTAGAAAGAAGGTTGTGGGCTGCAAGTGGGTGTTTACTGTAAAATACAAGTCAGATGGCTCTCTTGAAAGATATAAAGTTAGACTCGTGGCGAAAGGATACGCGCAGACCTATGATGTGGACTATCAAGAGACATTTACTCCAGTAGCTAAGATGAACATGGTGAGAGTTTTGTTGTCACTGGTTATTAATTTCAACTGGTATTTGGAGCAATTTGATGTAAAAAATACCTTTCTTCACGATGAATTAGAAGAGGAGATATACATGGACATTCCTCCAGGATATGAGCAGCAACTGAGAGGCAACAAAGTCTGCAAGCTAAGAAAGGTGCTCTATAGCCTAAAACAATCTCCACGAGCTTGGTTCAGAAGATTCACCAAAGTGATGCTTGCCACCGGATACAAGCAAAGTCAAGGATATCATACACTCTTCATAGAACACTCGGATGGAAAGGGAGTAATGGCCCTTTTGGTGTACGTCGATGACGTAATAGTCACAAGAAACGATGAGAATGAGAAGGAAGCTCTATGAAGATGTCTTGTCAGTGACTTTGAGATAAAAGAACTTGGGAGGTTGAAATACTTTCTAGGAATTGAAGTAGCTCATTCTAGAGAGGGAATCTTTATCTCACAATAGAAATATGTGACTGATCTCCTTAAAGAAACAAGAAAGTCGGCATGTAAACCAATTTTCACACCGATTAAACAATATCATAGACTTGGAGAAGCAAAAGTTGATCAAGCGAGAGGTACCAGAGACTAGTTGGGAAGCTCATATACCTTGCCCACACACGACCATACATTGCTTATGTCGTGAGTGTTGTCAGCCAATTTATGCACAGCCTGAGAGAAGTTCATTTACAAGCTGTCCATCGCATACTAAATTACCTAAAGGCTAATCTAAGACAAGGGATTCTATTTCGAAGAAACACGGGGTTAGTCCTTGAGGCGTATATAGATGCTAACTATACTGATTCACTGGTTGATAAAAGGTCCACGACAGGCTATTGCACTTTCCTAGGTGGCAATATTGTAACATGGAGAAGTAAGAAGCAGAATGTAGTGACAAGATCAAGTGTTGAAGCAGAGTTTCAGGTGATGGGGCTATGAGTTTGTGAATTACTGTGGCTCAAAATAATTCTGGAAGACTTAAAGATTAAGTGGGATGGACTTATGAGTCTATTTTGTGACAACAAGTCGGCTATCAACATTGCTCATAATCATGTTCAGCCTGACCAGACAAAGTATATTGAGGTAGATAGACATTTCATAAAAGAGAAGCTAGACAACAGTTTAATCTGCACACCTTACGTCCCAACAAATAATCAACTTGCTTATGTACTTACAAAAGGACTGAACAGTGAAGTATTCCAACAACTTATATGCAAGCTAGGAATGAATGATGCATATTCACCAGCTTGAGGGGGAGTGTTGGAAAAGAGAAAATCTCACTAAATAACTTTGTTTCTATTTTCTAGGAGTTAGTTTTCTTATTTATCTCATCTCTCAGTTATCTCCTTATAATTAGCTAAGATTATTATGTACATATAGCCGAAAAAGGCCTCATATTCCATATATCAGATATTCATTTTTTCTGAAAGTTTCATATTGAATGAAAATATTAAATTATATATATGAATTGTGATTAAAATATGATAAGAGGTATACATATCGAGTATTTCTAGTAAATTGAAATTCATTAAGCTTGTAAAGCTCATTCATCATTATTTTAAATAAATTTTAGGTCGTATGCAAGACTAATAGATTTTTTTACTTGAGTTTCAGAGTAAGTATCTTGGTAAGTCCTCATGGTTGGCATCCTTAAACAGGAAAAGAAAATATAATAAAAGAAAAAGGAAAGAATGACAAGAAATAAAGAAAAAAGGAGGAAAGGAAAAAATAAATAATTGTAAATTTATAAGAAGTGTAATTATTATATAAGTTTTGTAAATGAAATTTTGTATCTCCTCTAAAAAGGAGTTGAGGAGAATGTTTGTAATTGTTTTCAAATTATAAATGCAATAGTTATTGCATATAAGTCAGTATTATGAATAATTAATAAGGGATGTCGTCACTTAGGGCTATTACAAATGACATTAAGCTCTGTTTTTTTTACGAATTGAGGATAGATTAATTTGAATTTAAGATTTTTCTTTAAAAAAAAAAAAAGAAGATGTGATTATTAATTGAAATATGTCCAAATCAGTACTACTACTTAATTAACTTAATCTGAGTCAATGACACATTGGTTTACTGGTAAAAAAAAAATCAAAGTTGGGACTTTAGAATTATATGGTCTCAAGTTTGATCCACCACGATATGAGTTATTTGTTCAATTTATATATTGATTATTTCTTTTAGATGAATTGTGTTAAAATTGTAGGCTTCTATTTTAGTTAGTGTTAATATTTTATACTTATATTGCGATTAGATTAATCATTGTATTTATATATAATATCACGAAACAGTAACAAAGAAAAGGAAATAAATCCCAAAATCTTGATATCATGAAATACTCTATCTTACTTACTAGGAAATGGACGGAAAGTAAAGATCTAAATTAGCTTAGTAATGCTCTTATCGATAACACCCATGATTAAGAAAGAAATTAAATTTTCTCCCATTAACCACTTGCAATAGATCGGATTAATTAGCATACTTGTGAACCAAATAGATCCCTAGGAAATCCAGAAGCCAATTATTTAGCCAGCACAAATAATAATTAGTATATTTATAAGAAGCATTTATTTCAGTGACTTTGAAGATATATGACATGACGTAGGTATTCCCTATCAATATTCTTTAATTAATCCTATCAAAGAAAAATTAATGAGTTGCATCGAGTAGATATCTTCTAGAAAATCATCTTTGTTGTCATGAATCTACGAATATTCAAAATCTGTTCATATTTTACTCCAAATTAGATGATTCAAGGAAATGGACTATAAGTCTATAAACAAGTATAGTCGAAGCAACAGTTGCCAATTAGTAAAAGATCTTTACTTTATTCAGAAACCTGTGATTCTATTAAACAACCAGGGACAATTTTACAATTCAACACTTCTTGCAAGAAAACCCAAAAAAGAAAACAGAACAAAATCCCACCTACACAAATGTGGAATTACATAGAATTCAATGGGACAATGCTCTATACTTGTTCATTCTATATGTATCTATCCTTACCTTTTATCCTCCCCTTTCCCCCTAAAATCTATCCCTACCCACCTTTGACCACCGTCGATCCATTGCCGTTTCCGGCCATCACCATCTCCATCTCGGCCGCCTTCGCTTCCTCTCGGAACTTTTTATAAATGTCACTCTTGTAGAATTTCCTAGTCCTAAGCACCAAAATTAGGGATACAAGCATACCAAAAAAGGTGACAGCAGAAATTATAATGAAGGACAATTTGAAGCACTCAACTCCAGTGCAATTCAGGTCTTGACCACGCTGCCTTTTGAGTCCCAATGCTGCCATTTGCTTCTCAGCTTCCTTGTCATACAAGTAACCAGCCACCCTCACATTGAGCAAATATGACCCAATAGGGCTAGCCACTGACCCAAAATTGTACAATGTTGAGTAGTACTTGAGTCCAAAAATTTCAGATATTATCGCAAAGAGCAACGGCCATTGTGCACCAAAACAAAACCCTATAATTACTGACGCCACATACAGACCATTAGGGACATTAAACGCGATTAGCATGTGCCCAACACATGAAATCAATAGGATTAAAGTGAGCATCAGAGGACGAGGGAATTTGTACTTGATCAGAAAGATTTCGGATACAAAACCGGCCACGACTCGGCCGAGATAATTCCATATGCTCACTAGTGAAACAAATGTGGTAGTACTCCTTGCAGGATACCCAAGAGAAGTACCAATCTGCCCCAAATTATCTATTGCAGTTAAAGTTCCACCAACCCCACAAATTGTTGCTAGAAAGAGAATTAACATGTCAATGCTAAAAAGTGCTTGAAGGATTGTGAAGTCCTCCCCTCTATTTGGTGGCCTAAATGCAGTTCTCCAACATGAAGCTGCTTTCACTTGATCATCACCATTATCATTGCTTGATTGATCACTGACGACTGAATCTTTTGCAATAGTAGTATTATTATTATTATCATCTGGGTTTGGTTTATCAGTGACAATTTTTAAAGGGGAGGGATCATTCAAGGCCAAATTCCTGCTCTTCCAAAGCTTATGTTCCTCAATAAAAACAACAAGAAGTGGTAAAAAGAGCAAGAAAATGACCATGGCAGCACTACCGCCATACTCGCTCTGCGTGAACGCGATCCTCCTCTCTACAATGATGATTATCATTAAAAACGATGCGAGCCCAAGAGAGATGTAGAGGAAATTGTAGAAGATCTTGAGCTCGTTAGGCTGACGAACCACCCTCATGATCCGAATGGTACGAAGGAAAGCAAAAGAAATAGCAGCAGGTAACCAACCTATAAGCAAAATCAAAGCCTTCGAATCATTATAATGAAGAGCATGGTACAACTGTGTGATTATAGCACCACTAAGGCCAACATACCCCTTTAAAATCCCCAAAACGACGCCGCGGCTTTCAGGGAAGTTCTTGACACAAGTGACAAGTGCACCAGTATTGGCAAATGACTGAGAATTTGCACCAATGCATATGTACAAGCACATGTGCCAAACTTGAGGTTTGGGTATTTTTTTAGTCACGGCAAGCCATATCATGAAGTAGCCGAAAAAATTGAGGATTGCGCCGATTGATAGGACAACCCAGGGAGGCGTGATCTCATTGATTAGGCCTGAGAGGACACCTACGTTTGCCCCTAAGTCCTTGAAGAAACTGAGCAAATTGAGGGTGGTTTGATCGTATCCTAGCGCGGATTTTATGTCGCCTGAGTAGAGACTGAACATGTAGGTTGCACCGGCTGCGGACATGATCAGAAACGACGCGAAAACCATGAACCACCGACCGGTTAGGACTTGTATGGTTAGGCTCTTCATGTTAGCCAAACCAGGACCACTACCTGGTCCTAGAACCACCATTTTTCCTTAGTAGTAATTGATTTATGTTTCTCTCTCTCTATTTCTATTTGGTATAGTTTGACTGTTGTATAGGTAGAGTTACAAAGAGTATGATAGAACATATAGCTAGGTAGAATATATATATACACAAAAAGTGTATGTGAGGAGGGGAGATAGAGAGAGAGAAAGAGAGATGGGTTCTCTTGCCCATACTTTTAATTTTATTGTTGACTTGCAGTGTTTATAGGAAAGAAGGGGGATGGAAAAATTGAAAGATTTGGAAGGTTTGTTTGGATAATGTTTTTAGTGAAAATTAAAAGAAAAAAATTCTTAAGGTGGATTAAAGATTTAAGAAAGATTAATTTATAACCCAGACGAGACTTAAAAATTAAAATTTTTGGATTAATAATTATTTTGATCTTATCCAAAAGAAAATTATGCTAGCCGTAGATTTTGTGAGACGAGAGATTGGGAGGCTGAAAAAATTGAGATTTCTTTTTTTGGTACTAACTAATTAATACGGTCGTCTTCCAAAATCTTTTTCATTCGCAAGTGGACAAAGGTCATTTCTATCATAAATAAAGATATTTATAGAAACTTAAACATTATGAATATTATACGTGGATATTTAAATGCATGAGGAATGAGCAAAGATATTTTTATTGATTAAGGTTTTAAATCTCGCATCCAACAATGTTATAATTTAATTATTTAAATAAAATATTTCGATTTTAATCTGTTTTTAATTACGCATGTATTAAATTACATAATCATATAAAATAAAATCAACTTTAATTAAATTCACAATATCTATATTTTCATTAATTAAACTCAATTAATATTATATTATTTTTTATCATAGTTGTGAGCATGTAGAAAATTAATTATTAGAGTTAAAATTTTAAACAAAATTATCCCAATTTTCCATGTAAATAAATAAGCCAAAACATAATTGTTAGCAATGTAAAACAAGTGATCTTCATTTTAAATTAGTACTCTTTTTTTTTTTTAATATGTTTACCTTTCAAATGAATTTTTTAAAAGGTTATATTTAATTTATTTGATTTTTGTTTTAATCCGTGTCTACAAAGTCCATACTACTAGTTTTTTTTTTTTTTTTTTAAATATTAGAGCTCTTGGGCTATGTTTGGAAACAGTTTTTGAAAACTGTTTTCAGTTTTCGAAAACTAAAAACAGTTTTCAAAAACTCTTTTCTATGTTTGGCAAACAGTTTTCAAAAGCAATTTTCTAAAACAGTTTTTTAAAAACCAATTTTCAAAAACTATTTTCTGAAAACTCCAAATTGGTGTTTTCTGATATAATTTTCGAAAAATAGCTCTAAAATCAATGTTTACTTCTCTGTTTCATTCTTCCTCTATGGTATATAAAAATTATTTTGTCATCACATATGTAGAGAGTTGAACAAGAGTTCTGCAATATTTTGGGTTAGATTTGTGAAGAGATGAGAGAAATTCCTAAACTATTTTATGGAAATAAAAAATCTCATGTTGTGTTGCTTCAACCGAAACAAACATTTTGGTTAAGACGGTCGATACACAGAAAAATAAAAAGTGAAGCGAAACATAAGTATGTATCATTTCGTTTTACCTATAAGACCGAAACATTTCAAAATGAAATTTACAACACTGATTTTAACCTTGACACTTATTTTTGACATAATAAACATAATATATTAATAATTTTGCATTACATCAAAAACTATAATTAATAACTTATTATTTTACTATTAAAAATCACTGTAATAAATCAAATATAACTAAAGTGATTCGATTAAATAATTTTCCATTGATCCAAGTCATCCAAGATTTTCTCATGAGTAATATATAGCAAGCAGCCAATTATTAATAAATTTTTCAAAATAAGTACTATAATTACTAGCTAGTAAAAGCCTCCCCAATATATGATTACTTAACCCTACGGTCTAGCATTCCTTAATCATTTTGATTTAATCTTTTAATCAATTGTTTTCTAATCAAGCAATTTTAAAACTTCTTACTTAGAATAAAAAAAATGCCCATTTTGTGATCGCGAGTACACGCGCAGGAGTTGACAACCATAATATCATATCACAAATTAAAAACACATCATATCTTATCAAATCGTATTAAATCTGCAATATCTATTAAATTCTAGATTCATAGAGTTTATGTATGCACGTTTGTGTGTTTTTAAATTATTGTTTTATCATTGACGAAGTATTCGTAAAGTGATTAAAGATGAGGTACTAATATCAATATTATCTATTTAACAATTTAGTGTTGATTGAATTGTTATATTAATTGGGTGGTTATCTCATTGATTCAGTTTTGTAAAAATTATCACGGAATCGAAAATGTCTATAAATAATAAAAAAAAATTAAATAATAATTTTACTATTTAAATTTTTTTAAATAATTACTATTTAATTTTTAAATAATTACTAATAAATATTTTTTAATTTTGATAATTATAAAACCGAATATATTATATCACGACTCAAATTAATTGGAGTACCTAACCCTTCTTCCTTACCGATCAATTATCAATTTTTAATTATAGAACCCAGTCAAGTGATCAAATTAAAAATGAGTCAAACATCAAACTGTACACGCCAATATGTTTGAAGGTATGACTAAATTTATTTAAATGGTAGTCATCAAATTGATTAACGTTAAAGTAAACAGAGTCCGAAAATTTTCATTGAATCTTAATATTTTTGCAACTGCATATCCATGCTTTTTGGAAAAGTATACCAATGTATATTATAGTCTCCAGTGGCAATTTGATAACTTGCTATCATAGCTAGGTTTTAATTACATGGCATGATAAGAGAACTATATATATCACAAACCAGCAGGATCAGTCAATGACTTCATCACTTCGAATTAGTCAAACTCCTCAAATGGTGGGATACCTTTAAAATGACTTCTATGCTCAACAAAATATATACTATTAAATCACCCATTAGTTATTCTTAGTTAATCAGTTTTGCAGGACTTTTGCAATGTAATTGGTATCTTTTTAATGTAATGGAGTGATGGGTAAGAATTTTTTTTAATTGAAGCAATGTTACACAAGTACAATGATATTTTGATAGGAGTAGAATTTGAACTTAAGATCTTATGATCTCAAATATCGGTTAAGATTTTTTACTACTAAACCAATTAAAATTTCATATTTTAGTACATTCATAAAGGAGGATTGAACTCATGTATCTTTTGTGGATAACTCGAAAATAACTACTAAACTAAGGTTTAAGGGGTCATAATCGTCAAATCGATATTAACTCCTTTACAATTAAAATTGTGAAATAATGTTTGCAGTACACATGAATTTAGATTTTTTAAATTTTTAGATGCGATGAGAATCACTTTATAATCAAAATTTATGTATATTGTCAGCTTTAATTTACAAATTATTACAATAAATTGTTAAATCAAGACTTCATTGACAACAAATAAGATCCTTGTAAACGACGAAAAATTCTTAAATGTATATGATTTATCAAGTTTGATTAACTTATTATTGGTCTCAACTATAATCACGCGATAAATTAAGTTTATCTAAAACTTTTTCATAATAAAAAAGTGTTTAAGATAATTGCTAGGTTGTTAGATGACTAGATCAATCTAATTAACTTGGATAATTAGCTGTCAAGAAGCGTTACGTATTGGAGAACAGCTCTGGCAAAGAATAGATCAATTCTAATTAATTAATAAATAAGGCCCTGGTTTCATCCGATGTGAACACCTACAGAACCAAACGTTTTGAGTCAATGCCGCTGCTATAACGGCATCTCCCTGTCTTTTTCTCTCAATAAGGAAATTTCATCAGAAGACCAGCAAGTCTTTGGATTATATATGATTCCCCACCATGTAACAGTGACATACGGATCTCACGATCTGTTGAAAATTCTTAACCAAACCAAAGATCGTATCATATCGTTCACTCAAAAAAATAAAAGAGAAGGAAGATAGTGTCCTATTTGCTAATTTACAATGAGGAGTCGTTATGTTTGAAACTTTGAATGCATCATGTCCAAACATTTTTTATCTACTCTTACTTCACATACTGCCTAAGTAGTCAATGCCCAAAATTTTCAGGCTTAGATTATTCTAAAGTTTGATTTGGAAAGGGAAACCAGAGAGAAAACAAAAGGCCAAAAAGAGAAAGAATAAGAAAAAGAAGGCAAAGAAAGTAAGTCAAGCACTCACAAATTTTGTAGCTATCCAACACGTCGGCCATGATAGTATATTATGGCCCAGGTGTGCATTTTACTAATTTCTTACTTTTGATTCTCTTTGATATATTGGAAATAGGACTTGATCAATGAATTAATTTATTAATAGGCACATGGTGTGAATTTGAGTTTGGGACCTTTGGATCATCATGAGAAATCTGCCACCGAGTCTAGTCTCTAGTACTAGAGTTATGAAGTAAACCACTATCTTGTTTTGTTTTTTGTTTTCTTTTTATATATTTTATTAGGATACTCTTTAAATCTTATATTGGAGAGAAAACTTTATTGTAAGTAGTTTTAGTTTTCACATCGTTTGTGTCAAAATGATATGGATATTAGTTATTATAAGTAAGGCTCTAAGAGTTTTTTATTTGTAATTATGAAAGGGTGTAATGGGGTTTTGGGATAGTGAGATTCGAGAGGGTTTTACAACTTTTCTACCATCCAAAAAATTGTACCGTGGTTAATTTATTAGTGGAGGTTACTATTGTGTACGTAGGTCTGTTGATGTCGAACCACATAAATTTTGTTTTTTGTGTTTATTTAATTTTTATCAGCATGGTTGTATGTTTTATTTCTTCTAGGTGTGTGGATTAAATTCTAATAAGTGGTATCAGAGCTTTGGTCTGTCATCGTTGAAAGCACATCGCTAGATCTATTTAAAGAAGCTACATGTGTCGTTGCTATTTGTTGTGTCTGTGCCACCATGTAGATAAGTATAACTAACTTTGAGATTCTTTTATTTAATAGAAAAACAATTTTATTAAAACCCATGTGTGCAATTTACTAATTTCTTACTTTTGATTCTCTTTGATATATTGAAAATAGGACATGATCAATTAATTAATTAATTGGTAGTGTGAATTTGAGTTTGGGACCTTTGGATCATCATGAGAAATTCATGCGTTGTTCGGGTGCGACAAGTCATTTTTACACCGAATTAACCAAAATATGCCACCGAGTCCAGTCTCTAGTACTAGAGTTATGAAGTAAACCACTCTCTTGTTTTTTTTTTAATATTTTATTGGGATACTCCTCAAATCTTATTTCAAAGAAAAACTTTATTGTAAGTAGTTCTAGTCTCACATCGTTTATGTATCAAAATGATATGGGTAATAGTTATTATAAGTAAGGCTCTAAGAGTTTTTTATTTGTAACTACGAAAGGGTGTAATGGGGCTTTGGGATAGTGAGATTTGAGAGTTTTTACAACTTTTCTATCATTCAAAAAGTTGTATTGTGGTTGATTTATTAGTGGAGTTTATTATTGTGGACGTAGGTCTGTTGATGTCGAACCACAAAAATTTTGCTGTTTGTGTTTATTTAATTTTTCTCTTCATGGTTGTATGTTTTTATTTCTTCTAGGTGTGCGGATTAAATTCTAATAAGTGGTATCAGAGCTTTGTTCTATTCGTTCTAGAAAGGACATTGCAAGTTCTGTTTGGAGAAGCTGCATGTGTCGTTGCTATTTGTTGTGTCTGTGACACCATGTAGATAAGTATAACTAACTTTGAGATTCATTTATTTAATAGAAAAACAATTTTACTATGTGGCTAAGTACAGTTTAATATATTTTGATGCAAGAAGATCTTAATTTGGCTTTAGAGGAAGAAAAGCCAAAAGGCATGACTGATAAAATTAAAGTGACAATCGATCTAGAGAAAGGTTGTGAGCACAATCAAGTTGGCTCTTGCTCTCAAGATCAAGATAATATATTGAATGAAACTACACCTAAGGGTTTGTGAGATAAGCTCGAGAGCATCTATACGTCGAAGTCATTGACCAACAAATTATGTCTCAAGACGAACCTCTACTATCTAAAGATGGAAGAAGGTACAAGTCTTTATGATCACTTGAATGAATTTAACAAGTTAGTGTCTCAACTGTTGAATGCAGATAAAACATTGGAGGACGAGGAGAAGGAAATGCTCTTGTTATCATCCTTGCCAAAATCTTACATACCGTTGGTGCAAAAATTTTGGTGGGCAAGTCGACATTGAGCTTAGATGTTGTGACTATGCTACTGCGTGAAAATGAGAGATTGGTGGGAAGCGAGAGCTTATCTAGTGATGGTCAAACACTAGTTGTGGAGAGTTCTAATCGAGAGAGGAGTCAATAGAGAGGAAACAATGGTTCAAAGGAAAGATCTAAATCTAGGCCTAGAGAAAACATTGAAAATGAATGTTACTACTGTGGAGAAATGGGCCACATCCAATCCTATTATAGACAATTTAAGGAGGACATGGCTGGTTTCAAAAAGTTTCGAGAGAAAACAATGAGAAGAAAGAGAATGATGATGATTCCTATGCAAATTTGTTTTCCAAGATGATAAAGACAATGTTGTACTTATATCTAAAGATGATGTGAAAGAAGAAAACTCTTATAAGAGTGAAGATAGTTGGTTTTGGATTTCGCTACATCCATGCACATATGCAAGGATGAGGGTTGCTTTGACACCTTAAAGATAGATGAAAATTTAGGCAACATCACTCTGGGGAACAAAAAGAAGATGAATATTGAAAGCGTAGGGGGAGTTTTCCTCAAGCTTCACAATGGTGCTATCAAAATTCTTACTAATATGAGATATGTACCAATATACAGCTACAATATAATTTCTTTGGGTGAGTTAACTTCACGTGGGTACACATATTTAGGTCATGCAGATTGGTACAATGTGTACAAGCAGGATGAGGTGATTATTCAAGGCAAAATGGATGCGAGACATATTTAAATCTTGGATGGTCACTCTGTTAATCGAAAGCTTGGAAGTGGTAAAGTTAGTGAACCTAAAAGAATCTTGTTTATTCACAAGAATACCAACAAGAACGTGAGGTTCGCTCAATGGGTCGAAGTGTTTGGGGATTTGAGTCGAGTGAGGAATTTTTTGGGAGAAAATCTCAATCAAAGAGAAGTCTTATTGTAAATAGTTCTAGTCTCATATCATCTATGTGTTAAAAAGATGCGAGTACTAGTTATTATAAATAGGACTCTAAGAGTCTTTTATTTGTAACTATCTTTAGTCTTGTAGTACAAGGCTTTGGGATAGTGAGAGTTGAAAGAGATTTACAACTTTTCTACCATTTAAAAAGTTTTACTAGGAGTTTACTATCGTGGACATAGGCCTGTTGAGGCCGAACCACGTATATTTTGTTGTTTATGTTTATTTAATTTTTCCATCCCAACCGTTGCGCCACCTTGGAAGGTTCGCTATGCTCCAAAACTAGAGGTCAATAAGGGTGTAACGTGCCCTATACGGGTGACGGATCAAACTAATGCGAGTGAAAAATACCTGATTTTAAACGGGTCAACTTTTTCACACCTAAACCCAACCCACTTTTTCACGGGTAAACTCGTAGGTGACTCATTAAAAAAATTATATTAAATATAAAGCTTAATTCTTGTAACTTACTGGTTATATCAGCTTTCTTTACTTCACATAATATGTTGTGCTACTGTTCTACATACATGAAGTGCCATTAAAACAAAATTCATCAAGACAAGTCACAAGAGATGGAAGATTACTTCTGGAGGAGAAATTAAATAGCTAACACAAACCATATAAATTAAATAAATCCACTAGCAAACACAAGTGCAAGTTGGAGCAAAAAAAAAAGACAAGTGCACATTGAGAAAACAAAAATAAAGTAAATAACTCCTTCCGTGCAACTGCTCTTAGGAGTCTTAGTTTACCCTGCTCTTTACATATTCAGCTTCTTTGTTAGAAGTTGGAACTACAAGAATAGGACCCAAGAAATTAACATTTATAAACCTGCAACATAAACAGAATATCAAATGGACCATAAACCACAACCGATTCATCCATTATAATACTTGTGTTACTTCTTTAATCACAAGCTTTGAAACAAATGTACATATAAACATTCAGCTAAAGAAATTAAACAGACTAAAAATCAAACCTGGAAAATCCTGGCAGTTATTTTATCCACAAGATCAATCATCTCCACAGGTACATCCAATTTTCAAACCATTACTAGCTAGGCAAAGTTGACAAAACTACCAAAAGATCTTGCTATTTAGGCCACCAACAAGTAAACCAGAAAAAATATAATCCAAAATAAAATAAACCAG
Organism: Bretschneidera sinensis; assembly: GCA_023935145.1. NCBI lineage: Eukaryota > Viridiplantae > Streptophyta > Magnoliopsida > Brassicales > Akaniaceae > Bretschneidera > Bretschneidera sinensis. The sequence continues at coordinate 91,700,851 of CM043703.1, forward strand.
AAAATAAAGTAAAAAAAAAAAAAAAAACTAGAGAAATAGAGCAGCTTTCATTACACAACAAAGTTGTTAGAGGCCTCCTTTGTTGCATTTTTTTCTCCAATAGATAGATCAACAATTACATCTTCATCTATAAGTTCTTTTTCATCAACTAAAAGAATATAAATAGATTTTCTTTAGTGCACAAATAAAAAAGAAGTCAAAAATATTAATTATGTTATAATAAAGTAAATAAACTATATTACTTTGTATTTCATAACCAAACTACCAAAATCTAGTGCATAACAATGCTTGGGCAATTTCATGGTGAATAGAGCTTAAGAATTTTGTAATGAGTTGGCTTCCAATACTAAAAGCTGACCTTGAAGCAATGGTCGTTATTGTTATGCTCATGATATCTCATGCCATTGATGCTAGAATTGGATACACAACAGATTTTTCTTTCCAATACTTTAGGATGTCCAACTTTGGGTGTTTTTTGCAATCTAACTTTGGCTCCCCCAAGTCAAGGTCCAACTCCGACTTTACAGTGTTTTTTGTAGTACTTTCATAGTTATCAAAATCCTAAATAATTTTTTGTCATCGTTAAGAATAATAAATTATAAATGTATACTAACTAAAGGACTTTGTAAAATTAAAACCAAAGTATTACAATCATAATGAGTAACTTACATCAATGTAGTTGTCACTGCCAGTATCATTATAGGTCATAGCCGAAGATTGAGTAGTATGAGTTTCCATAGAATTTTTTTGTAATGATCCATCCCGATTTGGCCACCCCCGAAACGGTGTCGTCACGTTTTGAAATCCCAGCATGATACATATATGCAACAATATAAAAACATATATCGACTGAAAATAGACACATATATCAATCCTCAACCCTCAACAGGTGAGTTACATTATTAATATCCCAACTGAAACAATATATACAACATATCATGCATGAATATTTATAATTTTTTTCATTAGTCTGAGGATGTGAACCATGAAACTTACAGATAATAAATTAGTCTTAATCTCAGCTCACAAATCTATCTGTCTTGCCAGCTACTTGAAATTATTTAGCAATGAAGAGTGAGCTTCACAAGCTCAGTGAATTAAATTTACTAGAACTACTCGATTTGTATACTTCTAGTTATATTCATTCATTGTTAAATCAGTATAATTAACCATCTATCTCTTCTCACATTCTAATTCAATCATTTATCAATTTCTCTTAATAAATAAATTATCAAGCTATCCTTTTTCAATATATATATATATATATATATATATATATATATCATATATCATATATTTTATCAATTTAATATCATCATAAAATTCACATCATAAAAACAATCAATAAGATAATTATTTATTATGTCATCCTTTCTATTTATCTATCATCAAAATTGTCTCATTATGAGATTCATCTATCAATAAATCATTAAATACTTAAATTTGATTCTTTAAAATCTCAGGCATTAATAATAAATATTTAAAACAAATATAATGCATGAATTTAAATTTTCTTTCTTTCTTTCTTTCTCATCAGATCATTTCATATTGGGAACATCTTCCCACATGTTGACATGTTTTAGCCAGACCAGCTACCTTTCTGATCTTCGTAGCCAGACCAATTGCCTTCTTAGTCTTCTCAGCCAGACCAACTGCCTTCCTGGTCTTTCTTTTTTATGCATATGAGTAATAATATGCGAACAAGGGTACATCAAAGCATTCAATTCAACTATCTAGTTTTTCTCAAAATTATTATTTTTATCATATTTATTAAATTATCTCCTCATATATCATATCAACTTTTCAGTCATATTTCTTAGAAATTTCATATAACTTCTCAGCATATTTCTCATTAATCCATCCTTTTCAAAATATAAATTATTATATAATTAATATTCAACATACTATTAAATCCCTAATCAATTGTCATACTTAACGAAAAATACATCATTAAATCATTATAATTCAACAATTTATTCAAATATCATAAATTCATATTTTTATTGGTCTCGATTACTAAAAGTAAATCTAACTCATCACGTAGCGCTTATAGCTACCCGTGGATCACCTCATTGCCTTTCTTGCTCCTTTTGGCAATTTCTTAAGATTGCTGATCACCCACACCTAATCATAAACTTTCATAAATCTTACTATTTTATAAGTTAATTCAACAATATAATTATTTAGTTATGAGCCTTATTGAAAATTTACCTCAAATATGATGAAATCTTGCTATTGTAATTGAATGACAGTACTATCTCTAATATTATAGAAATTTTCTTTATAACTTTTTGCTAAGAAATTTGAATTAAAGAAAGAAGAAACCAAATGGAATTTGGTAAGGAAAATAAACAAAGTCTCTGAACTCGTAGACATATAAACATTTTTCTCCTCCTTCTCCACCGCTTCATCACTCAACAGATTTTTTTTCTTCACTACTTAATCATTCAGAGACAAATTTTTTTTTTATTATTATTTTTTACTGCCGCTCGCCACTTCACCGCTTCGTGAAGTCTGCAAAATTTTTATTTTTTTTATATACAATTTACATATTTACCATTGGTTATTTACAATTCTGCCATCATTTAAAATTTATTGTTTTGCCATCACATTATTGCTGTTTTGCCATTACATAATTACAGTTTTGCCAATTATCCTTTAAAATCAAATTTTCATCTTTTCTTCATTCCAAAAATTTTATAAAAATTATATTTTCTTCCAAAATTTTTTTTAATTATTTTCCTCAACTTCAATCAATATTTTTCTTCAAAATTCTTTCATTTCAACTTCAAATTTAAAAAAAAAAAAATTCAATACTTTCTTTTTCAAAAATTTCTAACTCTTGTCAACAAAATTTTCAATATTATCTTTCAAATATTATTTCAAATTAATACTAAATCTTTCATCAATGTATTATTTAATTCAATATAATATATGTAAAATTACTTCTTTACATTTTTTTTATGAATACGAGCACTACAATTCTACCTACCTTATAAAATTTTCGTCCTCGAAATTTCCTTACTGAACTCATGAAAAAGCTGGGGGTACTCTTTCTTCATTCTTCCCTCATGCTCCCTAGTAATTTCTTCAACATCTTTTTTCTGCCTAGAATTCTGACTGGTACTTGCATAAAGGTCAAATCTTCCTGAAGTTCTACAACCTAACTCGGAATACTATGGGATTCATGTTGGACGATTATATACCTAAATAATTAAGTAGATAATCGCACTAGTTTTACTTGCAAGTGCACAAGGTCGACAGTGTAGTGTGCGAAAGCAAGATCATCTCCACAGGGATTGGTAAAGTTCAGTTTTTAGAATTAATTTTTTTAAAGTAACAAGAAATAAAATAACTGTTGAATGTGAGTGATAATAATAAAGACATAGGGCTTTGATATCTACCGCTAGTCATACTTTCCCAATTGTATAATGTATCAGTGCACTAGCCTTATCATGTATACCTACTGGTTGCCAACCTAAGGGCATGGTATCTACTCCTTAAGCTATTGATCTCCCTAAGCAACGAGTTAGGCATGGTATCTACTCTAACTCTTTTCTTCCTTAAGGGATTCAGCATGGTATCTACTTGAGTTGTTCCTTAAGAAAGCATAAGTACTATGAAAATCGACAACCATATGAGACCTAAGGCATGGTATCTCCTCCAGGTTTCCCATGTTGATTAACCCGGGTATCCGGATAAGATATCCCTCGTTACTAATGTTAGACCCAGGACTCGGTCATCCAAATTGATCTAACTAACAGGTCCATACCACATGCATACGCTGGCCATACACATACATATGAGGAATTTAAATAAGCACATGCATTAATCAAGTTAAGCAACATAATAAAGGCTATTGGCAAAGATTTATCAATGAATAAATATATGAGAAAGCATAACTAGGGCTTCAATCGAGCCCTATAAGAAAGTTAGTTATACATGCTGTCTAAAATAAACATCATATATAAACTAAGCATGAAATATAAAACTCGAAGAATAATAGGGAGACGGGTTGTCAATCCTCTCCAAAGCCTAAAACTCCGAGCTTAAGCAAAAGATAAAAGTGATCTCTAAGTGGTGGTGATTTGTGTGTGCTTTACCGGTGTATTTATAGGGCTTTAGTAGTCCTAAAGGGTGCAGGAAACCCTAGACTTCCTAAACCATAAAAACTCTCTTATTTCCAAAATAAGGTTCTTCAATTTATTGTTCACGCCCGTACATGTGCACTTGATCGAAGTGTGCGCAAGATCGCAATGTTCGCTCAATTGCATTGCATGGCGCGATCGATCGCAGCTTGACCAGAGACTGCTCCAGGATTTCCAGGCTTCTTCCTTTAAGTGCCAAAACTGCTTCTTTTCTTCCAAGACCCTATAAACACATGTAAAACACACAAATAAAGTAAAACGGACTAAAAAAACATAACTAAGGACCTAATAAATGTAAATAAGGGGGCTTAAATATGAATATTTAAGCACCTATCACACCCCCAAACTTACATATTGCTAGTCCCTTAGCAATATTAAACAAAACTAAAATAAAAAATAACAACACACAGATGGATCCAATTTTCATAGTGTCCACAAAAGTTTAAGTCTTAACACAAAACTATGATGTGCATTCATGAGCAAGATTAACAGATATAAACATATTTTTGCAATGAATAAGAGTTTTGAATGCAAATCACTTTTGTAAGGCAATTTAAGATATCACAAGTTCGACTTTGGTGTGTGGTGAACTAGCACATAAAAGATTGGGTTTCCAAGTAATTCAAATGTGTAGTGTTTCGATGACTCAAGATTCACCAAACTTCTTATTAGAGTCAACAAAGATGGCATAGATTTTCTTCTTTTATTTTATTTGTGAGATTTTTGCCAAGTTAGTTGCCTTAAGCTTTCTTTTTGACTCGTGTAATAACTGTTTAGCCAATGACTCTCAAACAAGATGGTTTTAGGGCATTAGGTGTAAAGACACCCCTAAGGACTTAGTAGCTCAAGTCAAAAGGACTATGAAACTAACTGGTCTTAATGCTACCAATCAGAATTTTCCACTTTTTGACGTGACACTCAATGCTTACTAAGGCAAGAGGGCTAGTTACTCAGCGAAAAGTTCTTTTTAATGATCATTTAAGATTTTCCACTTTTTGACGTGACACTCAATGCTTACTGAGGCAAGAGGGCCAGTTACTCAGCAAAAAACAAGTTTTATTGATCATTAGGAGCATTTATTTCTTCTTTTGAGCACTAATCAATCTTTTCTATTTTTATATGCCAAAATATCAATCTAATAAGTCATCTAGTTCACAGTTAAGCAAAAGAAACATACACATCCAAATAACATGTCATACCCCACACAGTTATGTGCTAGTGTGCTTGTGATAGTTTAAGTCAAACTTGTGAATCCTTAAATGTCTAAAAGGTAGTGATCTAGGTTTAAAACTTGATTATTTGGCCTATATGTTCAAAGTGTTAAGCTCGCTGATGAAGTCAAATCATAAAGTTTTGTTTAGATCACAAAAAAAAGTTTATTGGACAGACTGAACATGCATTTATCTATGAAAATAACAATAAAACAGAAAAATGTGGGACATAATGAGTGTGTGAATATGTCCCCATACCCCCAAACTTAAATTGCACATTGTCCCCAATGTGTGAATAACATGGAAGGAGCTGACCTGGGAGATAGAGAACTGATGGCTGGCATGGCTTGTAGCACGTCCTCAAACTTCAACTGGATGTTCTCACACTGTCCTTGAAAAAGAAAGAGAAACAAACATAAAATGGAAAACAAGTAATAATAAACAGATAGAAAAATAAACTAGGAAGTACGAATAATAAAATGAAATAAACTAAAAAAGGATATGCTTTGGGGTGCCTCCCATGAGCGTTAAATTTAGCGTCTTCAGCCAGACGTGGTATCCTCTCACTACTGATCATCAGGTGGTGCAGTCAAAGAGGTACCGGGTGCCGGAGGTAGGCGATCAAGAATAGCCTGCAACATAGCCTCCTACCGTGCAAATCGTGCCTTCAAACTATCGATGCACTGATGCACGAGTGTGGTGTGTGCAGAGACCTCACCTCGGAAGGAGGACAACTCGGCTAGAAAGTGATGGGACTCGGTGGGTCCCATGTCTGAATGGTCCTCCTCTCGTACTGGGTTAATGACTAGGGTCTCGGTCTCCATATGATCCTCCTCAACTCTCTCAGCTGCTGGAGCAGGTGCTGGGAGTCCTCGAGGCATGTGCGAGATGCTGTGTGTCCATTAAGCCTTCCTGAAGAAGAGATGCTCTCGCACTGGTCCATTGCTGGAGGTCTCCTTTATCCCTTTCTTCTTGAGTATGTATAAGAGTAGGAATGGGAAAGGGAGACCCCATGCATTGGCCGTGGTGGTCTGACGACCATGAACGTGATCCCAAAACTTGTGTAGCTAGCTCCAAATGATAGCCGGAATGGAGTACCAGTGGCCTCTGTGGAAGGCATACAAGGACTGGAGAAACTGGTCTCGTCGCTGTGTCTTGTGCCCCAATGGACACACATTGCGCTGTAGGACCGTGTCGACGAGCCAAAGTCGTGGAGGTAACTTTGACTGGCTGGCCGCATTGTTATGTCTGTCGGCACACTGGCCAGCGCACATGTCTGTAATGATCTCAGCCAGGGCAAAGGACTCCGGCTGCTCCTCAATATCGGTGTCCTCATGAGGGGACTCGTCGATGCAATGAAGGGCAGCGGCTATATCAGCACTAGTCACCTCGATGGGTGTGCCCCAGATGGAAGAAGTGAGGATTCCCGGTCTGCTGCAGTCAAATGATAGGTTTGCATAAAACTGGACTATGAGATGGGAGTAAGCAATGGAACAAACCAGTTTAAACAGCCTCTTCAACCCTCGATGTCGGACTACTTGGACGGCCCATTGAGTGGCATCCATATGCCGGAATACATCGTCGATGGCGAATGAGGTCTCGAATAAAAGCTCCCGTTGCTCGATGCTGGGCCGGGATGACGAGGCGCGGCTGCTGGATGCACCGGAGGTGGAAACAGACGATCTGGACATGTTGTTTTTTAGGTTTTGTCGGATTTGCGATCGATCTCAATAAGCTGCGCTCGATCGCACACTAGACTATGTGCTTGATCTCAAATACCATGCATTCGATCGCACACGGCCAGGCGTTTTCTCGAACAACTTGTGTGCACCAAAAATACAAGCTATGGTTTGTAGGGTTTGAATTCGTTCCTAACCTCCTGCAAGCGAAACAAGTGCCAATCATACATAAGATAAGATATATATATATACCTTATGCAGTGAAAAGTAAAACATGAAAATTTGTGTGTGTAAACATAGAAAAATGTGTACCTTATGCAGTGGTGTAAATGTGTAATGGGGAGGGTGTATGGGGTGGTAATGGTCGGTGACGGTGGTGATAAGGGAGGATAGTGGTGATGGGGATGACGGTGAAGTGGGTGCTAGAGTGAGTGAGTGGTGGCAGAGTGTGAGAGAGAGGCTGGTAAACGGGAAAGTGCGAGTGAGGGAGAGTGTAAAGGTGCGAGTGAACAGTGAGAGAGGGTGAGTGCGTGTGAGTGTAAATTTGCAGATTTATATCTAAATCTTCTGCCACAAGTGCGCTCGATCGTACATGGAGTGTGCTCGATCATATTGAAGGACATGCTCGATCGCATGCAGTGTGTCTGGGCAAAAATAACAACTTACTTTTAGTTAAAAAAAATGATAAATTGTGAAACAATACAACCTTACCATTTGTTAGTGGCCTCAGTACCACTAACCTCAATAGAGGTGCTTGAGCTCAATAGGCAATCGAATTAGACTTGCTCAAGCACTCTCGTGCTACCGTGCTAGTCGGTTGGAAGGAAGCACTTAGAGCCCATCCCTTGTGGCTCCAGTGCTTGTGTTTCAGCTATATACTGTACTGATTCAAGTGCCAAGTCTTCATCTTTTCGAGGAAAGTTAATGTCTAGGTAAGGCTTGGCTCTGTGTCCATTTATCGTAAATAGCTGATTTCTGGTTGGACTACAGACTTCTAATGCACCATGAGTGAAGACCTTGGTAACCATGTACGGTCTGTACCATCTGGACTTGAGCTTGCCTGGGAACAATTTTAATCGTGAGTCATAGAGCAACACTTTTTGTCCTACATGGAACTCCTTCCGTATGAGTTGTTTGTCATGATAAGCCTTTGTCGGTTCCTTGTACAACTTGGCATTCTCATAGGCATCATATCTCAATTCTTCAAGTTCATTCAGATGCAGCTTTCTTTTCTCCCCCGCTTGTTTTATGTCGAAGTTAAATTGTTTTATGGCCCAATATGTGCGATGTTCTAATTCTACCGAGAGATGGCATGCTTTTCCAAAGACTAGGCAGTAGGGAGACATGCCAATTGGAGTCTTATAAGCTGTCCAATATGTCCATAAAGCATCATTTAAGCGTAGAGACCAATCCTTCCGATTAGGTTTCACTGTCCTTTCTAAGATTCCCTTGATCTCTCGGTTGCTTATCTCTACTTGGCCACTGGTTTGAGGATGATATGGAGTGCCTACTCTATGCGTTATCCCATATTTTCAGAGTAGTTCGGCAAAAGAGCGATGATGAAAGTGGCTGCCCCCATCACTGATGATTGCTCTTGGAGTCCCAAATTGCGTAAAGATGTTAGCCTGCAGAAACTTTACAACTGCTTTGTGATCGTTAGTTTTTGAGGGGACAACCTTGACCCATTTGGACACATAATCCACACCCACAAGAATATATAAATAACCAAAGGAGTTAGGAAAGGGTCCCATGAAATCAATGGCCCATACATCAAAAAGAATTACTACATGAATATTCTGTAAAGGCATCTGATTTCAGGAAAAGATGTTACCTGTCCGTTGGCATCTATCACATGAGCTGCAAAAGGAGAAAGCATATTTAAACAGATTAGGCCAATAAAAACCAGATTATAGTACCTTAAGAGCTGTTCGTTTTCCCCCAAAATGTCCTCCACAAGCAAACTGGTGGCAGTGTTACAATAAGCTCAAGTGCTCCTCTTCTGGGATACATCGTCTGATGATTTGATCGGGACAGATCTTGAAGAGGTAAGGATCATCCCAATGGTAGTGTCTTGATAGAGATTTTAGCCGTTTCTTTTCTTGAGTGGTCATGCCTGGGGGAAAAACTTTAACAATTAGATAATTCACTATATCAGCATACCATGGAAGTTTTACCTCTAATGCAAATAGTTGTTCATCAGGGAAGTTCTCGTTCAAAGGTAACTCATTATTATCATTCTCATAGGGAAGCCTTGACAAATGATCCGAAATGACATTCTCACTGCCTTTCTTGTCTTTGATTTCTAAATCGAATTCTTGTAGTAGGAGTACCCATCTGATTAGCCTAGGCTTCGCATCTTTCTTAGAAAACAAATATCTCAAAGCAGCATGGTCAGTGAATACTATAACTTTAGAACCAATAAGATATGATCTAAACTTCTCTAAAGTAAAAATAACAGCTAACAATTCTTTTTCAGTAGTAGAATAGTTAAGCTGAGCATCATTTAAAGTTCTAGAAGCATAGTAAATAGCATGAGGTACCTTATTGATTCTTTGACATAAGACAGCTCCCAGGGCGAAGTCACTAGTATTACACAGTAATTTGAAATGGAGATTCCAATATGATGTCATCATTATTGGGGCAGTGGTGAGAACATTCTTCAAGGTGTTGAAAGCTTGCATGCAATCATCATTTCATTCAAACTTGGTATCCTTAGTCAATAATGTACAAAGAGGTCTTGAGATTTTGGAGAAGTCCTTAATGAATCTTCTATAGAAACCGACATGTCCAAGGAAACATCTAATGTCTTTGACTGTGAGAGGGGGAGGTAGCTTTAAAATGATATCTATCTTAGCCTTGTCTATCTCGATACCTTTGTTTGAGATGGAGTGCCCCAACACAATACCTTGTTGAACCATGAAGTGATATTTCTCCCAATTTAGCACTAAATTACTCTCTTAACATCTCTTTAGGACATTTTCTAAATGATTTAGGCACTCATCAAAATTAGAACCAAAGACGCTAAAATTATCCATGAACATCTCAATGTATTTCTCAACCATATCGAAAAAAATACTCATCATACATCTTTGAAAAGTGGCTGGTGCGTTGCATAAACCGAATGGCATTCTTCTATAAGTAAATGTACCGAAAGGACATGTGAAGGTAGTCTTTTCTTGATCCTCAGGTGCTATGGCAATTTGATTGTATCCACTATACCCATCCAAGAAGTAGTAATAACTGTAACCGGCTAACCTCTCTAGCATTTGATCAATGAATGGCAGGGGAAAATGATCTTTTCTAGTTACTTTGTTCAGTTTCCGGTAATCAATGCATACTCTCCAACCAGTTGTTTTTCTCATAGCTATGAGCTCCTCATTTTCATTTTTTACAACGGTAATCCCACTCTTTTTAGGGACAACTTGGATCGGACTCACCCATTCACTATCCGATATAGGGTAGATGATGCCAACATCTAGTAGCTTTAATACCTCGGCTTTTACTACCTCTTTCATGTATGGGTTAAGTCTTCTTTGAGCATCTCGAGTGGGCCTTGCTTCTTCTTTAAGGTAAATACTATGCATGCATTTTGCTGGGCTTATCCCCTTAATGTCAGCAATGGTCCACCTAATGGCAGATCTATGCTCCCTAAGAACTCTTAACAGCTTCCCTTCTTCTCCACTATTCAAGTTAGCAGCTACAATCACAGGTAAGGTCTTCTTTTCTCCGAAGTAGGCATATGTTAAATGTTCGGGTAGCTGCTTTAGTTCCAATGCTGGTGCCTGGACAATGGATGGAAGAATAGCAGTATTAGTGGGTATGAGAGATTCAAATGGAGGAGGATACTTACTGGAGTATTTTGGAGAGGTCTCAAGGAGGTGCACAGTTGTGATGATGTCACTATCAAAATCTTCATATTCTTGCTCAATATCCACCTCTGTGATGCTATGGGTGATGGTAGTCTCCAATGGATCAAGTTGTTGGACCTGAAAAGCTTGCTCAACAAAGTTTTGTATCATACAAACATTAAAGCATTCCAAGTCATCTTGAGGAAGTTTCATTGCATCAAATATTTTAAACTCTATTTTCTCGCCATTGATTTTCATACTCACTATACCCTTCTTCACACAAATCTTAGTGTCGGCAGTTCTCATGAAGGGTCTCCCTAATATGATAGGCAAAGGTAATGGCATAGGGCATTCCTCCATGTCTAATACAATGAAATTAGCAGGTAAGATGAACTCGCCAACCTTTACTAAGATGTCCTCAAGAATACCCCTAGGTCTTTTAATACTCCTATCTGCCAATTGTAAGGTAATAGAAGTCGGGTGTAGCTCCCCCAAACCTAGGGTTTCGAATACCGTGTAAGGTAGTAAGTTTACCCCCGCTCCTAAGTCTAGTAATTCTTTGTCATATTGCTGATCACCTATTCTACAGGGAATAGTAAAACTACTCGGATCTTTCAGTTTTGGTGGGAGTTTTCTTAGTAGGACAGCACTTACTTCTTCCGTTAATGCTACAGTCTCATGTTCTTGAAATTTTCTTTTATGAGTGTAACAATCTTTCAGGAACTTAGCATAGGCAGGAATTTGTTTAATGGCATCTAACAAAGGAATATTAATCTCTACTTTCCGCAAGATTTCAAAAATATCAATTAGTTTGTTGTCTTTCTTTTGTTTTACTAACCTTTGCGGGAAGGGTGGTGCATTTACCTTCTCTGTCTCACTTACCCTTGATGCCAATGGGGTTTCTTTGGATGCTACGGCAGACTCATCGGACCCTATCACCTTGCCATTTCTCAAAGTTGTGACAGCCTTTAGTTGTTGATGCCCCCCAGGGTTGGGTAGTGTTTGAGCCGGGAGCTCTCCTTGCTTTCTGCCACTGAGCTCCTTCGCTTGTTGTCCCATTTGTACCTCTAGTCTTTGAATTGCTTGCTCATGTGCTGCAGTGGTTTGTTTCTGCTGAGTTATGAATTGTTCTTGTGACGTCATAAATTGCTGCTGCTGAGTGGCCATTTGTCTCACAAGACTTTCGAGGTCGTTCTTCTTTGGTTCGGAAACAGTTTAGGCTGCTGGTTGGAAGTTTTTGTGCTGCCCTTGACTGTTTTGATTGTTGCTCCACGAGAAATTTGGGTGGTTTCACCATCCAGGGTTGTAAGTGTTGGCATATGGGTTGTTCTTCGGTAGATAGTTGTTAGGCCCCACGTAATTGGCTTGTTCCGAATCTGCAGATGAGTACAACGGACAAGTGTCAGCATTATGATCATATTGGGAACATATTGCACATACCTGGAGTGGGGTGGATGGTAGGCTGGATGAAGCATTTTGAGTAGTCATGGCTTTTACAATCATATCTAGCCTCGTATCTAGCTTTTTCTCCAAAGCAGCTATTTGGGCAGAGGGTCCACTATTTAGAGTAACCTCATACATTCCTCTGCTCTTGACTCCTTGTCTACCTCTAGAGGAGAACTGCTGAGTGTGTTCACTGAGGGTTTCGAAGAGTTCCATCGCTTCTTCGCTGCTTTTCTCCATCAACACTCCTCCACAATCTGAATCAACAATACTTTTGTTAGTGTCATTCAAACCTTCATAAAAGGCTTGTACCAATTCATCTTGAGGCAGGTTGTGGTGTGGGCATTTGAGTAGTAACTCATTGAAGTGTCTCCATGCTTCTAAGAAGAGGTCTCCATCTTTTTGTTGGAAGGACTGGATCTCCTTCCTCATTTTCCTCATCTTTTGGGCTGGGAAAAACTTCTTTAGGAACTTGCTTGCCAACTCGTCCCAAGTGTGGATGGAAACTGAAGGCAAAGAATTATACCATAGTTTAGCATTATCTTTCAAGGAAAAAGGGAACAGAATTAACCTTATTCCTTCTTAGTCTAGGCCTTGTATGTGCTGGAACTTGCAAAGATCAAAAAATTCTCGGAGGTGCAAATGCGGATCTTCATTAGGAGTTCCCCTAAAATGAGTCAAAGCATTCAAGATTTGCGGAGATATTTAATAGTTTCCCGCCGCCTCAGGTTGATATGCAATGCATGATGGTTGATCAATGTTCCGTGGGATGAAGGAGTGCTTCATCGGTACTCGTGCAGGTGGTTACTGGTTTTCGAGCTGTTCCGCCATTGATGTTTCGTTCTCGACTTCTTCTTCGTTCTCTTCGAAGTTGTTCCTAAGCTTTTGTCGGATGGTCCATTCAAGCTCGGGATCAAGGGGAAAGAATGTTGGATCTCGGGATCGAAGTCCGTGCATAAATCAGGTCACAACAGCTTCAGTGTAGCAGTTCACGATGCTACTCGGGTAACTCTCTGTCCTAGTTGCGCTCGATCGCACACAAGGCTGCGATCGATCGCAAGTATCATAAAAGGTGTGATTTAGGGTTTGATACCTGAAACAGAAAGCAAATCGATTAGGTTTTGATAAAAATAGAAATAGTAAATAGAAAATAAAATAATAATAATAATGATTAAACGAAAGTAATTCTAAAAGAAATTTTAGCGTAATTCCCGGCAACAGCGCCAAAAACTTGTTGGACGATTACATACCTAAATAATTAAGAAGATAATCGCACTAGTTTTACTTGCAAGTGCACAAGGTCGACAGTGTAGTGTAGTGTGCGAAAGCAAGATTATCTCCACAGGGATCGGTAAAGTTCAGTTTTTAGAATTAGTTTCTTTAAAGTAACAAGAAATAAAATAACTGTTGAATGTGAGTGATAATAATAAAGACATAGGGCTTTGATATCCACCACTAGTCATACTTTCCCAATTGTATAATGTATCAGTGCACTAGCCTGATCATGTATACCTACTGGTTGCCAATCTAAGGGCATGGTATCTACTCCTTAAGCTATTGATCTTCCTAAGCAACGAGTTAGGCATGATATCTACTCTAACTCTTCTCTTCCTTAAGGGATTCAGCATGGTATCTGCTTGAGTTGTTCCTTAAGAAAGCATAAGTACTATGGAAATCGACAACCACATGAGACCTAGGGCATGGTATCTATTCATGGTTTCCCATGTTAATTAACCCGGGTATCCAAATAAGATATCCCTCGTTACTAATGTTAGACCCAAGACTCGGTCATCCAAATTGATCTAACTAACAGGTCCATACCACATGCATACGCTGGCCATACACATACATATGAGGAATTTAAATAAGCACATGCATTAATCAAGTTAAGCAACATAATAAAGGCTATTGGCAAAGATTTATCAATGAATAAATATATGAGAAAGCATAACTAGGGCTTCAATCGAGCCCTATAAGAAAGTTAGTTACACATGCTGTCTAAAATAAACATCATATATAAACTAAGCATGAAATATAAAACCCGAAGAATACTAGGGAGACGGGTTGTCAATCCTCTCCAAAGCCTAAAACTCCGAGCTTAAGCAAAAGATAAAAGTGATCTCTAAGTGGTGGTGCTTTGTGTGTGCTTTACAGGTGTATTTATAGGGCTTTAGTAGTCCTAGAGGGTGCAGGAAACCCTAGACTTCCTAAACCGTAAAAACTCTCTTATTTCCAAAATAGGGTTCTGCAGTTTACTATTCATGCCCGTACATGTGCGCTTGATCTTTCTTGTGTGCGCACGATCGCAATGTGCGCTCGATCACATTACATGGCGCGATCGATCGCAGCTTGACCAGAGACTGCTCCAGGATTTCCAGGCTTCTTCCTTTAAGTGCCAAAACTGCTTATTTTCTTCCAAGACCCTATAAACACATGTAAAACACACAAATGAAGTAAAATGGACTAAAATAACATAACTAAGGACCTAATAAATGTAAATAAGGGGGCTTAAATATGAATATTTAAGCACCTATCAATTCATTATGTAAACACTTTCTTAAAAGTGAAACATGAAACACATTGTGTAATTACTTTAACTCTGGAGGCAAATCCAATCTATATGCTACTGGTCCAACTCTTTTAATCACATCATATGGCCCCACAAATCTCGAAGTCAACTTTCCTTTCTTTTTAAATCTCAATACACCCTTCCACGGAGATATCTTCAAATACACACAGTCACCAACCTGAAATGCAAGAGGTCGTCTTCTATTATCAACATATCCCTTCTGTCTGTTCTGTACTGCTCTAAGGTTCTCTCTAACTAGTTTGATCTTCTCAGTAGTCAAATCTATCATTTATGGACCAAATATCTTTTTCTCTCCAACTTTTTCTCAACATACTGGAGTTCTGCACATTCTACCATATAAAGCCTCAAATGGTGCCATCCCAATACTAGTTTGATACTGATTATTGTATGCAATCTTTATCAATGGTAAATAAGCATCAGCTCATTGAAAAACTCAATACACTTGCCCTCAGCATATCTTCTAGTATTCTGATTATTCTTTTTGTCTGCCCATCAGTTTGAGAATGAAAATTTGTACTAAACTGCAACTATGTACTTATAGCTTTCTGAAAATCCCTCCAAAATCTAGAAATAAATCTAGAATTTGTATCTGATACAATGCTCAAAGGTACTCCATGTAATCTCACAATTTCCACTACAAACAATTCAGCCAACTTTTCAAGACTCTAGGTAGTTTTAATAGGAAGGAAATGCAAAGACTTGGAAAGTCTATCCACTATAACCCATACAGCATCATGACCTCTCCAGGTATGGGAAAAACCATAAACAAAATTCATACTCACATTCTCCCATGGCCATTCAGGTACTGGAAAAGGTTGTAATAAACCTGTCGGATGTCTATTCTTAGACTTTACCTGTTGACAAATCAAACATTTAGAAATATACTCAGCTACATATTTCTTCATCCCTGACCACCAATAATTCTGTCAAAATCTCATGTTCATCTTATTATTACTCGGGTGCATAGAATACGCAAAATCATGAGCCTCTCTTAGTATCTCATTTCTCATCTCAACATCATTGGGAACACAAACTCTATGTCCCAATACCGACATACTATCTTTCCTAATTCTAAACTCAGTCGGCTTCCTACTCAATACTTCTTGGTTGATCTTCTCTATCCCTTCATCCATACTCTGCATCTATAACAAGCGATCAATAATAGAAGATTGTACCACTATATTTGCCATCAATACTTCTCTATAATTGATACTCAACTGCATTCTCATTTCTCTCAATTCTATCATCAAGCTAATATCATGGCTCCTAATAGTAGCTAATCTCCCTGTAGACTTTCTACTTAATGTATCAGCTCATACATTAGCCTTCCCTAGATGATAATGAATTGTACAGTTATAGTCACTAATCAATTCTATCTACCTCCTCTACCTCAAATTCAACTCTCTTTGGGTAGGTAGATGCGTCAAAATTTTATGATCAGTAAATATTTCAAAAGTGGCTCCATATAGATGATGTCTCCAAATCTTCAAAGTAAAAACTATGACAGCCAATTCTAAATCATGGGTCGGATAATTTCTCTCATGGTTCTTCAATTGCCTAGAACTATAGGCTATAACTCTCCTATGTTGCATCAACATACATCCTAACCCTTGATGCGACAGATCACTGTATACCACAAATCCTTCATCACCATAAAGAAGCATTAATACTGGAGCAATAATCAATTTTTCTTTCAACAGCTAGAAACTCTTCTCATATTCTTCTGACCACATAAACTTCACTTCCTTCCTCATCAATCTAGTCAATGGTCCAACAATAATAGAAAAATTATGGATAAACCTTCTATAATAACTAGCCAACCCTAAAAAGCTTCTAATTTCAGTCACACTAGTGGGTCTTTCACAATTCAACACTGCCTTCACTTTCTTTGGGTCAACTGCTATACCATCTCCTGACACAACATGCCCTAACAAAGATATTCCATTCAACCAAAACTCACACTTAGAGAACTTCGCATACAATTTCTCTCTTCTTAGAATTTCCAACACTATCTCTAAATGTTGTATATGCTCCTCTTCATTCTTGGAATATACCAGAATATCATCAATAAATACAATCACAAATCTATCTAAGAATGGTTTAAATACTCGATTCATTAGATCCATAAATGTTGCAGGAATATTAGTCAACCCAAACATCACAAGGAACTTATGATGGCCACAACGTGTCCTAAAAGCAGTCTTAGGCACGTCCCCCTCCTTTATCCTCAATTGATGATAACCCAATCTCAGGTCTATCTTAGTAAACACCCTAGCCCCTTGTAATTTCTCAAATAAATCATCTATACTGGGAAAAGGATAGTTATTCTTGATAGTGATCTTATTCAACTATCTATAATCAATACATAACCTCATTGTTCCATCCTTCTTCTTCACAAACAATACAGGGGTTCCCCAAGGCGACATACTAGGTTGAATAAATTGTTTTTCTAGTAACTCTTGAAGTCGAACTTTCAATTCTCTTAACTCAGCTGGTGCCATTCTATATGGTGCTATAGATATGGGTGCCGATCCCATAATAACCTCAATAGAAAACTCAATCTCCCTGTTGGGAGGCAAACCAGAAAACTTCTCAGGGAACATATCAGAAAAATCTTTCAATGCTAAGATTTCTTCTAACTTCCTAATCTCCTTTCTAGAATCCACCACATACTCCAAATACCGCTCACAACCTTTTTTCAACCATCTACTAGTAGTCAGGGCAAAAATAAGACAGTTGGCAAGTATCTTACGTTCTTCCTGAAAATTAAACTCCTCTTGTCCTAGCATCTTGAACACCACATTCTTCCTAAAACAATCTACCTAAGCATGATTTGTAGATAACCAATTCATCCCCAGAATTAAATCAAAATATGTCGTATCTAAAGGTAAAAAATTAACTTTCAAATTCTGTATCAGTTATACTAATCACACAACCTCGATAAATTATCCTGATAATAACCCTATCCCCAATAGGAACCTCAACAATAACAACATGCATCAAAGGATTAACACAAGCATCAATAGATTTCATATAAACACTGGATGCAAAAGAATGGGTTGTACCAGGATCAATCAATAATCTAGCAGGTCTATTAAGAATAGATACCATACCCATAACAATATCAAGAGTGGCATGTGCATCATGTTAGGTCAATGCATAGACTCTGCTATCTCTAGGTTATAACTGAGCACCGCGTCCTCTCTCAGCTACAATCATTTGCCTCTACCCCGCATACTTCTTGATCCACCACTTCACTCCACCTATTTTCTCTCAACACCTCCAGCACTTATCTCAACAAATTTCACCATTGGACAATCTACACTAATATGTCCCCTCTCACCACATACAAAGCACATCAGAGTAGGACAATTTTGAGATAGATGTCTTGTTTGATTACATCTATAGCAAACTCTTATCTCTTGATCATACATAAGATTACAATTTTCCCTTTGGTGGCATACTTACTCTTCTACCATAATTTCTAGTTCCCATAGCTGATCTCCCAAATCTAGGGGTCCCACTAATATTACTCTGAGCTATAGAAGCAACAGATCCTGTTTGCCTTTGACTCTATATTACAATTCTTTGTGACAAGGAACGCCCTCTTTGGGGTGGTCTCCTACCCTGCACACTCATACTACTATCACATCTAGGTCCCTAAAATCTAGACCTCATCAGCTAATCTCTCCTACCTCTAAACTCTATCACATCCTTCTCAATTTGTAATGCTTTATCCATCATTATAGTATAATTCCCAATACCCACATAAGAGAATTTAGTTCAAATTTCATAGTGTAACCCGCCTAAAAATCTCTTACATTTCTTCTCCTCCGTATTTACTAACTCAGGTACAAACCTCAACATGCCTATAAATCTACTATCATACTCAGCCACAGATAAAGTATTATATCTTAAATGAATAAAATCTCTCTCCTGCTGTGCTCGAAATGTTATGGAAAATACTTTGCAAAGAACACATCCTTAAACTTACGCTAAGTTAAGGGTTAATCTACTTGTGTACTCAATCTAGGCAGAATATCCTCCCACCATTGAGAAGCCTCACCTTCTAGCTTAAATGAAGCAAAGGCAACCTTTTGCCTATCTGTCAATGTTAAGACTTCAAAATATTTCTCAGCATGTTTAATCCATTGCTCAGCTTCAATAGGATTTACAAATCTTCTAAAAGGCTTAGGTTTAAATTTAATAAATCTCACAAAATAATCCACTTGCATCTCATGTGCAAACAGACCCTCTCCCTCATAAGCCCCTTGTCTCAACATTAGCCCTTTCCTATAGTCTCCTCTGTAAATTATCAGTCACTTCTTCTGCTGTATTCATTCTCTCTATAGTACGATCAAGAACTTCTCTCAACTCATCCCTCCTAATATCAGATTCTTTCCCACCTCTAGTAGTACCAGTTGTACTAGCAACCTGTTCCTTTGCATGAATCACAAACTCAACCTCCCATTTCGCTTCAGCTCTTCTAAATATTTGGGCTCTACCATGTCTACTCTGGTTCAGTACGCTACCTCTACCTCTAGCTCTAGCACGTCCACATGTCATCCTCAGACTCTACACTAAAATATAGTTTATTTAAATCTTGCACTTCTTGAAATTTTAATCCAGTCTACAGAATCATAAAACCTAATGCTCTAATATCAAAATTGTAAAGCCTTATCCTGGGTTAGCCACCTTTGAGACAGTGTCATCACGTTTTCAAAACCCGGTACGACATATATATGCAATAATATAAAAACATACATCGATTGAAAATATATACATACATCAATCCTCAACCCTCAATAAAGGAGTTACATTATTAATATCCCAACTAAAACAATATATATAACAAATTATGTATGAATATTTACAATTTTTTTCCATTAATCTGAGGATATAGACCACGAGACTTACAGATAATAACTCAGTTTGAATCTCAGCTCACAAATCTATCTTTCCTGCCCACTACCTGAAATTATTTAACAATGAAGAGTGAGCTTTACAAGCTCAGTGAATTAAATTTACTAGAAATACTCGATTTGTATACTTCTAGTTATATTCATTTATTGTTAAATCAACATAATTAACCATCTATCTCTTCTCACATTCTAATTCATGAGATCATTTCATATTATCATCTAAGAACGTCTTCCTACATGTCAACATGTTTCAACCAAACCAACTACCTTCCTGGTCTTCTCAGCCAAACTAGCTACATTCCTGATCTTCCCTTTTATGCATATGAGTAATAATATGCAAGTAAGTATACATCAAAACATTCAATTAACCTATCTAGTTCTTTTTTAAAATTATTATTTTTATCATATTTATTAAATTTCTCCTCATATTTCATATCAACTTTTCAATCATATTTTTCAGAAATTGCATATAACTTCTCAGCATATTTCTCATTAATCCATCATTTTTAAAATATAAATTATTATATAATTAATATTCAACATACTATTCAATCTCTAATCAGTAAATCAATCAATTGTCATACTTAACGGAAAATACATCATTAATTCATTATAATTCAACAATTTAATCAAATATCATAAATTCAAAATTTTGTTGGTCTCGATTACTAAAAGTTAATCTAACTCACCACATAGCACTTAAAGCTACCCATGGATCACCTCCATACCTTTCCTGCTCATTTTCAGCAATTTCTTGAGATTGCTTATCACTAACACCTAATCATAAACTTTCATAAATCTTACTATTTCATAACTTAATTCAAACAATATAATTATTTAGTTATAAGTCTTATTAAAAATTTACCTCAAATATGATGAAATCTTGCTATTGTAAATGAATGACTGTATTATGTCTAATATTGGAGAAATTTTCTTTATAACCTTTTGCTAAGAAATTTGAATTGAAGAAAAAAGGTAACTAAATGGGATTTGGTAAGCAAAAAAAACAAAATCTTTGAACTAGAGACTTATAAACCTTTTTGTCCCTCATTCTCCACCGTTACACTGCTCGGCGAATTTTTTTTCCCACTACTTAACCATTTAGAGACATTTTTTTATTATTATTATTTTTACCGTCGCTCGCTGCTTCGTTGTTTCACCGCTTCGTGAAGTCTTCAAATTTTTTATATACAATTTACATATTTGCCATTGGTTATTTGTAATTTTGCCATCATTTAAAAATTACTATTTTGCCATTACATAATTACAGTTTTACCATTTATCCTTTTGTCAAGATTTGTCCAAGGATTAAACAGGAGAAGTTCAGCATCAGGTTTGGAGGTGTGTGCTACGGCCCAGCCTTATGCGTCGCGGCCAGCAGCAAGTCCAAGTGGTTAGCTCTCCAGGCCGCCCTGCGACCCAGCCTCCCCAAGCCGTGGCGCCCAGAAAGGATGAAGAATGGAGGAGTTATGCCCCTATGTGCGCCGCAGCCTGTCTTGTTCTGGGCCGCTGCGCCAGGCACACTTGGAGCATGTTATTCAGCCTTTTTTGAGATGGTGCGTAGAGCATGGTTAAAACGCATATGTTCACTTAGACTCTTAGAGAATCTTGAGTCTTTGGTTCTTGAGATCTATGGGTTGAGATTGATCTCAAAGATTGGATGAGAAAGTCATTACCCTATATAAAGGGTCTTCTATTCACAAGTGAAAATCATCTCAAACACAAGACAATATACAAGATTATTATACAAAAGAATTCAAGTGCAAGTGTGAGAGTGAGAGTGCAAAGACACAAAACACAAGAGAGACACTAGAATAGATCTCATTCAAGAGAGGTTGATTGTTTAAAGAGAAAGTAGTATAGATTGGGGATTCAAGGGCTTTGTAATTGGAATTTTCTTGGGGAAAATTCCAGGGAAACACTAGTCCTTATCACTTTCTTTTCTCTTATTTCATTCTTCAAGAACAAGAGGATTCTTGAAGAGGTGTTACTGTAATTATAAGAACTCCATTGATTTAGTACAGAGAGCTCGGAGGAGCTCACGGGGACGTAGGCACATTATAGAACCTCGATAACAATTGCTCGTGTTCTCTTTCTTTGATTGGTTTGTTTTTGTTCATTACAAGTCATTCTAGACTTGGGTGTTTGGAAGATCACCACCTGGGCATCTTGAGGTGATTTCCAACAGTGGTATCAGAGCTCGGTTCCAAGAATCAAAGATTCTTTGGTGGTGATACAGTGGTATCAGAGCTTTGGTGAGCGGGTATCGGAGCTGGAACAGAAGGTATTGGAGCAAGACTCCAAGAATTAAAGGTCAACTTCTTAGGTGATTCAAGAATGGTGCTGGGATCAAGATTTGATCGAGTTCTTGAGATTTAGAAGTTGGAAAGCAATTGTGGGTGCTACATAAATCTTGGGATTTTCTTCACAAGATGGGTTCAAACTTCATTATTGAGAAGTTTAATGGAAAATGAGACTTTGCTCTTTGGAAGCAAAAAATCAAGGCTGTTCTTATGCAACAAAAGGTGGACTTGGCTATTGGAGAAGATGACGATTTTTCAGCAAGTTTCACGTAGGTCCAGCGCAATGAGATGAAGAAGATGGCATACAACACCATCTTTCTGCACATGTCAGATAGTGTCACAAGGGAGTGCAGAGACTCGAAAGATCCAACTGCCATTTGGAAGAAACTAGATGAGTTATTTCTTACCAAGACTCTCCCTAATAAGATATATCTTCTTAAACGAATATTTGCTTTTAAAATGGATCCTAATAAAGACTTGCAAGATAATCTTGATGTGTTTAATAAACTAGTTCAAGATTTAGCTAGTTGTAGTATAACATTCCCGGATGAACAATTAGCTGTTATATTACTGAATTCTCTTCCTGATTATTTTGAAAGTTTGATTAATGCTATTGAATATGGAAGAGATACACTAACCAAGGAAATTGTGATCAATTCTATAAGGGCTCATGATTTCAAAGCCAAGATGAGGGAAGCATCAAGTGGAGAAGGGTTGTTCATTAGGGGAAGGCCAATAACTTGGAATGGCAGTAGCATCCATGATAACTACCAGGAGAAATCAAAGGGTAGAGGGCAGAATCATAGGAGATTGCATTCCAAACCAAATTTTGGAGGGAAGCGATGCTATTACTGCAATAAGGAAGGTCATTTCAAAAAGGATTGAAAGAAGAAGTTATGGGATGAGAGAGGAAGAAGCCATACCAACAATGGAAAGACTTTGGTTACCAAGGGAGAACAGCAAGATGATGTTCTTGTTGTGTGCTCAAATGTGAGTAGGAGGCAAGGCAGCGAGAAATAGATCCTAGATTCTGGGTGCACTTATCAGATGTGCCATCACAAGGATTGGTTCAAGAATTTCAAGGAAACTAATGATGGGAAGGTTTTCTTGGGGAATGACACTCTTGCCAAGTGAGGGGGATATGAGACATCCAGTTAAGGATATTTGATGGAGTCACAAGGCTGCTGAAAATGTGAGGTATCTTCTAGATTTGAGAATAAATTTGATCTCATTCGGGCAGCTACATTCTATGGGGTACACATACAAAGTAGAGGGAAGAAAGATCAAGGTAACCAAGGGATCTTTGATAGTGATCAAAGCAGCAATGAAGGATGGTCTCTATGAAATGATAGGAGACACAGACATCAAGGATCAAGCGGCAAGCTTGATGGCTGAGATGAATAAGGCAGTCTTTTGGCACAATCGCTTGGGACACATGAGCGAAAAAGGCCTGCAAGTTCTCAGCAAGGATGGTCTACTTGATGGTGACAAAGTAGAGAAACTTGATTTCTGCGAATGTTGCGTTCTTGGGAAGTAACATTGGGTCAGCTTCAACACCGGAGTGCACAATTCTAAGGGTATTCTTGACTACATTCATGTGGATCTGTGGGGACCAGCAAAAACACCGACACAAGGAGGTAATCGTTACTTTCTTTTTTTAATTGATGATTATTCTAGAAAAATTTGGGTTTATTTGCTTAAAAATAAATCAGATGCATTAAATAAATTTGTGGTGTGCAAAAAGTTGCTGGAGACTCAAACAGGTAGGGTAGTTAAGGTGTTAAAAATCGATAATGGCTTAGAATTTTTTAATAAGGATTTTGATAAATTCTGTGAGTTAAATGGGATTCTAAAACATAGAACGGTTATGAAAACCCCTCAGCAAAATGGAGTTGTTGAGAGGATGAATAGGACTCTTATGGAAAAGGTTAGGTGCATGTTAATTGGATCCGGTTTACCAAAATATTTTTGGGGGGAAGCTGTGTCTACTGCTGCATATTTGGTTAATAGATCACCCTCTAGGGCTTTAGACCTTAAGACTCCCGAGGAGATGTAAAGTGGGAAACCTCCTGAATTGAACAACCTTATAACTTTTGGATATGTTGCGTTTGCAAATCAAAAGGATGATAAACTTAGCCCAAGGTCTAGAAAATATGTGTTTCTAGGGTATAGTGTTTGGGTTAAGGGGTATAGGTTGTGGTCCTTAGAGCCAAAAGGAACAAAACTCATAATAAGTAGGGATGTCATTTTTAATGAGCACTGATTTCCCTATTTGGAGAAAACTAACCCTGTAGGGGATAGTGGGCAAACCAGCCCGATATTTGTGGAGCATAGCATCAAGAAAAATTCAGTTCAGGCAGAGCAAGGAAGGTATGAGGGTTTGGACCAGGTAGAGCCCATTGATGAAGGCCAAGCTCAAGACACTCATGAGGAGGCTGAACTAGAAAGGGATGATGCAGCAAGTCAGAATGACTATCAGCTCATAAGGGACTAGGAAAGGAGGGTGGTCAGACTACCTTTGAGATATAGTTTTACGGATGCTAATATAGTAACTCCTTATTCAGAAGGAGAGGTTGAACCAAAAACTTACATGGATGCCATGGAATGTAACGATTCGTCAAAATGGTAGCTAGCTATGGAAGAAGAAATAGATTCTTTGAGGAAGAACAACTCTTGGGAATTGGTGCCCAAACCAGAAAAATAGAGAGTTGTGGATGGTAAATGGATTTACAAGATCAAATAAGGGAACCCTCCGGGGGATGAAGTCCGGTATAATGCTAGGCTAGTGGCGAAGGGGTTCACACAAAGAGAAGGCATATATTTCACCGAAATATTCTCACCGGTTGTGAAGTACAAGATGATAAGGATAGTGTTAGCAATGGGGGTCCAATTTAATTGGGAAATCGAGCAAATGGATGTGAAGATAGTGTTTTTAAATGGAGAGCTTGATAAGACCATCTAAATGAAGAAACCCGAAGGCTATGAGGAAAGAAGGCCGGGAGATATGGTGTGCCAATTGAAGAAACCTCTCTATGGCCTGAAGCAATCACCTCGGCAATGGAATAAGAGGTTTGATTCCTTTCTAACTAGCTTGGGTTTCATGAGGACCTACTATGATTCGTGCTTATACTACAAGGAGCACAAGGTGGAGGAAATGGTGATTATCCTCATCTATGTCGATGATATGCTGTTGGTTAGTAACAGCAGGGAGAGGATAGAAGAATTGAAGTCTCAACTCAATTTGGAGTTTGAGATGAAGGATCTTGGCCATGCATAGAAGATCCTTGGGATGAGAATAATGTGGGAAAAAAAGAGAAACATATTGATGGTTTCTCAGACTTCCTACATAGAAAATATGATATCTAAGTTTTCTATGGAATATAACAAACCAGTGAAGGTTCCTCTTCCTGGTCATTTCAGGTTCTCCAGTGATCAATGTCTGAGATCGGATGAAGAAAAGAAGGAAATGGAAAAGTTCCCTTACTCTAGTGCAGCTGGATAAGTCATGTTCATGATGGTAAGCACTAAACCCGACATTGCTCATGCAATGAGTGTTCTCAGCAGGTTTATGAGTAATCCTGGAAAGAAGCATTGGCTTGGAATGAAGTGGTTGCTGAGGTACTTGAAAAGAAGCCCAGATGTGGGGCTGGTTTATGAGAAGAGGGGTAAGTCCATCTGTCTAGAGAGTTATGCTGATTCGGACTATGGAGCAGACTAGGATAAAAGAAGATCGATTACCTCATACATCTTTAACTTAAATGGATGTTGTATAAGTTAGAAGGCTCAGTTGTAGCTGGTGGTAGCTCTCTTAACAACTGAGGCTGAGTACATAGTGGCAATGGAAGCCATCAAGGAGGCTATGTGGTGCAAAGGGTTGTTGGAAGAGTTGAAGTTTCTGAAAGAGCAGGTGGTGGTGTATTCGGATAGCCAAAATGCGTTGCATTTGTGCAAGAATCCGGTGTTTTATGAGAGGACAAAGCATATGGATGTTCGGTATCATTTCATTCGGGAAAATGTTACGGAAGGATGCATTCATGTGGACAAGGTAGCCACGGAAGAAAATCCTACAGATTTAGGTACAAAAGTTTTACCTCTAAGTAAGTTCAATCATTGCCTTGGACTTCTTAGGATTGAAGTCGGTTGATATGGTGACTCAAGTTGAGTTTGGATACTGAGTTTTCTGCACAATGGGTTAGGGTTTAATCACTTAGACAAAGGTAGAGATTGTTGGGATTTGTCCAAGGATTAAACAGGAGAAGTTCAGCATCAGGCTTGGAGGTGTGCACCATGGCCAGCAGCAAGTCCAAGTGGTCAGCTCTCTGGGCCGCGCTATGGCCCAGCCTCCCTAAGCCATGATGCCCAGAAAGGATGAAGAATGGAGGAGTTCTGCCCCTGTGCGCGCCGCGGTGCCAGGCACACCTGGAACATGTTATTCAACCTTTTTTGAGATGGTGTGTAGAGGATGGTTAAAATGCACAGGTTCAATTAGACTCTTAGAGAACCTTGAGTCTTTGGTTCTCGAGATCTAAGGGTTGAGATTGATCTCAAAGATTGGATGAGGAAGTCATTACCCTAAATAAAGGGTTTTCTATTCACAAGTGAAAATCATCTCAAACACAAGACAATATAGAAGATCATCATACAAAAGAATTCAAGTGCAAGTGTGAGAGTGCAAAGACATAAAACACAATAGAGGCACTAGAATAGATCTCATTCAAGAGAGGCTGGTTGTTTAGAGAGAGAGTAGTATAGATTGGGGATTCAAGGGCTTTGTAATCGGAATTTTCTTGCAGAAAATTCCAGGGAAATACTAGTCCTTATCACTTTCTTTTCTCTTCTTTCGTTCTTCAAGAACAAGAGGATTCTTGAGGAGGTGTTGTTGTAATTGTAAGAACTCCATTGATTTAGTGCAAAGAGCTCGGAGGAGCTCACGGGGACGTAGGCACATTGCCGAACCTCGATAACAATTGCTTGTGTTCTCTTTCTTTGATTGGTTTGTTTATGTTCATTACAAATCATTCTAGACTTGGGTGTTTGGAAGATCACCACCTGGGCATCTTGAGGTGATTTCCAACACCTTTAAAATCAATTTTTCATCTTTTCTTCCTTCCAAAAATTTTATAAAAGTTATATAGAAATATAAAAATTTTATTTTCTTCCAATTGTTTTTTTAATTATTTTCGTCAGCTTCAGTCAATATTTTTCTTCAAATTTCAAAATTTTTCTTTACTTTCATCTGCGAAAATTTCTAACTTTTTTCAACAAAATTTTCAACATTATCTTTCAAAAATCATTTCAAATTAATACTAAATCTTTCATCGATGGATTATTTAATTCAATATAATATATATAAAATTACTTATTTACCCTTGTTTTATGAACATAAGTACTACCTTTTCTTAGCATATTCTTCAAAAAGTAACAACATATTGTTCTTAACATTATCCACCTTTCTCATGTATGTGTACACATTAATCCTCTTGTAACAATACTCAATAAATTGTAACTTGTAATGAGGATCAAGTATAGATCTTATAGATAGAAACACACTATAAGTATAACGACCCATCTAGGGTGAGCTCTCCCCGAGGCGGTGTCATCACATTTAAGATCCAAGCATGACACATATATGAAACAACTACCACATCATCATCTGAAAAATACTTACAAAATATTTTTCTCAACTCTTTTCAAAGGAGTTACAACACTTTCACATATAATAATTACAACATACTCAAATATTTACATAATGCATGAACATACATCTGTCTTTCTCAAAAAAAATTCTTTTTATTTATTTCTTATACTGTCTGAGGATGCCAACCATGCTAAACTTACCTAGTTTCTTACTCTGGTCTCAAAATAAGATATACTAGTCTTGCCTGGAACCTGAAATCATTTAATATTGAGGAGTGAGCTTCACAGGCTTAGTGAATTCAATTTACTAGAAGTACTTGATTTGTATACTTCTAGTCATAATTATATCTCAATCATAATCATAATTCAAAGATAATTATACATCTATCAATTCTCATACCATCATTTTTATCATTATATAAACATCATTTCAGATTTCATCTTATGTATTTAATCAATTTATAATTATCATTTGTAGTATCATTTTATAATCTTTTTATCATAATTACCTCATCATGAGATTCACAACATAATATAATCAATTTATGATTTTAATATTACATCTCTTTTCATTATTTGCTCATCATATTTGTCTCTTCATGAGACTCATAATCATATCATCATTTCACTTTCAAATTGGCGCTTTAGCATCTCAATAATATATATATAATAATAAATATGTATGCATCCACATCCTCATTTCATCATCGTTTCATTTCTTTCTTTCTCATCATTTCTTTTATTTCTTTTTATCATTTTATTTCACATTTCTCCATACTATCAATGTATGGGTCATTCATAACAATCTCCAGTATAACTTCTGGGAACGTCTTTCCACATGTCGACATGTTTTGTCCAGACCAATCATAGTTCTGGTCTTTCATCTATGCATATGACCATTAACAGGAAAGCAAGCATATCATAACATCATACAAATCAAAGTCATTTTCTTTCATGAAAACCTTCTTTTATCATATATATCATCTCTTCATATAATATCAACTTATTAATCATATAGTCTCAACTTATTCATTTCTCTTTTCAACATATTTTTCATCAATTTCTATCAATTTATCCCTTCAAGGATATAACTTCACCAATTTCTCATATATATTTATTTCAATCATATTATAATTCGTACTTCTATTAAATCATCAATTTCATACATATTTCATCAAATCAACATATTTATAATATATATTCAATAATTAATCCATGCTTTCATTCATTTTAAGTTTCATATACTTTTCATGTTTGTCTTGTTTACTAACAGTAAATTCAACTCTCCATGTAGCACTTAAAGCTACTCGTGGATCACCTCCTTTCTTTTCCTGTTCCTATCAACAATTTCTTCGGATTGCTTACCACCACCACCTAATCATAAAATACTCATTAATTTCTTTATCTTAAATTTTAATTTTTTTATACCCGATATCAGGTTAAATTTCATGTATGCATTTCATCTTTCTTAATTTCAAAGATTTCAATAAAACTCTTTTTCGTTTCAGCTTGAATTCAATTTCAAATCCACTTTTTAAGAAAGGTAAAAGAACAATATATCAAAATTGAAATCTTACAATGAAATTCATTAACTTTACCTTTTCAAAGCTTTTTCCGAGTTTTCTTGAAAATTCTTCCGTGAATCAATCCGTTCGTAAGACAATTATGAAATTCGTCAATTTCTAAGTGTTTTGAGAGCTTTTTCTAGAGAGAGTGATTTTTAGAGAGAGAAAATGAGTTTCAAAAGTACGGAAACTTATTTCAAACTTCAAAAATGTATTTATATCAAATTTTTTGATCTGACTGGTCGGCTTCCTGATTAACCAGTTCACCCTTTCAAAAATTATAAAATTGTCGTTTCCTTACCAGTTGGTTGTTAGTCGATCGGTTCACCACTAGTTGACCGATTGATCGATGGACTAGCCGATCGGTTAATTGATCGGCTCCTTTGCCAGTCGACAAGGCGATCGATCGATCTAGTAACCAACTTATCGTCATTCATCCAAATATTACAAAATTACCACTTCACACTACTGCCAACTGACCAGTCACCCTTACCAATTGACTAATTGGGTAACTAGTCGACTAATCCAAACCTTAAACTTTAAAAGAAAATTTTAACTTTCTTTAAAAAGTTTCAAACACTTTCCTTCAATCTTCCAAAAAAGTGTACTTCATTCTTTGTAAATTTTTTAACTTTTTCCAAATAAACTATTCAATATCTTTCTTCAGAAATATTGACTCTTAACTTGATTTTAATGATGTCAAAATAATATTGAATTGTACTAACCAATTTATTAAATGTTTAGAGTTGCAAAGATTTTGAATAAAGACAACCTATGAAGAAGTTTGAAGATCAAGAATAGAAGCTTCACATGTTATTGATAACATTGTAAATCTCTCTATAAATCTTCTAGCTATTAGTATGGCTCTATTTGATTAGAAAAACATTTTAGACAAATTCATTTTGATTGAGTTTTTAACTTTAAAACAAAATGAAAACGGAAAACTCTGTTTCAATTGATCCAGTCAATTGAATGAACCATTCAGTCGACTGAATGAAAGCAAGAAATTTCTTGCCTTTGATCGATTCGATTGAAGGATCTATTCAATCAACTGAATGAAAGATAAAAAATTCTAGCCTTCTGACCAAATCGACTGAATTGATCATTCAATTGACTGAATGCTTCTTACCGGAAGCTTGATCACTTGATTCAGTCGACGGAATCATGATCCAGTCGACTGAACGTTTGAATGCAATGGCTATTTTTTTAAAAGTAAGGGATCGTTCAGGGCATTAAATGCTCCAAACTTACCCCTCTTTGAGTCTAACAGCCATATGAGGCTTGGGCTATATAAACCCCTTTTAAATGAGTTGAACTAACTAACTAAGAACATTCGATTCATTCTTGAGATCATTTATTACTCATCAAAGATTTCAAAAAAATTCTTGAGCCATCTTAATAGCTTTGATCTTGAAAAAGATATACTCTTCATCTTGTAATGCATTAATCTATCTCTCTTGTACTCTTTAATCAATTTTAATCATTGTAAAGCGAAAGAGTTGGTGTAACTCTTCGAAGTGTTTAGGGGTTAAACACTTTCGTGTGCACTTCCTTGTGGAACAGGTCATTGTAGGATTTAGGCAACACCCGTTAAGTTGTTTGACTATTTTAGTGGAATACTTCAAATAGGTTCCTTGAAAAGAGTGGATGTAGGGTCGAAGAGATTCTGATATTTTCGAACCACTATAAACGGAGTTTGAATATTTTTTTCCTTTACTCCTTTAATTTCCAAAATTTTAATTGTTGTGTTTGCTTGATTTAATTAAGTTCTTAAAACTTGTTTGTTGTTTGCAAAAAGTTTTAAAACCCAATTCATCCCTTTTTGGGTTACACCTTAGTTTATAATTGGTATCAGAACTTTGTTCTCATTAATAGGCTTAAAATCCTTGAGTAGATTCTATGGCTAATAATTTTTATATTGCAGATCATTCTTATACTAGGTCTCCTTTGTTTAATGAAACAGAGTATAATTATTGGAAAAATAGGATAAAAATATTTGTTGAAGGCCAAGATTATAATTTGTGGAGAATCATTAAAGAAGTACCTAGAGTTCTTGTAAAAAGAGTCATAGTTAGTGAAACAATAGCGACATTGCCTAAACTTAAACATGAATTTGATGAAGATGATTGTAGGACGATGTCTTTAAATAGCGAAGCTACTAGCATTCAACATTATACTTTAGATATAAATGAATATAATAAATTTTCAGCATGCATTTCAACAAAATAAATCTAGCACAAACTCCAAGTAATATATGAAAGCATTAATGAAGTAAAAAATAAAAAATCTATATGCTAGTGTTTGAATATGAAGCTTTTAAGATGTCTCTGTAATACCCATATTTGTAAAATAAGGGTAAATAAGTAATTTAATAAATATGACATGGAATTTAAAATAAAGTCTATGTGGAAGGTTTATTAGTATTTGAATGTCTCAAAAGATTGAAAAAGTTTGGAGAAGACAAAAGGTGCAGGAGACAAAAAAATAAATAAATAAATCTCTGGACGTTACTATTTCAGAAGGCTCGAAAAAAAAAAAAAAGTAAACAATAAACATGGTAGCAGGTGGCAGCCACCTGCTGCCAACTAAATTGTTGAGTTCCAAGTGTATTTTGGGATCAATACATGCCTTCCAGCAAAGGCATTTCATGGAAGAGAATTAAGGGGGGCTGTAGATATTTTTAGAAAAAGCAAACTTTGGTTCATATATATATATATATATAGTGTAATCGTAAATGTGCTTAGCAGATTTCATAGTTCCTTTTAAAATTACTCATTTTCTTCAAATACTTGGAGACTGAAAGAAAAATTGAAAGAGCAAAATTTTGAAAGAGTTACGGTGAAATTTTATAGAAAATCACGGGAAGCTGTCAGAAAAATAGGAGGTAATAATGTAATGTTGTATTTTTGAATTTTTAGCATTTACGAAATTTTCGAAAGTTAAAGTGGGAATTTTCAAAGGGTATATTTTATGAAGAATTAAAGAAA
Source organism: Bretschneidera sinensis (assembly GCA_023935145.1). Taxonomy (NCBI): domain Eukaryota; kingdom Viridiplantae; phylum Streptophyta; class Magnoliopsida; order Brassicales; family Akaniaceae; genus Bretschneidera; species Bretschneidera sinensis. The sequence continues at coordinate 91,733,184 of CM043703.1, forward strand.
TAATTGGAAATTTAATACAAATATTATGTCAGGTGTTGATGAACAACCACCAGGGGAAATTCCGGAGAGGAACGGGAAAGGCAAAGAAGTGATCCACGGGTAGCTTTAAGTGCTATGTGGTGAGTTGGATTTACTTTAAGTAATCTAAATAAGAAAATCGAATATCTAGTAATAATATTAAAATAAATTGTTAGTTATGCTTTAGTGGTAGATAAAATTTAATTGATATGTAGGATATAAATTTTGGACATGTAGTAAATTATCAAGGAAGAAATAATATTTTTGGGAACAATAAGCAGATTTAATAATAAAAGTAATAAGTGAAATTCTTGATGAGCTATGGTTGATGTGTAATATAAATTATATGGAGATGAAATTTTGTGAATCTTAACAAGTTAAGATGGATGGTTTGATATGAATTATTATGAGGGGAATTTAGTGGAATTTTTGTAATAAGTTGAGGAAAGACATTATAGCTAATTTTAAATAATTGGAGTTCCTGTGTTGTTTATATTACTGTCCATATGCATGTTTCATATCATTGTTCATGTGTATATGCATTTAATAATATAACCGAAAGAACCGGGAAGGGGCCGGTCTAATGGATTAACCGTGACAGCCGGTATATGTTGGAATTAAAAGGGACACCGTGGCAACCGGTATATGCTGTAAAAAATTCTGTGACAACTGGGATAAGCTATAAAGAACCAGGAAGGGGCTGGTCTAAGATAATAACAACCTGTCGGCAGGTGGGGAGATGTCCCCATCATAATCATTAACGCATTGCATCTACTTTAATTATTGCTTGCATTTATTGAAATGCTTATGTGTGAGGTATTATGATAAATTTAATTATAGTTGGATTGGCCTCACAAAGAGATTGTTACAGTAAGAAAAAGATGTAGAAATATGATAAGATAGAAATTTATTAAATGTTTAGACATTATGCTATTATCCAGTTATAGGAGAAATTGGAATACTTTTAGTAAATTTAATTCACTAAACTTGTGAAGCTCACCCCTCATTGTACAATGATTTCAGGTAGCAACCATGACAAGTAGTCTGATGAGGTTAAGGGTCATATGGATTCATTCTCTGGAAGCCACGTACGTGTCAATATCCTCAGACTATTGAGAAAATGAAATAAATATTTTATTTGTAAATATTCATGCATTTTATATATTATGTGTAAATTAATATCGGATTTTTGTATCTCTACCGTTGAGGATTTAAATAAAAAATTTCAATTAGTATTTGTTGCATATATGTGTCATGCTGGGATTCTTAAAATGTGATGGCACCGTCCCGAGGGTGGCCAAATCGAGATGGGTCGTTACAATTTTGGTATCAGAGCATTAGGTTTAAGATTTTGTAGACTGCATGAGAACTTAAAAAGTGGAAGATCTAAATAAATTATATTTTAAGGAACAGTCTGAGGATGACACGTGGTCACGCTAGATCTAGAGTTAGAATTATCGATTTGAGAGGGCATGGTAGGCCCCAATGATTTTTGACAAGTCGAGGTTGAGTCTGAATTTATGGTTCCTAGAAGTGAACATGTTAATAGTATGATCGATATTGGTTATAGAATTAATATTAGTAAGGGTATGAGAGAATTTGAAGTTGAAAGAGATGGGCTAAGATAAGCTCTTGCACACGCTCTTAAGAAAATGAATGTAACAGATGATAAAACTTATAGCTTATAGCATAGACTTGATGAACAGGCCAGAGCGGTGCCTGAGTTTGTTAATCCAGTAATGGTACACTTTTAAAAATGGGGAAAAGTGAGTTTATGCATGAGATGCAGGGAGATTGTTAAATTGAATGCTTTGTTATTTAAAGGATCTATGAATCCTTTTAAGCCTGAGTGTTGGGAGAAACATAGAGAGAGATTTATTTGGTATTTTTACTAGTAACTGACAAGTAGATGGTTTCCTTTGCTTCTTTTGAGTTAGAAAGAGAAGTTTTGAAATGGTGGAAGGATATTCTTCCTAGGGTAAGTGCAGGTGTTGATAGACCCTTAACCTAGAATAGGAAGCTTCCTTGATAAATGCCTTCCTTAGACCATTGAGCCCAACAGGATATAGATTTTATTTATTTGAGGCAAATAAGTTAACTGTAACTCATTATAATAATAGATTTGTGGCTTTGACAGGGGGTATTGAAAATGATAGACCTAGAGGAGAAGAAGTGTAAGAATTTCATAGATAAACTATGTTTAAAGATTTGATCAAAACTATTTTACATAAGGCATATGAATTATGTCAGATTGGTGGATATAGCACTTCTGACTGAGAAGGATGTGATAGAATTTAGAGGAATGAGGAATTGGCAGAAGAAGTCTAGATTTGAGGAACCTAGAGGAGGTACCAGTATAAGTGTGCAAGGGGGGAGACCACCTAGAGGAGACATTCCTTGTCACAGGGAACTGAAGTACAGAGTCAAAGGTAAGCAGGATCTGCTACTTCTGTAGCTTAGACTACTATTGGTGGGACCCTTAGATTTGGGAGACAGATTATGAGAACTGAGAGTCATGGCAGAGGAAGTAAGTATGCCACCAAGAGAAAGTGGTAATCTGACGTATGATTGAGAGACAAAAGCTTGTCATAGATATATTTAGATAAGATATTTATCCTATAATTGTTCTAATTTGAGGTGCTTTATATATAGAAAAGGTGAACATATCAATGTTGGGTGATCTTAGTGCAACCCATTCTTTTGCATCCAGTATTCATATGAAGTCTATTGAAGTATGTATTAGTCATTTGATGCAAAAAAATTTCTATTAAAGTTTCCACTAGAGATAGAGTGATAAACATAAATGTTTATAAGGGTTGTGTGATTTGTTTCAGTGATAGAGAATGAGAAGCTAATTTATTATCTTTGAATATGATATAATTTCATTTAATTTTGAGAATGAATTGGTGGTCGACGTATTACACTTGGGTTGATTATTCCCGAAGGATGATAGTATTCAAGATATGGACATGAAGAGTTTAACTTTCAGGGAAAACATAAGATACTCTCGAGCTATCTTATTTTACTCTAACCACTAGGAGATGGTTGAAAAAGGGTTGTGAGGAGTATTTGGCATACATAATGGATTCTAGAAAGGAAAATAGGAAGTTAGAATAAATCTTAGTGATGAAAGGTTATTCTAATGTAATTTCTGATGAATTATCTAGGTTGCCTCCAAGTAGGGAGAGTTAATTCTCTATTGATGTGATATCATGATCATCACCTATATTTAATAGCACCTTATAGAATGACACCAGCTGAATTGAGAAAATTGAACATACCATTTTAAGAAATTCTTTGGATAAACAATTTATTTGACCTAAGGTATTTGGAGAGCCCCGGTGTGGTTCGTGAAGAAGGAAGATGGAACGATAAGAGAGTGTATAGACTACAAATAGTTGAATAAGAACAAATACCTTTTCCCAGGATAAATAAATTGTTGAGCAGTGCAAGGAGTGAGAGTGTCTTTTAAGATAAACCTGAGATTAGGTTATCACCATTTGAGGATAAAGAAGGAAGACATGCCTAAGACTGTTTTTAGGACACGTTATGGTTATAATCTTTTGGTGATGTCATGTGGATCAACTAATGTTCCAGAAACATTCATGGACTGAAGAAAATGAGTGTTCAAGCTATATCTTAACAAGTTTATGGTTATATTTGACTTTCTGATATATTCTAAAAAGGAAAAATAACGGGTGAAACATTAGACAGTGTGTTGGAGATTTTGAGGAAAGAGAAATTATATGTGAAGTTCTCAAAATGTGAGTTCTGGTTGAGCAAAATATCTTATTGGGGCATGTTGTGTCTGAAAATGGTATAACAATTGATCCACAAAAGATAGAGACAATATTGAGTTGGGAGAGACTAATTAATGTGATTGAGATTCGAATCTTCTTGAGGTTAGTTGGTTGTTATAGAAGACTCTTTTAAAAATTTTCTATTATTGAATTACTGTTGAATAGACTGACCAGGAAAGAGGTGAAAGTTGTATGATGAGGGAAGTGTGAGAAGAATTTCCAATTACTAAAAGAAAAATTGATTACAGCTCCAGTATTGGTGCTTCCTTCTGGTGATGAAGGATTGGTGGTGTATAGTGATGCATCCCATCAAGAGTTGGGATGCATGTTAATGCAACACGAGAAGGTAATGGTATGTGCTTCTAGGAAATTGAGAAATCATGAGAGAAATTACCCTACACATGATTTAGAGTTAGTTGCCATAGTTTTGCTTTGCGGATTTGCGAGAAATCATCTGTATAGAATTACTTATGAAACATTTACTGATCACAATAGTTTGACATATTTACCTACTTAGAGAGAGTTGAATTTGAGACAAAGAAGGTGTATGGAGTTGATTTGTGACTATGATTGTATAATTCACTATCATCTAGAAAAGACAAACGTGGTAGTTGATGAATCGAGTAGGAAAGCTACAAGAAGATTAACTGCTATTGATAGTCGTGATGTGAAATTAACGATAGATTTAAGAGAGATAAGAATGAAGTTGAACATCAGTGATAGAGGATCATGATCATCAAATATTGTTGTATAGTCATCCATAGTAAAATGATTATTAGAAATACAAGGTAGAGAAGAAAAGATAAATAAGATTGAGCAGGAAGTGCGTAGTAGAAAGTGACATGAGTTCAAAATTGAAATAATGATATTTTGGTATTGGGACATAGGATTTGTGTTCCCAATGATGCAGAATTAGGAAAAAGATACGGAATGAAGCACATGATAATGTATATTCGATGCAACCGAGTAACAATAAGATGTACAGAGGATTGAGACAGCATTACTGGTGGTTAGAATTAAAGAGGAATGTAGCTTAACATAATTCTAGATGTTTGGTTTGTCAGCGAGTGAAGTCAGAAAACAAACATCTGGGAGGTTTACTATAGTCTCTTCCTGCACCAGAATGACCATAGAAAAATGGGAGTATGGATTTTGTTTTTGGATTTTTCCATCACTAGAAAGGTCACGATATAGGGTAAGTGATAGTAGATAGACTTTTTAAGTCATTTCAATTTCTTCCAATTAAAACTAATTGAAGTCTTAAAAACATGGCTGAACAGTATGTAGCTAAGATTGTGAGGTTGTATGGAGTACTATTGAGAATAGCGTCAAATAGAGATGCTATAGTTACATATTGGTTTTGGAGAGGTTTTCAGAAAGCCATGGGTACGCAGTTACAATTTAGTACAACTCTTCATTTTCAACAGATGAGTAGACAAAGAATTATTAAAATACTAGAAGATATATTGAAAGCAAATGTGAGGAGTTTTCAGTATGTTGGAATGCCTACTTGTCATTGATTGAATTTTTTATTTTTTATAATCAACATCAAACTAGTATGGGGATGGCACTCTTCGAGGTTTTATATGGTAGAAGGTGTAGAACTCCAGTATACTAGGAAGAAGTTGAAGGGAGAAAAATGTATGGCCCAGAAATGATAGATTTGACTACTGAGAGGATTAAATTGGTTAGGGAGAACCTTAGAGTAGCTCGGAACAGACAAAAAGGATTCGCTGATAGAAGGAGACGACCTCTCGAGTTCCAAGTTGGTGATTGGGTATTTTTGAAGATATCTCCATGGAAGGGTGTGTTGAGGTTTAAAAAGAAGGAAAAGTTGAGCCCAAGATTGTGGGGCCATACAAGGTGATCGAGAGAATTAGACCAGTAGCGTATCATTGAAGTTACCTCCAGAATTAAAGCAATTACATAATGTGTTTCATGTGTCATTGCTGAGAAAGTACTTACATGATGACTCCCATAGTATCTCTAATCAGGCAATAGAAATTCAGGAAGATTTGACTTTTATGCTAGCACCAGTCAGAATTCTAAAAAGAAAGGAACATGTTTTGCACAATAAAATCATTTATTTGATTCAAGTATTATGGCGAAATAAGGGCGTCGAAGAAGTCACATGGGAGAATGAAGCAAGAATGAGGAAGGATTTCCCCCAACTCTTTTCTTGATTTTAGGTAAGGAAATTTCGAGGAAGAAATTTGTGTGAGGTGGGTAGAATTGTAATACCCGTATTTGTAAAATAAGGGTAAATAAGTAATTTAATAAATATGACATGGAATTTAAAATAAAGTCTATATGGAAGGTTTATTAGTATTTGAATGCCTCAAAAGATTGAAAAAGTTTGGAGAAGACAAAAGGTGAAGGAGACAAAAAAAAAAAAAAATCTTTGGACGTTACTGTTTCAGAAGGCAAAAAAGTATTAAAAAAAAAAAGTGAACAGTAAACATGGCAGCAGGTGGCAGCCACCTATTGCCAACTAAATTTTTGAGTTCCAAGTGTATTTTGGGATCAATACATGCCTTCCAGCAAAGGCATTTCGTGGAAGAGAATTAGGGGGGGCTGTAGATATTTTTAGAAAAAACAAACTTTGGTTCATATATATATACAATGTAATCGTAAATGTGCTTAGTAGGTTTCATAGTTCCTTTTAAAATTACTTGTTTTCTTCAAATACTTGGAGATTGAAAGAAAAATTGAAAGAGCAAAATTTTGAAGGAGTTACGGTGAAATTTTATAGAAAATCACGGGAAGCTGTTAGAAAAATAGAAGGTAATAACGTAATGTTCTATTTTTGAATTTTTAGCATTTCTGAAAGTTAAAGTGGGAATTTTCAAAGTGTTTAGTTTATGAAGAATTGAAGAAATAATTGGAAATTTAATACAAATATTATGTCAGGTGTTGACGAACAGCCACCAGGGGAAATTCCGGAGAGGAATGGGAAAGGCAAAGAAGTGATCTACAGGTAGCTTTAAGTGCTACGTGGTAAGTTGGATTTACTTTAAGTAATCTAAATAAGAAAATCAAATATCTAGTAATAATATTAAAATAAATTGTTAGTTATGCTTTAGTGGTAGATAAAATTTAATTGATATGTAGGATATAAATTTTGGACATGCAGTAAATTATCAAGGAAGAAATAATATTTTTTGGGAATAATAAGTAGATTTAATAATAAAAGTAATAAATGAAATTTTTGATGAGCTATGGTTGATGTGTAATATGAATTATGAGGAGATGAAATTTTGCGAATCTTGACAAGTTAAGATGGATGGTTTGATATGAATTATTATGAGGGGAATTTAGTGGAATTTTTGTAATAATTTGAGAAAAGACATGATAGCTAATTTTAAATAATTGGAGTTCCCGTGTTGTTTATATTACTGTCCATATGCATGTTTCATATTATTATTCATGTGCATATGCATTTAATAATATAACCGAAAGACCCGAGAAGGGGCTGGTCTAATGGAACAACCGTGACAGTCGATATATGCTGGAATTAAAAGGGACACCGTGGCAGCCGGTATATGCTGTAAATAAATTCTGTGAAAACCAGGATAAGCTGTAAAGAACCAGAAAGGGGCCGGTCTAAGATAATAATAACTTGTCAGCAGGTGGGGAGATGTCCCCATCATAATCATTCACACATTGCATCTGCTTTAATTATTGCTTGCATTTATTGAAATGCTGATGTGTGAGATATTATGATAAATTTAATTATAGTTGGATTGGCCTTACAAAGAGATTGTTACAGTAAGAAAAAGATATAGAAATATGATAAGATAGAAATTTATTAAATGTTTAGACATTATGCTATTATCCAGTTATAGGAGAAATTAGAATACTTTTAGTAAATTTAATTCACTAAGCTTATGAAGCTCACCCCTTATTGTACAATGATTTCAGGTAGCAACCAGGACAAGTAGTCTAGTGAGGTTAAGGGTCAGATGGATTCGTTCTCTGTAAGCCACGTACGTGTCAATATCCTCAGACTATTGAGAAAATGAAATAAATATTTTATTTGTAAATATTCATGCATTTTATATAATATGTGTAGATTAATATCGGATTTTGTATCTCAACTATTAAGGATTTAAATAAAAAATTTCTATTAGTATTTGTTGCATATATGTGTCGTGGTAGGATTCTCAAAATGTGATGACACCGTCCCGGGGGTGGCCAACCCGAGATGGGTCGTTACAGTCTCCTACCAAAACTATTTCGAAAATGTATTCTCGATTCACTAACATTATTACTTGTTTAAAGTTTCTTGGTAAGAATGTTAAGGAGTTTGATTTGACAAGGAAGATTCTTAGATCCTTACCACCAAATTGGAAATAAGAAAACGACCATTGTGGAAGCCAAAGACCTCGACAAGCTTGACGTCAAAACACTTCATGGGTCATTATTGACTCATGAGATGGAGGTCGAAAAAGTCAAAGTTGTTGAGCATGAAAAGAAAAAGAAGGTTATTGCCCTCAAAGCTACCTCAAGCAAACAAGTAGAAGAAAAAGAAGAAGAAAATGAAAGTAGAGAAGAAGATGGAAAGACAACTTTTATCACAAAAAGGTTTCATAAGTTCTTGAAGAAAATCAAGAAGCCTTACACAAAAGTTAACACAACCAAAAGGTAATCTATTATGTGCTTTGGTTGCAAGAAAATTGAGCACATCAAGGCAGATTCTCGTATAACAAAGAAACCGTACAAGAATTTCAAGAAGAAAGCTTTGGTTGCTACCACTTGGAGTGATGATGATGGGGACATCTTGGATAATGAGATTAACTACAAAGAGATTTCCAACCTTTGCTTGATGGCAATGGATGATGAAGATGAGGTAACTAATTCTTCACCTAGCAATGATGAAATGATTGATGCTATTAATGAATTGCATGATTAATTAAAGAATTTTGATTCTAGAAATGTTAATCTCACGAAGGAAGTTTCATCTTTCTCCAAAGAGATGGAAGCTCTAAAAGAAGAAAAAGAAAAACTTTCTTTAGAGCTTAAAAACGCATTACAACATTCTTTGAAAAATTAAAATACTGATTTAACAAGAAATTAATGGAGTTAAATAACACTATATCTAGGCTTGTAAATGAAAAAGAAAAGCTAGATGAAGTATTAGCTTGTCAAAGAATGAGTGGAGAAATATCCAGTTTGGGTTATTCTTTGTTGGGCAAGCAAAAATCAAATGAAACTATATTTGTAAAAGCAACATTTGTAGATCAATCCTCCACCTCCAAGGCTCCAAGTAATGCCAATAATGAACCTTTTAAAAATGCTAAAAGGCCTAATAATTCAAATGTCAATTCCTATGGTAGAAATTCACATGCTAATGCTAGGAAATGACACATCTAAGAAATATATGCTCATATGTATGCTCATACTAGAAATATAAATGTTAGATATGCACAATCAATAAATACGCATTCTAGGAATGCATATTCTATAAATAACTACCATTATTATCCTAGAAACAACATATATGCTTATAACTCTGATGTTGAAAAAAAAAATGTATTCTAGGAATGCTAGACATCCTTATCCTAGAAATTATTATGATTATCATTCTAGGATCATGGATTTTCCATATTTCTATAAATATAGAGCATCTTATAAGACTAAGAAAGTATGAGTTTCTAAAGGGTCTGTGTTTTCAAGGACTAACCCGAAAGGTCCCAAGACATTTTGGGTACATAAAAGCTCCATCGTATATCCTTATGTGATGTAGGTATGTCTCCACACAAAGGTAAAAGATGACCATTGTATCTTGATAGCAGATACTTAAAGCACATGATCGGTGATCGGAGTGTCTTTAAGGAGTAGACTCTAAGGGATGGGGGACACATCACTAATGGAGATGACACCAAGAAGAATATCATTGGACATGGTAAAGTGGATAAAAATTCTTCAACTATTGATCATGTTTTACTTGTGCAAGGATTTAAGCCTAATTTACTAAGTATTAGTCAATTTTGTGATAAAGGCAATTAAGTAATTTTTGAATCCTCTCACTGTCTAATAATGGACATTAAGAGTAACAAGATCAATTTTATTGGCCAAAGACATGAAAATGTCTCTCTAGTTGATCTAAAAAATTTACCTTCGGAAAATGAAAAATGTTTTGCCACTTGTAGTGAAAACTCGTGGTTATGGCATGTAGCAGGTGCATTGCATAACCCAAAGGGCATGCGACGGTAGGCGAATGTCCCAAAAGGACAGGTAAATGTTGTCTTCTCCTGATCTTCGGGGTCCATGGGGACCTGGTTATATCCAAAATAACCATCCAAAAAGCAATAATACTCATGCCCAGCCAAACGCTCCACCATCTGATCAATAAATGGGAGTGGAAAATGATCCTTCCTTATGGAAGCGTTCAGTTTACGGTAGTCTATACACACTCTCCACCTGGACTGAACACGAGTTGGCACCAACTCGTCGTCCTTATTCTTTACTACCATTAATCCAGCTCACTTGGGCACGACATGAATCAGGCTCACCCACTTGCTATCAGAGATGGGATAAATGATCCCTACATCTAACAGCTTAATTACTTCTGCCCTCACAACCTCTTGCATAGCTGGGTTGAGCCTTCTTTGTGGCTCCCTCGATGGCTTGGCATTCTCTTCCAAATGTATCTTGTGCATTACCAACGAGGGGCTGATTCCCTTAAAATCCTCAATGGTCCAGCCTATAGCTTCCTTGTGTTCTCTCAACATATCTAATAATTTCTCCTCTTGAGTCTCAACCAAATCTGAAGCTATAATCACAGGCAAAGACTCTGCTGGACCCAGGAACTTATACTAAAGATTGTCCGGTAAAGGTTTAAGTTCCTTCTTAAGAGGCTCAAGTTCTTCAGTCTCTTCCTTTTCACTACTCTCCATAGGAGCAGACTCTAAAATGGCATTTGCTTGCTCAAGTAACTTATCCAAATCCATATCCTCTCCAAACTGAGCAAAGCATGCCTCTAGGGGGTCCTCCATGCTTGATTCATCCACTGTATCTTCAATAATTTCCTCTATTAAGTATATATTTCTCACTTCAGTAAATTCCAGTGGTTGCTTAGTGATATCAAAAATATTCAACTCCATTGTCATATTTCCGAAGGAAATCTTCATCACCCCTATCCTACAATTGATTAGGGCGTTAGCCGTGGCTAAAAATGGTCGCCCTAGAATCACCAGTATCTGAATCCCTATATTCTGGACCAGCTCTGTATCTAGCACAATAAAATCCACGAGGAAATAAAACTGATCTACCTTTATCAAAACGTCCTCAACTACTCCCAGTGGTATTTTCACTGACCTGTCAACCAATTAAAGTGTTGTCGATGTGGGCTTCAATTCTCCTAATCCCAACTGCAAATAGACTGAATAGGGTAGAAGATTCACACTGGCTCCTAAATCCAATAGAGCCCTCTCAATCTGGCTGACTCCTATCATGCAAGAGATGGTAGGACACCCTGGGTCCTTATACTTGATTGGCAACCTGCACTGAAGGATTGAGCTAATCTGCTCGGTCAAAAATGCCTTCTTCAGGACATTCATCCTCCTATTGATAGTGATCAAGTCCTTTAAAAACTTGGCATATAATGGCACTTGCTCGATGGTGTCCAAAAGTGGAATATTGATTTGGACTCGCTTGAACACCTCAAGAATTTCTTCAAACTTCCCTCCTTTCTTGGGCGCTTATAATCTTTCAGGGTAAGGTGTTTTAGGTACAAACGACCTAGGAGGGTCATTCACAGTAGGAGTGGCTGTAGATGGCTCAGCATCTCTTTTCTCCTTGTTGCCACTTTCTTGTCTTTGCTGCATAGCAGGGCTCTCTTTTACTCGATTGTCCACTTGTCTCCCAGATCTTAATATGACAATCGATTGCACTTATTCTCCCCATGCGTAGAAGTTGATGAATTTCCAATCACAAATTGTCTCTTCGGGTTGGTCACGAGCTGACTGGGGAACTTTCCCTTTTCTCTTTCACCCAAGTGACTTGCGATTTGCCCTATTTGACTCTCTAGATTGGCAATCGCTTGGGTGTTTACTATTGTTGCACTCCTCACTTCGCTGATGGATTGGCCGGTCATCTTCATGAATTCCTTGAAGGTGTCCTCCAATGACTGTGAAACCGGCATTGGCGCTTGAGTGGGAGTATGGTAAGCAGATGCTGGTGCTGGATGGACTAAGCGACCATGACTTTGAATTGGTGGAGGCAATCCAGGAGGGTATTGATTGTGAGCATGATGAGGAGCTCATCCCTGATTCAGTGATTGGTTCTGCTTCCATGAAAAATTAGGGTGGTTCCGCCACCCTGGATTGTAAGTCTAAGAGTAGGATCCACCTGATTTCCTCCTATAGTCATTGAAAGCGTTTAAATGTTCCGTGGGACACTCGGCAAAAGCCAGCATTGATGGACAATTCTGTGCTAAATGCATAGGACTAGCATAGATGGAACAACAATCATCATTAATTGTATTGGCAGCATTAATGGACTTGCTCATAGTGAGAGCGTCAATTTTCTTGGTGAGAGCATCTATCTTTATCTTCAAATCAGTATCCTCCTTAATCTCATAGATGCCTCCTTTCTTAGGAGCACGAATGGACTTGTCCCGACAGCTTGAAAAATCCCACTGCTGCGAGTTGTCGGACAACTTATCCATTGCCTTGTATACTTCATCCCCTGTCAGACTTAAGAATGCCCCCCCATTCATAGACTCGATCATGCTACGGTTGGGATGAGTCAACCCTTGGTAGAAGAACTGAACAAGTCTCCACTTCTCATATCCATGTGGAGGGCATCTAATCAGTAACTCCTTAAAACGCTCCCAACTCTCAGAAAACTTCTCATCCTCCTCCTGAGTGAAAGAACTAATCTCCTTTCGGTACTCATTCACTCTAGACATTGAGAAAAATTTATTATAGAATTTACTCAGCAGATTTTCTCATAATGTAATAGACCCGGACGTGTTGGAATCCAACCATGCCCTAGCTCTATCATGAAAAGAAAAAGGGAAAAGTCTAAGATGGACTGACTCCTTAGAGAAGTTCTGGAACTTGAATGTGGCACAAATGTCTTTGAACTTCTTTACATGGCTGTAAGGATTTTCAAGATCTAAGCCATGAAATGAGGGTAGGAGTTGGATGACATGTGGCTTTAAATCAAAATGGGTAGCATTAGTGGGTGGCAACACGATGCAGGAAGATGAGTTAGTCGCAACTGGTGTGAACAAATCTCTCAGAGACGTGGTGGAGTCCATGTTCCACGCTCCAGGTTGCTCTTGGTTCCTCAAGTTTTCTCCCATCTCAATTGTCTCTTGTTCAGCAAGTGACTTCTTCTGTCTCCAAAGAGTTCTTTCTAAATCGGGATCTAAAGGTGTCAATTCAAAATCCAAGGATCTCCGACCAAGCATACACCAAACAGAAAATAGTAAAACAAACTAACTAGCAGAAGCAGCAAAATAAAATAAAACAGAAAGAAAAATAAAACAAAAATGCTAACTAAACTAGTAGAAAAATAAAATAAATATAGACGAAAATTTCGCAAACAAAAACAGTCCCCGGCAACGGCGCCAAAAACTTGTTGTGAGTTTTAAATTACTCGCAAGCGCACGAATCGTTTGCAATATAGTGTTGTGCAAGTGTGAGGTCGAATCCACAGGGAATGCGTTGTGAAAATAGCTTTTTATCTAAACTAACCTTATTTTAACCTAGTTCTGAATTGTGAATTATATTTTTGCAAAACAAATATAAACTAAACTAACTAAATTGATTTAATAGCTAATGATGAAAACACTAAGGTTTCAAAATCCACCCAACCAAAGTAAAGCATATGCATCCACCCAACCATGTTCTATATAAAAAAATAATCTATCTAACATTCCATGAATCCAACAAAAAACAACGAATATCCCAATTAAACCAAAAGCATCCAATGTATCCACTTTTAACAAATCACAAAGGAAATCCAATTTAATCGAAAAGGATTCGATGTATCCATCGGATGAAACACGCAGAATATCCAACAGAACAATTAAAAACTATCAATCGTAAGAATTTACTCAAACAATTGAAATAGAACATTTAAACTAAACATATCAGAATTGTATAAACATATCTGAAAATATAATGCTAAACAATGGCGAGGCTTCATCTTTAACCTTAGCTGAAGACTTTAGCCACCCATTATCATGAAACTAAATTTCACAATAAAAAGTGCTAAGCATTAAAAACTGGAAAAGAATTAAAACTGACTGTACATTGGGAGAAATTCCACAGGCTGTTGGGCAGCACTTCCCCTGGTGGTGGCAAAATCCCTTAGGAGATCTATTAGAATGCTAGTAGAAATCCACCAGACTGCACACTGAATAATGAGGTGGGATAGTGTTTATATAAGGGAATTCTCGGAGTACAATGAGCTGAAAATTCGATATGGGATACTGCCTCTTTGCGATCGATCGCAAGTTTGGTGCGATCGATCACAGCATGGTGCGATCCAATGCATATGGCATGCTGTAAGTGCTTCCTATCCGATGTGGGATGCGCGAGTCAACTGCAATCGATCGCAGCCTTGTTGCGCTCGAGCGCATCACAGTGTGCTGTAATATATATGCAGTATCAACTGTTTCCTTTCCAATGTGGGATGTGTGAGTCACTTGCGATCGATTGCAAGTCTGGTGCGCTCGAGCACAGGTGCGATTGATCTCATGTCATGTGCGCACGATCGCAGGTGTGATCGATCGCATGTCATGTGCGCTCGATCGCACTAAGCATCCTCAGCTTTTGCTCTTTAAGCCCTGAAGTTTCCACATTGCTTTATTTTATTCCAAAACCTATAAAAACACAGAAAATAGATAAAACAGCACAAAATAACATAATTAAGAACTCAACAAATGTAAACTAAGGGGCTAAAACATGTAATATTTAGCACTCATTAACTATGAAAAATCGCAACTATTTCCTCAAATTCTCTAATGTGCACATAGGGGTTTTCGTTTTCCAAGCCATGAAAAGTAGGGAGTAATTGTATCATCCCTATTTTAAAATCTTGATGGCGAGTGTTGGCTGGAAACATAATGTATCCTAGCAACATTTTCATTAGGGTTTTCAGCCATGTTAACAAAATTTTCTATATTTTCTGTTAGGTGTACACTAGGGTTTGATCTAAGCGAGGTCTCACTAACGAACGTGGAAGGGAAAGGTATTTCTAATTCAGGTCCCTTAATGAATCTCTCTCGCGAATCTCTCAGTCTAAACATACACCAACTGAGTTTTTAAATGTGATAAACAGAACACAACAAAATCAGTAAATCAAAACTAATAGAAAGAAACGATAGTACTGTCTTAGAGTTGAAAAACTTCTTTGTAAGTAAGTGCGTTTCCCCGGCAACGTCGCCAAAATTTGATTGTGCCCAAAGAGTAATGCGGTAGTTATAGCATGGCTTTGGGGTGTCGATTCCACAGGGAAACAAGTTAACTATAGAAGAAGATGTGAACCATAACACAAACGATAAAGATTTAATTGAGAAAATATGAACTTTTGGTAATGAAGTAATCGTGTAAAATAGATTGTAAAATATAATAGGGAGACAACAAGGATCCGGGAATCCTCCCTGGGTTCGTTATCCTATCACTAACTTGATTAAGTTATTTTTATCTCGGTTGCAAGTTTTACATCCCAAACTTGTAACCGGCAAGTATTCAATGAGCACATATATAAACCCTAATATGATTGTTATGAAATACTTCTTTGATTTTTGCACATATGATCTATCCTATAGGTTTATCAAGAAACGACAATATATCTTTATTGCAGTAATGGACAAACCTAAAGGCTAGATTTACTGGACTCAATTATACCCAAACAATCTTGACATAAGAGAAGCATGACTAAATTTATATCAAGGAAAAAGATACAATCACCGGAATAGATAAGGTCTTACAATTAGATAAAGAAGCAATGTTTTGACAATAAATTCTTATTACAACTGAATCAAATAAGGGAAGATAGGAATAATTACACCTAGGGATTCATCCCTTCACCTTGCTTGGAAGTTAGTTAGCCATGGTGTTCATGGCTAAACACTTTTATGGATGAGAGTTGCTGCCTTTCGTTTTCTGGGTTTTTCTCCACAACCAATATCTCCTTCTCTTAAACCCTAAGTGTCCTATTTATAGTACAAGGGCCCAAGTGTGTTCTTGGGTTTAATTTAATGTTTAAAACCCTAATTAAAGTCTAACTCTGAGATACAATCCCGTGTGCGCGCTGCAGTGCTGCTTGAGGAGCACTACGGTGCTAGGCATAACCTGGCTGGGCGAGCTTCTGGGTACCACAGTGCTGGTTGAGTAGCACCACAGTGCTGGCTGTTTGTTCATAATGAGGGAGTTTCTGGGCACCGCGGTGCTGACTTAGGAGCATCGTGGTGCTGGCTGTTTGCTGATTTTATTTATGCTTTGCCTCTCCGCAGCGACTCCTATGCTTCGTCGTGCATAGAACATTGGTGTTTTTAACAACGATCGCTTTTTCTTCTCTTTTCACTCAAAATACCTGAAAATACACTAGAATAAGTTAGTGGTCCAATAATATTACTTAAGAGTTATCAACAAATAAAAGTGCAATAAAGACCGAGAAGAATCATAAAATGCTAACAATTAAACATCGTTAAGATGCATTTTATGGCTCTTATCAAGATCATTTACATAAGGTAACCCAAAGGCTATGAGGAAGGAAGGCAGGGAGATTTGGTGTGCAAATTGAAGAAATATCTCGATGGCCTAAAGCAATCACCTCGACAATGGAATAAGAGGTTCGATTCCTTGGTAATCATCCTCATCTATGTCGATGATATGCTGTTGGTTGGTAGCAGTAGGGAGAGGATAAAAGAATTGAAGTCTCAACTTAGTTTAGAGTTTGAGATGAAGGATCTTAGCCATGCACAAAAGATCATTGGGATGAGTATAATCTGGGAAAGGCAGAGAAACAGATTGAAGGTTTTTCAGTCTTCCTACATAGAAAATATGATATCTAAGTTTTCTATGGAAGATAGCAAACTAGTGAAGGTTCCTTATGCTAGTTATTTCAAGTTCTTCAATGATCAATGTCCGAGATCGGATGAGGAGAAGAAGGAAATGGAAAAGGTCCCCTACTCTAGTGCAGTTGGATCAGTCATGTTCATGATGGTAAGCACTAGACCTGACATTGCTCATGCAATGAGTGTTCTCAATAGGTTTATGAGTAATCCTGGAAAGGAGCATTGGCTTGGGATGAAGTGATTGCTGAGGTACTTGAAGGGAAGCCCAAATGTGGGGCTAGTTTATGAGAAGAGGGCTAAGTCCATCTGTCTTGAAGGTTATGCGGATTCGGACTATGGAGCAGACCGGGATAAAAGAAGATCGATTACCTCCTACTTCTTTAACTTAAACGGATGTTGTATAAGTTGGAAGGCTCAATTACAGCCGGTGGTAGCACTCTCAATAACCGAGGCTGAGTACATAGCGGCTACGGAAGCCATAAATGAGGCTATATGGTGCAAAGGGTTTTTGGAAGAGTTAAAGGTCTTGAAAGAGCAGGTGGTGATGTATTCGGATAGCCAAAGTGCATTGCACTTGTGTAGGAATCCGGTGTTCCATGAGAGGACAAAGCATATGGATGTTCGGTATAATTTCATTCGGGAAAATGTTACAAAAGGATGTATTCATATGGACAAGGTGGCTAAGGAAGAAAATCCTGCAGATTTAGGTACCAAAGTTCTACCTCTAAGTAAGTTCAATCATTGCCTTAGACTTCTTAGGATTGGAGTCGGTTGATATGGTGACTCAAGTTGAGTTTGGATCCTGAGTTCTCTGCATAATAGGTTCAGGTTTAATCACTTAGACAAAGGTAAAGATTATTAGTATTTGTCTAAGGATTAAACATATTGAAGAATGAAGTTTCATCAGGCCTTGGCGCTTCACCCTAGGAGGTGTGCACCCTAGCGCCCAGCAAGGAGAAGTGTTTAGCCCTAAGTGTGCGCCGCACCCCAAGAAATTTTTGCCTGACCGCCCAGCAAGGAAGAGACTTCTACCCAGGTGTGCGTTGCACCTCAGGAAGGGTGTGCCGCGGCGCCCATAAGGTTGAGGTAGTGTGCCCTGGCTTGAGCCGCGGCCTGCCCTGTTCTGAGTAGCGATGCCAAGCACACCTGATGCTTCCTGATCAGCACTTTGGATTGATGCGTGAGGCTTTATCAAAATGCACAGGATCACTTAGACTTATTGAAGGGCTATGATTAATTGGTCCTCAAGATCAAAGGGTTGAGATTGTCTTCAAGATTGGTTCAAGAAGTGGTGCACTATATAAAGGGTCATCTAGCTTTAATCAAACATAAGTGTGAGACATTACATAACTTGTGAAAGTGAGATCAAGTGTAAGAGTGCAAAGACACAAAACATAAAAGAGATTCATTGTAGAGAGGTTGGTTGTTTAGAGAGAGAGCTGTATAGATTGGGGATTCAAGGGCTTGTAAGTGGAATTTTCTTAGGGAAAATTCCAGGGAAACACTAGTCCTTATCACTTTCTTGTTCTCTTCTTTCGTTCTTCAAGAACAAGAGGATTCTTGAAGATGAGTTATTGTAAATTGTAAGAACTCATTGATTTAGTGCAGAGAGCTCGGAGTAGCTCACGGGGACGTAGGCACATTGCTGAACCTCGATAACAATTGCTTGTGTTCTTTCTTTGATTGAGTTATTTCTGTTCATTACAAGTCATTCTAGACTTGGGTGTTTAGAAGATCACCACCTGGGCATCTTGAGGTGATTTCCAACTGACCTCTAGACCTCTTTGTGCACTGTTAGCTAAAGATGCTAAGTTTGAATGGACTGACAACTGTATGAAAGCTTTCAACACATTGAAGAACGTGCTCACCTCCATACCAATAATGATGGCACTTGATTGGAGTCTTCCATTTGAGCTATTGTGTGATGCTAGTGACTTTGCCTTGGGAGTTGTCTTAGGCCAAAGAATAAATAAGGTACCTCATGCTATTTATTATGCTTCTACAACTTTAAATGAAGCTCAACTAAATTATTCTGCTACTGAAAAATAATTGTTAGCTGTTATTTTTTCTTTAGAGAAGTTTAGATCATACCTAATTGGATTTAAGGTTATTGTTTTCACTGATCATGCTACTTTGAGATATTTGTTTTCTAAGAAAGATGCAAAGCCTAGGTTGATCAGATGGGTACTCCAATTGCAAGAGTTTGACTTGGAGATTAAAGACAAGAAGGGCAGTGAGAATATGGTTACCGATCACCTTTCTAGGCTACCTCATGAGGACGACAAAACTGAGCTACCTTTGAATGAGAATTTCCCTGATGAGCAATTGTTCGCATTAGAAGTAACACTCCCATGGTATGTTGATATTGTGAATTATATAACTGCTAAGGTTTTTTCTCCAGGTATGACCAGTCAAGAAAGGAATCGGTTGATATCTATGTCTCGACACTACCATTGGGATGACCCCTACCTATTCAAATTTTGTCCTGATCAAATCATCAGAAGGTGTGTCTTAGAGGAGGAGCATTTGAGCTTATTGCAACATTGTCATCAGTTTGCTTGTAGAGGACATTTTGGGACCAAGAGAATAGCTCTTAAGGTATTACAATCAGGTTTTTATTGGCCTAATTTGTTTAAAGATGCCTTTTCATTTTGCAGCTCATGTGATAGATGCCAGAAGACAGGTAACATCTCATCCCGAAATCAGATGCCCTTACAAAATATTCATGTAGTCGAGCTTTTTGATGTATGGGGTATGGATTTCATGGGTCCATTTCCTAACTCATATGGTTATTTATATACTTGTGGGTGTGGATTATGTGTCCAAATGGGTCGAGGCTATCCCCTCAAACACTAATGATCACAAAGTGGTTGTGAAGTTTCTATAGGAAAACATCTTTACTCGGTTTGGGACACCAAGAGCAATAATCAGTGATGGAGGCAGCCACTTCCATAATCAATCTTTTGCTGCCCTGATCAAGAAATATGGGATCACCTATAAAGTTGGCACTACATATCACCCTCAAACCAGTGGTCAAGTGGAGATACGTAACCGAGAGATCAAAAGCATCCTGGAGAGGACCGTGAATCCAAGTAGGAAGGATTGGTCTTTGCGCCTGAATAATGCCTTATGGGCTTATAGGACAGCTTACAAGAAACCAATTGGCATGTCTCCATACCGATTAGTTTTTGGGAAAACGTGTCATCTATCGGTGGAGTTAGAGCATCGAGTATATTGGGCTATAAAGTAATTCAATTTTGGCATGAAACAAACAGGTGAGAAGAGGAAGCTGCACTTAAATGAGCTGGAAGAATTAATGTATGATGCATATGAGAACACCAAGCTCTACAAAGAAAGGACCAAAGCCTATCACGATAAACAGCTGGTTAGGAAAAAGTTTCATGTGGGACAGAAAGTGTTGCTGTACAATTCACGATTAAGATTGTTCCCAAGAAACTCAAGTCTCGATGGTCTGGTCCTTATGTGGTAACCAAGGTCTTTTCTCATGGTGCTTTGGAAATCCATGGCTCCAACAACAATCAGACATTCATGGTGAATGAACACAGAGTTAAGTCATACCTTGAAATCAAATTGCTACCAAAAGATGAAGACTTGGCACTCCAATCTGTCTGGTATACAGCAACACCGAGAGCACTTGAGCCATATGAGGTGAACTTTAAGTGCCCCCTTCCAAGAGAGTAGCACTAAAGCTACTATAGAGAGCACTTAAGCAGTTCAGACTTTGATAAACGTATAGCTCAAGCACCTCTCTTGAGGTTAGTGGTACTGAGGCCACTAAGTATGGTACATTTTTATTTTTGTTTATTATTCTTCATTATTTTTAACTTTTTTCGTCTTTTCCTTAAGTAGTTTAGTGGTACAGGGCATTCTATCCTTGCGATCGAGCACATGTCACAATGCGCCCGAGCACAACCTTGCCATGCACCCAATGGCATGTGATCACATCCACATGCACACACATGCGCATAAGTGCAATCGAGCACACTCGAGACAAAGGGCCACGTGCTTATTTTAAAGACATTTTATTCCCTTAGGCATTTTCACTCTCACTGCTCTCAATCCTCTACGCACACACTCTCTACACTCACCACCACACGCTGCCACCATCCCCCACCTCTAGGTATGTTCATAACCCTATTTCACACCTCATAATCATACACGATCACAATCACACACGTTTTTTATTCTCCTTTTTACTAAACTATGCATACAACGTGTTCTTGTGTTCTTTGGATTGTTTTTGGTGGTTTGCAGGAGGTTGAAACCTTTTTGGAGTGTTGCCCCTCAACTGGTTTACACGTCGCACACCAACTGTTTGATAAAACTCCTGACTTAGTGCGCTCAAGCGCAAGAAGTCTGTGATCGAGCGCAGAGGCAGAGTGCGATTAAGCGCACTATACTGAGATAGAGCGCACCCCTGCTGTAGATTCTATCCAGCATGCCTAAACACGTTGCCTCCACATCTCGTACCTCAGGAAGCCGCACACAGTCTTCCAAGCCCAACTTTGAACAATGGGAGATCTTATTCGAAACCACATTCATCATTGATGACGATTTCAAAAACTTTAAAGCCTGGGCTGTCCAGGAATTCAAGTGTCGTGGTTTAAAGAGGCTATTCAAGCCTATCAGCTCTATTACCTACACCCGATTCGTGGTTCAGTTTTATGAGAACCTATCTTTCGACTGCAGTAAGCCGGGTGTCTTGTCCTCATCTGTTCAGGCCAAGTACAATGATGTGACATCTTCAGATATAGCTACAGCCCTCTGATGTAATGATGAATCTCCTCCTTAGGACACCTAGATAGATGAGTAGCCGAAATCCTTTTCCTTGTCCACCATTATTAAGGACATGTGTGCTGGGCAGTATGCCGATCGGCACAACAATGCTGGCAACAGGTCCAAGTTGCCTCCACAACTCTGGCTCGTGGATTCCATTCTTCAACGTAATGTGTGCCCATTGGGACACAAGACCCAAAGGCTTGACCAGTTCCTCTAGGCACTTTATTCATTTCATAGAGGCCACTAGTACTCCATCCCTGCTATCATTTGGAGTCAGATTCATGAGTTCTGGGACCACATCCATGCACACTAGGTCACCACTGCTAATGCATGGGGGCTCCCATTCCCATTCCTCCTCAGTTACCTTTTCAAGAAGAAGGGAATTAAGGGCTCCTCCATCGATGGACCAGTCAGGGAGCACCCATTCTTTGGGAAGAGTCAGTGGAGCAAGAGCCAGTTACACATGCTGAGAGGACTCTGAGGGCATGCACCTGCTGCTGAGAGAGTGGAGGATGATCCTATGGAGATCGAGGACCTAGCAGCTAGCCAGACATGGAAGGAGGACCATATTGACATGGGACCCACAGAGTACCAGCACATTCTTGAGGAGATGTCCTCCTTCCGGTATAAGATAGCTAATATTTGTCGAGAGGATTGGGAGGCTATGTGCCTAGTTCATCAACGCATAGATGGGTTGGAGGCACACTTTACAAGGTAGGAAGCGATGCTCCAAGTCATTGTAGATTGACTACCTCTCGCCCCTGGTGCCTTATCTTCCGCACTATCTGGAGACCATCAATGAGAGTGATGCACCATCTGGCTGAAGACGTAAAACTTAGTGCTCATAGGAGGCACCCCACAGCATATCTTTTTGTTTTTATTATTTTTCACATTTCTTGTTAGTGTTTATTTTTATGTTGACCTTTTTTTTTCTCATTACTGTTTAGTTTAGTATCTTTTGTTTTCTAGTATTACTTTCATTTTTCTTTTTCAGGGACAATGTGTGCATCACTTCAAGTTTAGAGGTGTGCTATGAGCTATGCCAGCCAGCTAGTTCTCCATCTCCCAGGTCAAATCTTTCCATTTATTCACACATTGGGGACAATGTGTAATTTAAATTTAGGGGTATAAGGGACACATTCACACACACCATGTCCCAGTTTTTTTTTATTATTATTATTGAAAAGATGAATGCATGTTTATATTTTCTGAAAATTTTGGTTAATCTAAACAAATATTGTGATAAGATTTCATCAGTAATCTTAAAATCTTGAACACATGGTCTAATTATAGAGTTTTAAAAGTTTAGTTACTTACTTTAAGGCATTTAAGAATTCACAAGTTTGATTTAATCTGACATGAGCACATTAGCACATAATTGTGTGGGGTATGACATGTAATTTTAATATGTATGTTTCCATGGTTTAACTATAACCAGATGACTTGTTAGATGAACACTTTGACATAGATAAATAGAAGAAAAAATTTATTGCACAAAAAGAGAAAAAAAATGCTCCTAATGATCATTAAATAAACTTTTCACTGAGTAACTGGACCTCTTGCCTCAGTAAGCAGTGAGTGTTCAAGTCAAAATGTGGGAATTTTACTCATACTGATCATTAAATAAACTTTTCACTAAGTAACTGGACCTCTTACCTTAGTAAGCAGTGAGTGTTCATGTCAAAAGGTAGGAATTTTGCTTGGCAACGTTAAGACCAGTTAGTTTCGTAGCCTTTTTTACTTGAGTTAGTAAGTCCTTAAGGGTGTCTTTACACCTAATGTCCTAAAACCATCTGGTTTGGGAGTCATTGACTAAACACTCGCTACATGGGTCAATTAGAAAGCTTAAGGGAACTAAACATGGCAAAAATCTCATAATAAAATAAAATAAGGAAATAAAACTATGCCATTTTTGTTCATCTTGATAGGAAATCGGTGAATCTTGACACACCGAAACACTACACATTGGAGTTATTTGGAAGCTTCATCGTTTATGTGCTAGTTCACCTTACACCAAGTCAGACTTGTAATGCCTTAGCCAGCCTCGTGTAAGTAATTAAATTTTAAAAACTCCTATTCATTGCGAAGATGAGTTTGTATTTTAAGTTTGCTCATTAAATGAATATCATGGTTTTGTGTGCAACCTAAATTTTCGGATACCATGAATGATGGATTTATTTTTGTGTTGATTGTTTTTCTATTTGTTTTTTTAGTTTCTTATTGCTAAGGGACTAGTAATATGTAAGTTTGGGGGTGTGATAAGTGCTTAAATACTCATATTTAAGCCACTTAATTTACATTTGTTAAGTTCCTAGTTGTCTTATTTCATGCTATTTTATATCTTTTCTGTGCTTTCTGTGTTTTCCTAGGTTATTGAAAAAAAATGGAGCATTATTTGGTTTGAAGAACAAAAACTGGAAGAACTAGAAACTGCACATAGTGCAATCGAGCACAGAAGTGTGCGATCGAGCGCACCAGCACTCGTGTGCACAAGAATTAGGCTCGAGCGCACCAGTGTGTGATCGAGCGCACATGTGCAGTAAAACGGCAGAACCTATTTTGGAAAGTAGGGTTTTGCAAGTTAAGGTTTCCAAGTGTACTTAAACCTTATAAATAGGCCTGTAAAACACAGAAACCGGATCTTCCTTTTAGTTTTAGTTTTTGGAGAAGATATTTGGAGAGGAGAATTAACAACTCTTCTAGCCAGTATTTTTTGGGTTTCTTGTTTCCTTTATTTTATTTATAAAGATGTTTAACATCATAACCATATGTAACTAACTTAATAATAGCGCTCGATTAAAGCCCTGATTTGTTTTTCCATATATGAATATTATTGCCTTTGCGATAGCTGTGTTATGATTCTTAACTTGATTAATGCCTATTTTATTGAATTCTTCATATGTGTTTGCTTGATCAACATATGCATGTGGTATGGATTAGTTAGTTAGATCAATTTGGATGACCGAGTCTTGGATTTGACAATAGTAACAAAAGAAATCCACGCTGGATTCTTGGGTTAATCAACATAGGAAACCGGGAGTATATAACATGCCCTAGGTCTTGTGTGTTTGTCGATTTTCACAGATAATATGCTCTCTTAAGGAACAACTTAGCATACACCATACTAAATCCCTTAAGAAAGAAAAGAGTTAGAGTATACACCATGCCTAACTCATTGCTTAGTAAAATCAATAGCTTAAGGAGTATACACCATGCCCTTAGGTTGACAATAGTAAGTATTCATAACATGACTAAAGCATTGGCACATTGTTTTATTGGGAAAATATGATTAGTAGTGGATATCAAAGCCCTATGTTTTTATCATTATCAATCCAAACTCAATACTTATTTCTATAATTTTATATTACGAATTTAATTTTAAATCGAACTTTACCAATCCCTATGGAGATGATCTCGCATTTTGCACACTAACTACTAAGTTGACCTTGTGCACTTGCAAGTAAAACCGTTCAATTATTTTCTTATTAATTTAGATAGATTTTTGCACGACAGCATAGGAGATTAGTAGATTAGTAGATCTCGCATTTTGCACACTATACTACTAAGTTGACCTTGGGAAAGGTACAACACTTGTATAAGGGTTAAGGAAATTATGCCTAGTAGATTAGTAGACTTTACATCTATTAGGTTCGAGAATTTCGACATTACACCATTATTTGAAAGGCTAGGGTGGACACAATTAGTCAAAATCCACGAAAAATACTATCATAGGATAATCCACCAATTTTACGCCAACCTAAAACAACCCTTACCCTCTACCCCTCGTTTTAAGACAATGGTCATGGGTAAGAAGTTTGTAGTTTTTGCTAATGTCTTGCTTAAGATTCTGGATTTGCCTACTAAATGAATTAAATGGTTAATAGATGGATGGCCCGAAGACTTTCACTATAAGGGTGCATGTAGGACTATCAAAGGGAACCCAGACTATAGTTATGGTATCCAGACCTACAGTACCTACACTGACCTACCCCTAGCTTCTAAGATGTTGAACTTCATCATCAACAGGATAATAAACCCTAGACTAGGTAGCAGGGTCAGTCTTTCTAAATTGGATATCTTACTCATTTACTTTCTTAAGACTAGGACTCCATACAACCTTTACCTTCTTATCATCAGTAATATGGTTGTTGGTCATGATAGCAATACTGGTGGTCTACCCTATGGCTTGCTCTTTACCCTTATCCTAAAACACTATGACATTCCCCTCCATGTGAATGAGTCTCAAGACCTTGATAAGCCTGAAGTGATAAATACATCTTCCCTAAAGAGGTTGGGGTGTGCATTTTGGGAAGGTTTTGTGGTCTCCAAACCTGGGAAGAACATCTGAATTGGTGGTTATGACCTTGAAGAAAAAGAAGTGGAATAGAGTGGTACTATGGGTATAAAACAGAGATCAGAAGGTCTTGGTAGCTTAGTAGGTAGTGGTTCTGAAGATGCAATCCATCAAGCCCTTTCCAGTCTCTAGTTGTCAGTCAATAGCATGCAACAATCCACTAATCTATAGCTTTAGACTTTAAAGTCCGAGATGAAATCAGTGTATATGAGTTGACTATCTTCAGGACTGAGACAGAGCGACCATTTGCGAAGTTCAGAGACCAACTTGATGATATATGAGACCAACTTGGTGATATACAAGACCAACTTCGCTACCGTGGCCATTCTCCTCCACCTAACTAGAAGCATTAGTACTTTTTCTCTATTGTCATTCTTGTTAACTCATGAACTCTTGCAAGTACATTTTAATTTTCATTCTCATGCATTTGAATGTTTGGGATTTTTCTCAGATGAGCTATTAATATTTAGATGGATATTTTGCTATTTTGAACTTCTATGTTTACATTTCTGGCATTGCTCGGGAGAACTTCATCTCTTTATTTTTAACTGATACTTTGTGTAGATGTTTGTTTTCTATTCACTTGCTTGTCTATGCTAGTTACTTCACATTTTCTATTCTCTGGATCTCCCTTTTGTGAT
This sequence comes from Bretschneidera sinensis, assembly GCA_023935145.1. Taxonomy (NCBI): domain Eukaryota; kingdom Viridiplantae; phylum Streptophyta; class Magnoliopsida; order Brassicales; family Akaniaceae; genus Bretschneidera; species Bretschneidera sinensis. Next base: position 91,759,836 of record CM043703.1, read on the forward strand.
GATGGGAAAAAGGGAGAGAAAAGTAAGAGTAGTTATGGAGAAAAATAGGAGTTTATGTGAAGTGTTTGCATAGATTAAGAGGGAGCTTTGCTCTTTAAATGCTTTATAGACTATGGTTGGGTTGTTTTGAACTTATGCATGAGTTTTTTATTGCAAAACCAGGGGAGACCCTATCAAAATTTTCATAAAAATCAAACACTTAGCTTTTAAAAGATTTTTTTCTCAATATAGTTTTCTCATCATTAAAAATTGGGAGATTTTTTACCCTTAATTCGATTTTAATAAGGAAAAAAACAATATTAAATTATGCTAATCAATTTATTAAGTATTTAGAGCTACAAAGATATTTGTACAAAGTCAACCTTTACTTGAAAAGCTAACTACTCAACCTAGGAAGAAGCTTGAAGATCAATAATAAAAACTTCAAAGGTTATTGATAAAATTGTGAATCTCTCTATCAATCTACTAGCTTTTAGTATGGCTCAATTTGATTATAAAGATATTTTATAAAAATTCATTTTGACTGGGTTTTTAACTTTAAAACAAAATGAAAACAGAAAACCCAGTTTCAAATGATCCAGTCGACTGAATGAAAGCAAGAAATTTCTTGCCTTTGATCGAGTTGACTGAAGGATCTATATAAACCTCTTTTAAATGAGCTGAACTAAGTAACCAAGAACATTTAATTCATTCTTGAGATAATTTATTACTCATCAAAGCTTTCAAAAACATTCTTGAGCCATCTTAATAGCTTTGATCTTGAAAGAGATATATTCTTCATCTTGTAATGCATTAATTTATATCTCTCTTGTACTCTTCAATCAGTTTTAATCATTGTAAAGAGAAAGAGTTGGTGCAACTCTTAGAAGTGTTTAGGTGTTAAACACTTTCATGTGCACTTCCTCATGGAAGAGATCATTGTAAGATTTGGGTAACACCCGTGAAGTTTCTTTACTATTTTAGTGGAATACTTCAAGGAGGTTCCTTGTAGAGAGTGAATGTTGAGTCAAAGAGATTCTGATATTGCTGAACCACTATAAACGGAGTTTAAATATTTTCTTCCTTTACTCCTTTAATTTTCTATATTTTAACTGTTGTGTTTGCATGAGTTAATTAAATGCTTAAAATTTGTTTGTTGTTTGCAAAAAGTTTTAAAACCCAATTCACCGTCCCCCCCCCCCCCCCCTCTTGGGTTATATCTTGGTTTACAATTGGTATCAGAGTCCCGTTCTCATTAATAGGCTTAAAATCCTTGAGTAGATCTTATGATTAATAATTGTTATACTGAAGTTCACTCTTATACTAGGCCTCTTTTGTTCAATGAAACAAATTATAATTATTGGGAAAATATGATGAAAATCTTTGTTGAAGACCAAGATTATAATTTGTGGGGATTCATTAAAAAAGGACCTAGGGTTCGTGTAAAAAGAGTCATAGTTGGTGAAACAGTAACTACATTGCCTAAACTTAAATATGAATTTGATGAAGATGATTATAGGATGATGTCTTTAAATAGTGGAGCGACTAGCATTCTACATTGTGCTTTAGACATAAATGAATAAAATAGAATTTTAGCATGTGTTTCAGCAAAATAAATCTAGGACAAACTCCAAGTAACATATGAAAGCACTAGTGAAGTAAAAAAAATATAAAAAAAATTTATATGCTAGTGTCCAAATATGAAGCTTTTAAGATGTCTCCTACCGAAACAATTTCTGAATTGTATTCTCGATTCACTAACATTATTAATGGTTTAAAGCTTCTTAGTAGGAATATTGAGGAGTTTGAGTTGACAAGGAAGATTTTTAGATCCTTACCACCAAATTGGGAATCTAAGAAAACAAGCATTGTAGAAATCAAAGACCTCGCCAAGCTCGACGTTGAAATGATTCTTGGGTCATTATTGACTCATGAGATGCAGGCCCTGAATGTCAAAGTTATTAAGGATGATAAAAAGAAGAAGGTTATTGCCCTCAAAGCTACCTCAAGCAAACAAGTAGAAGAAGAAGAAGAAACTGAAAATATGGACGAAGATGGAGAGATGACTCTCATCACAAAAAGGATTCACCAGTTTTTAAAGAAAAGTAAGAAGTCTGACACAAAGGACAGCACAGCCAAAAGGGAACCTATTGTGTGCATTGGTTGCAAGAAAACTAAGCACATCAAGATGGATTGTCGTACAACAAAGAAACTGTAACTTCAAGAAGAAAGCCTTTGTTGCTACCACTTGAAGTGATGATGATGAGGATATCTTGGATTGTGAGATTAACTACAAAAAGATTTCCAACATTTGTTTTATAGCAATCGATGATGAAGATGAGGTAACCAATTCTTCCCTTGGCAATGATATTGATAATAGTAATGATAAAATGATTAATGCTATTAATGAATTGCATGATGAATTAAAGAATTTTGATTCTAGAAATGTTGCTCTCAAGAAAGAAGTTTCATCTTCTCTAAAGAGGGAATCTCTAAAAGAAGAAAAATAAAAACTTTCTTTAGAGCTTAAAAACTCCTCACAAGATTCTTTGAAAAATAAAAATGCTGATTTGAAAAAGAAAGTGATGGAGAAAAGAAAAGCTTGATGAAGTGTTAGCTTGTCAAAGAATTAATGTAGAAAAATCTTGTTTGGGTTATTCTTTATAGGACAAGCAAAAATCAAATGAAACTAAATTTGTTAAAGCAACATGTATAGATAAATCCTCCACCTCCAAGGCTCCTAGTAATGCCAATAATGAACCTTTGAAAAATGTTAAAAAGCCTAAGAATTCAAATGTAAATTCCTATGGTAGAAATTCACATGCTAATGCTAGGAGTAGACATCCAAGAAATGCTTATGCTCATATGTATGCTCATCGTAGAAATATAATTTCTAGGTATGCACATTCAATAAATACACATGCTAAGAATACATATCCTAGAAATAATTATCATTTTTTTCTCTAGAAACAACATGTATGCTCATAACTCTAATGATGCAAAAAACATGTATTCTAGGAATGCTATATATCCTTATCTAATAAATGATAGATTTACATATTCTAGATATCCTAAAAATTATTATGATTATCATTCTAGGATCATGCATCTTCAATATTTCTATGATTATGGAGGATCTTATAAAACTAAGAAAGTATGGGTTTTTAAAGGATCCATATTTTCAAGGACTAACCTGAAACTGACCTAAGATATTTTGGGTACCTAAAAGCTCCACCATATATCCTTGTGTGATGTAGGTATGTCTCCACACAAAGGTAGGAGGTGACCATTATACCTTGATAGCAAATGCACAAAAAACATGACTGGTAATCAAAGCGTCTTTAAGTAGTTGACTCTAAAGGATGGCGAACACATCACCAATGGGGATGACACTAAGATGAATATCATTAGACATGGTAAAGTGGGTAAAAATTCTTCAACTACTGATCATGTTTTACTTGTGCAAGGCCTTAAGTCTAATTTACTAAGTATTAGTCAATTATGTGATAAAAACAATAAAATAATTTTTTAATCCTCTGATTGTCTTATGATGAAATTCAAGAGTAACAAGATCAAGTTTGATGGCCAAAGACATGAAAATATCTATCTAGTTGATCTAAAAACTTTTCCTTCAGAAAATGGAATTTTTTTTTAACTTTTAGTGAAAACTCATAGTTATGGCATAGAAGCTTGACAACGTGAGCATGGATTCGATCAAAGTTCTTTCTAGAAAAGATTTAGTAATTGGTATTCCCAAAATCAAATTTGAAAATGACAGTTTGTGATGTTTATCAAATGGGAAAAAAAAGAGTTTCTTTTAAATTCAAAAATGTATTTTGAACATCTAGACCTATAAAGCTTTTGCATATAGACTTATTTGGTCCAATAAGCACTATTAGTCTAGGTGGCCATCAATATGCTATTGTTATTGTAGATGACTATTCTAGATATACCTTTGTTATTTTATTGCTTATAAGAAGGAAGCTTATAGAGGTTTTGTAAACTTTTGTAAAAAGATTCAAAATGAAAAAAAATATATATATTATTATTTCAAGTATAAAAAGTGATCATGGAAAAGAATTTGAAAACAAAAAAATTTCAAAATATTGTGATGATTATAATATTAACCACAATTTTTCAGCTCCTAGAACTCTCCAACAGAATTTCGTTTTTGAAAGGAAAATAGAGTTTAAAAGAATTTTCTAGAACTATGCTTTCTGAAAATAACTTGCCAAAATACTTTTGGGCGGAAGACATAAATACCTCATGTTATGTTTTAAATAGAATTGTAATTATGCTTATGCTTAATAAAACTCCATATGAACTATGGAATGATAGAAAGCCTAATATTTCTTATTTTCGCACTTTTGGTTGCAGATACTTCATCCTAAATAATAATAATGTTAACTTAGGTAAATTTCATTCCAAGATCGATGAAGAAATCTTCTTAGGTTATTTAACCTCTAGTAAAGCTTATAGAGTCTTTAACAAAAGAACTCTAGTGATTGAAGAATCCATTCATATTGCTTTTGATGAATCTTACCCTACTTGTAGTAGAATACTTTCTCTTAATGATGATGTAGGTTTTATGCCAAGAATAGATGACACCACTCCCATTGTTGACCCCAAGGAGAATCAACTTCAAATATCTCAAGGGTAAAATGATCCTAGACTTGATCAACCTTCAATAAGTTAACAAGTGGATGATCTTCCTAAAGATTGAAAATATGTGAATTATCACCTAGTTGATCAAATGATGTCCTCTACGAGAAATGTAAGTAATTATGTTGTTTTCTTATCTCAAGAAGAACCTAAGACTTTTAGTGAAGCTGAAAATGATGATAATTGGATAAATTCTATGCAAAAAGAATTAAATCAATTTGAAAGAAATAAATTTTGGACCTTAGTTCCTAGACCTAAGGATCATTCCAAAATTGGAACTAAATAGGTGTTTAAAAATAAAATGGATGAAAATAGAACAATAACTAGGAACAAAGCTAGACTGGTAGCTAAAAAGTTATAATTAAGAAGAATGAATTGATTTTGATGAAACATATGCTTCCATAGCTAGATTAGAAGCTAATTGTATATTTTTTGCATTACTATGTTTTAAGAACTTCAAATTATTTCAAATGGATGTAAAAAATACATTTTTAAATGGTTTTATTGAAGAATAGGTCTATATTGAACAACCTATTGGTTTTGAAGATCTTAACCTTCTAAACAATGTTTATAAGCTTTTGAAAGCTCTTTATAAGTTGAAGCAAGCTCAAAGAGCATGGTATAAAAGGTTAAGTAAGTTTTTGCTTAATAATGGTTTTACAAGAGGAAAAATAGACACCAATATTTTTACAAAAACTAATAAGCATGACACTTTTTTTGTTCAAATATATGTTGATGATATCATATTTGGTGCCTCTAATGAGTCCATGTGCCAAAACTTTGCTAAGTGTATGTAATGTGAGTTTAAGATGAGCATGATGGGATAGCTCAACTACTTCCTTGGACTTTAAATCAAACAAACAAAGGGAATGATCTTCATCAACCAATCCAAGTACACAAAAGACTTGTTAAAGTGGTTTGGAATGAAGAATTCAAAATCAATTGGGACTCTCTTGAGCACCTCAACAAATCTTGATTTGGATAAAAGAGGTAAAAGTGTTAATACTAAGATGCATAGAAGCATGGTAGGGGTTTTACTCTATTTAACTGCTAGTATACCTGATGTTATATTTAGTGTATATATGTGTGTTAGATTTCAAGCTAATCCTAAAGAATCTCACATTGTTACAATAAAAATAATTTTAAGGTATTTACATGGTACTCAAAATCTATGATTATGGTATTCTAGAAAATCTCATTTTTATTTAGTTAGGTACTCAGATGCTAATTTTGCTGGTTTTCAGTTAGATAGAAAAAGTACAAGTGGAGCATGCCAATTTCTAAATGCTATGTTAACTTCTTGGTTTTCAAAGAAAAAAATTTAGTTGCACTATCAACCGTCGAATCGAAATATGTGGTCGTCGATAATTGTTGTGCACAAGTTTTATAAATAAAATAGAAACTAGAAGATTTTGATATTCGTTTTAAAAATATTCCAATTTTGTGTGATAGCACTAGTGCTATCAATCTAATTAAAAATCCAATTCAGCATTCTAGAACCAAACACATTAAGATTAGACATCACTTTATAAGAGATCATGCTCAAAAAGATGATATCAAACTTGAATTCATTCCTATAGAAGATCAAATTTCTGATATCCTTACTAAACCTTTGAATGAAGATAACTTTTGTAAAATTAGAATGCTGATGGGAATGAAAAAATTTGAATGTTTATGTGTTTGATTACATTTTCATTCATTATTTGAATATATGACATTAATTGAATAAGCATTAATTCTCATTTGATGTTTCCCTCACTTAAAAATGGCTTAAAGTAATATATATTTGCAATTTTTCAACTAGGAGTTCAAGTTTTCTGCTTGATTAAGTCGAATGAATCATCTATTAAATCGACTGAATCATCTATTAAATCGACTGAATAACTTGCGAGACAACCCCTAACTTTTTTTCTCTCATTAAGTTGACTTAATTATTATCCAGTCAACTGAATGAACTCATACAGTCAACTGAATGAACATGTTTTTCCATACTGATTCAGTAGTATGAAGAAAAACTTAGTGGACTGAACCACGATTCTATCAATACAACCCTTCATCTTTAAAACTTCATTTTCTCCAAATATGAAAAGTTCTTTAACTGTTTCCACTTCTCTCTTTAGAGATACTTCACTTTCTTGTCAAAACCATCTAAGTTCCTCCATATAAACTTAAAATTACCCATTAAAACATTCAGATTCATGAATTTTTCTCTCGAACAATGTTTGAATGATAATGTTTAAAGAAGCCTTATCCTGGGGGAGATAATCCTACCTCAAGGAAATGAAAAGCTTCTCAAGAAGCCAAAGGAAAGGCTAAATAAGGAGACATGAGCAAGACAAATCGAGATGATTTGGATGCCTTGAGTTTTTGAAGTGCAAACGCTAAGGAAAGGTATGACACTTGTATAAGGGTTAAGAAAATTATGCCTAGTAGATTAGTACACTTTACATTTATTAGGTTTGGGAATTTCTACATTAAGCCCTTGTTTGATAAGTTGGGGTGGACAGCATTAGTCAAAATCCACAAAAAAAATACTATCCTAGGCTACTCCACAAATTTTACACCAACCTAAAACAACCCTTACCCTCTGCCCTTCGTTTTATGACAATGGTCATGGGTAAGTAGTTTGTGGTTTCTGCTGGTGTCTTGCTTAAGATTCTGGATCTACCTACTAAAGGGATTAAATGGATAAAAGATGGATGGCTCAAAGACTTTGACTATGAGGGTGCATGTAGAACTGTCAAAGGGATCCCATACTACAGTTATAGTATCCAGATCTAAAATACCTACACTGACCTACCCTTAGATTCTAGGATATTGAACCTCATCTTAAACTGGACAATAAACCCGAGACTTGGTAGTAGGTTCAGTCCTTCTAAATTGGATATCTTACTCATTTATTTCTTTAAGATTTGGACTCCATACAACCTTTACCTCTTATCATCAGTAATATGTTTGTTGATCATGATAGTAACACTGGTGGTCTACCCTATGGCATGCTCATTACCTTTATCCTAAAACACTCTGATGTTTCCCTCCCTGAGAATAAGTCTCAAGAACTTGATCAGCCTGATGTGATAAATGCATCTTCCCTAAAGAGGATGGGGTGTGCATTTAGGGAAGGTTTTTTGGTCTCCAAATCTAAGAAGAACATCTGAATTGGTGGTGAGGCCCTTGAATAAAAGGAAGAGTAAAAAGGTGTTCCTATGGGTACAAAGTAGAGATCAACAAGTATAGGTAACTCAGCAAGTAGTGGTTCTCAAGATGCAATCCTTAAAACCTTTACCAGTCTCCAGTTATTAGTCAACAACATGCAGTAATCCACTGGTCCAAGATGATATAGTGTATGATGAGCTGACTGTCTTCAGGACTGAGACAGAGGGATCCTTTGCATAGTTGAGAGACCAACTTGGTGATATATTAGACCAGCTTGGTGATATACGAGACCAGCTTCGCTATTGTACCCTTCTCCTCCACTTGACTGGTAGCACTGGTATATGTTCTCTGTTGTTATTCTTTTTAACTTCTGAACTCTTTGAAGTACATTTTAATTTTCATTCTCATTCATTTTGGATATTATCATACATTTGGATGTTTAGAATTTTGCTCATATGAGCTGTTAATATTTAGATGGATATTTTGCTATTTTGAGCTTCTATGTTTACATTTTTAGCTTTGCTTGAGAGAGTTTTGTCTCTTTATTATTATATTAAACTTTGTTTGCTATTCACCTACTTGTCTATGGTAGTTACTTTACATTTTCTATTCTTTGGATCTCCCTTTTTGTGATGATGGCGAAAATGGAGAAAAGAATATGAGTGGTTATAGGGAAAAATAGTAGTTTATGTGAAGTGTAGGCATGGATTAAGGGGGAGCTTTGCTCCTTAAATTATTTGAATGCTTTATAAACTGCGGTTACGTTGTTTTGAAATTATACATGATGTTTTTCTTGCAAAAACATAGGAGACTATCAAAATTTTCATAAAAATCAAGCACTTAGCTTTTAAAAGCCTTTTTGTCAAAATAGTTTTGTCATCATAAAAAATGGGGAGATTATTGACCCTTAACTTAATTTTAATAATGAGAAACCAATATTAAATTGTGCTAACCAATTTATTAAGTGTTTAAAGCTATAAAGATATTTTTACAAAGACAGCATGTACTTGAAAAGCCAAGTACTCAACCTAAGAAGACACTTGAAGATCAAGAGTAGAAGCTTCAAAGGTTATTAATAACATTGTAAATCTCTCTATCAATCTTCTAACTTTAACTATGGCTCAATTTGGTTATAAAAACATTTTAGACAAATTCATTTTAATTGGGTTTTTAACTTTAAAACAAAATGGAAACAAAAACTTTGTTTCAACCAAAATGAAAGCAAAAACTTTCTTGCCTTTGATCCAGTCGATTGAATGATCTATTTAGTCAACTGATAAATGACAGAAACTTTGGGCCTTATGATCTATTCGACTGAATGGATCATTTAGTTGACTGAATGCCTCTTACCTAAAGCTTTATCACTTGATTCCAATCGACTGAACGTCTGAATGTAACAGCTATTTTTTTTAAAAAGTAAGACGCCACTTAGAGCATTAAATGCTCTAAATTGCCTTCTCTTTGAGTTTAACAGCCATATGAAGCTTGGGCTATATAAACTCCTTTTAAATAAGCTGAACTAACTAACTAAGAAAATTCAATTCATTCTAAAGCTCATTTATTACTCATCGAAGCTTTCAAAAATATTCTTGAGTCATCTTAATAACTTTGATCTTGAGATAGAGATACAATTCATCTTGTAATGCATTAATTTCTATCTCTCTTGCACTCTTCAATCAATTCCAATCATTGTAAAGAGAAAGAGTTTGTGTAACTCTTAGAGTTGTTTAAGCACTTTCAAGTGCACTTCGTTATGGAGGAGATCATTATAAAGTTTAGGCAACACCCATGAAGTTTCTTGACTATTTTAGTTGAATGCTTTAAGGAGGTTCCTTGAAGAGAGTGGATGTAGGGTCGGAGAGATTCTGATATTTCCAAACCACTATAAATAGCGTTTGTATATTATCTTCCTTTACACCTTTAATTTTTAGTATTTTAATTGTTGTGTTTGGTCGAGTTAATTAAGTGCTTAAAAGTTGTTTGCTGCTTGCAAAAAGATTTTAAAACCCAATTCAACCCTCTTTTGGGTTACACCTTGGTTTATAAGAAATTATTTCAAATTCAACTTTCTTTTCATGTGTACGCATATTAATTCTATATATATGAAATTACTTTTTTACCCTTCGATCAAGGGTACGGGTATTACAATTCTACCCACCATAAAAAAAAATTTGCCCTCGAAATTTTCTTACCTATCTCATAAAACAGCTGGGGATAATCCTTTATCATACTCGTCTCATATTCCCACGTAATCTCTTCAATATCTCTATTCCACCACAATATTTGAACTAAGAGAATGATTTAATTATGCAAGACTTGTTGTTTTGTGTCTAAAATTCTAACTGAAACTTGCACAAAAGTTAAATTTTCCTGAAGATCTACAGCTTGACTTGGAATTGAATGATTTAAAACCTGTCAATCACATGAATTATAAACAGAAAGAAACTAAGACAAGATATACCCAAGTTCACCCCATAATAAGGCTACGTCTTGTCAAAAGTTTCACTATTATCAACCTCACAAATCTCTCGTTACAATGTGTGCTCAGTATATAGAGAGTATTTATAAGCAACATAAGACGCCCTAATTAGGGTTTTCACCCTGCTGCAAAACCACGGCTATTCATGAGCCCAATCCCAAACCGTCAAGCAAAAAATAAGACCAAAACATGTACAAGACTTGAAATTTTCAAGGGTGTTGTCCCCTAACCCTCGTCTATTCACCGGGAGCAGGACCCCGCCCACTCACTGGTGAGCAGGACCCCTTCATGGTCGTCAGAGGTTATACAGATCTGGACCCATGAAGTATGCACCAACTCTAACAAGAATATTATGGATTCATCATATAACTACTTTCAAAAAATCAACACATAAAAAACAATATGTAATTGCTTCAATTCTATAGGTAAATCCAGTCTATAAGCCACTAGCCCAACTCTCTCAATAATTTTATAAGGTCTCACATACCTCGGACTCAACTTTTCTTTCTTCTTGAATCTTAAAACGCCTTTCCATTGAGATATCTTCAGATATACCTACTTGAAACTCAAGAGGTTTCCTCTTGTTATCAACATAACTCTTCTATCTTCTTTGTGCTGCTTTAAGATTATCTCTAACCAGTTTGATCCTATCAGTTATTAATTCAATCATTTATGGACCAAATATCTTTCTCTGTCTGAATTCTTAACAACATACAATAGTTCTACATTGTCTACCATACAAAGCTTCAAATGGTGTCATTCCAATACTAGCTTGATAATGATTATTATAAGCAAACTTAATTAAGGGTAAGTAAGCATCCTAGCTTGATAATGATTATTATAAGAAAACTCAATTAATGGTAAGTAAATATCCTAGCTTACTAAAAAAACACATCACACTAGCCCTCAAAATATTTTCTAGTATTCAAATAATCCTCTACGTCTGCCCATTTGTTTAAACTGTAATTATGTATCCATAGCTTTCTAAAAGTATCTCCAAAACCAATATGTAAATCTAGCATCTCTCTCTGACATTATCTCAATGGTACTCCATGTAACCTCACATTCTCAGCAACATGCAATTCAGCTATCATTTTAGAACTCCAAGTAGTTTTGATTGGAAGAAAATGAGATGACTTAAAAATTCTATCTACTATCACCCACACTACATCATGACCTCTCTGGGTACTGAAAAATCCAGAAACAAAATCCATACTCACATTTTCCCATAACCATTCAGGCACAGGAAGAGGCCATAGTAAGCTTGCCGAATGGCTATTTTCTTACTTCACTTACTGAAAAACAAAACATCTAGAAATATATTAGCTACATCCCTCTTCAATCCTAACCACCAGTAATTATGTCTCAATCCTCTATACATCTTATTGTTACCCAGGTGCATCGAATATACAACATCATGTGCCTCTCTCAATATTTCCTTTCTCAACTCAACATCATTGGGAACATAACTCCTATGTCCCAATACCAACATACCATCATCTCTAATTTTGAACTCAGACTGCTTTTAACTTAGCATTTCATGCTTAATCTTCTCTATCTCCTCATTTCTACCTTGTATTTCTAATAGGCGTTCTACAATGGATGATTGTACAATCATATTTGCTAATAATACTCATCTATCACTGATATTCAAGTTCATTCTCATCTCACTCAATTCTACCATCATATTAACATCATGGCTCTCTATAGTAACTAAAATTCCTATAGATTTTCTACTCAATAAATCAACTATGAAATTCACTTTCTTTGGATGGTAATGTATCATAAAATCATAATCATTAATCAAATCCATCTAACACTTTTGTCTCATATTCAGCTCTCTCTAGGTAGGTAAGAATGTCAAACTCTTATGGTTAGTAAATATCTCACAAGTGGCTCTATACAGATGATGTCTCCAAATATTCAAAGCAATTACTATGGTAACCAACTCTAAGTCATGAGTTGGGTAAATTTTCTCGTGATTCTTCAATTCCCTATAAGCATGGGCCATTACCGTCCCATGTTGCATCAACACACATCCCAACCCTTCATGTGAAGCATCACTATACATAACAAATCCTTCATCACCATAAGGAAGCACTAACACTACAATTGTAGTCAATTTATCCTTCAACAACTGAAAACTCTTCTCACACTCCTTATACCATACAAACTTCACTTCTTTCTTTGTCAATCTAGTCAAAGGTGTAATAAACATAGAAATTTTTTGAATGAATCTTTTGTAATAACCAACCAATCCCAAGAAGCTTCTAATCTTAGTTACATTAGTCAATCTCTCCCAACTCAACATTGCCTCTACCTTCTATGGATTAACTACTATACCATCTCCAGATACTACATGCCCCAAGAAAGTTACTTTATTCAGCTAAAACTCACATTTAGAAAATTTAGCATATAATCTCTCACTCCTCAGAATCTCCAACACAATTTTTAAATGTTTAATATGTTTTTGCTCACTCTTAGAATATACCAGAATGTTATCAATGAATACAACCACAAACTTATTAAGAAAGGGTTTAAACACTCTATTCATCAAGTCTATGAATGCAGTTGGAGCATTAGTCAACCCAAATGGCATTACAAGAAACTCACAATGACTATAACGTGTCTTAAAAGCAGTCTTAGGCATGTCTCCTTCATTTATTCTCAATTGGTGATAACCTGATCTCATGTTTATCTTAGAAAACATCCTTGCTCCCTGCAACTACTCAAATAAATCATCTATCCTAGGTAAAGAATAATTGTTCCTAATGTCTTATTTAGATATCTGTAGTCTATACATAATATAATCGTTCCATCTTTTTTCTTCCCAAATAATATTAGGGCTCCCATGGTGATACACTAGGATGAATAAATTATTTGTCTAACAATTCCTGAAGTTGAACTTTGAGCTCTCTCAACTTAGTGAGTGCCGTTCTGTAAGGTACTATTGAAATAGGTGCAGAACCAAGAATCAATGGAGAACTCAATCCCCTACTAGGATGCAAACCATAAAACTCATCAAGAAATACTTCAGGATAATCTCTCACCACTAAGATTTCTTCCAGCTTTTTACTCCTTTACTAAGATTCACCACATATGCTAAATATCCCTTACAACCTTTCATCAACTATTTACAAGCAGTCAAGGCAAAAATAAGACAGTTTGAAAGTATCTTACAATCTCCCTAAAACCTAAACTCCTCATACCCAAGTATTATGAACACTACATTTTTTTTAAAACAGTCAACTCATGCATGATATGCCAACAACCAATCCATCTCCAATATAAAATCAAAATCTATCATGTTCAGAGGTAATAAGTTTACTTCAATTTCTCTATTACTCATATAAATCACACAACCTAGGTAAACATTTATGATCACAACTCTATCCTCAGTGGGAACTTCAACAATAATATTATAAGTCAAAGAACTAACACATACATCAATAGAATGCACTGAATTCAAAAGAATGAGTTGCACTAAGATCAATCAATAATCTAGTACATCTATCAAAGATAGATACTATACTATTATGGCATCAAGAGTTGTTTGGGCATCCTATTGGGTCAGTGCATATACTCTGCTCTCTCTGGGCAACGTCTGACTACCTCATCCTCTCTTAGCAACTACTCCTCTATCTAAATCTCTACTCCAATATTCAATACCTCAGCTGATTGCCTTAATGGACAATTCACACTGATATATCCACCATCTTCACAAACAAAACACATCAAGGTAGGACAATTCTGAGATAAATGTCCTATTTGATTACACCTACAACATGCTCTACTATCTTTATTAAATATAACACTACCACCTCCCCTTAGTGGTACACTTCTAACTCTACCAAATCCTCTAGCTCCCATAGGTTGTTTCTCAAACCTAGGGTTCCTCCAACAGAACTCTAAACAACTGAAGCTACAGATCCAGATTGGCTCTACTAACTTTGAATAATAAGTCCCTATAAAAAGGAACGACCCCTCTGAGGTGGTCGCCCACCTTGAATACTCATACTACCACCTCTAAAACCCTCAAATCTAGTCTTCTTTAGCCACTCTCTACATCCTCTAGACTCAATTATGTATTTCTCAATCTGAAAAGACATATTCATTAAAGAAGCATAATTCAGATGCCTCAAATACGATAGTCTAGAATGTATATGATAATGCAAAGCCATCAAGAAATCTCTTACACTTTCTTTCATCAGTATTCACCAGCTCAAGCACAAATCTCAATAAGGCCACAAATCTACCATCGTATTACGCCACAGTCATCATATTCTGCCTTATATGGATAAAATCTCTCTCATGCTAGGATTTAAAAGTTTTTGGGAAATACTTTGCAAGAATACCTCCTTAAACCTACTCTAAGTTAAAGATCGATCTACATTTGTACTCAACCTAGGAAGAGTATCATCCCACCAATCAAAGGCCTCACACTCTAACTGAAAATAAACAAAGGTAACTCTCTATATATCTATCACTGGCAATACACCAAATAAATGCTCAACATGTTTTGTCCACAATTCAGCCTCAGTAGGATTATCGAATCTCTTAAAAAGACGAGGGTTTCAGCTTAATGAATCTAGCAAAACAGTCTCCCTACATCTCATATGCAAACTCACCCACTATCTCCTAAACATCACGCCTCATAGGATTATAAGAATATAAGGTTCTAACCTAACCTGCTCATCCAGTCTACATTGTAGGTTATCAACTCTACCATCTACCTCATTTATTCTCTCAAAAGCATGAGCAAGAGCTTCTCTTAACTTATCTCTTCCAACACCAGATTCTCTCACAGCACCACTAGTACCATGTGCACTATCTACATGTTCCTTTTCAGGAACCATATATTCAACATCAATCTCAACTTCTAATTTTGTATACACTAGGGGACTTCCACACCCTTTCTTATTCATAACTTTTGCTCCAGGTTTGTTACATCCACGTAACATCCTCAGACTCTGCATTTAAATATAATTTATTTTAGACTTCCACTTTCTTAAGTTTTATGCAATTTATAAAATCATAAAACCTATAGATCTAATACCAAAATTGTAACGACCCATCCCGGGTGAGCTCTCTTCGAGGCGGTGTTGTCACATTTAAGATCCAAGAATAATGCATATATGCAACAACTAACACATCATCATTTGAAAAATACTTACAAAATATTTTCCCCAACTCTTTTTAGAGAAGTTACAACAGTTTCACATATAATAATTACAAAATACTCAAATATTTACAATATGCATGAACATACATCTGTTTTTCTCAACAACAAAAAAAAATTCTTTTTCTTTCTTTCTTATAATGTCTGAGGATGCCAACCATGCTAGAGCTACCTAGGTTTTTACTTTAGTCTCAAAATAAGATCTACCAGTCTTGCCTACGACCTAAAATCATTTAATCTTGAGGAGTGAGCTTCACCAGCTCAGTGAATTCAATTTATTAGAAGTACTCGATTTGTATACTTCTAGTCATGATTATATCTCAATCATAATCATAATTCAAAAATAATTATTCATCTATCAATTCTCATATTATTATTCCTCTCATCATATAAATATCATTTTAGATTTCATCTTACATATTTAATCAATTTATAATTATCAATTATACTATCATTTTATCATAATTACCTCATCATGAGGTTAAAAACATAATATAATCAATTTATGATTTTCATATTACATCTCTTTTCATCATTTGCTCATCATTTCACCATTTCACATTGCCACTTCACACTGTTGGTCGGCTGCCAGCCAACTGGTCACCCTTACCAACCGACCAATTGGGTAACGAATCGACCGTACAGTCAACTGATCCAACCCTTAAACTTCAAAAAAAAAATTCAAACTTTCTTTCAAAATATTTCTAACTCTTTCCTTCAATCTTTCAAAAAAATTTGTACTTTCTTCTTTGTAAATTTCTAACTCTTTTCAAATAAAATATTCAACATCTTTAAAAAAATTCAACTTTCTTTTCATGTGTATGCATATTAATTTCAATATATATATATATATATATATATATATATATATATATATATATATATATATATATATATATATATCGAATTAGTTCTTTACCCCTTATATTAATGGTACAAGTATTACAATAAGACTCCCAATACTTTTCAAACTTTGTTTGCATTCTAGTTGCCATTTCAACAATTACAACATCTTGACGCACACCCTCTTTAATTAACATTAATTGGATCTTCCAAACATTTGGAAAATACAAGTTCGTTGTTGGGTACTCAGAACCCAACTTGAGAGTACTGATTTCATAAAATGGCTTTAAGGAATTGAATATTTTCTCTCCCCTCTCCCATTCTTCAACTGATGGACATTGTTTATAACTAGCATCAGCCAACCTGAGCTGGGAAAATACACGAAGATACTTGAGAGCACTTTCAAGCATCATAAAAGTGGAATTACATGTAGTTGATATATCCAAACACAAAAACATTGTAATTAGAACACCTACTTATTCAACACATTGCACAAATTTTTTAATTCTACATGTTAGGAAACATGAAGAAATGTGAGTCCATTCTATAAGAGACTTGAATGATCAATAAAAAAAAATATTGAAGAATTAAACAGAAATTAAAAAACTGAAGAGAGAGAGAGAGAGAATGGGACATAGATATTTATAGTGGGTAGATAATAATCATGCCTATATCCACTTCTTCAATAGGCCTCCCCCTGTTTACTAAATTCCATCAATAACCAACTCGTTTCACTGGTTTGGATCTTCGGGTACCAAGCAAACTTTTACACTCTGCTTGACTTTACGGGTAGCAAGTGATCTTATAAAGAGATATCACTCAATCTCATAACTCTTACAGATTAAACACTACCAGAGTAGTAAAACAAAACTTAATATTTTAGCTACTGAGTTACACTTAAGACTTATATTTCTCTCTTGCTGAACTCCCTTGAGCCTCTGATTTATAGCTTTAGCTGAACCTTTATAAAAGACAACTCTGAAAACATTCCTTTTCATACTGATATTCTCCTTAAATGCATATCCTCTTATCTTCAACGGGCATCTCCAGTCGACTAGTCTTTTCTTCAATAGGCTAGGTCTTCATACTGGTCCTTTAAAAAACTGTTTTTTCTGTTGGTCAACTGGTCAGCTGACTGGTTCTCCTTATCGGTCAATTGACTGGTTGGCTGGTTCCATAATCGGTCAGCTGACTAATCGACTGCTTCCTGCACTGGTCGATTGACCGATCGAATGTTTTATGCACTGGTCGGCTAATCGATATTTTGGTTCCCTACCGGTTGGCTGACTGATCGATCGACCTTCTATCGGTCGATTGACCAGTCAGCCAACCCTTCTCCTTTACTGGTCTGGTTTACTGCTGCTGGTCTAGGTTGTTGTTGCTAGACCAATTTGTTACTGTTGGTTCAATTCTTTAGGTGGTGGTCGACCGTCTAGTCGATCGTCTCCTAGTCTGCTACCACTAGTCCAGCTCTACTGCTGGACTGGTTCTGCTAGACTCTACCACTGGTTTAGCTCTGTTTCTCTTATCTATTACTTTTAATTAAACACTTAAATAACTTGCACACTTAATTAACTTATTAGTAATTAACATAGGTTTTATCTATATCAAAATTGAACTTTAGGATATACTAAAATATTATAGCATTCTCCATCTTTTTTATGTAGACAAAACCATTAAACTAAATCATTAAATTTGTGCAGTCTAAAACATCATTTCTTCCTTTTTTTGTCTAAAATCAAAAAGCAGTTTTTAACTCCCCCTGACCAAATGCAATTTTTAAAATCAAACATTCAAAGCAAACTCCTCATAAACATGTCAAGCATAAAAACATGCAAATGATGAAAAAAAAAAAAAAATCCATTAACCTTCACCAGATTTGTTACCTCATTTATCTTTTCATTTGGTAAATATTTCTCATCTTCTAAGGCTATAAGGTAAATATTAACGAATTGTTTTTCGATATCTAAATCCTCAGATTCATCATCGCTCTAGGTTGTTACTAGACCTTTCTCTTCTTGAAACTTGATCATTTCAACCTTAGACAATCTGCCCTCATGTTACTGGGCTTGTCACATTTAAAGCACATTGGTTCTCTTCTTCTTGATGATTCTCATTTCTAATCCAAAAACTTACAAGTAAATTTATTAGCATAATCAAATAAACTATTTTTCCTGACTTTCTTACCCTTTGTAAATTGTTCAAGATTTTTCTTAAACTGTCTGGTTAATTTAGTATTTTCGTCTTTATCTGATGAAACTTTGTCATTGGATGTCTCTTCATTATCATTCTTAATTGCTTTGTAAGCAATGACTTTCTTCTGGCTATCCTCGTTAGCTTTCAACGTCTTCAGGTTAATCTTATTGGTCATCAATGATCCAATGAGGTTTTTTAGGATCACGGTTATAAACTTTTCTGACTCCTCGATTGCAGACACCCTGGGTAGTCATTCCCTAGACAAGGACCTGAGCATCTTGATCACTTGATCTTATTGAGAGAACTCTTTTCCTAGCTGCTTCAGCTTATTCATTATCTCAGTGAATTGGGTGTCATCTTCAAGATGTTTTCACCCGCACCCATCCTAAAATAATCAAATGATGACATTAGAATATTGATCTTCAATTTTACTTTATTTGTCCCTTTAAAGGCAGCTTCTAGCTTGTTCCAAATTTCTTGGGTTGTCTCACAGGTCTGAATTCAGTTGAACTGTTTTTGTTGATTCCACAGTACAGTACATGCATAGCCTTATTGTTGATCTTTCGTTGATTTTTCTCAACTTGAGTGCACTCATCTTCATCATTCTTAATCTCCATATCACCAATCCTTTTGGTGTGTCTGTAAAGTCCTTTGCTAATCAATCTCCAACAATTTGAGTCTATGCTCTTAATGAAAACCATCCACCTCTTCTTCCAAAAAGAGTAGCTCGACCCATCAAAAATTGATGGGGAGAACTTGGCAAGTTGCTTAGCATCGTTGTTTGCAGCATATGCGCTCATCCTTCAAGAACTCCATGATGATTAGTTAAATGGAATGGAGACCTACTCTGATACCAATTGTTAGGAAATATGAAGAGAGGTGAGTCTATTCTACAAGAGACTTGAATGATCAGTAATAACCGATATTGAAAAATTAAAAAATTGAAGAGAATGAGAACGAGACACAAAAATTTATAGTGGTTCGGCAATAATCATGCCTACGCCCACTTCTTCAATAAGCCTCCCCAATCTACTAAGTTCCACTAATAACTAACTCGTTACATTGGCTTGGATTTCTAGGTACCAAGCAAACCTTTACACTCTGCTTGACTTTACAAGTAGCAAGCGACCTTACAGAGAGATATCACTCAATCTCACAACTCTTATAGATTAAACAATACCGAAGTAGTAAAACAAAAATTAATATTTTAGCTTGTGAGTTACACTTGAGACTTATATTTCTCTATTGCTAAACTCCTTTCAGCAACCTCTAATTTATAGCTTCAGCTAAGACTTCACAAAATGCAACTCTGAAAATATTCCTTTTCAAACTAATATTCTCCTTAAATTCATATCCTCTAATCTCCAATGGGCATCTCCAGTCGATTGATCTTTTCCTTAGTAGAACAGGTCTTTAGACTGGTCCTTTAAAAAATTGCTTCTTCTACCAATCGACTGGTCAATTGACTAGTTCTACTTATCGATCGACTGATCAATCGGCCGATTCCACCATCGGTCGACTGGTTCCTAAACTGGTTGACTAACCAATCTTTTGTCCCCTTGTCAGTTGACTGACCGGTTGATCGACCCTTCTCCTTTGCTGGTCCGGTTCGCTACTGCTGGTCTGTGTCATTGTTGTTGGTCCGATTTGCTGTTGCTGGTCAGAGTCGCTGCTGCTGGTCCGATTCTTTAGGTGGTCAACCAGCTGGTCGATCGACTCCTAGTATGCTGCCACTTGTCCGAATTTGATTCTCTTATCTATTACTTTTAATTAAACACTTAAATCACCTGCACACTTAATTAACTCGTTAGTAATTAACACAATTTCATCTACATCAAAATTAAACTTTAGGATATACTAAAATATCCTAACACTACCCTCGGATCCCTTAACATACTTAACACTTTCCCAAATTTTTTTTAATAAGTAACACTTTCATGTATCTTAAACAATGCCTCACCAATAGCTTTCAAGCCATACAATAAGATTTAATATATGTGTGGAACATCGTACATGAAAAAAATACCACACATAGTAAAGAATCTTGCACATGCAACCTTAATCGATTCTTTAGCTAACTTTGCATATTATTATTTTTCAATGCATTAACCAAAGTTAGAGAAAAAAAATTTCTCAATTCTCCATTAATTCAAAACTTCAAACATTTTTTCCACCAAAAGAACACTGTATGTGGAGAGTGAATGTGAGAAAGACTAAGGATTTTACTATACAACACCCAATCTTCATTAACATAATGTGATGTCACGAAAATATAACCCTCAGTTGTTATAGATGTCCACACATCTTAAGTTAGGTATATCCTACCCTGAAATTTACCTAAAGCATGCTTAAGCTTTCCTTTCTCTTGTTTGTGCATTTTTATACAATTAGATTTAACAGTTTTCCTAGAGTAGGATTTAACTTCCTCATTTAGATATCTATGAACATCCTAGTGCCCTCATTCTCCACCATTCTAAATTGATAGTTATGCTTCATAATTGAAATTGCTATCTTCTCACGATAAACATCTTGTTCAAATATTCTTTTACGGATTTTCCCCTCATGATCTACATACATTTGTTTTACGTCAACATATTTACGACCCTTACAAAAGGGTATATGGTGTTTCAAGTTTGAGGTCCTATGAGTAGTAATAGAAGCACCTATAACATAAGTTTGAGGGCAATGAAGACAGTATCCTTTTGGCTTCCCATTCTTGTCAATTATCCTTTTAAAAAAATCTTGAACATCGGAAGTATTTCTATGTTTTTGAGAACTTACAGTGCCAGTAAAACCTGGAGGAGGTGTCAACTCATCTTCACGTTTTTTTTATCATCACTCTCCACACTTATAGTAGATTCTATGGTTCCAAAGTTCATTTAGTGTCACTTCCTGAGGCATAGTTGATAAACAATTACAACAAATCCTTTAATTAAAGTTAAAACAAACCTAAAGTAGAAAATTTTGTTAATACATAAATCTGGTTGCAATATTGAAAGCAATAAATGTTTAATGTCTTAACGAGGTAATAGATTACTAAAGAGAATTACAAAGTTCAAATTTTAAGTGCATATATCCAACTGTACATGCAAGAAACATTGTGAGTTGTGACTGATGAATAATTTTTTTATAAAGGAAAACATTGTCTAAATACTAAAAACTGGTTCTCAATTTTTTTTCTTTAATAGAAAACTCGTTGCAACAGCTACATTGTTGTACATATAGAACAAAATCCATGCTTAAGAAATCAACAAATTTAATACGGAAGCATACCATCAAAGTGTGATATGAGCAAAAAAAGAGCAGAATAAAATATTCAAATGGCCATTAAAAATCATCATAATTTAAGTTGCATATAAACTTACAACAATCACTTATGGAATTGAATTTCGAAGCATCTATAAGACGGAAACCCCACAAAATTGTTTTTGGAAGAGCATTAAAATGATGTAAAAAAAAACGCATCTAACAATGATTTAGAAACATAAACGTTACAAAGCTTTAAGCTTTTGGTCTGCCACCGAGGGCCACCATCACACGGTTGAAAAAAATTACAGTACCACCAGTTATCACATAAAACACCCAACATATCAAACTTGGATATCTAGACCATAATAGATAACCATTAATAAGCATCCATATAGAGAAGGAGACACGGATGTTCATCCACTGATTACCACCATCTTTTGTAGTTGGGATCTATGACTAACAGGCATGAATTTGACAAACAAATACAACAAATCTCTTAATTACAAGCCGCCTGATAGAGAATTGAAAAGAAAAAAAAAAACCTAAGAGAGAAGATCCTCAATTACTCAATTAGGGACCTAGGGTTTTGTTTAAAGAGAGTTTTCACCATTCAGAAACTAAAAGTGAAGAGAAAATGAAAATGAAATTACTTACAGATTTACAGCGGCAGAAACTGATAGCTATCGTCGGTAACCAAAACGGTTGTCACCGTTGATCATGTGTTGTCGCCCGTGGGTAGAGAAGAAGAGGAAGAGACAGAGAGTGCAATATTATTTTTATGTTTTTTGTCTTGACAGAGTTATAATCCACAATTGTGTCTGTTTTTAGGTTCTCCCTTGTTTGAATTTCATGGCTTCTTGCTAGTTTAGAAAACCCCATATACTGAAAGGTCATGTAGAAAACTTATTTTCATATCATTTTATGTTTATGGTAGTAAGTTTTAAGACCTGGTAGTCCTTTTGTTCAGTCGTTCTGAGAAGAAACTTCTAACTCCAGATATTTAGGTAATTAGAACTCGGGATTAGGTGTTTAATGTTTGTTTTCAGCTCTTATCAATTTATTTGAAGTGTTCTCTTTCATACTGCACTGCTTTGTGTCTTTGATGTTCATCTGTAACAAAACTGAGCACATGTTGCTAAAGGTTCTCTTTGGAGCCAGTCTATTAATGCTTATTCTTGTGAATATATTTAATTATAAGATACAAATGATGTGTAGTGATGAGTTTTTAGCTGAAGGTACTCTTTGTGAACCATTTGTCTATGAATGCTTATTCCTTTGAATATTTAACTTATTCTTATGGATGTTGCTTGATTTACCAGGACCAAGGAAGAAGATTCTGCTTGACAGTATATGCTTCTTTTGTAGAAAGGAGTTCTTACGTATGTAATTTTGAGAACTTAGTGTAACTCATTTTTTTAAATTGAGGTGTAGGATTGCCATTGTATCACCCCATATTTACTGGTTTGTTGATTCTTTTGTTCTTTAAGCTCATTCATGCTTTGTGTTATATGGATCCATTTTGCTTATGTAAATCCAAACCTCATGTCCAAAATAAATATATGAAGAAAAAAAAAACAGAAAAGCTACTGATATTGTGATGGTTGAAACTAAATGTTATATCATCACTAGAGTAGTGGAGTAGCTTTGCTTTGCATAATAAATAGTGGTGCCATTATCAGTGCTTGAAATTGTGACCACTTGTAGATATGCTTGTGAGTTTGAGTGAAAGTTTTGGCCATCTCCTTTGCTATTTTGCGAAGCACTGAAATTTTCATCAATCTATTGAGAGGTATCTGATATCTACCCACTTAATTAAGTTCCTATCTGATATACCAACTCTGAGTCAACTCAAATGAATATAAATCCACTCACTGGGTGGGATTTCAAGTGGACTTGTGAGGTACATTACTATACATATACAAGATGAGAAAACCAAAACAGCATATAGATGAAACTAAAACATTATTATTTTTCTTTACCCAGTCCACCATGAAGATATCATGTCCAAAACCATTAAATTGCTAGTGTGTCACAGATCATCATAATTATTCGTGGCAGCTGATGATTGAAATCGAATCGATAACATTAAAATGCTTTGCTCCCATATGAATGATAATCTTCAAGTCTAAATACGTTATTATACAATTTTAGTACCATTACATGTTTCCCATCTGCACAATTCTCGACAACTCTAACCCTTATTCAAAGATTCTAACTAGTGCACCCAGCAACAAGTACATGAATAGTAAACAACTCTTCCAATCATAACAACCTTTCAACCTTAATTTCTGCCATTATTATTGAGCATCTTGGGTTCAACTTCAAGATGACTCTCCATTGTACGGAACACATCAAGCTCAGTCTTCAATTCAACAACTCATCTTGGTACTTCACTGTCTTCTCCATTGCACGACCAATGAGTTGTCTACACCGTGAACATGAAAGACGATCAAGCCATTCAAAGTAAAAGCTGATATCCACTTCCTGTGAAAATGCCCAGAAACATTAATGGGAATTGGCTAGTAATTTCACTAAAAATAGGACCAGTTAACAATAACATCAAGCCAAAGTAGATTATCCTATAAGGAGCACAATCATAGAATCTTCATCCCAAGTTCTCTTCAATCCAAGCTGTTCTCATAAGTGCTCTTAGACCACAATGGCAATACTTTGCCCAATTTGCTCCATCCTTGCAGTTATGGAAAGATCTCTGTAAGATCGATGAAGAACTCATCAAGTTTCTCAATGAGTAAGCTTAAGTTCAACAAAGTTGACAAAGCAAATTAAATATGAGTTCATTGTTCAAATGGTACAGAACCAAACATAACTTTAATTGAACCCAAAATTCTGTTACTTTTTTTTTTTTTGATAACGGTCCATTATGACCGCCCTACAATCCTTGCCCTAGGACCCTGTGGAGAATGTAAATCGCAGAATGTGCAGCGCAGTAGCAGGATTCGAACCCGAGACCTCACGGAAAAATCGTCATCTCGAAAGTCAAACTTACAACTGCATCATATGCCCTAGGGCCAAAATTCTGTTACTTTTAATTATATTAGAGATGGTGAAATGCTAATGATAATCGTACTAAAATGTGAAGTACCAAGAAGAAAATGCGAAGTGCAAATTAGCATGTACTTCAAAATGCAAGATGTGCATCATTCATGTAGAAAGAGCCTAACTCTTTCATATACTTTTGTTTCCAATCACTGTTACTTGAATCTGCAAGGAGAAACTCTATATTCTTTACTGAATTTCTTATTACTACCAGCTGCTCCATTCCAATCAAGTCCAATCAATGAATTAAATAGCAATATTTTCTGGGTGCAATTGGAAATTAATGCATTTTGCTTTTGAATAGCAAGAAATTAAACATTACCGGACAAACAAAAAAATTGACAACGAATAAGAGATAAGTGGCAAACATGTTGGATCATAAACTTGATCCATTATGGGAGTCCAAAACCAAACTCAATCAAATTGGAGTCCAAGTCCATAATCAAGGTCCAAAACTACAAGCATTCTACCTAGAATTTTTTTGGTGTGGTAGTTGAGCATGTGAATCATTTGGTAACCTAAAATATTATTAGAACCACCAAGAAAAATGAGGTGTATGGTTGTTGTAATTTTGGATTAGTTTATTTGTGTGGTGTAGGATTGTTCTTAAGTAGTATAAATACCCCTCCCCATTTTGGTTTAATCATCAAGAAGAAGCAAGAGCTTCTAAGTGAGTGAAGAAGCAAAGTCTTCTAAGAGTGAGTTCTAGTATCTTCTTTCTTTTGAGTGAGAGTGCTCTTGTAATATCTCTTTGAGTTTGAATAAGAGTTGTTTGTGTGAGTGTTTTATTTCCAACAAAGTGGTATCAGAGCTTGAGTTGGAAAGTATACACCATTGCATATCAAATCGAAGGTCTCGACGAGAGAAATCTGACGCCGCCAGAATCTCCCCGATCGGAGTTCAGACGCGCCTCCACGAGCCGCCGGAAGATTGCTGCCAGAAAACCGAATTGACTCACCGAGTTAAGCTGGGTCAGCCGAGTTGGAGCCGAGTTGACCGAGCCATAAGCCTGTTGACCGAGCCGCTTGACCAAACCGCTTGAGCCGAGTTGACCGAGCATTCAAAGTCAACTGTTGACCAGGTTAGTGTTGACTTTGACCGTTGACCGAAAGTTGAAAATTTTGACCAGGTCCCTCCCAAAGTTTTTCAACATTCCGGATCTATCTACGCAATCAGAATTTCCAAATTCTCAACATATTGAGTGATATGGCAAATGGTGTGGCATCCTTCCAAGTCCCGACGCTCATCAATAACAATTACGACAACTGGAGTATCAAGATGAAGGCTCTTCTTGGCGCACATGATGTTTGGGATATCGTAGAAAAAGGTTTTAGTGAGCCAGATAACGAAGCTGCGCTGACCACGGCTCAAAAGGATAGTTTGAAAGATGCGAGAAAGAGAGACAAGAAAGCTCTCTACCTCATCTATCAAGCATTAGATGATGATGTTTTTGAGAAGATTTCGAGTGCAAGCTTTGCTAAGGAAGCGTGGGAAAAGCTGCAAACCTCTTACAAAGGATCCGAGCAAGTGAAGAAGGTCCGTCTCCAAACATTAAGAGGTGAATTCGAATCCTTACACATGAAAGTATCTGAATCTATTTCAGATTATTTCTCAAAAGTAGTAGCTGTTTCTAATCAATTAAAAAGAAATGGTGAAAAGTTAGAGAATGTGAGGATAATAGAGAAGATACTCCGTTCATTGGATTCCAAATTTGAGCACATCGTCGTGACGATTGAAGAAACTAAAGACTTGGAAGAAATGACGATCGAGCAACTCCAAGGATCATTACAAGCATACGAAGAGAAGCATAAGAAGAAGCAAGGGTTTACTGATCAACTCCTCAAGCTGCAATTCAAGGATATGCATGAAAGCCAAGGAGATGATAGAAACCAACGTGGCCGAGGCAGAGGTAGAGGCCGTGGACGAGGAGGAAATCGCGGTCGTGGATGAGGTTGGAATTACAACAACAACAATTCCAACAATAACTACGAGAAAAGAGAAAGCTCAACACGAGGCCGTGGAAGAGGCAATCTAAACTCGAGGAATGACAAATTTCAAGTTCGATGCTATAATTGTCAAAAGTTTGGGCATTATGCTTCAGAATGTAGAGCTCCTAACAACAGAATTGAGGAGAAGGCCAACTATGTGGAGGAGAAGACCGATGATAAAGAAACTCTTCTTCTAGCACGAAAATAGACTGATGGTGTCCAAGCAAAATCCTGGTATCTTGACAGTGGTGCAAGCAATCACATGTGTGGAAGGAAAGACATGTTTGTGGAGCTGGACGAGTCAGTAAGTGGAAATGTCTCATTTGGCGATGATTCCACAATAGCGGTAAAAGGGAGAGGTAACATTCTTATCCGTTTGAAAGATGGGAGACATCAGTTTATTTCCAATGTCTACTTTGTGCCCAATATGAAAAGTAACATCTTGAGTTTAGGACAACTGTTAGAGAAAGGTTATGATATTCATATGAAGGATCATAATCTTTCTATAAAAGATGATAAGAATAACTTCATTGCTAAAGTACCGATGTCAAAGAACAGAATGTTCCTGATCAACATACAAAACGATGTTGCAAAGTGCTTGAAAGCTTGCTACAGAGATGCATCATGGCTATGGCATCTTCGTTTTGGGCATCTAAATTTTGGAGGTCTAAAGCTGCTATCCAAGAAGGAGATGGTGAAGGGACTACCTTGCATCAACCATCCTGACCAGCTTTGTGAAGGGTGTCTAGTCGGGAAGCAATTCAGAAAAAGCTTTCCAAAGGAGTCAAACTCAAGAGCCAAGAAGCCACTCGAGCTCATCCATACCGATGTGTGCGGTCCTATCAAACCAAGCTCTCTCGGTAACAATAACTATTTTCTTCTCTTCATTGATGATTTTTCAAGAAAAACGTGGGTATATTTCTTGAAACAGAAGTCAGAAGTTTTCGAAGTCTTCAAGAAGTTCAAAGCTGCAGTAGAGAGAGAAAGTGGTAGAAAGATCAAAGCTATGAGATCCGACCGAGGAGGAGAATTTACTTCTAAGGAGTTTCAAGAGTTCTGTGAAGCAAATGGAATTCGTCGACCAATGACAGTTCCTAGATCCCCTCAACAAAACGGCGTAGCGGAAAGAAAGAACCGAACTATCCTCAACATAGCTCGGAGTATGCTCAAAAGCAAGAAACTACCCAAGGAGTTTTGGGCTGAAGCAGTGGCGTGTGCGGTCTACTTATCCAACAGATCTCCAACAAGAAGTGTTTGGGGAAAGACACCGCAAGAAGCATGGAGTGGAAGAAAGCCCGGCATCTCCCACCTAAGAGTTTTTGGAAGCATAGCCCATGTTCATGTTCCAGATGAGAAAAGAACAAAGCTTGATGATAAAAGCGAGAGTTTCATCTTCATTGGCTATGATGCAAATTCAAAAGGCTACAAGCTGTACAATCCGAACAATAAGAAGGTTGTGATCAGCAGAGATGTGGTGTTTGACGAAGAAGGACTATGGGATTTTGGATCTCATATAGATGACTTCAATTTCTCTCCCCCGTTTGAAGATGAGCTGACACAAATAGAACAGCCTGGAGAAGCCCAACAAGAGCCAACAACTCCACCTACTTCACCAACATCAACTACCCACGGAGACGAGTCACCTTCATCATCTTCAAGTGGGAGTCAAAGTGAAAGAGATGTGCAACGAACAAGAAGCCTTCGAGATCTCTATGAAGTGACTGAACGACAAGATAATCTTACATTATTTTGTTTATTTGCTCATTGTGAACCAATGAGCTATCAAGAAGCTGCAAAAGAAATGGAGTGGAGAGATGCGATGAATGAAGAAATCAAGGCTATCGAGAAGAACGACACATGGGAACTTATTTCACTTCCCAAAGGACACAAGGCGATAGGTGTCAAATGGGTCTACAAAACAAAGCGAAATGCTAAGGGAGAGATTGAAAGACACAAGGCGAGGCTTGTTGCAAAAGGCTACAGTCAAAAAGCTGGAATTGACTACGATGAGGTATTCGCCCCTGTTGCTCGGTTGGAGACTGTTAGACTAATTATTTCCTTGGCAGCTCAAAACAAGTGGAAGATACAACAAATGGATGTAAAGTCTGCCTTCCTAAATGGAGTTCTTGAAGAGGAAGTCTACATTCAGCAACCATCAGGCTACGAAGTCAAAGGCCACGAAGACAAGGTGTTGAAGTTGAAGAAAGCTCTTTACGGGTTGAAACAAGCACCAAGGGCATGGAATAGCCGAATCGACAAGTACTTCCAAGAGAATGGCTTCAACAAATGTCCCTATAAGCATGCTCTATATATCAAGATCAAAGATGGAGATATTTTGATCGTGTGCCTCTATGTGGACGATTTGATCTTCACCGGAAGCAACCCAAGCATGTTCAATGAATTCAAGGAAGTGATGACGAAGGAATTCGAGATGACAGACATGGGGCTCATGGCGTACTACCTTGGCATTGAAGTTAGGCAACAAAATGATGAAATTTTCATTTCACAGGAAAGCTATGCAAAGGAGATCCTGAAGAAGTTCAAGATGGAGAACTGTAAGCCGATAAGCACACCGATGGAATACGGAGTCAAGATGTCCAAACATGAAGAAGGCGAAAGTGTAGATCCAACATTTTTCAAAAGTTTGGTGGGAAGTCTACGCTACCTAACTTGCACGAGGTCCGATATTCTTCACACAGTTGGATTGGTTAGTCGCTACATGGAATCTCCAACAACCACCCATTTTAAAGCCGCGAAGAGAATTCTTCGCTATCTAAAAGGTACAATTGACTTTGGCTTGTTCTATTCAGTTTCTAATGATTACAAGCTTGCTGGATATAGCGATAGTGATTGGGGTGGAGACATAGATAATCGAAGGAGCACTACTGGATTCGTATTTTTCATGGGAGATACTGCTTTCACATGGATGTCAAAGAAACAACCGATTGTCACATTGTCCACTTGTGAAGCAGAATATGTTGCTGCTACCTCATGCGTTTGTCATGCAATTTGGCTTAGAAATCTATTGAAGGAGATAGGCTTGATACAAGAAGAGCCGACCAAGGTTTATGTCGACAACAAGTCAGCCATTGCCTTAGCAAAGAATCCAGTATTCCATGATCGAAGCAAGCACATCGATATTCGCTACCACTATATAAGGGAGTGTGTTGCAAGAAAGGATGTGCAAGTTGAATATGTGAGGTCACAAGATCAAGTTGCTGATATTTTTACTAAGCCACTGACAAGCGAAAACTTCATAAGATTAAGGAACTTACTAGGGGTCACAAGATCAAGTTTAAGGGGGGGTGTTGGATCATAAACTTGATCCATTATGGGAGTCCAAAACCAAACTCAATCAAATTGGAGTCCAAGTCCATAATCAAGGTCCAAAACTACAAGCATTCTACCTAGAATTTTTTTGGTGTGGTAGTTGAGCATGTGAATCATTTGGTAACCTAAAATATTATTAGAACCACCAAGAAAAATGAGGTGTATGGTTGTTGTAATTTTGGATTAGTTTATTTGTGTGGTGTAGGATTGTTCTTAAGTAGTATAAATACCCCTCCCCATTTTGGTTTAATCATCAAGAAGAAGCAAGAGCTTCTAAGTGAGTGAAGAAGCAAAGTCTTCTAAGAGTGAGTTCTAGTATCTTCTGTCTTTTGAGTGAGAGTGCTCTTGTAATATCTCTTTGAGTTTGAATAAGAGTTGTTTGTGTGAGTGTTTTATTTCCAACAAAACATTCTTCAGTACTGATCCATGAGGTGCTCAATAAAGGTGTGCATGCTGAAAAGTTCATGATAAAGCTTGTAATACGTGTACACTAAACGGATTATGAGAATAGAGACCTTAGCAGCCAGTTGAAGACTTTTATCAAACGTGTTAGTTGCACATCATTCAAACATTGATATTACCCAGCAAGAGAAAATAAAAATTGAAACTTTATAAACACTATTAAACATCAAACAACATACCTTAGGGAAAATTCGAAGCATTATAGGGCAGGTCTGAAAATATAAATTGCATGATACCATATTATACAGTATTAACAAACAAATAAATGCACACAAAAAATTATATCTTATATATGCAAGTATAAAAACTCTATAATACACCAAATTATGCGTGTATATATCCACATTGTATATAAAATGCACCGTTTTGTGATCAACGGGGTCTGGCCGTGAGATGAAGAGAGAACAAAGGAGAGAGAGTTTTAGAGAGGAGAGAGAGAATGATTAACAAAGATGAGAGGGAAGAATTTTCGCTTCTGGTAGAGAAAGAGAGGAGAGAGAAAGAGTGAGACATGAGAGAGTGAGAGAATAAAAGAGGAGAGAAACCAGATACGCTTTTCAAAATTTAAAAAGAAAATTTTGAATTTCCTCCCAATTGTTTGTGCGCTATCAGAATTTTGTGTGGTCGGTTTGGGTTATTAAGTTTAAATCAATTTTAAATTTTATTAGTAATATTAATTTTTATATTGACAGTATTAATAAATATTTTTAAAATTATTAATGAAATTAATTAATTTAAATTAATGATTTAGATTAAAACTGATTAAAAAAAATTGGTGTGGTTAAGGAAGCCAACTGCCTCGCTATGTGTTGAGAACGGAGTGGCTCCCTTTTAACCCTGGTTAACCCTAATCAGGAGTTCATTTTCAGTTGCTTGTGGCCCAACGTGAAGATGTGGCAGATTTTGGTTGGCTTGATGCGAAAAGGACGAGGCACCTAAGAATTTCTCTTGGATCATTAGTGTTTCTAATCTAAGTTTACTTCTGATGTGCAAAACAAACGATTTTCCTGAAGCAAAACACCCTTTTTTTCTATTTTGAAAGTTTGTGAAACTCGTAAATGACGTAAGTTAAAATCAACACTTTTAAAATACGGTTTTTGGAAAGAATAAAAACTAAAAACAAATTTTATAAAACTAAATTTATATTTTAAAAACGGTTTTAACATTTGTTTTATAAAAAAACTAAACAAATCATAAAATTATATTTATTTTATCTGTCTCAAAATCATTTTTGACAACCATTACCTAAACCATGACTTAGACCAAAAGGCTAGATAAAGATAAAAGAGTTTAATTTACAGGAACACTTTTCACGAAATTTTTACACCAAAGCTGACATAGCAATTAAGCATTTGTTTGTAAATTTCAAAAGGTGTTTAATACTTCAATTCATAAGAATTACATGCCACCACATCATTTTGTAACCCAATTTCAAGACGTGTACGTCAAACACGCATTTCCCTAACTAATACTCGGTAGAAGGCAAATAATAGAGCCGGTCGATCGCAAATGGATACAATAAATTCCGTCAAAAACTATCTATCATGTAGTGTAAAATTTGTTACCAACTTTAGTTAAAAAGATGAACAATTTCCAGATCAAGGATCCTGAAATGTGCTTGCAACACCAAGTCAACAAAGTAGAAGGTGTCATTTGGCTATCATTAAGGACAAAGAAGAGGGGGGAAAAAGTGATAGAACTAATTTAAATATAATCCATCAATCCTCCAGTTCATACCAGCTGCATCATCCTAAAATCAGTGATAGCAAAACACAAAATACCTAGCATAACGTTCACAACTAAAAGGTTCCATAAACACACTGAGCACTAATAAAATATTTTTAATAACGATCAAAGGAAGAAGGGCGCCCTCCCCTGCTGGGACGATCATAAGGACCAGGCCTACTCCTGTAGCCTCTTCCATCATCACGTGCTGGGCCCCCAGTTCCATATCTCTCGCTACCCCCACGAGCACCACCATCCCTATCATAGCCTCTGTCTTTACCATAGCCATTCTGAGGATAACGATCTGAACCATACCTCTCGCTTGCAAAGCGATCTCCAGCAGGTGGGTACCTGCATTATTTGCAAAGCATATATATCAGATTATCAAAAGCATAACTAGACCATCATACCAACTTGCTTCAAGGTATGATGACATGGCTGTTCATGCACTGCAACTAACAACGATATATGATTAACCAAGAAAACACTAAATCACAAGAAAACATGTAACATGGGCGTTATTACTGCACTGTGATAACATCATTTGAAATCTCATACCTGTCACTGACATAGCGATCACGGTTTCCATATTTATCTCTGCTGTCAAAACGATCCTTATCTCCATAGCGTCCTCCATCGTAACGGTCATCTATATAACGATCACGATCTCCAAAGCGATCCACACGACCATCAGGCCCTCCAAACCTAGAACGTGAAGAGAATGTTCCTCCAGCTCCACCTCGGCCACCACCAGCTGAAGGACAGTCTCGGGCCCAATGCCCAGAGCGGCCACATTTGAAGCACTCATCTTCTCCTATACGCCTTTCTCCTCCACCATAGCTTCCCCTGCCACCAGATGAGTAGCCACCTCTATAGCCATGGTCTAAATCATCTCCCAGTTTGGGTTGCGCCTTGTTCACTGAGATGATCCGATCACCAAGCTCCCTTCCATGCATTTCCCTGATGGCTTCATCCATGGCTCGGCGATCTGTAAATGTAATAAACCCAAATCCACGTGGACGGCCAGTATCTCTTTCCAACATGATCTACACAAACACCATATTAGAGAAGCTGATGCCGAACAATAGCAAATATAAATAATACTAAAGCAATAGCAAAAATAAATAATACTTTTTATGATAAGTAACAAAAATAAATAATACTAACTGACAACACCGGCAAATCATACAATGGACAATAGCAGGAAAAACAAAATGGTATAAGATCTGCTGCATTTAAGATCAAATACAGTGTTGATGACAAGCATCTGAGAACATCATGCAACAGTACATACCTTATGCTTCAGTAAATATATATTTTATAAACTAAATGATAATGGAAGACCAATATAACAAGAAGAAAACTGGAGAAAATTTCAGCCAGGTATGACTGGCTGCTCCAAACATTGGACAGACATTATCATGTTCTTGCCCACAAAAGAGAACAGCATGAATAGTATAAATTTGCCTCTCCATGGAATGGAATCGGCTGTCATTAAATTATCTATTGTTAGGCAGCCTCTCATCACTGGCCAAGACAGTCAAGAAATTGCAGTATACATAAGAGAAACGTCAATGCATATTTCTCAGTCACTGAAAACTGCATATTAGACACTTATGTGCTGAAATATGCTATGCAAGACCACATACACAACTAAAAGAAACATTTCGAAGAGATCTTATTATTTAATTGTTCAAAGTACTTCATAACCGATCCACATAATTAGCCAGCATGTCAATCTACCACCGAACTAACTGAGTCTGTTCAATACGCTTCAATGAACTACGTCAGCCAAAACCATTTTCTCAGACCATCATGAAGGATTCTGTGCCTTATCAACGATTGTACTAATCAACAAAATGACATTAACTTTTCCTCACCAAATCAGGGATCAATTGTTGACAAGACAGTATATAAATGGAGTAGCAGACAGGGAATTAGTATATACCTGTCCACTATATCCTACCGATATCATTTCATATTTTGTTGTGGTGTTCTTGGACTCGGCAATTGTGGGATTTGGCCACCTCAGTTCTTGGAATTAGGTTGGTTGTAGCTGATTCGATCCAATAAGAGATTTGGGTGTGGAGTGGTACGCAGGCCTCAAAAGAAGGAAGGCAATTGAGTTGATTCCCTTTATCGGGCTTTTGATGGAGAGGATAGGACCATCATGGATTTCAAACACCGTTGGCCTAATACCCTCAATTTTTGGTTCAATTGGAGTTTTTTTTCGTAAATGAGGAGGAGGTTGTAGAGCTTTTAATATTCTATTATTGTAAATACCTATGTACATGTTCAGCCACTCTCTTGGTGCCCTTATATAATATAATATACTACTTTGGTGATTTCACTAAATGCAATAAAGGAAAGCATCTTTACAGCTATAGATACAAACTAGAGGGAGTACTCAAAAAGCAATATGATATGGCATGTCAAGGAAGTTCTGAAATGAACAATGTGCATATTATATTTTCACACATGTTCAGCGCATTGGAAATAGCTACAGATTATTTTCTACTCAGAGATAATTCATGGACTTGAATAAAAGAAAATTTAGAATGTAACCTGTGCATAACATTAAATAGAAAGCACAAAGTAAACAATCAGTTAACTTACTTTCACTGTTATAATGGGTTAAGACATCAAAATTCCTTTGATATGGCAAAGAATTCTTAAACAAAACAGAAGACTGCAAAACTTTCTGTCTCTCATCTGATAACAGGTGACCTCTGACCTCAATATCCCACCATATCCAGAATATAAGTTTCAACGTAAAATAAATCTCTTTAAAAAATACAAGATCCTGCTTAAACCAGTCATCACTGCAATTATCAAATATGGTTGTATTTCCATAAGTAGGTGATTACTCCATGAAATGTAATCACCAAACAATATTACCATAAACATCTGGTGGGTATCCATCTCGTGGTCAAAACTAATCTTTCCCAAGACCAAAAATCTTCCATATCAATAATCTTTCTGCAATCAAGATAAGGAATATACACCCAGCATCATCAGACTTTTTTAATTAAAGTTTCTCCATAATTCTACTACCTCGGATAACTAAAAGTGTCAGTCAAATATGCAGTCAACACAAGGCTCCACGTATCTACTGACATAGCAGACTGATGAATATCACCAGAAGCTCTTCCAACCAACGAACATAACTTCTATTTCTGATAACCTATGCTTGCTGGCAGAAAAAACCCGCTCATATGTGCACTTTCAATCTGCATATCATCAGGTTTACTTTACTTTACTTATCTGACCAACATACCACTTGATGGAATACTCTTAATGGCTAGGACGATATATGCAAAATCGGAGTAACTACCAGATACAGAGATTCCAAATTTAAACAGACTTTGCATTTCAGGCAAAGGAAAGTAGATCATCCCAGAACAAACTCTTTCTGTCAAATCTAAGGTGATATTGCAGCCTCTGCCGTGCTAGAAGGCATTCAGAACCACTGAGAGAATACTGAATCTGTTCTGTGCCATGCAGAAACTAGTCCTACTCGATGCAGAGTTGAATCTCAAAAAAAAAAAGAGTAGTTTCTGGTCCCTCAGGTTTCCATCAAAGACATGCATGTGAAAGAACATATTAAAGTCCACCAAAAAAGTGGCCCATATACGTCAAAACATATTGACCAAACTGGAATTGATGGATGAGGCTTCTCTAAGTGATCTGACATTACTTTAATTAGTTTAGAATGTTATGATCCAGGCAACTCTATTGACACTCCATAACAAACAATGAAATTTCTCCCAACCATACTCAAAACCAAACCCAGCAAATAAACAAAAGAAGTTTAATGAAGATCAAATACAAAGTGTGTATAAATGAGGCTGAACACAGGAATCATGAGTATCATGACCCTGAGATGGGAGATAGCAGATGCAGCAATCTCAGTATCAACCAAAAGAAGATAACTGCTGCCTCAGAAAATCTGCATCATTAATTTTGAAGCAGTACAATATTCTTCCAGGCTCTATAACTAAAACAAGCAGGCATGGACATATTTTAATTTCGACGACAGAACTTGAGACAGCTAAATCAACAAGATGTCGCGACATAGCAGCCTTTCGAAAAACTTCATGCACTAATCATGACCTCTTGATCATCCGAGAGGGCATATTAACATAGATTGTTATAAATCCATATCCACCTGATGATGAACAAGGATGAAGGCCTAGATTAAGAATTTTCCGAAATCCACCCCCATAAAACCTTCATCATTTGTTTTAGCCTCAGTAAGCCACATGAAAAGTAAGGCAGATTTCCATTCCCGAGGCTGATTGATCATTTTAGATTCTTCAATTCCTTAGACATGAAATTCTCACAGATTAAAGCTACATTTTTCTCAGAAATAAAAGAAATACTTATCAAGATATGCTACACCACATCACTTGTAGGTTAAGAAGCTCAGTTTTACAGGATATCTTTTCCAAATTATGACTAGCTAGTGACTGCAACCACAGATCTTTCTAGCGGTATAGAGCTCATTCTCCCAGATAGAAGATGTAAATTAATCAGATATTTAACTTCAGCTGCCTCCCATAAACCATATCCCACATATCCATAGAGCACTCATATATGTGAATTCTTCTGGGCTTGAATAGTATTTAGGCCAATAGGAATAATCTAACAGTTCAGCAACTTGATGCAATCACTGACCAGAACTACCTCTAAAGAAATCCATCTACGGCATCTCAAAGATCATAACCAGCATTCCAATAAAACAACAAAGACAAGCAAATGAAGATTAATATTATGAAGAGGAAAAAAAAGAATTAACCAAAATAATTAAGTGAAATTAAACAGAGATGAAAATATCTTCAGATTGGGAACATTAACTAAAGTTGGAACAATTCAGATAATAATATTATCTTTAAATTTTACAAAAAAAATTGTTTCGCTTTATATTTTTATTTCTCAGAATTGAAATGACCACTTAATACTGCAACGTATTAATTGAAACATGGACAAGCCACTTACAGAAAAAGCATCACTTGAAACATTAATGGCAATTCAACACATTACCATGCCTTGAAGGAAATAGTGACACATTTCTCAATAAAAAGAAATTTACAAAATTATTCAAAGTTAATAATGTCATAATTTCGTACATTTTATATTCACGAGCTAAATATTTGACCTTTGTTTTAAGTCTTCAAAATATTGGTACTATGTGCCCAGGCAAATAACAAAGAATATGGTTAAAATGAGCTTAAAAAGTGATATTGACAGGAACTCAAAAATTTAATCATGTACTTGAACATATAATGCTAAGAAGAATTAGTATTATAAGAAAAATAAACAAAGATATGCATACTGCTCCAAGTGAGCAACTGCAAATATCTAGATTTTCATTCAAGAAAATACCAATTAGAAAGGCAGACTAGAAAAAATTTGCACAATGGTACATGGATGGAGGGGAAATAAAAACTCTGCACTTTAATCAAATGCAAGTGAACGAAACTACCAGGAAAGGTTTTGCAGAAACAAACCTAAAGATCCAAAACAACACCAAAGAAAAAGAACAAATCAAACATCCTAAAAATAAAAAGTTACAGCTGGTTTTTTTCTATAATTAATGCGGCTCAATTTAACATGTCATACACTCAAATCGGTGATCATTTTTAAATAACAGACTGTATCAACAATGACGTTTTGCAATTCTAGTCCTTATTCTCATTATTCATTAACTTCAGAAAATTGTCAAAATATCAACCTCCACTTCTACCTTTCTCATCTTACAACTATTCCCAGAATGGAAGCCAATTAACGAAAGAAATCCAGATTTTTCTTTACTTATCCTTCCATTTCCTCACCAATCAAACAGAGGCTAAACAGGTAAAAAAAAAAGGTGAAATCATGTAACAAAATATAAGAGAAAAATAAATAAAAAGAAGTGGTGCGGTACCTGAGATTCAACGATTTTGCCAAAACGACTAAAGGCGTGCTCAAGCTGCCTCTCAGTAATGTCCCATGATAACCCTCCCACAAAGATTCTGTTATCTTCTTTCCCCGCCATCTCTTTCTCAATATCTCCCACTCACATAAATTACCTAAATCAAACCAAAGAAAAAAACAATAACAATTTAGCACCAGACAAAAACATTAAAAGCCTAACACTCTTTTTGCTTCCAAAACCTGAAACAGAGAATAACATGAAGAAGTTTTCTTTTTGCCTTACCTTTCTCTCTCCCTTTCCCTGTAATGAGATTAATTTTCGAGTTTCTTTCTCTCGAGTTTTGGGGTTAAGTGAAACCCTAGACAGTTTTTTCGAGGACGCAAGGACTGTTATTCTGTCGTTTTAGTTGTACTCTTCGTATGGCCATGGCCCATGGGTCTCAAAAGGTACAACTTTTGTAAGCGGACACAAGTGGAAGCGAACTTTTTATGGCCCATTGTTTTGGGCTTTGGTCTGGCCCAATAAATTATTGATTAAGGCTTATGTGTGGTATTTCTTGTGGCTAGTTGTCACGGTTCGTGCTTGTCGAGGGCCTTGTACCATGCCCATGGCCGTATGTCTCGTATCTCTTGGTAATGTTGGTGCTTAATAGAAATTTCGTTATTCTTTATTTTTTTCACTTTGTATTTTCAAAAGAATGATGGCTCAAGCATAAGCAATGTTTCCTCATGCTAGAGCTCCAAATGACTTAAGACTATTTAGGGGGTGAGTAAGTTACTCACTGGTCATGATTAAGCATGTTGTCCTGCTGGTTGCTTGGTGGTGCCGCCTGCCAAAATAACGTGCTAGTAAGATGCTTATATTAATGAAGTTTTTATGCATTCATGTGCCTAGAGTTGGTTATATGTTATTACCTATTTTGACTCGTATGTGCTTAGCGATCTAGGTGTGTGCCCCAGGGCATGCCCGTGTGAGGTGTGTGTTGCTTGTAGTAGGTGTATGCCCCTAGGCACACCGCTTGTTGCTTGCTAAGGGTTTATCACACCTCGCCCGTATCCATTGTTGTGTGATTTTTTTTATTGTTATGTGATATCATTTTGTGGCTAATATGTTCCTATTTGCTTACAAAGTATGCAAGCCTTAAAGCAACTCGAGTGAGCTAGGCTAACTTGCTTGGAAAGACCAAGACAAGTGACGCACGGACCTATATTTTTAAGGGAAAGTGCTAGGACTGTGACAGTTGGTATCAGAACACGACTCGATTATCTGGAATAGCGCAATCATGGTGATTACACATAGCACTGATGACTCCCAGCGGTTAGAAGATTTGGAAGCAAAGATGAGCGCCTTTGAATCTCTAGTGTCAAACTTGAGATCCTTTGATGGGAGGTCAATAGAGCTTGAGATCTCACAAAGGGAAATTTATGAGGCCGTGAATGCCCTCACTGATGATATGAAGGAGACAGTGGACACCCTCCGAAACGAGATTGAGCAGCTAAATAACAATGTCAACTTGTTGATGAGAGTGGGTAACAACGAAACTAGGACCTTAGATAGAAGGAAGGTGAAGGTCCCCGAACCCCACCAATATGAAGGTGCTCGCGATGCGAAGGCCTTAGAAAATTTTCTTTTCGATATGAAGCCGTACTTTCGAGCTACTCGTATAGCCTCTGAAGAGGAAAAAGTGTCCATGGTGGTGATGTTTTTGTCAGGTAATGCCAAACTATGGTGGCGTGGCAAATATGATGACATCAAAACAATATGTGTACCATCGACACTTAGGATGACTTGAAGCGAGAGTTAAAGAACTAGTTCTTTCCTGAAAATGTGGAGTACTTAGCTCGCCAAAAGCTTTGAGAGTTGAAGCAGTTAGGAAATGTTCGAGACTATGTGAAGGAATTCTCAAGATTAATACTTTACATTCAAGACATATCAGAGAAGGATAAGATGTTCGATTTTTTCGAGGGGCTAAAAATTTGGGCCAAGTCTGAGCTTTTTCAACAAAAAGTACAATATTTGGCAACAGCTATGGTTACAACCGAACGGCTAAATGATCTTTTAGAGAACTCACTTAAGATGAGTAATGACTCTTTTCCCTCAGCTCAAAATGGAGTAAAGTAGGCTAAGATGAATAGGCCCGTGAGTGGAGGAGTGGACAAAAGACCCACCTTCAGTTCCAAAGAATAATCTTCTTCACGGATATGCAACTTGGAGGCAGGCAAGCCGAGCCATTTTTCTTGCTTCCTATATGATGGGCTCCATCGAGTAGCAAACTGTCCGCACAAAGGAGCCTTGAGTGCCTTACAATTGACAAGCTTTAAGTCATGTCAAGAACAGGAAAGGGAAGAAGAAGAGCAACCCACAAAGATGGGGGCGCTTCGATTCTTGAATGTTCTAAATGGCCAACTCCTTAAAAATAGGAATGAACCTAAGAGAGGACTTATTTATATGGACTTGCAAATGAATGGGAAAGTTACAAGAGCCTTGGTAGATACGGGGGCCTCCTATAACTTTGTTTTTTATTTGGAAGCACAAAGATTGCATTTGAAGCTTGAACGTGACTCTATTAGGTTGAAAGCAGTAAATTCCGAGGCACAAGCGATGGTGGGCTTGGCCAAAGGGTTAATCATTGAAAGAGGTCCATGGAAAGGTCCAGTCAACTTCATGTCTGCGACTATCGATGACTTTGATGTTGTACAGGGATTAGAAGTTTGTACCGATGTCAAAGTTGTACCGATTCCAACTGCAAGTTGCCTGTTGATCATGAGAGAATATCCCTATGTTTTCCTTGCCATTACTCAGCTTACTAATGGTAAGAAGCTTCTCTCAACCCTCCAATTCAAGAAATGGGTGAAATGCGTGAGCCCTCTTTTATAGCAGTGCCATTAACAACAAAAGAGATGGGTCCAAGTGTTGTTCTGATGTCAATTCAAGTAGTGTT
Organism: Bretschneidera sinensis; assembly: GCA_023935145.1. Taxonomy (NCBI): domain Eukaryota; kingdom Viridiplantae; phylum Streptophyta; class Magnoliopsida; order Brassicales; family Akaniaceae; genus Bretschneidera; species Bretschneidera sinensis. The sequence goes on from CM043703.1 coordinate 91,800,999, forward strand.
GAGGACCTACCAAGATGTTATGCCCAGAGAGTTACTGAAGGTCCTTCCACCTCGTAGAAGTTTTGATTATATTATAGAGCTCCTACCGAGCATGAAGGCACCTTCCCGTGCCCCTTATCACATGGCCCCTACTAAGTTGGTAGAGTTGAGAAAGTAATTGAATGATTGATTGGAGCCTGTACTCATCAGACAATCGAAGGCACCATTTAGAGCCTGGTATTGTTTCAGAAAAAGTAAGATGGCAGTTTACAAATGTGTGTAGATTATCGAGCTCTAAGTAAGGCCACTATTTGCAATAGCTACCCCATACCCCTTATTGTTGATCTGTTTGACCAATTGAGTTATGCCAATTACTTATCCAAGCTTGATTTGAGATTGGAATACTACCAAGTTCGAATTGTTGAAGGGGATGAGCCAAAGACAATGTGTGTCACCCGGTATGGAGCTTTTGAATTCCTTGTTATGCCCTTTGAGTTGACCAGTGCTCCTGTCACCTTTTGTACCTTAATGGATCAAGTCTTCTATGATTACCTTAATAAGTTTGTGGTGGTTTATTTTGATGACATTGTGGTGTACAGTTCGTCACTTGAAGAACATGTGATGCATCTATGATTAGTATTTGAGAAATTACGGGAGAACCAACTTTTTGTGAAGGAAGAAAAATGTGCATTTGCGTAGACCTATATCAAGTTTTTGTGCTAGATAATTGATCAGGGTCACATTCGAATGGACATGGGGAAGGTAAAGTAATTTAAGAGTGGAAAAATCCAAGTTATGTGAGCGAGCTACGGTCTTTTCTTGGGCTAGCAAATTACTATCTACATTTTGTTGAATGATACTTTAGGAAAGTTGCCCCTTTAATAGAACTCTTGAAAAAGGGCCACAAATGGATTTGGTCAGTCCAATTCTATGAAGGTTTTGAATATCAAAAGCAGGCTATGATGAAAAATACGGTCCTGACCCTCCCCGACATCACAAAGCCCTTTGAAGTCCAAACGGATGCGTCAGATTATGCTTTGGGGGGAGTTTTGCTTCAAAAGGGCCATCCTACTGCACACGAGAGTCGCAAGTTAAGCGAAGCTGAAAGACAGTACACGACCCAAGAAAAATAGTTGTTAGCGGTTATCCATTGTCTTCGAGTATATAGACACTCTTTGTTGGGGGCAACTTTTGAGGTGAAAACGGACAACACGGTTGTTAATCATTTTCTCACTTAACCAAAGCTCACAGCAAAACAAGCATGTTGGCAGGAATACTTGGCTGAGTTTGATTTTCACTTTGAGTATAAATCGGATCGTACAAACCAAATGGCCAATGCGTTGAGTTGGGAAGTAGAACTTGTATCCTTGAAAGTGTTTGCCTCTCTATCAATAAGTAAAGTTGTTACACCGCTACGAGAACACATTCGAGAAAATCTTAGCAAAGATGACAAAACCCAAGCCATCATGAAACTATCTTCGAAAGGGAATACTTGACAATTTTGGGTTGAAAATTGGTTATTATGGACTAAGGGTCGATAGTTTTTCGTCTTCAAGACCAGAGACTTGCTGAAACTGCTATTGCGTGAATGCCATGATTCTCTTTAGGTAGGCCACCCTGGTTGGTAAGGGACTTATGCGTTGTTGAAACTGGTCTACTACTAGCCCCAAATGAAGGAAGATGTGATGTGTTACACTAAAACTTGTCTTACTTGTAAACAAGATAAGGTTGAAAGGCAGAAGTTAGCCGAGTTATTGGAACCCTTGAAAGTACCTCCAAGACTTTGGGAAAGTGTTTCACCAGACTTCATCACTTATTTACCCAATGTTAGGGATCATGCCCTCATTCTGGTTCTGGTTGATCGATTTTCAAAGTATGGTACCTTCATCCTCGCCTCGAGGTATTGTATTGTGGAAGAAACAACTCGACTATTTTTCAAACATGTAGTTAAATATTGGGGTGTGCCCTAAAGCATTGTGAGTGATCGAGACTCAAGATTCACGGGAACCTTTTGGTCTGAACTCTTTGGACTCCTTGGCTCAGTACTTAAAATTTCATTAAGTTATCACTCACAGACTAATGGATAGACTGAACACTTTAACAGAATGCTAAAAGAATATCTCCGCCAATTTGTTAATGCCAATCAAAGAAACTAGGTGCAACTACTTGACACGACACAATTCTGTTTCAATGCCCTTAAGAGTTTCAGCTCCAACAAAAACCCATTTGAAGTGATCACAGGCTCCCAACCTTTGATGCCTCACACTATAAATGAACCTTATAAGAGGCCCAACCTTGGGCCTACAATTTCATCAAAGAGTGGAAGAAGGACATGGAGATAGCTCATTCATACCTTTAGAAGGCCTAAAAGAGAATGAAGAAGTGGGTAGACATGGGGAGAACCCCCAGATAATTCTAAGCTTGAGACTTAGTGTTTGTGAAGATTGTGGCAGAATAACTCAAATTTCTCAAGAAGTAAGACAAAAGATTAGTACGCAAATATCAAGGACCAGTCCCCATTATAGCTAAAGTGGGGAAGTGTTCTTACAGAATCCAACCACCAGCTTGGATGAAAATACACTCGGTGTCCCATGTTAGCTGCTTGAAGCCTTATTATGCTGACTTAGAAGATCCAACACAAAGCTAGCCATCAAAACCAGACATCAACATCAAGCTAACAGTTCGAGAGGTAGATGGGATTCTAGTTGATCGAGTGGTGAAGACATATAGTGGAAGATGACAAGAATATCTAGTGAAATGGAAGAACCAAAGAGAAGAAGAAACCAGTTGGGAGAAAGCAACCGATCTACAACCATTCAAGCAAAAGATTGAAGAGTTTCTAGCAAGCAGGTTAGCAAGGACGTCGATAGATTAAGTGGGGGAGAATGTCACGGTTCGTGCTTATGCAGGGCCTTGTACCATGCCAATGGCTGTATGTCCTGTGTCTCTTGGTAGTGTTGGTGATGTAGATCGAGGTTTTAACCCAAGAGGGGGGTGAATTGGGTTTTTAAAACTTTTTGTGGAATTAATACAAATTTATAAAAACGAATAAGCAACAAACAATTAAAACAAGTAATGTGCTTTAAATAAAGAGTTTAGAGAGAAGATGATGCAAACTCAGATTATAGTGGTTCAGTAATATCAGATTTGTTCCGACCCTACGTCCACTCTCTTCAAGGAACTCCTTGAAGTAATCCACTAAGTAACTTAGTCGTACAACTTTTCCGGTGTTGTACAAACCTGACAATCCCTTCCTTGGAAGCTATTCCATTCCTCTCGAAAGTAATCCCCTTCCTTTCAGAAGTAATCCCTTTACAAAGATGATGTAAAGTAAATAGTAGAGAAACAGCTAATAGAAGCTTATACAACTGAATAATGTCTCTCTTTCAAAGTAAAGCTTGAAGAATGGCTCAATAAGAATATTTCAAAGCTTTTTGTGTTTCAAGAGTATAAAAACTTGATTATGTGAGATCAACTCTTTTTGAATGTACGCAACTTGTTATTGAATGCTTAAATGAATGGGTTTATATAGTAATAAATTAATATGGCTGTTAGGACTTTCATTTGAAAAAGATTTGCTTTAAAACATTCAGATTTGGAGTCCAACGGTCATATTTTTGAACTACGAGTCGACTGGGTCGTGATACCAGTCGATTGGGTTCACTTGGAAAAATCATATTTTTCAGAACTTTTGGGTATCCAGTCGACTGGTATTTTTCATCCAGTCGATTGGGGACTTACTGTCCGTTTTACCAGTCGACTGATATGAATGACCCAGTCGACTGGAATGAATGACCCAGTCGACTGGTATGAATGACCCAGTCGACTGGAGACATACTATCTCATATACCAGTCGACTGGTATATATACCCAGTCGACCAACCCAGTTTTTCTATTTTAATTTAAAATGTTTGTTTTAAAACGATCGGTTTATAAAACCTTTTTTTTTCGATCCATTGAACAAGCTATTACAGTGTATAAGTGAGACTTACATTGGTTCTAAAACCTTAAACCTATACAAGTTCTTCAGTCTTCACTTGATACTTTGATTCGGTTTGAGTTCTTGAATTTTGATCATTGGTTGAACGCTTTTGTTGCTTACTACACTTAGTTAGTATAATAACAGTTGTGTTTTGTTATCATTAAAATATGGGTGAGGGTCAACAATCTCCTCCTTTTTTATGATGACAAAACTAATGATGTGAAAACAGATAAAAAAGCTAAGTGTTTGGATTTTACGAAAAATCGGACAGAGTCTCCTCTGTTTTTCGAATAAAACCACCCTATAAACAGACAAACGCAGTTCATATATTTATTTCAACCAACTACAATTAACTAAACCAATCAAAGAATAAGTTTTGGAGCAGTGCTCCCCCTAAATCTATGCATTGGTTTCTTTTATTTAGTTTTTCTCAGTTTTTCTCATTTTTCTCCTCCGTTTTGACAACAGCAACCAAAGGGGCTAGAAATCAAAAAATAAGCTCCTTATCCACTACATTCATCTAGAGAATGATTAAAAAAACCTGTATATGAAATTTTGGCTTCATTCAGATTTTGGAAGCCTTCCCGGGAAGAACCGAAAGTTTTTATTCAAGTATTATCAGTTTCATAGTATTTTCGTGAATAAAAATAGTTTGAAACTATGCAAACATATCACAAATAATGTAAATAGATATATAAAATATGGCTAATAGAAACATAACATCATATATAAAAATTCAATACATAAATGGGATTCATAGAGCCATAACTAAGACAAAATAATACAAAATATATCCGTGCTATGTGATAAGAGCTGGAAAACCCTAAGTACATAATAAAGAAATCAAAAACTCAAGGAGCGGGAAAGTCCGAGCCATCACAAAGAAGTTTCCTAATCTCAGCTAGGGAACCCTCAGTGTGCTCTCGATGTAACTCGAAGTCATCCCGTAAGTGGTCGATGGAGGAGCTCAATCTCTGGTACTCCAACTGCATGGACTGAAAATCGGACTCCATCATCATCTGAAGGCTCAAGATAGCCTGAAGTATATCTCCATATCCAGTCGGGCCAGTACTCGAGTCACCAATCGGAGGTGCTCGGGTGTCAATGTCCATATCAGCATAGGCAACAGCCTCTTCCTCATTATCATCATCACTCTCGTCTCTTCGTATCCGTAAGCGCTTCCCGGCTTTTGGATAGAGGAAGTCGTCTCGAACTGCACATCCCATCTTCTTCAGTGATGAGACATTGATGATGTCCGTTGGTCCAATATCCTGAGCCTCGGAGGCTGGCAAAGGCACCCGGAAGTGTTGGAGTATGAGCGTAATGAGCATCCCGTAAGGAAGACACCCAGAGTCGCTCGCTTCGCCATTTATCATGTTGGAGAGCAGCAGAGGATAAATATTGAAGTGGTGCCCAAATTTAAGGCACCAAATCAATACCGTATCTATCTTAGATAGATACCTTCGACTCCCGAGTCTAGGGTGGATGGTCGAATTGACAATCAGCTAAAATATCTTTGAGTCGAGGGGCATGTCACTACACGTGTTAAATGTAGTGGGTCTGTACACATAGTTAGGGTCTCCCCTGACTATCTGACAAGCCACCTCGACGTCAAAGCTGTCTGGCCATCCATCCAGACTCCACTGAATCCCCCTTAATGGGATTCTCAGCATGCTCATTCAGAGGTCAGTGTTGACCTCAAACTCCACACCGCTGACTCTGGTTCTGAATCTCAGAGCCAGAGGACTGGGTTTCACTAAGTTCGTGAAGAATTGGTGAATCAGTCGCGGGTAATATTTTTCATGTATTCTGACCAGTGGGGTCAGATTTATTGCCTCAAATGCTGGTAAAATATCAAAATTTCCATAACGAATAGAGTCGAAATCAACAACTCTACTCGTCATGATTTTTTTATTACGGATTACGGAGTTATACCTCGTATGAGCAGTCGGACTGGAAAACAGAGTTTCCTCCAACTCTGTTCTGGGCATTCTGTTAGATGAGCCTGCTGCTCCCTTTCCTCTCGACTCCGATGCCAAAGATTTTAAAGACCTTGGCTTTTTAGGCCCATTAAGTCCACTTATTGTGAGTTTTACATGGATCTTATCGCTCATTTTGAAGAAAAAATGAGTTTTTGGGGAAAAAAGATTTTGGTGAAAATAAGAGATTTTAACCGTAGAAAGTCAAAAATCTCTTTGTGGATGAATAGATCGGTGTGTTTAGATGAAGTTTGGATGGTTTTTGGATCAAAAGGGTGAATTTTTCTATAGAGAGAAAACAATTAGAAAAATGAACAGTCTCTTATATAGAATCGCGATACCAGTCGACTGGGTCGAGTTACCAGTCGATTGGGTAGCTTTGGAAAGATGAACAGTTTCCATACTAGTCGACTGGGTTTATGAACCAGTTGACTGGGTGAACTGACAGTAAGATTACAGTCGACTGGATTGAATTGACCAGTCGACTGGATGACAACTGATTTTCAAAAAATTGGCTCCAAACAGTGTCTACAGATACCAGACTTCTGGACAGGATTTATCAATCGTTTGGAAGAAGAGACAGAGTCTTACCAGTCAACTGGGTCAAACTTACCAGTCGTCTGGTATAGATCCACCAGTCGACTGGGCCCTTATGAAAATTTTTAGTTTTGAAATATAGCAAGAAATTTGTTTATCTATGACATCTTGAGTGAGGGAGATATTTAAACAAGAATTAATACTCTTTCACTAGATGTCAAACATGCAAATGATGAATTATGAAGCAATCAGATATTCAGTTTATCATAATCCAGCAATCCCATTAACATTCTTATCTTACAGAAACTAGCTTCACCTAAAGGTTTTGTAAGAATGTCAGCTATTTGATATTCTGAAGGAATGAATTCTAGTCTTATGTCACCTTTTTTAGCATGGTCTCTTAAGAAATGATGTCTTATTTCTATGTGTTTTGTTCTAGAGTGCTGAATAGGGTTCTTGGTTAGGTTGATAGCACTAGTATTATCACAAAATATTGGAATGTTTTTGAAGTGCACGCCATAGTCTTCTAGTTGTTGTTTCATCCATAATACTTGAGCACAACAACTTTCGGCTGCAACGTATTCCGCCTCGGTGGTAGATAGTGCAATGAAATTTTGTTTCTTGGAAAACCAAGAGGTTAACATAGCTCCTAAGAATTGGCATGTACCACTTGTACTTTTTCTATCTAACCTACATCCAGCAAAATCAGCATCTGAATAACCTACAAGCTCAAAAGATGAATCTCTAGAGTACCATAATCCTATGGTTTGGGTTCCTTGTAGATATCTAAGGATCCTTTTCACTGCAACTACATGTGATTCCTTAGGATTAGCCTGAAATCTAGCACACATGCATACACTGAACATTATATCAGGTCTACTTGCAGTCAAATAAAGTAAAGCACCTATCATGCTTCTATAATATTTAGAATCTACAGTTTTACCTCCTTCATCAAGATCAAGTTTAGTAGTTGTGCTCATAGGCATTCCAAGTGGCTTTGAGCTTTCCATTCCGAACCTCTTTAGTAGGTCTTTAATGTACTTCTGTTGATTGATGAAGATGCCTTCTCTTAGTTGCTTGATTTGAAGTCCAAGGAAGTAAGTAAGTTCTCCCATCATGCTCATTTCAAATTCACTTTGCATGCACTTTGCAAACTCTTGACACATAGATTCATCACATAGATTCATTAGTAGCACCAAATATAATATCATCAACATATATTTGAACTATCAAAGTGTCATTTTTGTGAGTTTTTGTGAAGAGAGTTGTGTCTATTCTACCTCTTACAAAATCATTGACAATCAAAAATTTACTTAGTCTTTTATACCATGCTCTTGGAGTCTTTCATACCATGCTCTTGGAGCTTGCTTCAACCCATATAGAGCTTTAGAAAGTTTGTAGACATGATTTGGAAGACTAGGATTTTCAAATCTAAGAGGTTGCTTAACATAAACCTCTTCTTCTATAAAGCCATTTAAAAAGGCATTTTTCACACCCATTTGAAATAGCTTGAATTTATTAAAGCATGCAAAGGCTAATAACATTCGAATAGCTTCTAATCTAGCTACAGGAGCATAGGTTTCATCAAAGTCTATTCCTTCTTATTGATTATATCCCTTAGCAACTAGTCTAGCCTTATTTCTAGTTATTATACCATTTTCATCCATTTTATTTCTATATACCCATTTAGTTCCAATTATTGAATGATCTTTAGGTCTTGGAACTAGTTTTCAAACATTGTTTCTCTCAAATTGATTTATCTCTTCATGCATTGCAATTATCCAATCATTATCCTTTTCAGCTTCTATAAATGTCTTAGGTTCTACTTGAGACAAATAAGCTACAAAATTGCAAATATTTCTAATGGAAGAGCGAGATCTTACCCCTTGTGAAGGATCTCTAATCACTTGATCAACTTGATGATAATTTACATACCTCCAATCCTTGGGTAGACTTTCCTCTTGTTGACTTGAGGATGGTTGGTCCAAATCGGGAGTTTTCATCTCTTCATTAGCTTGAGGTGAACTCCCTTTTGAGTCAACAATAGGAGTAGGAGTTTCCATTCTTGGAATAAAAGCTGCATCATTGTTAAAGGAAACTTCTCTACTACTCATTGGGTTAGATTCATCAATAGTTACATGCACAGATTCTTCTACCACTAGAGTCCTCTTATTGAAAACTCTATAAGCCTTACTAGTAGTTGAATATCCTAAAAATATTCCTTCATCGGTCTTGGAATCAAATTTATCCAAGTTAGTTTTATTGTTATTTAAGATGAAGCATTTACTACCAAAAGCACGAAAATAGGAAATATTGGGCTTTCTCCCTTTCCATAGTTCATATGGAGTTTTATCAAGCAGAGGCCTTATCAAAATTCTATTTAATATATAGCAAGAAGTATTCACGGCTTCAGCCCAAAAGTATTATGGTAAACTATTTTCACAAAGCATAGTTCTTGAAAATTCTTCTAGAACTCTATTTTTCCTCTCAACAACTCCATTTTGTTGAGGAGTTCTAGGAGCTGAAAAGTTGTGATTAATTCCATTTTCATCACAAAATTTTGAAAAGCTTTGATTTTCAATTTCTTTTCCATGATCACTTCTTATGCTTGAAATACAAATTCCTTTTTCATTTTGTACCTTTTGGCAAAACTTTTCAAATCCTTTGAAAGCTTCATCCTTGTAAGCAATAAAAATAACAAAGGTATATCTTGAATAGTCCTCAACAATAACAAGAGCATATTGATGGCCACCTAGACTAATGGTACTAATTGGACCAAATAAGTCCATATGTAAAAGTTCCAAAGGTCTAGTAGTTGAAACTACATTTTTTGCTTTAAAAGAAATCCTAGTTTGTTTTCCCATTTGACAAGTATTGCATACCTTGTCTTTTTCAAAATTGATTTTAGGAAGTCCAATAACTAAATCTTTTCTTGAAACGATTTTTAGCAAGTTCATGTTTACATGACCAAGCCTTCTGTGCCATAGCCATGGATTTTTACTAAAAGCAGGAAAACATTTTTCATTTTCAGAATGCAAGGATCTCAAATCAACTATGTAGACATTTTCATGTCTATGGCCAATGAATTTGATCTTGTTGCTCTTGATGTCTATAACTAGACAATGAGAGGTCTCAAATGTGACTTTGTATCCTTTGTCACATAACTGACTAATGCTAAGTAAATTTGGCTTAAGGCCTTGTACTAGCAATACATTATCTAAGGTTGAGAAATCATTACCGACTTTTCCATGCCCGATGATATTTATTTTAGTATTGTCTCCAATGGTCACAAGTCCACCATCTCTTAGAGTTAGCTCTTTGAATACGCTTTTATCACCGGTCATGTGCTTCGAGCATCCGCTATCAAGGTACCAACAGTTACCTTTCTCCTTGGTGTGGAGGCAAATCTACATCACACAAGGATATACGATAGCACTTTTAGGTACCTAAAATTTCTTGGATCCTTCGGGGTTAGTCCTAGAAAACAAGGTTCCTTTTGGAACCCAAACTTTCTTAACAGTATATGGTGATCTATGGACATATTGATGATGCACAATCCAAGGATGATAGTAGTTAAAATTTCTAGGATATCTTACATGTGAATTCCTATAATCCTTAGGATAATAGTTCCTAAGATACATGTTTCTATGGTAAGGGGTATGAAAATGCATGTCATTTCCAGAAAATGAATGATGATGCATTCTAGGATATATGCTAGCATATGTATGCAAATTATTTATAGGATAACCATGATGGTAATTCCTAGGATGAGCATGTGCAGAATTCATATGTTGATTATGTACATGTTGGTTATTTCTAAGATGTGTATAACCATTTCTAGAGTGTGCATACATATAAGCATGTGAATTTCTAGGTTGCTTCATTTTTGGATGAACATTTGAATTCCTAGCATTTAATGAGGGAGTGCTTTTAATCTTGCTAGGGTTTCTTGAAGTAGAGGCTTCACTTACACATGAGGCTTTCATGAATAAGCTCTCTTTTGATTTTTGCTTTCCCAAAGGGGAGTATCCTACACCAGATTTTCCTCCACTTAATCTTTAAGAAGAAAGCACTTCATCAAGTTTTTCTTTACCAAGCATAAGTCTTGATATAGTGCTATTTAATTCAGAAATTTTATTTTTCAAATTCTCATTTTCATCTTTGAGAAAATCTTGAGAAGAATCATACAGTAAAGATGATAATTTTTCTTTTTCTTCTCTAAGACTTATCATCTCTTTAGAGATAGATGATACCTCTTTCTTGAGAACAGAATTTCTAGAATCAAATTTCTTCAATTCCTCATGCATTTCATTTATTACTTCTAGCAATTCTTCACTACTACTCACAATATTACTTTTAGAAGAAGGAGAAGATGTTACCTCACTTTCATTGTCGATTGCTATCAAACAAAGGTTGGCAGTTTCCTCGTATCCGATTTCTTTGTCCGATGACTCATCTTCTTCGTCATCGCTCCAGGTCGTTGCTACCATGGCTTTCTTTTTGAAGCCCTTGTATGGTTTGTTTGAAACCGGACGATCGGCTCTAATGTGATCGGGCTTCTTGCAGCCGTAGCACATAAGCGGTTCCTTTTTCGGAGTGGAATCTTTTGTGTAAGGTTTCTTGCTTTTCTTCAAGAACCTATGAAATAGTTTGGTGATCAATTCCATTTCACCATCTTCCTCGCTGCTCTCAGCTTTTTTTTTCTGATTCCATTTCTTTGCTGCTTGTAGAAGCTTTGAGAGCAATATGCTTTTTCTTCTTCTTATCATTATTGACGATGGGAGTCATTTCTTCCATCTAATACGTCAATAATGACCCAAGTAGTGTCTCAACATCCAGTTTGTCAAGATTTTTGGCCTCCTGTATGGCTGTCCTCTTCGGTTTCCATTCTAGTGGCAGAGATCTCAAGATTTTTCTGGTTAGTTCAACCTCCTCAATATTCTTACCAAGTAGTTTTAAACCATTTATAATAGTGGTGAACCGTGAGTGCATTTCAGAAATAGTTTCGTCAGGAGACATTTTAAATGATTCATACTTAGAAATTAGCATGTAAATTTTCGACTTTTTTACTTCACTAGTTCCTTCATATGTGACTTGTAATTTGTCCCATATCTCTTTAGTAGAAACACATGCATATATTTTATTATATTTAGAAATATCTAATGCACAATGTAACATACTTGTTGCTCTGCTATTGAGAGACATCGTTTTACAATCCTCGTCAGTGTACTCAGTTTTGAGTTTAGGCATTATATGAAGAGTCTCTCCAATAACTATTTCTTTTGAAGGAATTCTAGGTCCTTCTTCTATGATTCTCCATAGATTGTAATCTTGTCCTTCGACAAAGATTTTCATTCTATTTTTCCAATAGTTATAATTGGAGCCATTGAACAAAGGTGGTCTAGTATAAAAGTGTCCCTCAGAGTAGCTATTTGCTACCATTGGATCAACTCAAGGATTTTAAGCCTAAATAAGAGAACGAAGCTCTGATACCAATTGTAGATCGAGGTTTCAACCCAAGAGAGGGGGTGAATTGGGTTTTTAAAACTTTTTGCGGAATTAATACAAGTTTATAAAAACGAATAAGCAGCAAACAATTAAAACAAGTAATGTGCTGTAAATAAAGAGTTTAGAGAGAAGATGATGCAAACTCAGATTATAGTGGTTCGGCAATATCGGATTCATTCCGACCCTACGTCCACTCTCTTCAAGGAACTCATTGAAGTAATCCACTAAGTAACTTAGTCGTACAACTTTCCCAGTGTTGTACAAACCTTACAATCCCTTCCTCTCGGAAGCTATTCCCTTCCTCTCGGAAGTAATCCCCTTCCTTTCAGAAGTAATCCCTTTACAAAGATGATGTAAAGTAAATAGTAGAGAAACAGCTAATGGAAGCTTATACAACTGAATAATGTCTCTCTTTCAAAGTAAAGCTTGAAGAATGGCTCAATAAGAATATTTCAAAGCTTTTTGTGTTTCAAGAGTATAAAAACTTGATTATGTGAGATCAACTCTTTTTGAATGTATACAGCTTGTTATTGAATGCTTAAATGAATGGGTTTATATAGCAATCAATTAATATGACCGTTAGGACTTTAATTTGAAAAAGATTTGCTTTAAAACATTCAGATTTGGAGTCCAACAGTCATATTTTTGAACTACCAATCGACTGGGTCGTGATACCAGTCGACTGGGTTCACTTGGCAAAATCATGTTTTGTAAACCTTCTGGGTATCCAGTCGACTGATATATTTCATCCAGTCGACTGGGGACTTACTGTCCATTTTACCAGTCAACTGGTATGAATGACCCAGTCGACTGGAGACATACTGTCTCATATACCAGTCGAGTGGTATATGTACCTAGTCGACTGGGTTATCTTCCAACCTAGTTTTTCTATTTTAATTTAAAATGTTTGTTTTAAAATGATCGGTTTATAAAACATTTTTTTTGTTCGAGCTATTGAACAAGCTATTACAGTGTATAAGTGAGACTTACATTGGTTCTAAAACCTTAGACCTAAACAAGTTCTTCAGTCTTCACTTGATACTTTGATTCGGTTTGAGTTCTTGAACTTTGATCCTTGGTTGAACGCTTTTGTTGTTTATTACACTTAGTTAGTATAATAACAATTGTGTTTTGTCATCATTAAAATACGGGTGAGGGTCAACAAGTGCTTAGTGGTAATTTTGTAATTCTTATTTTTATTTTGTTTTTTCAGAAGTGTGATGGCTCAAATATAAGCAATATTTCTTCCTGCTAGAGCTCCAAATGACTTAAGACTCTTTAGGGTAAGTGAATAAGTTACTCACTGGTCATGATTAAGTATGTTGTCCTATTGGTTGCTTAGTGGTGTCTCTTGCCCAAATAATGTGCTAGTAAGATGCTTATATTAATGAAGTTTTTATGCATTCATGTGCCTAGAGTTGATTATGTGTTAGTGCCTATTTTGGCTCGTATGTGCTTGGCGATCTAGACTTGTGCCCGGGGCATGTTCATGTGTGTTGCTTGTAGTGGGTGTGTGCTCCTGGGCACATCGATTGTTGCTTGCTAAAGGCTTGTCACACATCGTCTGTATTTATTGTTGCGTGATTTTTTTTTTATTGTTATGTGATATTATTTTGTGGCTAATATGTTCATTTTTGCTTGCAGAGTGTGTAATCCTTAAAGCTACTCGAGTGAGCTAGGCAGACTTGCTTGCGGGGGACCAAAACAAGTGCTACACGGATCTACGCCTTTAAGGGAAAGTGCTAGGATTGTGACACTAGTCCAAGCCCAGAAAATTTCTAGAAAAGGAATTAAAAAAAATTAATAGTTAATATTATTATTACTAAACTGAGTAAACTTTATTTTTTTTTGTTCATGAAGATTCTCACTCTTCTTATTTAAGTATTTCATTTTTGATTCTTCTAAATTGGATCCTTAACGTTATGACATTGTTTCAGTTGATACATTCCTCTTTAAAACCGTTAAGTTTAACCAAACGAAAGTTCATCAAATTAAAACCGTTAAGTTTAATCAAACGAAGGTTCACATCAAATCAAACGTGACTATTTATCACAAATCCCAAAAAAAAGACCTAATTAACTTATTAATACCCCTAAATTTCATCTGCAATAATTAAATCAATGGAAGTTCAAACCCTAATTAATTAAAACTTAAAATTTCTTCTCCTTCAATCTTTCTTGACCTCTCTTTCTATCAACTCAAACTATTATTGTAGAGATTTTGCAAACCTTCTTACGTTCTTAATGGAATCAAACCCAAAGATAAGATTATTTGGATGCTGCAACTATGTTAAAAGGACAATCACATAAAGGACCCAATTAGAACAAATTTATAAAATATATATCTCAATTAAAACAAATCAAAGTGAAATTCGTAAATAAAATAAATGACAATTTTCAAGGATGAAAAATGAAATTAATCTAGGATTTTTGGTTTGCTCTATAGGGCTCGATCGTTATCCAAATGATCTAGTCTACACAATTAACAGTACTTGATTGGTCTCCTCTATATGTACACTGGAATGTACATATGCACACAACAAATTTTTTCTTATAAATTTTTTTATCAAAAGTGTATATGCACACAATTTTGTAAATTAAAGTAAAAAAATGACATTTATTAAATCTCATATATAAGAAACTGATAAAAAAATTTAAAATTAATCTCACCTTGCATTTAGTAATATGAAATTGAGGCATAAAATTAGAATTGAGGTAGAATTATAATCTTTTTTTAATAATTTTTATATTAAAAAATATGATTCTATTTCAATTCAATTCTAAACCCCAATATAATTTATTTAGATCAACTTCTAAAAAGATGTACTATTCCAAATTAAAGTCCATTTAAATTGGTTCACCAACTTAAGAATTTTTAATTAACTCAAATGTCAAACTTATCTCCTTGCAAAAAGTAATGTTTTGGTTCTAATATGATTTGTCATAATTTCAACGAAAAGAAAAAAAATAAATCATGGACTTATAAGTAGTAAATATGTACTATAAAGTATGAACAAATAATAATTCCATTTTTTTTCCAACACGCCACACACGTGTGATAAATAACATGCCATTACTGAAAAAATAGAAAAGATAAAAGTGTATTTAGTTGTGAAAAATATTTTATATTTTTTATCTCTATTTTCTTTAAAACTTTCTTCAATAATTTACACATTCTACAAATAACACTTTTCATTCTAACATAATAATGAAAAATTTGAGAAACAAATTTTTTTATTGCTCAACTTTTTCAATATTATGTTTAAAAAAAATGTTGTTTTTCAAATGATATTAAGTTTTTGCAAATCGTTGGAAAAAATCTTACAAAAAAATAAGGATGAAAAATAAAAAATATTTTATACAATTAAACGCACCTAACCTTTTTTATTTTTTAACATTTCCCACTATTTGGACCATGACCTTCCACAATTTGGTTCTCTAAATGGTCAGGAAGACATAACACTGTAAATAAATTGATAAGCTAATATTGAACGAAAATATAAGGATGATGATGAATTGACGATTAAGGATTTGTTTGAAAGGAAAATAAAAGTAACGGGGCTTCATTTGAAACTTTACTCTGCTGCCAACTTGGGCACAAGGCACAAATATTACCAGTGAGATACTCTGGAACTAATGGTGAAACTTGCCCATAGTTGTGCATCAAAAATATGGTTTATACTACAAATTTTGCAACAACTTAAAAAGAGGATGAGATCTACATCAGAGAAACTCAGGATTGATTAAAAATATGGTTTATACTTCTTTACAAAGAATTATCTAACATCAGGTTATGATATACTATTCCATTGATGAAGAAATGACAACAAACTGCATTATATATTTGACAACGTTGTATAATTACATCAAATGAGATGCATAATTTACATGACTGAACATGAAATGGTACATGTATCAGCAAAAGATTGAAGCGTACGTGTTACAATTGGACATGTTTTCAAATCATTCAGGGAGGAAGGGCAACCTAGTAACACTAGTACCTCCGCCTTCACCAGTTAGTGATTTCAAGCTTGTTTCGTTTGATGTTGAACTAGATTTGGGAGATTTAGAAGATTGCTTCTTGTTTAATCTTTGGGGAAGAATCTGCAACCTGGGGTTAAGTTCAGTACCTGAATTTTCTGCAGCCAACTGGTAGCTCTCCACAAGCTCAAGCTGCCGGGCAATTATTTCGGAACATCTAGGGAGAAGCTCCACCGGCTCACCACCGGGAATTACAATATACTCAATTGCAAGTCGAACCTCCTGTTAGAAAACAAAGATAATGACAAAAAAACCAGATTTGAGAAGAGTAGTATATATATATATATATATATATATATATATATATATATATATAAATTTTTATCATTGCAAGATCCAATTTGCAGTTCTTCAGAGAGGGTTTGCTATCTGTGGAAATTGTATGCCATAGGTTAAACTTTATTTCAATAGATTATAAGAGTCTTTGTCCTGAAAATAACCGCAGACAATTTTGCGCACATTAATGCTCTGATAAAACCCAGATGGCGTCCCAGAGCAGACAAAATTACAAATTTAAAACTTCGGATTTATGTATGAAAACCATTATTGTAGGGTGTACTGATTTCCAGAAATTATGAGCTTTGACAAGCAAGAATTTACAAATATATTTGTAGAATATATAAATTTTCAACATAATGAATAAATGGGAAAACAGAAAGCAAAATTGAAAGGTATAAAGGACTACCTCTAAGGCATCAATTTCTTCCAGGGTGGGTTTTCTTTTTGGCGCATCATCTTCAATCTCGATGTCAAAAGAACTTTTGTGTGGCTGTTTCTGTATTGAGCCAAATGATTCCATTCTAAGAATCATACGAACTGCCTTGACCATTTGTGCCATGGTATTTGACTGCAAAAACATAATAAGTAAAATCAGATTGAATGTCTAGACAAAGGAAAAGGTTATTCTCAAGACTTTTTCCAACAAATTTTGGCCATAGCCATCCGTAACATTTGTGACCTTCAGAAAAAAATTCAGTCGGAGCCCATACCGTCATCATCATCATATCAGCCATACTTTTTCCGTGTAAGGTTCTGATAGAAAAACTTGAAAGATATCATTTCTTTTTCTTTTTCGCAATATAATTCTTCATAGAAAAGAAGGATACCTTAATAACAAATGTTGGCAACTTGTAGAATTTAGCTACACCACGTATCCATGGGTTCTGTTTGAATTCTGAACTCGAAGCTAGGATTGCGTCTGCCATCCCGATGTCGTCAGTTACATCTATTTCATCCTCAAGCCCCATTACTTCTGATACTTGTAAGAGATCAGCTTCAAGGATCTAAAACGTATATAAATGAAAAGAAATGGTATTAACACCATCATTATAGATATCACCAAGACAATGTAGCAGGGCATGATGGAAATATTATTTATGTTTCTTCGATTGATGGCCCAAGAAAGTAGAGTAGATTTCATCATGCCTAAAGCTAAGATATCAAACTCACATAAAATTCAATAACTTGTGACTCACATTTTTTTTTCTTTTACAGAACTTTCAAATTATATATGAATATAGTTTAAACATTCTTGAAATGATTTTTTTCTTTTTTCTTTCCATTTAGGCGGTTAACCTTGACCAGTTTATTCAAGTAACCTCAACTGATATACAAGGTGGAAGGATAAAGGACCAGGAAATTTGGTCATTCACCTTGTAAGTATAAACACATACTGGTGAGCTCCTCTTGCTCACAGATCTGTTAGTGCTCTTTTTCATAAACTGATTGGGGGAGTAATGTTCATCTGCCTCATCAGACTCAACTTCAGTGCTACTATCTTTATTAACAGATAACTTAAGTTCTTCTTGATGGTTCTTCCAAGGTATAGGAGTAGACTTAAGAGAATCATCTTCTTCAGCATGCATGTGACGGACCTCAAACAGAGGAGATTTTCCTATCACCAAGAAATACAAATTAAGGGACGTGTTTGCCTAATTTCAATACAAGAATGCAAAACTACATCACATAACTTGCAAAGAAAAAACTTACCAGCCAGTATAGCATCTACCGTTACATCTAGTCTGTGATGAACATGGTATTCCGTTCTAGATATCATCTCAACAGCACATGTAAATGTTGGAGGCGCCTTCCTTTCAAGAATTGTCTTTTGCACTTTCCTTTTCCTGGCTTCCTCATCACCAAGAGTAACACTCTGTTCTCAGATGAAAGAACGGCTTTCGATTAATCAAAATAACATTATTAGACATGCGTCCATGCCTTAACTTGGTGAGATTTTCACTCATGTTTGTTAGTCATACTTGGAAATTTATACTTATTCCAGAAATCCCAAATATAAAGATAGCAACATTCCAGATCAAATTGAAAATTTTAGGGTGAATATAGTGCATGCAGCTGATGGTATAACATAAATTGGACTATATAAGTCCATATGAGCAGAAAGAAAGCATGAACCAAAGGAGTAGCTTTGCACCTCGATGCCACCAACAAGGATCTGTAGAGAAGGATTCTTTATTACATTATCTATAGTCATTCCATGGGCTGTTCCAACTAGCTGGACTCCTCGTTGAGCAATAGTGCTGGCAGCTAATGCTTCAAGCTCCGTTCCAATTTCATCAATTATGATGGTTTCAGGCATATGATTTTCAACTGCCTCAATCATAATCTGCATGAAAGTTAAACAAGGAAAAAATTGAATCATGAAAATATATGTTCCAACAATGAAATCCACAAGATTGATTTCAAAACTCACGTTATGCTGCACATTCACGCTAGGAACTTGCATTCTTCTTGCACGACCAATTCCTGCATGAGGGACATCTCCATCACCTCCAATCTCATTTGATGTATCGATAATGATAACACGTTTCATGTGCTCATCTGCCAACATCCTAGCTATTTCTCTGCACAAAGTAAGGCTCGTCAGATATATTAATTCTTCTCATACAAAAACAAGTGAACCTTTTATGTTGAAAGTCACAGTGGAAGAGAAATGGCAGGTTGGGGACAGTAAATTCAATCTATAGCTTTCAATTAATTTGAATGACAACACCATCCCAAGAGTAGAATTTATAGGAACTGACATCGATTAAAACACAATAACAAAAGTCACAGAGGCAAACTCCTTTTGAAAGACAAACAAACATAACACTGGGAAACATATACACACATAACAGAGAAACAAAGTTTATACATCACAAAGATGGGGAAGGGATTCCATATGTAAGCAATGAGTTGGATTTCAAGGAAGCTTCAACTCAGTTGCTTGCTTTAATAAACACGGTATAAATACCTGATTAAGGTTGTTTTCCCAACTCCAGGAGGACCTATCACCAAGATGGAGCCTCCTCCCTCAATCAAATCATGTATAATCTCGGCACTTCCAGATACAGCTCGACCAACCCGACAAGTGAGGCCAATGATTTGCGTTTTACGGTTTCGAATAGCACTTATACGATGTAAAGATCTATCAATCCCCGAACGGTTATCATCCGAAAAATCACCAACCTAAAAGAAATCATGTTTTACATAAAAATTTCATTGAGCAATATCCTTAGCCTATTATGCTTTTTTTTTTTAAAAGAAAATCTTTTAATCATTTGATAGATTGAACAGATAGACCAATACAATAACAAAGATACGTGCACAACAGATATATTAGTTCTTGAGCATGTTTTACTAATAGATCAATGAATTAAACAATTTGACAGAAAGAATGGATAATTTGGTATAAGTGATTGACCATATGTCCTAAACTGCAAAATGGTTCAAATTATTCATCAAATATTCCTCCTCCATATAAAAAGATGAATCACTGAAGTATTACATCAAAAAATTTCAATTCAAATGCACGTCCACAAATTCTGAGAACAGTCGAACTCCAACACTATACTTATATTAATATCATTCATACTGTATTTATCAACCATGAGCAATATCTAATCAAAAGACCAACATTGATTATCTTCCAATATAATATATTGCAAAAGGAAGTATCTTCTATTAACAAGTAATTAGATCTCTATCTCTCTATATGTTATGAAAAAATGATACAATATGAAACAACTACAATAACTTGAACTAAACAAAAAGTGACCCCATCTAAATTTGACCTCCATCTAATTAATACAAGACCTCTTTGGATCTCATTGTTTTCCCAACCAAGCAACAAGAAGACAAACCAATAAAGTTCACTCAAGATAACACATTATCAATAGTAATAATAAAAAAAAAACAACCAGTTACCTATTATACTAGTAAATTAAACTGTTTCAAAGAAGACATCATTCGAAACCTCGTTGAAACGGAAGAGTTCTATATCAAATTCACTAAGATCACACCTTTGATATCGCGTGCCTTAGATCCTCGTGCCTCACGGGTTGATCCGAGATCACCCAATCCCCCGATGGGAACCTCGCGAGAGGCTTCCTCCCCAAGTCCATCACCACCTCAATCAATTCTCCAATCTCCTCGTTCCGAATAAGTTCCCTCTTCATTTGTACTGGCAACAGCTCAAGGAACATCTCTAGTTCCGTACAGGCCTGGGATCGCGAGGTCGAAGTCGGGTTCGGGGAATCCGACGACGACCCATTTCCCGAAGCGTTGCGATCGGACGGCCTGCCGGCCCCCGGGGCCCGAATTGTTGACGGCGCGGATGACTTCGACGAGGCGATCCTCTGATGGGCACGACGTGTTTGACGAAATGACGAGGAGGAGATTGTGGAGATTAGATGTCGTGGGATTCTGTTCGCTGCGTGCCATGAGCTGTTGATATCAATCAACACAAACCGGGAATTCAGAGCTCTCATTCTTTTATTTTTTTTCTTTAATTAAAAAAAATACAGCAGCTGTTACTTTTTTTTTTATTTCTGTTTTCAGTGTTTTTGTATTTCTGTTTTCTGTTGAAGAAACTAGAAAGTAGAGACTAGAGAGAGCAGACGATATGAAGTGTGAAGATGAAGGAAGATTCGAAGGGATCTCCTCTGGTAATGGAGGGAAGGGTTAGGGAAAGTGGGGCCCGCAAGAGAGGGAAGACAACTCAACTGCTAAGTTAGGACCGTTGAAGCAAAGATTTGTGATGCCACGTGGGGCTTTGGACCACACATGTTTGGAAGGGAAATTGGTGCTTGCTACCATGCTTTATTTCTGGAATTCTTTGAAGACTTGTCCAAACAACATGTATTAATCTTCAACAAAAATAAAAGGAATTGGAGAAAATATATAATTTCTACATTTCAATTGCAGATTAAAAATAGTAATGCTAGTATATGTTTGATGTTAAGCAGACATAATTAAAGGTGAATTTGCATCTTACAAGTAAAATCTCTTAAAAAAATGCTACGATATGTTCAAAAATGTATTTGTATCTGAACGTTAGACTCATCTAGTTTTTTTATATATATTTTTAATTTAAAGTATTCAAATATCATATCATTATTCATAATATCGACACGAGTATAGTGAAATAAAACAAAGAATTTATATAATATGGCTTATTAAACGAATTTATTCATATTGATTTTTCACACTCGTGTATTATATGAATTGTAAAGATTGAATTATTATGTCAATCATAACAATTTATAAAAAAAATTTAATTTAAAATACACGATATTATTTTTTTCCTTAAAATAGTTTCCTTTGCCAAGTTGAAAACTTGAAAGTAATTAAACTAATTATTGACTTTTGAAAAGTATTCTGAAAATCTGAAGGAAAGAAAGGCGTCTAAAATTTGTTATAGCTAGATTCATAGCACTCGTCATAAAATTCTAAAACCAGTGGTTGTGCATCTAGCCATCTAGTTTGTGGTGGTCTAAGCGTAAGTGTTGAGTGTGGTACTGCTCAACCATCTTTCCCTCAAATATTGTCAAAGTAAAATGGAAATTACAGAAAACCAAAGAGTTATTAAGTATAGACACCCAAAACCAAACACTGACATTACATATTAGACATATATATCTACATCTATAATTATCTGCACAACCAAGAACCAGAGAGGTCTTGAGCCAAAAAAAGGAATAAGTTAAGCTGGAGCAACAGTGAAGACCATAGGTTGTTGAGTAAAAAATTCAAGCTTGGACAAAAGGTCAGCTGGTTGGTTGGTCTCCCGGTAAGCAAAACGGATCCTGACTTGTGCAAAATGGAGGGCATAACTGAAGACAATGATGGAAGGGGGAAAGGGGGAAGCAGCCATTAGCCATTCAAGTAAAATGGCATCATGTGTCAATGAGCAATGCTGGGCTAGAACAGTCGCAGCATTAGCAACCAGGGGTGGTTGCGGAACTGATGAAACAGAAGCAAACGGAAAAATCTAAAAATAGCAACATGACTAATAGGAGCATCTGATGCCATATTGTCCAAAAAAGAGAAGAAGCAAAGTCTGCATAATCAAAACACAATTTGATTGACATATTTTGGAGGAAAACTGAACCAATTTTAAGCTGTACAGTAAAATGGAGAGAACTAGACAAGTGAACATTTATGAAGTGGAATATCTAGATATTTGAAAAAGCATTGCAAGAGGAAAATAGGTCAGTAATATATAGTTTCCTCTTCCTGTTGACAAAGCAAACACATGTTAGAAGAGAGTTGATTCTTGTGATATTACAGAGAAGCAGTGGGTAATTTACCATGGGATAAGAGCCAAATGAACAACTTAATTACTAAGGGGCAGTATTTTTCATTTCCAATATATATTAGGACCATATTTCCTTTATCAAACAAGTCTGAAAGACTCATGCTGTCCCAGAAAGAGGAAAAAAAGAAAGAAAGAAAAGGAAATTGGATGCTAAAGAATCTGCTGCAAGTCAATCTGATATTCTCACAAACACTTTAGAAGCTGTTGTCTCACATAGAAAATCACCTTGTACGAGTTTATGTTAACGGGGAAATAATA
Organism: Bretschneidera sinensis; assembly: GCA_023935145.1. NCBI lineage: Eukaryota > Viridiplantae > Streptophyta > Magnoliopsida > Brassicales > Akaniaceae > Bretschneidera > Bretschneidera sinensis. The sequence continues at coordinate 91,823,877 of CM043703.1, forward strand.
AAAAATTCCTGGTTTTGCAACATCATCAGGGATTCGAAAACACAACAGCCTCTTCTCTAAGCCAAAAAAGATTAATCCCTCCATGTAAACGTGCTTCAAGATCATACACGTCAAGTTGTGCATGCCTTCAGGCTGGTCAAAATTGTACTTTGAGAACATTTATCTCATAACTATATGTCGAGTGTAAGATCACCACAAAGAAATAACTGAAGGATTGAGCAAAGTTCATTAATTGTTCATAACCAAAATTACTGCAGCAGTGACCAAGCAAAACTGACATTTCAATTAGCTCAACTGACAAGTTGTTAATGCCGTTCACACCAAAGCCTTGGACAAGGAAATTGGATATATCAAACACTATTTGCAAGCAATTAAAATTGTCATAAATACGGAATATGTATTATGACACTAATTATATTAAATCACTGAATATTGAGCAAAATGCAGCTGACTAACATGATTATTTAAAAGAACTGATAGATCATACAGGACAGTCTAAGAAAGAGTAATAGGCAATAAACATTATGAATCTATTGCTGAGGATCAGCATAGAAGAGAATTAAGAGTAATTAAGACGAAACATAGTATAGTTAATTACTACTTACCAAGTTATCATATCGTGTGTACATATGTACTTTAATTTCATATCTGATTAATTTCATCATTTTTTAGGACAATTTTATGGGACATGAAAATCAATAATGTAACCGATAAATGCACACACATTGAATGAGCCTTAGTCCTCAACCAGGACATAAGCAAAACTGAAAGTGCAGCCTGAAGACTGTAGTTAAAGTGGTTCTGCACATTAAAGGCTTATTATAGTGCTTGCTCTAACCGGCTTTTTTCAAATTGAATCCAGATTTTCTACCACAGATCTATTTATAATTGGCTGCAGAATCTTGTCTCATCATACAAGTAGCAGAAACAGAACATATAAAAGGTGTAAAACTCCTAGATAGACAGTAGAGTATAAAAATATCTCACTAAATCTACATGTATAGTATTAAATAGCAAATGGTAACACCAGGCACTGCAAGAAAATTGACAAATGTATAATGTATCGACACACAAATATAACAGGAGATATAATCAAAAGCTGCTAATTTAATTTGTGAGGATGTGCCAGATTAGGAAACACACTTGACATGGAAATCAAAATATTTTCATCTACAAGAACATAAACATAAGAGGAAATATTTTCTCATAGATATCTAAAAGATTATGTATCTAAACGATTTTAACAGTGAATTAATATAAAGGAAGAATTAATTTGGCATCCACATAAAATACTCTTATCAATTAGATAGATATGACTGAAAGTTCTACAGGAATTTCCACAGAACAATTTAATGTTGCAAAGAATCACCACATTTGTTCTGCTATACAGTATTTGATGGCATGAGTCACCACAGGTGGAAACCCTCTTGAAAAGATTTAACGGTCTGCATTCTCCATCAGTGAAGCCTCTTCCCTGTCTAATTTTCTCTGTTTGATTTGGTTGAGCTTGAATTGCATTTGATTGCTTGCCAATTCCTCACCGCTCATTGTGATCAGTCTTTCTGCTTTGATATCTCCAAGTAGAACTTTCCTCCTCAAGTCAGGGTTTTTTTGGTCCCTGATGTTGAATAGAATTGATCTGTACTTCTTGTTATTGGACCCATGGAATTGACCCAACTTGGCAAACATCATAGACTCAACAGAGATAGCAATCTTGGTTGCCAGTTCTTCACACGCTTGTTTGTTGATCATCTTCTCTCCAACCTGATCATCGGTAGCAACTTTAGATAAGCCCTCAACAAGCATCTCTCGCACCTTTTCACGGGAGGGATCGAGTAAAGATTTCTTCTTCTCATCGTCAAGCGATTTCCTTCGATCATCATCTCTGCGTGCAGTTCTTATACCCATCACATTTGGAGTACGAGTGGTGGTGGTTCTTTTGGCCTTCTGATCTCTGCTGGTGGCATAAAGCAGTCTTCTCCAAACATCAAGCAGGCAAGAAGCCATAGATTTTATCTTGAGGTTTTGGTGATTAGTGAGAGAATAGATTCCCCGTGGAATGTCGGTTGAGAGAATAAGGTCAAGATTCATAGAGACCTTGAGCTTGTTGAGTGCCTCAACACATCTTGAAACCTCAGGAGAAGAGAACACAATTCCATTCACCTTTGCAACACGTGCTGCTCTCTTTGCAGCTTCAAGTAACTCAATCACTTCTCTCTCCATTATTTGATCTCAATCAAAACAACAATCTTTCTTAATTCTTAGGGTTTAAGAAGAACGTACGTATATGGGTTTTGATGGAACAGGAGTTTTGACAGAACAGGATGTTAGTATATGGGTTTTGATTGAACGGTAAGTATGTGTGTTTTTTTTCTTTTTCTTTTTCTGTTGTTGTTAACGCTAACTACTGTGCATACATATATATAGCCGTTGTCCTAAATCCTAATGCAGACATGAATCCTAAATTGACCGGTATAATCCTAATGCTATAACTCTATTTTGTCCGTTGGAAACTTGGAGGACAATACTCCTACGTTTTTTAAGTTTTTGTTGTAGTATATGACTCATATTAAGTAGAACATATTGAGCTTGAAATTTATTGTTTCATTGGCAGGGACGATTAATAGGTTGGAAGTGCGGGAGCAATACCCCTGTGGTATGATACAGGGGTATTTGAGGAATTTTTCTAGTACCTCTATACGGCTAGGGTTAGTATAAATATATATGATGTAACCCTACTTTGAAATAGTGATATTTAGTCGCTGCTCGCTCCCGTGAACGTAGGCATATTGCCGAACCATGTTAAATTTGTGTGTTTAATTGCTTTCTCTATCTCTTTGTTTTTCGTATTATTCATCATAATTGTTGCACGTTTCACAACAATTGGTATCAGAGCCCAGGTTATGATGTTTGGGATTTCTTCTGCGAAGTTCGACATGGTCAAGTTCGACAGATCTGAAAATTTCGGATTATGGCAAAGTAGGGTCAAAGATTTGTTAATGCAGCAGGGTATGGTGAAGGCGTTATACGGAAAGAAGCCGGAAGGTATGGATGACATAAATTGGAAGGAACTGGAAGAGAGGACTGTGGCAACTATCAGGCTTTGTCTGGCTGATGATGTGATGTATCACGTCATGGATAGGGAATCACCGGCGGTAGTTTGGTTGAAATTGGAAAGTCGGTATATGTCCAAGTCATTGACGAACAAGCTCTATCTTAAGCAGAAACTGTATGGTCTTAAGATGTCAGAGGGCTCAGATCTGAACCAACATATCAATGTGTTCAACCAGATTATCATTGATTTGAAGCGAGTTGATGTGAAGTTTGAAGATGAAGACAAGGCGTTGATGTTACTGAATTCCCTACCAGCTTCTGCTACGTACGAAAATTTAGTTACAACTCTGATGTGGGGGAAAGAAACTATCGAATTGGAGGAGATCACAGGTGCTCTATTAGGTTTTCTTCAGAGGAAGAAAGCCAGTATGAGAATTTACAAGGTGAAGGGCTTGTGGTGAGAGGTAACTAGGAATGTGGGAGAAACAAGTCCCGGAGCGGATCGAGTAACAATAAATCTCGATCTAAATCCAGGAAGAGGAAGGACATATAATGTTTTAAGTGCGAAAAAAGGGGCACATAAAACAAGATTGTCCAGATTTAAGGAAGGGGAATACAGAGAATAAAGAGGGTCCATTATAGTCTGCGAATGTAGTGGAAGAAGAAGACTCAGAGAGCGCTCACGGTGATATGATTTCTGTTTAATGCAGTTCAGATCGTCTCACAAATTCTTGGATTATGGATTCAACATGCTCATATCACATGAAACCAAATAAAGATTGGTTTGACACCTATAGGTTAGTAAATTCTGGTTCTGTTCTGATGGGTAATAATACATCATGCAAAGTTGTTGGAATAGGGAATATCATAATTAAAATGTTTGATGGTGTTGTTAGAACGTTGTGTGATGTTGGATATATATCAGATTTAAGGAAGAATCTGATTTCATTGGGTACTTTAGATTGTATGGGTTTAGTTACAAGTCTACAAGTGGAGTAATGAAGATGAGTAAAGGTGTCTTAACAGTGATGAAGGGACAGAAACTAGCAAGAAATAGTTATACGGGTACCACAGTTGTAGGTGGAGTTGCAGCTCCAGAGTCTGAGTCAAATAGAATAATATTGTGGCATATGAGGTTAGGTTATATGAGTGAGCGTGGGATGATGGAGCTTCATAAGAGAAATCTATTGAAGGGTGTCAGAACATGCAAGCTTGATTTCTGCAGGTATTGTGTTCTTGGGAAACAGAATAGGGTGCAATTCAAGACAGCCACACACAAGACAAAAGGGAATTCTTGACTATGTTCATACAGATGTTTGGGGGCCAATAAGGGTAGCATCACGAGGAGGACATATGTATTTCGTGAGTTTAGATGATTACTCAAGAAAGGTTTGGGTGTACTTCATGCGGCACAAGTTAGAAACATTTGCCAAGTTCAAGTTGTGAAAAACTGAAGTAAAAAACCAGACAAAGAGGTAGATCAAATGCCTCAGGTCCGACAATGGTACTGAGTACACAAATTCAAAGTTCATGGAGCTGTGTGAGCAGCATGGGATTAAGAGACACTTCACGGTACACAAAACACCACAACAGAACGGTGTAGCGGAAAGGATGAACAGAACAATAGTTGAAAGAGCTCTGTGTCTCAGGTTGAATGCAGGGCTTGCAAAGAACTTCTGGGCAGAAGTACTGAATATGGCATGTTTCTTGATTAACAGGTCATCTAGAGCAACACTAGATAGGAAAGTAGCAGATGAGGTGTGGACAGGCAGCGATGTAGGCTACTCTAGTTTGAGAGTGTTTGGATGTCCAGCCTACGTGTATGTTCCTAATAAGGAAAGATCAAAGCTTGATGCAAAGTCTAGACAGTTTATCTTTCTAGGGTATCAGAAAGGGGTGAAAAGCTTCAAGCTCTGGGATCCGAAGGCAAACAAGGTGGTGATCAGTATAGATGTGGTTTTTGATGAGAAAGACATGTTATAGCATACTCAGGAAGAAGAGAAACTGGTGCCAAAAAATTGCAGCAAAAATGAGCAGGTGGTGCAGGTGGAGCTAGAGACATATGGTAAGGAAGACAATACTCAGAATGCAGGGAGCTCTAGTTCAGAAGATCAACAACATTACAGCATAGCTATAGACAGGCCCAGACGCACTATCAGGCCACCCACTAGGTATGGTTTTGAAGATTTGGTTTCTTATGCACTCATTACTAGTAGCGGGGATCCTATTACTTTTCAAGAGGCAGTACACAGCCAAGAGAAAAGTAGATGGATGGGTGCTATGGTACAGACGATGGAGTCTTTAAATAAAAACCAGACATTGGAGTTAGTGGAGTTTCCAGAGGGGAAGAGAGTGATAGGATGCAAATGGGTGTATAAGAAGAAAGAAGCAGTATCAGAAAAAAGAGGGAGAAAAGTTCAAGGCTCATCTTCTAGCAGAGGGTTACTCACAGAGGAAAGGGGTTGACTATGATGAGATATTCTCCCCTGTGGTCAGACACACTTCCATCAGGGCGGTGTTGGGTTTGGTAGCACATTTCGATATGCAGTTGAAGCAGATGGATGTAAAGACAACTTTTCTTCATGGTGATTTGGAGGAGCTGATATACATAGCACAGCCAGAAGGGTTCAATCAGCCTGGATAAGAACACTTGGTCTGTAAATTGAGAAAATCACTTTTATGGGCTGAAGCAGTCTCTGAGGCTGTGGTACAAGCGATTTGACTCCTACATGATCCAGATTGGCTACAAGAGATGTGAGTATGATTATAGTGTTTATTTGAAAAGCCTTGATGATGGTTCATTTATTTTTCTGTTACTTTATATGGATCATATGTTGATTGCTGCGAAGAGTATGAGTGAGGTCAATAAGTTGAAGACTTTGTTGAGCAAAGAATTTGACATGAAGGATTTGGGTGCGACCAAAAAGATTTTTGGGATGGAGATTCACAAGGACAGAACTTTCAAGAGATTATGGTTATCTCAGCATAGCTATGTTGAGAGGGTGTTGGAGAGGATCAACATGGATAATGCAAAACCAGTTAGTATACCTTTGGCAAATCACTTTAGACTGTCTACCGCTCAGTGCCCGAAGACAAATGATGAAGTTCAAGACATGTCAAAGGTTCCATATTCCAGTGCAGTGGGGTGCTTGATGTATGCTATTGTTTGTACAATACTGGATTTGGCACAAGCCATCAGTGTGGTGAGCAAGTTTCTATCAAGTCCATGACGACAACATTGGGATGCAGTTAAGTGGATTTTCAGATACTTGAGGGGTACTACAGATTATGGCATAATGTTTGGCAGACAACATGATGATCCTTCAGTTATGGGATATGTCGATGCAGACTATGCAGGGGATTTGGATGATAGGAGGTCTACCACAGGTTATGTATTCACCCTTGTGGGGGGCCTATTTGTTGGAAGTCCATGGTTCAGCCTCTAGTTGCACTATCTATTACTGAGTCAGAGTATATGGTAGTGGTTGAGGCTGCCAAGGAAGCTTTGTGGCTTACAGGGTTGGTCAAGGAGCTGGGTACTCAGCAAGGTGGAGTTCAGTTGCATTGTGATAGTCAGAGTGCCATTTATTTGGCAAAGAACCAGGTGAATCATGCGAGAACCAAGCACATAAATTTGAGGTTTCACAGGATCAGGGAATCGGTTTTTTCTAGTGAACTATTACTTGAAAACGTTCACACTTATGAGAATGCAGCAGACATGTTGACAAAGCCTGTTACCACAGATAAGTTCAAGCACTGCTTGAACTGGATTAATGTCTCTAGGTGCTGTTGTGCGATAATATACCTAAATAAATAGGTGAATAATCGTACTTTGTTTTACTTGCAAGTGCACAAGGTCAATAGTGTAGCATAGTGTGCGAATGCAAGATCATCTCCACAGGGATTGGTAAAGTTCGATTTAGAATTATATTTGCAATGTAAAAAGATAGAAATAATAAACTGAAGGGTGATTTGATAATAATAAAGACATAGGGCTTTGATATCCACCACTAGTCATACATTCCCGATTTTGTATAAGGTATCAGTGCTCTAGCCTTATTATGTGTACCTACTGGTTGCCAACCTAAGGGCATGGTATCTACTCCTTAAGCTATTGATTTCCCTAAGCAACGAGTTAGGCATGGTATCTACTCTAACTCTTTTCTTTCTTAAGGGATTCAGCATGGTATCTGCTTGAGTTGTTCCTTAAGAAAACATAGGTACTGTGGAAATCGACAACCACATGAGACCTAGGGCATGGTATCTACTCCCGGTTTCCCATGTTGATTAACCCGGGTATCCGGATAAGATGGTCCCTTGTTACTAATGTTAGACCCAGGACTCGGTCATCCAAATTGATCTAACTAACCCATCCATACCACATGCATACGTTGGCCTTACACATACATATGAGGAATTTAAATAAGCACAGGTGTTAATCAAGTTAAGTAACATAAAAAACTATGCAAAGATTTAATCAATGAATAAAAATATGGGAATGCATAACTAGGGCTTCAATCGAGCCCTATAAGAGAGTTAGTTACACATACTAACTGAAGTAAACATAATTAAACAAAACATAAGGGAGAAGAATAAACCCGAGAGAAGAGGCGTCAATTCTCTCCCAAGCTCTCCACTCCAATTAAAAGAAAAGAGAAAAGTGTTTACTATCTAAGGTGTGTTTTTGTGTGTGAGTTACAAGTGTATTTATAGGTCTTTGAGAAGTCCTAATAGACCCATGAGTCCTAAACTTTCCTAAAACAAAAATCTTGTATTTTCCAAAATAAAGTTCTGCAGTTTACTGTTCACGCCCGGATATGTGCGCTCGATCGCATGTGTCCTTGCGCTCGATCGCAATGTGCGCTCGATCACATGTGTCCTTGCGCTTGATCGCAAGGTACGCTCATCGTATGTGCGCTCGATCGCACTGCGTGTGCGCTCGATCGCACTTTGTCCAGAAAGTGCTCCAGGGCTTCTAGATTTCTTCCTTAAAGTGCCAAAACTGCTTCTTTTTCTCCAAGACCCTATAAAAACATGTAAAACACACAAATGGAGTAAAAGATACCAAATTAACGTAATAAAGGATCTAACAAGTGTAAATAAGGGGGCTTAAATATGTATATTTAAGCGTCTATCACACCCCCAAACTTACATATTGCTAGTCCCTTAGCAATACTAAATTAAAAACTAAAACAGAAATATAGATAAATCCAATGTTCATAGTGTCAATAAAAAATCTAGATTTTACACAAAACAATGATGCGCATTCATGAGCAAGCTTAACAAGTGTAAACATATATCTGCAATGAATAAGAGTTTTGAACGTAAATCATATTCACTAGGTATTTTAAGATATCACAAGTTTGACTATGGTGTGTGGTGATCAGCACATAAAAGGTTGGGTTTTCAAAAAATTCAAACAGGGAGTGTTTCGATGACTCAAGATTCACCAAACTTCCTATTAGAGTCAACAAATATGGCATAGACTTTTATTTGCGAGATTTTTGCCAAGTTAGTTCCCTTAAGCTTTCTTGATGACTCGTGTAACGAGCGTTTGGCCAATGACTCCCAAACCAGATGGTTTTAGGGCATTAGGTGTAAAGACACCCCTAAGGACATACTAGCTCGAGTCAATAAGGCTACGAAACTAACTGTTTTTTATGCTACCATTTAGAATTTTCCACCTTTTGACATGACATTCAATGCTTACTGAGGCAAGAGGGCCAGTTACTCAGCGAAATTTTTTTTTTTAATGATCACTTAAGATTTTCCACCTTTTGACGTGACACTCAATGCTTACTGAGGCAAGAGGGCCAGTTACTCAGCGGAAGATTTGTTTTTATTGATCATTAGGAGCATTTTTTTTCTTTTTTGAGCACGAATCAATCTTTTCTATTTTTATATGCCAAAATGTCAATCTAATAGGTCATCTAGTTCACAGTCAAGCAAAAGAAACATACCAATCCAAATATCATGTCATACCCCACACAGCTATGTGCTAATGTGCTCGTGATAGTTCAAGTTAAACTTGTGAATTCTTAAATGCCAAAAGGGCAGTGATCTAGGTTCAAAACTTGTTTATTGGCCTATATGTTCAAAGTGTTAAGCTCACTGATGAAGTCGAATCATAACATTTTGTTTAGATCACAAAAAAAAGTTTATTGGACAGAATGAACATGCATTTATCTATGAAAATAGCGACAAAACTAAAAATGTAGGACATAGTGTAGTGTGTGAATGTGTCCTCATACCCCCAAACTTAAAATGCACATTGTCCCCAATGTGTAAATAGCATGGAAAGATCTGACCTGGGAGATGGAGAGCTATATGGCTAGCATGGCTTGTAGCACGCCCCCAAACTTCAACTGGATGCACGAACACTGTCCTTGAAAAAGAAAGAAAAGTAAACATAAAATGGAAAAAAAGTACTAATAACAAAATAATAAACAAGTAAAATACTAATACTATAAAAAGGATATGCAGTGGGGTGCCTCCCATGAGCGCTAAGTTTTACGTCTTCAGCCAGACGTGGTACGCTCTCACTGCTGATCATCAGGTGGTGCAGTCGGAGAGGTACCGGGTGCTGGAGGTAGGCGATCAAGTATGGCCTGCAGCATGGCCTCCTGGCGTGTAAATCGTGCCTCCAAACTGTCAATGCGCTGATGTACAAGAGTGGTGGCGGCAGCGACCTCGCCTCGGAAGGAGGATAGCTCAGCTAAGAAGTGCTGGGACTCGGTGGGTCCCATATCCGAATGGTCCTCCTCCCGTACCGGGCTCATGACAGGGGTCTCGGTCTCCATGTGATCCTCCTCTACTCGCTCCGCTACTGGAGCAGGAACTGGGGGACCTCGTGGCATGTGTGATATGCTCTGTGTCCACTGAGCCCGCCCAAAGATAGGATGCTCTCGTACTGGCCCGTCACTGTGGGTCCCCTTAATCCCCTTCTTCTTGAGGATGGAGGTGAGTAGGAACGGGAAAGGGAGTCCCCAAGCATTGGCCGTGGTAGTCTCACGGCCATGTACGTGATCCCAGAACTTGTGCAGCTGGCTCCAAATGACAGACGGGATGGAGTACCAGTGGCCTCTATGGAAGGCGTACAATGTCTGAAGAAACTGGTCTCGCCGCTGTGTCTTGTGCCCCAACGGACACACATTACGCTGGAGGATCGTATCGATGAGCCATAGTCTGGGGGGCAGCTTGGATCGGCCGGCCGCATTGTTACGCCTGTCGGCATACTGGTCAGCGCACATATCCATGATGATCTCGACCAGGGCAAAGAACTCCGGCTGTTCCTCGATATCAGTGCCCTCAGGAGGGGACTCATCCGTGCAATGAAGAGCAGTGGTAATATCGGTACTGGTCACCTCGATGGGCGTGCCCATAACTGAAGAGGTGAGGACCCCCGGTCTGCTGCAGTCGAAAGATAAATGCTCATAAAACTACACTACGAGCTGGGAGTAGGCAGTGGAGCACACCAGTTTAAACAGCCTCTTCAACCCTCGGAGTCGGAGTGCTTGGACGGCCCATTGAGTGGCATCCATGTGCCGGAATATGTCGTCGATGGCAAAAGTGGTCTCGAACAACAACTCCCGTTGCTAAATGCTAGGCCGGGATGATGAGGCACGACTGCTGGAGGCGTCAGACGTGGAAACAGATGGTCGAGACATGCTGGTGCGTGGCTTCTGGCTGATTTGCGATCGATCTCAATGGTGTGCGCTCGATCGCACACTGCTTATGCGCTCGATCGCACCTACCGTGCGCTCGATCGCACCCGGTCAGTATTTACGTCGAACAGCTTATGTGCACCAAACAGGCAAGCTATGGTCTTGTCAATGTGGAACTCTTTCCTACCCCTCCTGCAACCAAACAACCATTCAATCAAACACACAATAATGTATATGTAAAATGAAATCACAGTTTCTATTTAAAATTCGTGTGTGTGTACAATACCTTGTGCAATGGATGACGGAATGTGAATAGGGAGGGGGGTTGACGGCGGTGCTGGTGGAGGACGGTGGTGAGGGTAAGGTGATGATGACGTGTTGTGGTGGTTGGGTGTTGTGTGCGAGTGAGAGTGAGAGTGAGAGCAAATATGTAGGGGTTGAGTGAGAGTGAGAGTGAGAGTAAATGTGTAGGGGGCGAGTGAAGTGAGTGAAGGAAGTGAGTGAGTGAGTTTTTTTATAAATGTCTCTGCCTTGAGTGCGCTCGATCGCACACGGAGTGCGCTTGATCGCACTCGTGCGCTCGATTATGTTTTTAGGACACGTTCGATCGCACTCTTGCGCTCGATCGCACTGAAGGGTGCGATCGATCGCAAGTGTGGCATATAAGTATAATTAAATACTTACCTTAGCAAAAAGAATGACTAATTGAAACAACACAACCTTACCAGTTGTTAGTGGCTTCAGTACCACTAACCTTACCAGAGGTGGTTGAGCTTAATAGATGATCAAATTTTTACGTTGCTCAAGCACTCTCTTGCGACCGTGCTAGTTGTTTGGAGGGAAGCACCTAGAGCCCACCTCGTGGAGCTCTAGTGCCTGTGTTTCGGCTGTATCCTAGACTGATTCAAGTGCTGTTGATAGTGTCTTCATCTCCCATCTTGACATCTGGTCAACATAATAAGGAAAAGTAGTATGAGTAAGTGCAGGAGGTTTAATTTGTAGAGCACACTTACTTGAAGGTTTTGGTGTGTCCTTGAAAAGGTGCACATCTTTAATCACATTATCCTCCTCCGGCCTAATGTCTACTCTTGTATTTTCATGGTAGGGGAGAGTCTCCAATGTAGTGGTGCGATGGACCTGAGAAGCTTTCTCAACAACACTTTGCATGAAATTTATGTTAGAATTTTCATCATCATTACTGGTCGATTTTAATGTATTAAACATTTGAAATTGTATTTCCTCATCATTTACTCTCATTGTGATAATGCCCCGTTTTACACTAATATTAGTGTCAGCAGTTATCATAAAGGGGCGTCCTAGGATGATGGGGAGAGGTAATGGAAAAGTACATTCTTCCATATCTAATACTATAAAATCAGCAGGTATAATGAATTTTCCTACTCTTACCAACACGTCCTCAAGGATACCTCTTGGTCGTTTGATGCTTCGGTCAGCTAGTTGCAAAGTGACGGAGGTTGGTTGAAGCTCCCCCAAACCTAGGGTCTCGTATACACTGTATGGTAGCAGGTTGACACTCGCTCCTAGATCCAATAGTGCATGTTTGAATAGCTGATTACCTAGCCTACAAGGAATAGTAAAACTACCCGGATCTTTTAGTTTAGGTGGTAATTTTCTTAAAAGCACAGCACTTACCTCTTTAGTTAAGGCTACCATCTCATGCTCCTGGAACTTCCTTTTGTTAGTGCAATATTCTTTTAAAAATTTAGCATATGCAGGGATTTGTTTAATGGCATCTAACAAAGGAATATTAATCTCTACTTTCCGCAAGGTTTCAAAAATATCAATTAGTTTATTGACTTTCTTCTGTTTTACTAACCTTTGCGGGAAGGGTGGAGCATTCACCTTCTCCGTCTCACTTACCCTTGATGCTGATGGTGTTTCTTTGGACGGTGCTGTAAGCTCATCGGACCCTATCACCTTGCCATTTCTCAGGGATATCACAGCGTTTAGTTGTTGATGCCCACCAGGGTTGGGTAATGTTTGAGCTGGGAGCTCTCCTTGCTTTCTGCTACCGAGCTCTTTAGCTAATTGTCCCATTTGTACCTCGAGTCTTTGAATTGCTTGCTCATGTGCCGCATTGGTTTGTTTTTGCTGAGTCATGAACTGTTCTTGCGATGTCACCAGTTGTCTTACTAGACTTTCGAGGTCGTTTCTTTTTGGTTCAGAATTAGCATGGGCAGTGGGCTGCTGATTTCGTTGCTGTCCTTGGTTGTTTTGATTGTTGCTCCATGAGAAATTTGGGTGATTCCGCCATCCATGGTTGTAGGTGTTTGCATATGGGTTATTCTTTGATAGATAGTTGTTGGGTCCCATATAATTTGCTTGCTCCGGATCTGCAGATAACGGACAAGCATTAGTATTGTGATCATATTGAGAGCATATCGCACATACCTGTAGTGGTGTAGCTGAGGTAGTTTGAGCAGCCATGGCTTTTACCAATAAATCTAGTTTTCTTTCCATTGCAGCCATTTGAGGGGAAGATCCTCCATTCGTATTTACCTCATATATACCTTTACCTTTGGTCATATGTCTACCTCGAGAGGAGAATTGCTGAGTGTGTTCGCTGAGGGTTTTAAACAGTTCCATTGCCTCTTCGCTGCTTTTCTCCATAAGGACTCCTCCACAACCTGAATCAACAATACATTTATTAGTATCATTTAAACCTTCGTAGAATGCTTGTACCAGTTCATCTTGAGGTAGGTTGTGATGTGGGCATTTGAGTAGCAATTCATTGAAGTGTCCTCATGCTTCGAAGAAAAGGTCCCCATCCTTTTGTTGGAAGGATTGGATCTCCTTCCTCATTTGTCTTGTCTTTTGGGCTGGGAAGAATTTCCTCAAGAATTTGCTTGCTAACTCCTCCCAAGTGTGGATGGAAACTGCAGGCAAGGAATTATACCAAAGTTTAGCATGATCTTTCAAGGAAAAAGGGAATAGAATTAACCTTATTCCTTCTTGGTCTAGTCCTTGTATGTGCTGAAACTTGCAAAGATCAATAAATTCTCGGAGATGTAAGTGTGGATCTTCATTAGGAGTTCCCCTAAAATGCGTCAAGGCATTCAAGATTTGCGGAGATATGTAATAATTTCCCGCTGCCTCAGGTTGATATGCTATGCATGATGGTTGATCGATGTTTCGAGGGATGAAGGATTGCTTCATTGAAACTCGTGCAGGTGGTTGCTGGTTTTCGAGCTGTTCCGCCATTTGTGTTTCGTTCTCGATTTCTCCTTTGTTCTCCTCCAAGTTGACCCTAAGCCTTTGTCGGATGGTCTGTTCAAGCTCGGGATCGAGGGAAAAGAATTCCGGATGTCGGGATCGAAGGAATTCCGGATGTCGGGATCGAAGTCCGTGCATAAAGCAGAAAAACCAGTTTTAGTGCAGCAGTGCAACTCTGTTGTTCGGGTACTCTCTGCCCTAAATGCGATCGATCGCACAGGAGCTTGCAATTGATCGCAAATTCCACAGAAAGTGCAAGTAGGGTTTCGTGAAGTACCTGAAAGATAAAACAATTTTGATTAAGTTTTGATAAAAAATGATAAAAATAAAATAATAACAATGATAAAATGAAAAGTAATCCTAAAAGGAACTTTTAGCGCAATCCCCGGCAACAGCGCCAAAAACTTGTTGTGCGATAATATACCTAAATAAATAGGTGAATAATCGTACTTTGTTTTACTTGCAAGTGCACAAGGTCAATAGTGTAGCATAGTGTGCGAATGCAAGATCATCTCCACAGGGATTGGTAAAGTTCGATTTAGAATTATATTTGCAATGTAAAAAGATAGAAATAATAAACTGAAGGGTGATTTGATAATAATAAAGACATAGGGCTTTGATATCCACCACTAGTCATACATTCCCGATTTTGTATAAGGTATCAGTGCTCTAGCCTTATTATGTGTACCTACTGGTTGCCAACCTAAGGGCATGGTATCTACTCCTTAAGCTATTGATTTCCCTAAGCAACGAGTTAGGCATGGTATCTACTCTAACTCTTTTCTTTCTTAAGGGATTCAGCATGGTATCTGCTTGAGTTGTTCCTTAAGAAAACATAGGTACTGTGGAAATCGACAACCATATGAGACCTAGAGCATGGTATCTACTCCCGGTTTCCCATGTTGATTAACCCGGGTATCCAGATAAGATGGTCCCTTGTTACTAATGTTAGACCCAGGACTCGGTCATCCAAATTGATCTAACTAACCCATCCATACCACATGCATACGTTGGCCTTACACATACATATGAGGAATTTAAATAAGCACAGGTGTTAATCAAGTTAAGTAACATAAAAAACTATGCAAAGATTTAATCAATGAATAAAAATATGGGAATGCATAACTAGGGCTTCAATCGAGCCCTATAAGAGAGTTAGTTACACATACTAACTGAAGTAAACATAATTAAACAAAACATAAGGGAGAAGAATAAACCCGAGAGAAGAGGTGTCAATTCTCTCCCAAGCTCTCCACTCCAAGTAAAAGAAAAGAGAAAAATGTTTACTATCTAAGGTGTGTTTTTGTGTGTGAGTTACAAGTGTATTTATAGGTCTTTGAGAAGTCCTAATAGACCCATGAGTCCTAAACTTTCCTAAAACAAAAATCTTGTATTTTCCAAAATAAGGTTCTGCAGTTTACTGTTCACGCCCGGATATGTGCGCTCGATCGCATGTGTCCTTGCACTCGATCGCAAGGTGCGCTCATCGTATGTGCGCTCGATCGCACTGCGTGTGCGCTCGATCGCACTTTGTTCAGAAAGTGCTCCAGGGCTTCTAGATTTCTTCCTTAAAGTGCCAAAACTGCTTCTTTTTCTCCAAGACCCTATAAAAACATGTAAAACACACAAATGGAGTAAAAGATACCAAATTAACGTAATAAAGGATCTAACAAGTGTAAATAAGGGGGCTTAAATATGTATATTTAAGCGTCTATCAGGTGCTAGATGGGAGGTGTCCTAACCTAATGTCCCAGGTGGAGTTCCAGGTTATGTTTTTTCTCTTAAGGGGTGGATATTCGCCAAGGTGGAGATTGTTGTAGTATGTGGCTCACATTGAGTGGAATATATTTACAGAGAAATTAAGGCTGATACCGGAGTGGAACGACGACATCTACCGTTTTGGGCTTGGAATTTATTGTTTTATTGGCAGGGATGATTAATAGGTTGGGGGTGCGAGGGCAACGCCCCCGCGGTACGGTACAGGGGTATTTGAGAAATTTTTCTAATACCTCTATACGGCTAGGGTTAGTATAAATACATATGATGTAACCCTGCTTTGATATAGTGATATTTAGCCACTGCTCGTTCACGTGGACGTAGGCATATTGCCGAACCACGTTAAATTTGTGTGTTTAATTGCTTTTTCTATCTCTTTGTTTTTCGTATTATTCATCATAATTGTTGCACGTTTCACAACAGTTTTCAATCTTTGTGGGTATATTTTTTCCTCTTCTCAATGTTATAATCACAAAATTAACGAGTTGAGTTACAAAATTATCCCAACTGCTGCAGGTCATTTGATGGTAATTCGAAATTATAGATTTAGTTTTTTTATAAAAAAAAATCAGAATTTGCCTTTTGTTGAATGATGAATATTGCATATCAAGTGATGACTAGGTAGAATCATAAAAGTCTATTAATAATTAAAAAATAATTTTGATATTAATATATTATTTTAATTTTTATTGAATAATTTTTAATTCATTGTATAGTGTGTACGTCTCAATCACAAAATCCAGTTTATGAGATCATCACTCTCGGGTATTGGCCATTGGGAAAATAATAAATCTCTCACTAGAAAGAGAGAGCACGTGACTCAACGCATCAAATGTGAGATGTTTGATTCCAGCATAAAATCAAATTTTGGAATTTATTTTAAAAATTTACTAAAAATTTAATCAAATTGAATCAAAATTTATTAAATAAAAATTAAAAGTCAATTAATTTTTTTTTTTTTGTGAATTTTAAAAAATAAAGTAGAAGTTAAAAGTCCTGAACATCGCCATTATCATCTTCTTCCCTTTTTTCATCATCACCAACGGTTTCTTTAACCACCAATGGTCACCTCCCTTCTCCTCGGCCTACAACGTGCACTTCACCACCTCCACGACCTATTTTCATCCCCAAGTCAAACCCCTTCTTATAACACCTCTAACCTCTCCCCCTCCCAATACCTCATCTCCACCACCACTAGCCCTTCTTACTTTGCCACATTCTCTGACAAACAACTTAGTATCGTCCTATCCTTCTTTTAGTTCAAGTGTCCAAGCTTCTACTGATCTTATGGCTTCCTCTACCTCCTTCCTTCTCCCAATGTCCAACACTGTCTCTCGTCATCCCATGATCACTCGTTCTAAATCTGATATTCGAAAGCCCAAACAATTGCTCCCTCTTTCCACTACCACCATGTCCTTTGAACCAACTTGTTTTTCTTAAGTAAATAAAGATCTCGAGTGGCAGTCAGATATAATTACGAATTTAATGCGCTTTTAACTAATCTTATTTGGGATCTGGTCCCATATGATCCAATGAAAATTTTGTTTGGATGTAAGTCGATTTACAAGATTAAATATCGGGCTGATAGGTATGTGGAGCACTACAAAGCGAGGTTGGTCGCTCAAAGATCCCACCAACAACCAGGTATTGACTATCATGAAAACTTTAGCCAAGTTGTTAAGCCTACTACTATACACACTGTTTTGTCCTTAGCTAATTCTCATGCTTGGGTAATTAGACAACTAGATGATAAAAATGCCTTTCTTCATGGTTATCTTAATGAAGTTGTGTACATGAAACAACCTCCTAGTTTTGTTGATAACATTCATCCCACTCATGTGTGTAAACTATGCAAAGCTATCTGTGGTCTGAAACAGGCTCCTAAAGCTTGGTTTCACTGATTCAGTTCTTTTTTCCTATCACTTGATTTTACTTGTAGTCGAGTCGACACCTCTATGTTTGTTCTTAAGTCACCTCATGGCCTTCTCGTCTTACTCTTGTATGTTAATGACATTATCCTTATAGTTAATAATACCACCCTTTTTTTTTCGTTTCATTCATACTTTCAACAGTTTGCTATGAAGGATCTAGGTGATCTTCATTATTTGCTTGGAATTGAAGCTGTTCGAAAATTCTCTGGTTTGTTTCTCTCTCAAACAAAGTACACCAAAGACATTTTTGCTTAAATTCTCAATGTCTTCTGCTAAACTTGTTAAGACTCCTCTTCCTTTCAAGTCACTAACTTCACTACATGAGGGTGAACTACTAGCAGATCCCTCTGATTATAAGAGTATGGTGTGAGGTCTACGGTATTTAACCATTACCCGATATGATATTGCATATGCTGTTAATCTGGCTAGTAAATTTTTGCATGCTCCCCGAATTTCTCATTTCCAGCTTATAAAATGCATTTTTCGCTATTTATGTGGTATTACTAATAATGGGTTATTTCTCGATTTTACAAAGGATTTATCTTTTTTCTGCTATGCAGATGCAGACTGGGCGAACTGTATTGATAGTCGTCGTTCCACCATAGGCTATGCGGTCTTCCTTGGACCAAATTTTATTTCGTGGGAAGCAAAAAAACAACTTACTATGTCTTGTTCTAGCACTGAATTTGAATATCGTTCCATCGCCTATGCTATAATTGAGACCTACTAGATTCGTCAGCTTCTCTTGCATGTGTTCTTGACTAATCCAATTCGGGTGTACTGTGATAACACTGATGTCACCTATCTTACAGCTATTCCAGTCTTTCATGCCCATACCAAACACATTGAGATAGATTTTCACTTTGTCTGGGAAAAAATGGCTCATGGAGATCTTCAGATATGTTATATTTCTACTGATGCTCAACTTGCCAATATCTTCACAAAAGAGTTATCTTCACCTCGGTTTCTTCAAGACAAAAACAGTCTCTCCATGGTTCCAACCTATTCAAATTGAGAGGGCATGTAAATGTATATATCTCTAACCCTAGGAAATCGTAGGGACACTATTGTAATTATCAATGTAATAATTGTCTATAAATATAAGCTTCTGCTGCTGCTGTAATTCAAGCAGTCAACAATTATACAAAACCCTAGTTCTTTACATTTTCAGAATAAAACAAAAGAACTTGATTTAATTTCTATATTATTTAATGATTCAATCGGTTGGAGTGATCAAATCCAATTCAAGACTCCACCAATTGGGGAATTGGATGAATTAAAATTTCTCACGTTTGGTGATATGGGAAAAACTCTCCTTGATGCTTCTGCCGAGCACTACATTCAGGTAGAACTGAATTTATACTACAAAGAAAACATGACCTAAGAGATAATATAAAATCTCTCTTCCTTTCTTGCTTGGAAAACAAATTCAATATGAACCAAAATGAAGAAAAATGGTCACAGTTCTTTAATAGGAAGCCATTGTGGGGGATATTTGACTTCCATGAACCATTAATCATCTCTATTACCATTACTTGAGTCGATAGTAGTTTGTTATATGTGGCAAAAAAAAAACATACAGTTTAATGCACAAATGTTATAATGAAGTTTATATATACTTTGCTACATGTACAGCCTGGATCTCTCTCGGTGACAAAAGCCATGATTGAGGAAGTAGATAATGGCAATGTAGACTCCATTTTCCATATTAGAGACATAAGCAGTGGGTAATTTACCATGGGATAAGAGCCAAATGAACAACTTAATTACTAAGGGGCAGTATTTTTCATTTCCATATATATTAGGACCATATTTCCTTTATCAAACAAGTCTGAAAGACTCATGCTCTCCCAGAAAGAGGAAAAAAAGAAAGAAAGAAAAGGAAATTGGATGCTAAAGAATCTGCTGCAAGTCAATCTGATATTCTCACAAACACTTTAGAAGCTGTTGTCTCACATTGAAAATCATCTAGTACAAGTTTATGTTAACGGGGAAATAATAAAAAACTCCTGGTTTTGCAACATCACCAGGGATTAGAAAACACAACAGCCTCTTCTCTAAGCCAAAAAAGAATAATCCCTCCATGTAAACGTGCTTCAAGATCATACACGTCAAGTTGTGCATGCCTTCAGGCTGGTCAAAATTGTACTTTGAGAACATTTTACTCATAACTGTCGAGTGTAAGATCACCACAAAGAAATAACTGAAGGATTGAGCAAAGTTCATTAATTGTTCATAAGCAAAATTACTGCAGCAGTGACCAAGCAAAACTGACATTTCAATTAGCTCAACTGACAAGTTGTTAATGCCGTTCACACCAAAGCCTTGGACAAGGAAATTGGATATATCAAACACTATTTGCAAGCAATTAAAATTGTCATAAATATGGAATATGTATTATGACACTAATTATATTAAATCACTGAATATTGAGCAAAATGCAGCTGACTAACATGATTATTTAAAAGAACTGATAGATCATACAGGACAGTCTAAGAAAGAGTAATAGGCAATAAACATTATGAATCTATTGCTGAGGATCAGCATAGAAGAGAATTAAGAGTAATTAAGACGAAACATAGTATAGTTAATTACTACTTACCAAGTTATCATATCGTGTGTACATATGTACTTTAATTTCATATCTGATTAATTTCATCATTTTTTAGGACAATTTTATGGGACATGAAAATCAATAATGTAACCGATAAATGCACACATTGAATGAGCCTTAGTCCTCAACCAGGACATAAGCAAAACTGAAAGTGCAGCCTGAAGACTGTAGTTAAAGTGGTTCTGCACATTAAAGGCTGATTATAGTGCTTTCTCTAACCGGCTTTTTTCAAATTGAATCCAGATTTTCTACCACAGATCTATTTATAATTGGCTGCAGAATCTTGTCTCATCATACAAGTAGCAGAAACAGAACATATAAAAGGTGTAAAACTCCTAGATAGACAGTAGAGTATAAAAATATCTCACTAAATCTACATGTATAGTATTAAATAGCAAATGGTAACACCAGGCACTGCAAGAAAATTGACAAATGTATAATGTATCGACACACAAATATAACAGGAGATATAATCAAAAGCTGCTAATTTAATCATAGATATCTAAAAGATTACGTATTTAAACGATTTTAACAGTGCATTAATATGAAGAAAGAATTAATTTGGCATCCACATAAAATACTCTTATCAATTAGATAGACATGACTGAGAGTTCTACAGGAATTTCCACGGAAAAATTTAATGTTGCAAAGAATCACCACATTTGGTCTGCTATACAGTATTTGATGGCATGAGTCACCACAGGTGGAACCCCTCTTGAAAAGATTTAACGGTCTGCATGCTCCATCAGTGAAGCCTCTTCCCTTTCTAATTTTCTCTGTTTGATTTGGTTGAGCTTGAATTGCATTTGATTGCTTGCCAATTCCTCACCGCTCATTGTGATCAGTCTTTCTGCTTTGATATCTCAAAGTAGAACTTTCCTCCTCAAGTCAGGGTTTTTTTGGTCCCTGATGTTGAATAGAATTGATCTGTACTTCTTGTTATTCGGCCCATGGAATTGACCCAACTTGGCAAACATCAGAGACTCAACAGAGATAGCAATCTTGGTTGCCAGTTCTTCACACGCTTGTTTGTTGATCATCTTCTCTCCAACCTGATCATCAGTAGCAACTTTAGATAAGCCCTCAACAAGCATCTCTCGCACCTTTTCACGGGAGGGATCGAGTAAAGATTTCTTCTTCTCATCGTCAAGCGATTTCCTTCGATCATCATCTCTGCGTGCAGTTCTTATACCCATCACATTTCGAGTACTAGTGGTGGTGGTTCTTTTTGTTGGATCATAAACTTGATCCATTATGGGAGTCCAAAACCAAACTCAATCAAATTGGAGTCCAAGTCCATAATCAAGGTCCAAAACTACAAGCATTCTACCTAGAATTTTTTGGTGTGGTAGTTGAGCATGTGAATCATTTGGTAACCTAAAATATTATTAGAACCACCAAGAAAAATGAGGTGTATGGTTGTTGTAATTTTGGATTAGTTTATTTGTGTGGTGTAGGATTGCTCTTAAGTAGTATAAATACCCCTCCCCATTTTGGTTTAATCATCAAGAAGAAGCAAGAGCTTCTAAGTGAGTGAAGAAGCAAAGTCTTCTAAGAGTGAGTTCTAGTATCTTCTTTCTTTTGAGTGAGAGTGCTCTTGTAATATCTCTTTGAGTTTGAATAAGAGTTGTTTGTGTGAGTGTTTTATTTCCAACAAAGTGGTATCAGAGCTTGAGTTGGAAAGTATACACCATTGCATATCAAATCGAAGGTCTCGACGAGAGAAATCCGACACCGCCAGAATCTCCCCGATCGGAGTTCAGACGCGCCTCCACGAGCCGCCGGAAGATTGCTGCCAGAAAACCGAATTGACTCACCGAGTTAAGCTGGGTCAGCCGAGTTGGAGCCGAGTTGACCGAGCCATAAGCCTGTTGACCGAGCCGTTTGACCGAACTGCTTGAGCCGAGTTGACCGAGCATTCAAAGTCAACTGTTGACCAGGTTAGTGTTGACTTTGATCGTTGACCGAAAGTTGAAAATTTTGACAAGGTCCCTCCCAAAGTTTTTCAACATTCCGGATCTATCTACGCAATCAGAATTTCCAAATTCTCAACATATTGAGTGATATGGCAAATGGTGTGGCATCCTTCCAAGTCCCGACGCTCATCAATAACAATTACGACAACTGGAGTATCAAGATGAAGGCTCTTCTTGGCGCACATGATGTTTGGGATATCGTAGAAAAATGTTTTAGTGAGCCAGATAACGAAGCTGCGCTGACCACAGCTCAAAAGGATAGTTTGAAAGATGCGAGAAAGAGAGACAAGAAAGCTCTCTACCTCATCTATCAAGCATTAGATGATGATGTTTTTGAGAAGATTTCGAGTGCAAGCTTTGCTAAGGAAGCGTGGGAAAAGCTGCAAACCTCTTACAAAGGATCCGAGCAAGTGAAGAAGGTCCGTCTCCAAACATTAAGAGGTGAATTCGAATCCTTACACATGAAAGTATCTGAGTCTATTTCAGATTATTTCTCAAGAGTAGTAGCTGTTTCTAATCAATTAAAAAGAAATGGTGAAAAGTTAGAGAATGTGAGGATAATAGAGAAGATACTCCGTTCATTGGATTCCAAATTTGAGCACATCGTCGTGACGATTGAAGAAACTAAAGACTTGGAAGAAATGACGATCGAGCAACTCCAAGGATCATTACAAGCATACGAAGAGAAGCATAAGAAGAAGCAAGGGTTTACTGATCAACTCCTCAAGCT
Source organism: Bretschneidera sinensis (assembly GCA_023935145.1). Classification (NCBI taxonomy): domain Eukaryota; kingdom Viridiplantae; phylum Streptophyta; class Magnoliopsida; order Brassicales; family Akaniaceae; genus Bretschneidera; species Bretschneidera sinensis. The sequence goes on from CM043703.1 coordinate 91,846,856, forward strand.
GCAATTCAAGGATATGCATGAAAGCCAAGGAGATGATAGAAACCAACGTGGCCGAGGCAGAGGTAGAGGCCGTGGACGAGGAGGAAATCGCGATCGTGGACGAGGTTGGAATTACAACAACAACAATTCCAACAATAACTACGAGAAAGGAGAAAGCTCAACACGAGGCCGTGGAAGAGGCAATCTAAACTCGAGGAATGACAAATTTCAAGTTCGATGCTATAATTGTCAAAAGTTTGGGCATTATGCTTCAGAATGTAGAGCTCCTAACAACAGAATTGAGGAGAAGGCCAACTATGTGGAGGAGAAGACCGATGATAAAGAAACTCTTCTTCTAGCACGAAAAAAGACTGATGGTGTCCAAGAAAAATCCTGGTATCTTGACAGTGGTGCAAGCAATCACATGTGTGGAAGGAAAGACATGTTTGTGGAGCTGGACGAGTCAGTAAGTGGAAATGTCTCATTTGGCGATGATTCCACAATAGAAGTAAAAGGGAGAGGTAACATTCTTATCCGTTTGAGAGATGGGAGACATCAGTTTATTTCCAATGTCTACTTTGTGCCCAATATGAAAAGTAACATCTTGAGTTTAGGACAACTGTTAGAGAAAGGTTATGATATTCATATGAAGGATCATAATCTTTCTATAAAAGATGATAAGAATAACTTCATTGCTAAAGTACCGATGTCAAAGAATAGAATGTTCCTGATCAACATACAAAACGATGTTGCAAAGTGCTTGAAAGCTTGCTACAGAGATGCATCATGGCTATGGCATCTTCGTTTTGGGCATCTAAATTTTGGAGGTCTAAAGCTGCTATCCAAGAAGGAGATGGTGAAGGGATTACCTTGCATCAACCATCCTGATCAGCTTTGTGAAGGGTGTCTAGTCGGGAAGCAATTCAGAAAAAGCTTTCCAAAGGAGTCAAACTCAAGAGCCAAGAAGCCACTCGAGCTCATCCATACCGATGTGTGCGGTCCTATCAAACCAAGCTCTCTCGGTAACAATAACTATTTTCTTATCTTCATTGATGATTTTTCAAGAAAAACGTGGGTATATTTCTTGAAACAGAAGTCAGAAGTTTTCGAAGTCTTCAAGAAGTTCAAAGCTGCAGTAGAGAGAGAAAGTGGTAGAAAGATCAAAGCTATGAGATCCGACCGAGGAGGAGAATTTACTTCTAAGGAGTTTCAAGAGTTCTGTGAAGCAAATGGAATTCGTCGACCAATGACAGTTCCTAGATCCCCTCAACAAAACGGCGTAGCGGAAAGAAAGAACCGAACTATCCTCAACATAGCTCGGAGTATGCTCAAAAGCAAGAAACTACCCAAGGAGTTTTGGGCTGAAGCAGTGGCGTGTGCGGTCTACTTATCCAACAGATCTCCAACAAGAAGTGTTTGGGGAAAGACACCGCAAGAAGCATGGAGTGGAAGAAAGCCCGGCATCTCCCACCTAAGAGTTTTTGGAAGCATAGCCCATGTTCATGTTCCAGATGAGAAAAGAACAAAGCTTGATGATAAAAGCGAGAGTTTCATCTTCATTGGCTATGATGCAAATTCAAAAGGCTACAAGCTGTACAATCCGAACAATAAGAAGGTTGTGATCAGCAGAGATGTGGTGTTTGACGAAGAAGGACTATGGGATTTTGGATCTCATATAGATGACTTCAATTTCTCTCCCCCGTTTGAAGATGAGCTGACACAAATAGAACAGCCTGGAGAAGCCCAACAAGAGCCAACAACTCCACCTACTTCACCAACATCAACTACCCACGGAGACGAGTCACCTTCATCATCTTCAAGTGGGAGTCAAAGTGAAAGAGATGTGCAACGAACAAGAAGCCTTCGAGATCTCTATGAAGTGACTGAACGACAAGATAATCTTACATTATTTTGTTTATTTGCTCATTGTGAACCAATGAGCTATCAAGAAGCTGCAAAAGAAATGGAGTGGAGAGATGCGATGAATGAAGAAATCAAGGCTATCGAGAAGAACGACACATGGGAACTTATTTCACTTCCCAAAGGACACAAGGCGATAGGTGTCAAATGGGTCTACAAAACAAAGCGAAATGCTAAGGGAGAGATTGAAAGACACAAGGCGAGGCTTGTTGCAAAAGGCTACAGTCAAAAAGCTGGAATTGACTACGATGAGGTATTCGCCCCTGTTGCTCGGTTGGAGACTGTTAGACTAATTATTTCCTTGGCAGCTCAAAACAAGTGGAAGATACAACAAATGGATGTAAAGTCTGCCTTCCTAAATGGAGTTCTTGAAGAGGAAGTCTACATTCAGCAACCATCAGGCTACGAAGTCAAAGGCCACGAAGACAAGGTGTTGAAGTTGAAGAAAGCTCTTTACGGGTTGAAACAAGCACCAAGGGCATGGAATAGCCGAATCGACAAGTACTTCCAAGAGAATGGCTTCAACAAATGTCCCTATAAGCATGCTCTATATATCAAGATCAAAGATGGAGATATTTTGATCGTGTGCCTCTATGTGGACGATTTGATCTTCACCGGAAGCAACCCAAGCATGTTCAATGAATTCAAGGAAGTGATGACGAAGGAATTCGAGATGACAGACATGGGGCTCATGGCGTACTACCTTGGCATTGAAGTTAGGCAACAAAATGATGAAATTTTCATTTCACAGGAAAGCTATGCAAAGGAGATCCTGAAGAAGTTCAAGATGGAGAACTGTAAGCCGATAAGCACACCGATGGAATACGGAGTCAAGATGTCCAAACATGAAGAAGGCGAAAGTGTAGATCCAACATTTTTCAAAAGTTTGGTGGGAAGTCTACGCTACCTAACTTGCACGAGGTCCGATATTCTTCACACAGTTGGATTGGTTAGTCGCTACATGGAATCTCCAACAACCACCCATTTTAAAGCCGCGAAGAGAATTCTTCGCTATCTAAAAGGTACAATTGACTTTGGCTTGTTCTATTCAGTTTCTAATGATTACAAGCTTGCTGGATATAGCGATAGTGATTGGGGTGGAGACATAGATAATCGAAGGAGCACTACTGGATTCGTATTTTTCATGGGAGATACTGCTTTCACATGGATGTCAAAGAAACAACCGATTGTCACATTGTCCACTTGTGAAGCAGAATATGTTGCTGCTACCTCATGCATTTGTCATGCAATTTGGCTTAGAAATCTATTGAAGGAGATAGGCTTGATACAAGAAGAGCCGACCAAGGTTTATGTCGACAACAAGTCAGCCATTGCCTTAGCAAAGAATCCAGTATTCCATGATCGAAGCAAGCACATCGATATTCGCTACCACTATATAAGGGAGTGTGTTGCAAGAAAGGATGTGCAAGTTGAATATGTGAGGTCACAAGATCAAGTTGCTGATATTTTTACTAAGCCACTGACAAGCGAAAACTTCATAAGATTAAGGAACTTACTAGGGGTCACAAGATCAAGTTTAAGGGGGGGTGTTGGATCATAAACTTGATCCATTATGGGAGTCCAAAACCAAACTCAATCAAATTGGAGTCCAAGTCCATAATCAAGGTCCAAAACTACAAGCATTCTACCTAGAATTTTTTGGTGTGGTAGTTGAGCATGTGAATCATTTGGTAACCTAAAATATTATTAGAACCACCAAGAAAAATGAGGTGTATGGTTGTTGTAATTTTGGATTAGTTTATTTGTGTGGTGTAGGATTGCTCTTAAGTAGTATAAATACCCCTCCCCATTTTGGTTTAATCATCAAGAAGAAGCAAGAGCTTCTAAGTGAGTGAAGAAGCAAAGTCTTCTAAGAGTGAGTTCTAGTATCTTCTTTCTTTTGAGTGAGAGTGCTCTTGTAATATCTCTTTGAGTTTGAATAAGAGTTGTTTGTGTGAGTGTTTTATTTCCAACACTTTTGGCCTTCTGATCTCTGCTGGTGGCATAAAGCAGTCTTCTCCAAACATCAAGAAGGCAAGAAGCCATAGATTTTATCTTGAGGTTTTGGTGATTAGTGAGAGAATAGATTCCCCGTGGAATGTCGGTTGAGAGAATAAGGTCAAGACTCATAGAGACCTTGAGCCTGTTGAGTGCCTCAACACATCTTGAAACCTCAGGAGAAGAGAACACAACTCCATTCACCTTTGCCACACGTGCTGCTCTCTTTGCAGCTTCAAGTAACTCAACCACTTCTCTCTCCATTATTTGATCTCAATCAAAACAACAATCTTTCTTAATTCTTAGGGTTTAAGAAGAACGTACGTATATGGGTTTTGATGGAACAGGAGTTTTGACAGAACAGGATGTTAGTATATGGCTTTTGATTGAACGGTAAGTATGTGTTTTTTTTTTCTTTTGTTGTTAACGCTAATTACTGTGCATACATATATATAGCCGTTGTCCTAAATCCTAATGCAGACATGAATCCTAAATTGACCGGTATAATCCTACTGCTATAACTCTATTTTGTCTGTTGGAAACTTGGAGGACAATACTCCTACGTTTTTTTTAAGTTTTTGTTGTAGTATGTGGCTCATATTGAGTGGACCATATTTACAGAGAAATTAAGGTTGATGCCGGAGTGGAACGGAGCGGAACGACGACATCAGCCCTTTTGAGCTTGAAATTTATTGTTTTATTGGCAGAGACGATTAACAGGTTGTGAGTGCGGGGGCAACGCCCCCGTGGTACGGTACATGAGTATTTGAAGAATTTTTCTAATACCTCTATACGGCTAGGGTTAGTATAAATATATATGATGTAATCCTACTTTGATATAGTAATATTTAGCCGCTGCTCGCTCCCGTGGACGTAGGCATACTGCCGAACCATGTTAAATTTGCATATTTAATTACTTTCTCTATCTCTATCTTTTTTGCATTATTCATCATAATTGTTGCACATTTCACAACAATTAGTATCAGAGCCCAGGTTACGATGTCTGGGATTTCTTTTGCGAAGTTCGACATGGTCAAGTTCGACCGATCTGGAAATTTCGGATTATGGAAAAAGAAGGTCAATAATTTGTTAGTGCAACAGGGTATGGTGAATGCGTTAAACGGAAAGAAGCCGGAAGGTATGGACGACATAGATTGGAAGGAACTGGAAGCGAGGGCTGTGGCAACTATCAGGCTTTGTCTGACTGATGATGTGATGTATCACGCCATGGATGAGGAATCACCGGCGGCAGTTTGGTTGAAACTGGAAAGTCGGTATATGTCCAAGTCGTTGACGAACAAGCTCTATCTTAAGCAGAAACTGTATGGTCTTAAGATGTCAGAGGGCTCAGATCTGAACCAACATATCAACGTGTTCAATCAGATTATCAGTGATTTGAAGCGAGTTGATGTGAAGTTCGAAGATGAAGACAAGGCGTTGATGTTACTGAATTCCCTACCAGCTTCTGCTACGTACGAAAATTTAGTTACAACTCTGATGTGGGGGAAAGAAACTCTTGAATTGGAGGAGATCACATGTGCTCAATTAGGTTTTCATCAGAGGAAGAAAGCCAGTGATGAGAATTTACAAGGTGAAGGGCTTGTGGTGAGAGGTAACCAGGAACGTGGGAGAAATAAGTCCCGGAGCAGATCGAGTAACAATAAATCTCGATCTAAATCCAGGAAGAGGAAGGACATACAATGTTTTATGTGCAGAAAAAACGAGTACATAAAAGAGATTGTCCAGATTTAAGGAAGGAGAATACAGAGAATAAAGAGGGTCTATTAAAGTCTGCGAATGTAGTGGAACAAGAAGACTCAGAGAGCGGTGATAGTGATATGCTTTCTGTTTCATCCAGTTCAGATCGTCTCACAGATTCTTGGATTCTTGATTCAGCATGCTCATATCACATAACACCAAATAAAGATTGGTTTGACACCTATAAGTTAGTAAATTCTGGTTCTGTTCTGATGGGTAATGATGCATCATGCAAAGTTATTGGAATAGGGAATATCAGAATTAAAATGTTTGATGGTATTGTTAGAACGTTGTGTGATGTTAGACATATACCAGATTTAAGGAAGAATCTGATTTCATTGGGCACTTTAGATTGTAATGGGTTTAGTTACAAGTCTACAAGTGGAGTAATGAAGGTGAGTAAAGGTGTCTTAACCGTGATGAAGGGACAGAAACTAGTAAGAAATATGTATACACTACTAGGTACCGCAGTTGTAGGTGGAGTTGCAGCTGCAGAGTCTGAGTCAGACAGAATAATCTTGTGGCATATAAGGTTAGGTCATATGAGTGAGCGTGGGATGATGAAGCTTCATAAGAGAAATCTATTGAAGGGTGTCAGAACATGCAAGCTTGATTTCTGCAGTTATTGTGTTCTTGGGAAACAGAATAGGGTGCAGTTCAAGACAACCACACACAAGACGAAGGGAATTCTTGACTATGTTCATACAGATGTTTGGGGGCCAGTAAGGATAGCATCACGAGGAGGACATTTATATTTCATGAGTTTAATTGATGACTACTCACGAAAGGTTTGGGTGTACTTCATGCGGCACAAGTCAGAAACGTTTGCCAAGTTCAAGTTGTGGAAAACTGAAGTAGAAAATCAGACAGGGAGGAAGATCAAATGCCTCAAGTCTGACAATGGTACTGAGTACATAGATTTAAAGTTCATGGAGTTGTGTGAGCAGCATGGGATTAAGAGACACTTCACAGTACGCAAGACACCACAACAAAACGGTGTAGCGGAAAGGATGAACAGAATAATAGCTGAAAAAGCGTGGTGTCTCAGGTTGAATGCAGGGCTTGCAAAAAACTTATGGGCAGAAGTAGTGAATATGGCATGTTTATTGATTAACAGGTTGTCTAGGGCAGCACTAGATGGAAAAGTAGCAGAGGAAGTGTGGATAGGCAGCGAGGTAGACTACTCTGGTTTGAGAGTGTTTGGATGTCCAGCTTACATGCATGTTCCTAATGAGGAAAAATCAAAGCTTGATGCGAGGTCTAGACAGTGTATCTTTTTGGGGTATCAGAAAGGGGTGAAAAGCTTTAAGCTCTGGGATCCGAAGGTAAACAAGGTGGTGATCAGTAGAGATGTGGTTTTTGATGAAAAAACCATGTTGTAGCGTACTTAGGAAGAAGAGAAACAAGTGCCAGAAAATTACAGTAGAAATGAGCAGGTGGTGTAGGTGGAGCTAGAGACACACGGTAAGAAAGACAATGCTTAGAATGCAAGGAGCTCTAGTTTAGAAGATCAACAGCATTATAGTATAGCTATAGACAAGCCCAGACACACTATCAGGCCACCCACCAGGTATGGTTTTGAAGTTTTGGTTTCTTATGCACTCATTACTAGTAACGGGGATCCTATTACTTTTCAAGAGGTAGTAGATAGCCAAGAGAAAAGTAGATGGATGGGTGCTATGGTGGAGGAGATGGAGTCTCTACATAAGAGCCAGACATGGGAGTTAGTGGAGCTTCCAGAGAGGAAGAGAGCGATAGGATGCAAAAGTGTGTATAAGAAGAAAGAAGCAGTATCAGAAAAAGAGGGGGAAAAGTTCAAGGCTCGTCTTGTAACAGAGGGTTACTCACAGAAGAAAGGGGTTGACTATGATGAGATCTTCTCCCCTGTGGCCAGACACACTTCCATCAGGGCAGTGTTGAGTTTGGTAGCACATTTCGATATGCAGTTGGAGCATATAGATCTAAAGATAGCTTTTCTTCATGGTGATTTGGAGGAGCTGATATACATGGCACAGCCAGAAGGGTTCAATCAGCCTGGACATGAACACTTGGTCTGTAAATTGAGAAAATCACTTTTATGGGCTAAAGCAGAGGCAATGGTACAAGCCATTTGACTATTATATTATCCGGATTGGCTACAAGAGATGTGAGTATGATTATTGTGTTTATTTGAAGAGCCTTGAGGATGGTTCATTTATTTTTCTGTTACTTTATGTGGATGATATGTTGATTGCTGCGAAGAGTATGAGTGAGGTCAATAAGTTGAAGACTTTGTTGAGCAAAGAATTTGACATGAAGGATTTGGGTGCGGCCCAGAAGATTCTTGGAATGGAGATTCACAGGGACAGAACTTCCAAGAGATTATGGTTATCTCAGGGTAGCTATGTTGAGAGGGTGTTGGAGAGGTTCAACATGGATAATGCAAAACGAGTGAGTACACCTTTGGCGAATCACTTTAGACTGCCTACTGCACAGTGCCCGAAGACAAATGATGAAGTTCAAGACATGTCAAAGGTTCCATATGCCAGTGCAGTGGGGTGCTTGATGTATACTATGGTTTGTATAAGACCGGATTTGGCACAAGCCGTCACTGTGGTGAGCAAGTTTCTATCAAGTCCGGGACGACAGCATTGGGATGCCGTTAAGTGGATTTTCATATACTTGAGGGGTACTACAAATTATGGCATAATGTTTGGCAGACAACATGGTGATCCTTTAGTTATGGGATATGTGGATGATAGGTCTACCACAGGTTATGTATTCACTCTTGTGGGGGGCTTATTTGTTGGAGGTCTATGGTTCAGCCTCTAGTTGCACTATCTACTATTGAGTCAGAGTATATGGTAGTGGCTGAGGCTGCCCAGGAAGCTTTGTGGCTTACAGGGTTGGTCAAGGAGTTGGGTATTCAGCAAGGTGGAGTTCAATTGCATTGTGATAGTCAGAGTGCCATTTATTTGGCAAAGAATTAGGTGTATCATGCGAGAACCAAGTACATAGATGTGAGGTTTCAGAGTGCCATTAAATAAATGGCCATTTATTTGCCATTTATTGACAAAGCCTGTTACCACAGATAAGTTCAAGCACTGCTTGGATTTAATTAACGTCTCTAGGTGCTAGATGGGATGTGTCCCAACCTAATGTCCCAGGTGGAGTTCCATGTTATATTTTTTCTCTTAAGGGGTGGATATTCGCCAAGATGGAGATTGTTGTAGTATGTGGCTCATATTGAGTGGAACATATTTACAGAGAAATTAAGGCTGATGCCGGAGTGGAATGACGGCATCAACCCTTTTGGGCTGGGAATTTATTGTTTTATTAGCAGGGATGATTAATAGATTGGGGGTGCGAGGGCAACGCCCCCACGGTACGGTACAGGGGTATTTGAGGAATTTTTCTAATACCTCTATATGGCTAGGGTTAGTATAAATACATATGATGTAACCCTACTTTGATATAATGATATTTAGCTGCTGCTCGCTCCTGTGGACGTAGGCATATTGCCGAACCACGTTAAATCTGTGTGTTTAATTGTTTTCTCTATCTTTTTGTTTTTCGTATTATTCATTATAATTGTTGCACGTTTTACAACAGTTTTCAGTCTTTATGGGTTTTTTTATCCTTTTCTCAATGTTATAATCACAAAATTAACGAGTTGAGTTACAAAATTATCCCAACTGCTGCGGGTCATTTGATGGTTATTCGACATTATAGATTTAGTTTTTTTTATAAAAAAAATCAAAATTTGCCTTTTGTTGAATAATGAATATTGCATATCAAGTGATGACTGGGTAGAATCGTAAAAGTCTATTAATAATTAAAAAATAATTTTGATATTAATATATTTTTTAAATTTTTATTGAATGATTTTTAATTCATTGTATAGTGTGTATGTCTCAATCACAAAATCCGGTTTATGCGATCATCACTCTCAGGTATTGGCCATTGGGCAAATAATAAATCTCTCATTAGAAAGAGAGGGCACGTGACTCAAAGCATCAAATGTGAGATGTTTGATTCCAGCATAAAATCAATTTTTGGAATTTACTTTTAAAATTTTATTAAAAACTTAATCAAATTGAATCAAAATTTATTAAATAACAATTAAAAGTCAATTAAAATTTTTTCTTGTGAATTTTAAAAAATAAAGTAGAAGTTAAAAGTCCTGAACATCGGCATTATCATCTTCTTCCCCTTTTCCATGATCACCAACGGTTTCTTAACCACCAATGGTCACCTCCCTTCTCCTAAGCCTACCACGTGTACTTCACCACCTCCACGACTTATTTTCGTCCCCAAATCAAACCCCTTCTTATAACACCTCTAACCTCTCCCCCTCCTAACACCTCATCTCCACCACCACTAGCCCCTCTTACTTTGCCACCTTCTCTGACAAACAACTCAGTATGGTCCTATACTTCTTTTAGTTAAAGTGTCCAAGCTTCTACTAATCTTATGGCTTCCTCTACCTCCTTCCTTCTCCCAATGTTCAACACTGTCTCTCGTCATCCCATGATCACTCGTTGTAAAGCTGATATTCGAAAGCCCAAACAATTGCTACCTCTTTCCACTACCACTATGTCCTTTGAACCAACTTGTTTTTCTTAAGTAAATAAAGATCTCGAGTGACGGTCAGATATAATTACGAATTTAATGTACTTTTAACTAATCTTATTTGTGATCTGGTCCCATATGATCCAATGAAAAATTTGGTTGGGTGTAAGCCTATTTACAATATTAAATATCGGGCTGATAGGTATGTGGAGCACTACAAAGCAAGGTTGGTCGCTCAAGGATCCCACCAACAACCAGGTATTGACTATCATGAAAACTTTAGTCAAATTGTTAAGCCTACTACTATATACACTATTTTGTCCTTAGCCAATTCTCATGCTTGGGTAATTAGACAACTAGATGATAAAAATGCCTTTCTTAATGGTTATCTTAATGAAGTTGTGTACATGAAACAACCTCCTAGTTTTGTTGATAACATTCATCCCACTCATTTATGTAAACTACGCAAAGCTATCTATGGTCTGAAACAGGCTCCTAGAGCTTGGTTTCACTGATTTAGTTCTGTTTTCCTATCACTTGATTTTACTTATAGTCGAGCTGACACCTCTATGTTTGTTCTCAAGTCACCTCATGGCCTTCTCGTCTTACTCTTGTATGTTAATGACATTATCCTTATAGGTAACAATACCACCCTTCTTTTTTGTTTCATTCATACTTTCAACAGTTTGCTATGAAGGATCTAGGTGATCTTCATTATTTGCTTGGAATTGAAGCTGTTCGAAAACCCTCTGGTTTGTTTCTCTCTCAAACAAAGTACACCAAAGACCTTTTTGCTTAAATTCTCTATGTCTTTTGTTAAACTTGTTAAGACTCCTCTTCCTTCCAAGTCACTAACTTCACTACATGAGGGTGAACTACTAGTAGATCCCTCTGACTATAAGAGTATGGTTGGAGGTCTACGGTATTTAACAATGACCCGATATGATATTGCATATGTTGTTAATCTGGCTAGTAAATTCTTGCATGCGCCAGGCATTTCTCATTTCCAGCTTATAAAATGCATTTTTCGCTATTTATGTGGTATTAGTAATAATGGGTTATTTCTCGATTTTGTAAAGGATTTATCTTTTTTCTGTTATGCAGATGTAGACTGGGCTAACTGCCTTGATAGTCGTCGTTCCACCATAGGCTGTGCGGTCTTCCTTGGACCAAATTTTATTTCGTGGAAAGCAAAAAAACAACTTACTATGTCTTGTTCTAGCACGGAATTTGAATATCGTTCCATCACCTATGCTATAGTTGAGACCTACTAGATTCGTCAGCTTCTCTATGACTTGCATGTGTTCTTGACTAATCCAATTCGGGTGTACTGTGATAACATTGATGTCACCTATCTTGCAGTTAATCCAGTCTTTCATGCTCACACCAAACACATTGAGATAGATTTTCACTTTGTCTGGGAAAAAATGGCTCATGGAGATCTTCAGATATGTCATATTTCCACTGATGCTCAGCTTGCCAATATCTTCACAAAAGAGTTATCTTCACCTCGGTTTCTTCAACACAAAAACAGTCTCTCCATGGTTCCAGCCCATTCAGATTGAGGGGGCGTATAAATGTATATATCTCTAACCCTAGGAAATCGCAGGGACACTATTGTAATTATCAATGTAATAATTGTCTATAAATATAAGCTTCTACTGTTGCTGTAATTCAAGCAGTAAGCGATTATACAAAACCCTAGTTCTTTACATTTTCAGAATAAAACAAAAGAACTTGATTTAATTTCTATATTATTTAATGATTCAATCGGTTGGAGTGATCAAATCCAATTCAAGACTCCACCAACTGGGGAATCAAATGAACTAAAATTTTTCACGTTTGGTGATATGGGAAAAACTCTCCTTGATGCTTTTGCCGAGCACTACATTCAGGTAGAACTGAATTTATACTGCAAAGAAAACATGACCTAAGAAATAATATGAAATCTCTCTTCGTTTCTTGCTTGGAAAACAAATTCAATATTAACCAAAATGAAGGAAAATGGTCACAGTTCTTTAATAGGAAGCCATTGTGGGGGATATTTGACTTCCATGAACCATGAATCATCTCTATTACCATTAGTTGAGTCGATAGTAATTTGTTATATGTGGCAAAAAAACATAAAGTTTAATACACAAATGTTATAATGAAGATTATATATACTTTGCTACATGTACAGCCTGGATCTCTCTCGGTGACAAAAGCCATGATTGAGGAAGTAGATAATGGCAATGTAGACTCCATTTTCCATATTGGAGACATAAGCAGTGGGTGATTTACCATGGGATAAGAGCCAAATGAACAACTTAATTACCAAGGGGCAGTATTTTTCATTTCCATATATATCGGGACCATATTTCCTTTATCAAACAAGTCTGAAAGACTCATGCTCTCCCAGAAAGAGGAAAAAAAGAAAGAAAGAAAGAAAAGGAAATTGGATGCTAAAGAATCTGCTGCAAGTCAATCTGATATTCTCACAAACACTTTAGAAGCTGTTGTCTCACATAGAAAATCACCTTGTACGAGTTTATGTTAACGGGGAAATAATAAAAAATTCCTGGTTTTGCAACATCATCAGGGATTAGAAAACACAACAGCCTCTTCTCTAAGCCAAAAAAGAATAATCCCTCCATGTAAACGTGCTTCAAGATCATACACGTCAAGTTGTGCATGCCTTCAGGCTGGTCAAAATTGTACTTTGAGAACATTTTACTCATAACTGTCGAGTGTAAGATCACCACAAAGAAATAACTGAAGGATTGAGCAAAGTTCATTAATTGTTCATAAGCAAAATTACTGCAGCAGTGACCAAGCAAAACTGACATTTCAATTAGCTCAACTGACAAGTTGTTAATGCCGTTCACACCAAAGCCTTGGACAAGGAAATTGGATATATCAAACACTATTTGCAAGCAATTAAAATTGTCATAAATATGGAATATGTATTATGACACTAATTATATTAAATCACTGAATATTGAGCAAAATGCAGCTGACTAACATGATTATTTAAAAGAACTGATAGATCATACAGGACAGTCTAAGAAAGAGTAATAGGCAATAAACATTATGAATCTATTGCTGAGGATCAGCATAGAAGAGAATTAAGAGTAATTAAGATGAAACATAGTATAGTTAATTACTACTTACCAAGTTATCATATCGTGTGTACATATGTACTTTAATTTCATATCTGATTAATTTCATCATTTTTTTAGGACAATTTTATGGGAAATGAAAAACAATAATGTAACTGATAAATGCACACACATTGAATGAGCCTTAGTCCTCAACCAGGACATAAGCAAAACTGAAAGTGCAGCCTGAAGACTGTAGTTAAAGTGGTTCTGCACATTAAAGGCTGATTATAGTGCTTGTTCGAACCGGCTATTTTCAAATTGAATCCAGATTTTCTACCACAGATCTATTTATAATTGGCTGCAGAATCTTGTCTCATCATAAAAGTAGCAGAAACAGAACATATAAAAGGTGTAAAACTCCTAGATAGACAGTAGAGTATAAAAATATCTCACTAAATCTACATGTGTAGTATTAAATAGCAAATGGTTACACCAGGCACTGCAAGAAAATTGACAAATGTATAATGTATCGACACACAAATATAACAGGAGATATAATCAAAAGCTGCTGATTTAATTTGTGAGGATGTGCCAGATTAGGAAACACACTTGACATGGAAATCAAAATATTTTCATCCACAAAGAACATAAACATGAGAGGAAATATTTTCTCATAGATATCTAAAAGATTACGTATCTAAACGATTTTAACCGTGAATTAATATAAAGAAAGAATTAATTTGGCATCCACATAAAATACTCTTATCAATTAGATAGACATGACTGAAAGTTCTACGGGAATTTCCACAGAAAAATTTAATGTTGCAAAGAATCACCACATTTGGTCTGCTATACAGTATTTGATGGCATGAGTCACCACAGGTGGAACCCCTCTTGAAAAGATTTAATGATCTGCATGCTCCATCAGTGAAGCCTCTTCCCTTTCTAATTTTCTCTGTTTGATTTGGTTGAGCTTGAATTGCATTTGATTGCTTGCCAATTCCTCACCGCTCATTGTGATCAGTCTTTCTGCTTTGATATCTCCAAGTAGAACTTTCCTCCTCAAGTCAGGGTTTTTTTGGTCCCTGATGTTGAATAGAACTGATCTGTACTTCTTGTTATTCGGCCCATGGAATTGACCCAACTTGGCAAACATCATAGACTCAACAGAGATAGCAATCTTGGTTGCCAGTTCTTTACACGCTTGTTTGTTGATCATATTCTCTCCAACCTGATCATCAGTAGCAACTTTAGATAAGCCCTCAACAAGCATCTCTCGCACCTTTTCTCGGGAGGGATCGAGTAAAGATTTCTTCTTCTCATTGTCAAGCGATTTCCTTCGATCATCATCTCTGCGTGCAGTTCTTATACCCATCACATTTCGAGTACGAGTGGTGGTGGTTCTTTTGGCCTTCTGATCTCTGCTGGTGCCATAGATTTTATCTTGAGGTTTTGGTGATTAGTGAGAGAATAGATTCCCCGTGGAATGTCGGTTGAGAGAATAAGGTCAAGAGTCAAAGAGATCTTGAGCCTGTTGAGTGCCTCAACACATCTTGAAACCTCAGGAGAAGAGAACACAACTCCATTCACCTTTGCAACACGTGCTGCTCTCTTTGCAGCTTCAAGTAACTCAACCACTTCTCTCTCCATTATTTGATCTCAATCAAAACAACAATCTTTCTTAATTCTTAGGGTTTAATAAGAACGTACGTATATGGGTTTTGATGGAACAGGAGTTTTGACAGAACAGGATGTTAGTATATGGGTTTTGATTGAACGGTAAGTATGTTTTTTTTTTTTTTTTTTTTTTTTTTTTTTCTGTTGTTGTTAACGCTAATTACTGTGCATACATATCTATAGCCGTTGTCCTAAATCCTAATGCAGACATGAATCCTAAATCGACCGGTTTAATCCTACTGCTATAACTCTATTTTGTCCGTTGGAAACTTGGAGGACAATACTCCGACGTTTTTAAAGTTTTCAATCTTTGTGGGTCTTTTTTTTCCTCTTCTCAATGTTATAATCACAAAATTAACGAGTTGAGTTACAAAATTATCCCAACTGCTGCGGGTATAAGGGCATGGGCGTGGTTTGTAATATGGACATGATATTATCTATGTATTAAGGGAAACCCAATATTTTCTATAGTATTGTCTTGAACTGCCACGCGGTAAACAAAAAAAATTCATGTTAAATTTTAAATTATAATTGTTGAGAAATATAAAAAAGAAAAGAGAGGGAGGGAAAGGAATATATATATATATTCCTCAAAAAGCTGCAATGCTCTATTTTACAATATTATTGGATTTGTATGATTAAGTTTAAAGTCAGTTTTTATTTTTAAAATTTGCCAAAAAAAAAAATTATATATATGGGTAAAAACTAAAGACACCCATGAGTTTATACCTTAATTACAATTGCGTTCCTTAATTGAAAATAGACTCTTTCATCCCTCAAAGTCACTGGAAACTAGTCAACGGGCAATGGAAAAGCAAAATGTCTTATTTATCCTGCATTTAATGCAAGCCAACTACTGCTCAGTAACGTACCCAATACACTATCAAATCATTAACTCCGTCACTCTCTTCAATCTGAAATGCATTCTATCTCTTCAGTCTCAACTTACTCATTTCATTTTCACGATATTGAAAAATTTGCTGGAATCAAAGTGGAGATCAGAGTTTCAATCTTGGAATCGTGTGTTTCCACGGTGGAAGGAGAGGCTTTATACCATTTGAAGTAACTGAAAGAGGTGATTAATGACATGGGTTTGTTTGTTTCGTTCTTGAATATCCAATCATGTTATGTGTTCGATTTTTTGTATTTATTACAATCAGTAGGCTTGTATGTATTGCATTCATCCTAAATGTTGGAAAACCTAAGAATTCTTAAGAGTTTACTACAAAACCCTAAAACATATTAAGAGTTTACAGTTAAAAAACCTAAAGTTCTTCACTTTCTTTTACGATTTGTTTTGTTTAATGTTGCTGATGTTGACTCATTGTCACGCGTTTCTTTTGGGTTGCTTTTGGTTGGTGCTATTGCTGGCTACCTGTACTGATTGTAGTTCCTTAGGTATAACTAATTCTCATTAAAATTTCTTTATTTTTTTCAACATCTAATGGAAGTTTAAACAAATATCAAGAATGTGTACGATGATAGGCAGTTTATTAAAAAAAAAAAAAATGGTTGACATATAATGTTACTCTTACTTAGATGTCTTGACTAATGTTTGTAACGAGTTTGACTTGCCTTCATCAATCACTATTATATTGAAAGATGATAATTTTAGAATTATTGATAGTGACAGTTCTTTGTTAGAAGTGTTTAAGGATTACTTGAGATATGAGGAGACCCCTATTTATGTAAAGGAAGCGACACACCATAATCCTGTGGTAGTATTACCCCCTACTTGGTTTAATGGTGATATGGACTATTAGTTAATGTTTGGGAGTAATGCAGGGAAGAGTCAAATTGTGGAGGGATGGGGATTGTGAGATATTGTCAAAGACTGATGCAGGGAGTAATGCGAGGAATAGTCAAACTGTGGAGTGTGATGGTAGGACAGGGTTAAACCTGGGCCTAATGGGGATGCTAAGACAGGTCTTGGCGATGGGTTAGATGTTGGGGGTGAGGTAGGTGTTGGGGGTACATAGACAAAGGGTATAAGAAGTGGCAGGGCAAGGGGGATAAGGGTAAGAAAAGAGAGAGGTGAAGTTAAGGGAAGAGGTAAGGTTAAGGTGAAAAGGGCAAGGTAATGATAATGAAGAAAACACATCTGATCAGGACTACTATTTTAGTGATGAGAACTACTAGTTTAGTGGTAAGGAAGATGAGTGCTTAAGTATTGATATTGAAATGGATAATAATGATGTTCAAGCTAAGAATTTGGGCAATGAAAATGATATTCATGAGAATACCAGTGCATCGGATGGAGAGTTGAGTTTTAGTGCTTATCAGATGCTTCGGTAGATGGGTATGTTTCTAAGGATGACTTTGCTCAAAGGAGAAATACTATGACATTTGATGGGACTCAAAGATGGTATGCAAAGGAATTTAGAAGAGGAGATGATGGCAAAATAGACTTTGAAGTTGGTCATGTATATCAGGATGTGCTTGAATTTAGAAAGATACTAAGAACATATGGAGTTGAATCTTGTTGTGAAATATAGAGAGAGAGGGTTACAATAGTCTGTCTAGGTGGTGGCTGCCCTTAGAGGATCTATGCCAACATAACACCTAACCAGAAGACATTTATGGTTAAAACTCTTAACAACCACCACAATTGTGTGAGGCTTGCCATTAACAGAAATGCAAATTCACTATGGATTGCAGATGAATTAAATGATATGTTGAGAGCATATCCTAACATGAGTTATGATTTAATTACTCAAAGTATGGTATAGAGCCACATCATGCACAGTTGTATAGAGCTAAGAGGAATGTGAATTATCAAAATGCAAGAATCCATGTTACTTCTAAAATATGTTGAATTAATGTTACAGTATAACCTAGACAGTGTGATAATTATATATAATAGACCTAAACATGCCTTTGATGTGGAACCACCAATTTTTCAAATATTTTTCATATCTTTCAAAGCCATGTTGCATGGGTTCAAAGGAGGGTGTAGGCCCTTCATTGGGTTAGATAGAGCTCACTTGGGGAGTGATGTTGTCTGTTGTAGCCTTAGATGGGAACAAAGGGTTGTTTCCATTGGCAGTAGTTGTGGTAGAGGGTGAGATTAAAGATGCATGCTTTTTTTCTTGGACTGCTTATATTTAGGTATTGGACCTAACACAGATGAGAGATCGTTGAAATTTATGTTGGACAAACAAAAGGTCAATCATTTTCAAGTTATATTCACTGTTACTTTTTTTGTTGTTGTTTATACATGCGTGCTAATGATTTTTTTATTCATTTTATTTTGTCCATTATAAGGTCTTGTAGATGCTATTCAACTAGTATTTCCAAGGGAATTCCATAAGAATTGTGCAAGACATTTGTACATTAACTTCAGAGGGAACTTTCCAAGTTTGCAACTTGGATTATACTTTTGGAATTATGCAAAGGCAAGCAATTTTAAGGAATGGAAGGATGCAATGGCAGTTTTTAAGAAACACTCTATTGATGCATATAATTAGTTATTTGAAAAGCCTTTTACACACTAGTCTAAGGCAGGGTTTGATAATAGAGTTAAGGTTGACCATGTCACCAATATTATGACAGAGTGATTTAATCATTGAGCACGAAAATTTCGAAATAAACTTATCTTGACTTTTATTGAGAATATAAGGTTGAAGATAATGACTATGTTGCAAATTAGATATGCACAAAGATGTACATGGGATGGGAAATCGACACCAAACACATATAAGAAACTAGATAAGACAACTCAGGAAGCTAAGCATTGTAAGGTTATGTCAGATAGTAAGGATGAGTTCAATGTTTTCTGTGGGTAGAAAAAATATTATGTAGATTTGAACAAAAAAACTTGCACTTGTGACTTGGGCATTAGTGGATTGTCATGTAAACATGCAATTAGTTGTATTAGTTATAAGTGGTATAAAATTGAAGATTTTTTTGATGAATACTTCACCAAAGAGAAGTACTTAGTTGTCTACTTTGAAATCATTCATCATCTCCCTTATGTGGATCTGAACAGTGAGAATGAGGACACTGCTATAAAGCCTCCCCCATTTAAAAGGCCTCTAAGGAGACCAAAAACCAATAGAAGAAAAGAACTTAATCCATCTAAGAAAAAGATCCAGCTTAGTAAGGTGCCACAATTGTGGTAAATTTGGCCACAACAAGAGGACTTACAATGATGACCCACCAGCAACTACTAAAGAATGCAAAGGTGGAAGAAGAGGCAACCTTTCAATGGTTAAGCTTTCTTTCAAATATTTTATTCTAACTAATGTAATTTACTTTCACTAAATACCATGCTGACCTTGTTAATTCATGTCACAGAGAGGAAGAGGCATAAGATCTATTGGTAGTGGAGAAGGGCATAACACACCTGTAAGTAGACCAGGAACTGCTATATATGAAGATGGCTGAGGTGTAACTTCTGTTGCATAAGGACAAGGAGTAAAGAGAAAAGGTATTTATAAGCAAGTTTTTAAAGTAATTTTAACATTCATGTTGGATTATTTTAGCAGTACCTTGAATAGTGTTAATTTGACCTACCTACCATTGCAATGGACTAATAGGTTGAATAAGTATAAGATTGGTGTTGGGGAACACATTAGATCTGGTACTAGACATGGAACTACTCAAAAAATTAAAGTGAGTACTAGTGGTGGTGGCATTGGTACAAGTGGAGTGAGGACTCAACCTACTAGAACTAAACAAGAAAGTGGATTGCATACTGGTGGTGGTGGCACTGGTACAAGTGGGGAGATGGCTCAACCTGGTGGTGGTGACATTGGTACAAGTGGATTGTGTATTGGTGATGGTGGCAGTGGCAGTTGTACAAGTGGAGTGAGGGTTCAACTTAGTGGTGATGATGGTGGTAGTGGCAATGGTACTGTAAGAAGTGGTATTAAAGTGAAGATACTCATAGAGGGAAGAACAGTCCTAGTAAAAGAGCTTCTGCAAAGAGTGGTGATACTAGACATAGTAGCACTCAACAAAGTAGAAACATGCCTTAGTAGTTGTTGTGTTTGTTGAGATATCAATGTTAGACATTAATGTTAGGAATAAAAAAAACCGATCTTAGTTATTAGTCTAATTACTATCTGTATTTATTGATAATAGTAGTAGTGAACTTATTTTGGTGATTTTATGATAGCAACATATTGTCCTTTGGTTGTAAATGCTTCTGCTATATTATACGATTAGTTCTTATAGTTATTTCACATTTTGACATTTGAGATGAATTTTCCAAAATGTCAACGTACTTCAAAGTTAGAAATGATCACTTCATATTAGGTTCTTGGTGTTTACTTAGTTGATGTTTGCTCCATAGTTTATTCATAGTACTTTTAAGTGAAAACAAATTGAATGGTAGAACATGAAAGCAATAAGTTTTATAATCCATAGACAAAAAAAGGATTAAATTATGTTCTAATATTTGTGGTGCTACAACTATGATCCTAAAAATAGTACAATAAAAACTAGAATGATGAAGGTAGCATTTTTCTCATCATATACTCACATACTAAAGAATACCAACTTTACAAAAACTACAACATTTATTCCAATTAGAAGTCCTACTAAGAACTTCATTAACCCAACATATACAATGCATTTGTCATGCAAATTTGATTTCATAGCCTTCAAATCTTCTCTCAAATTGGCAACTTCATCTCTCAAGTAGTAAACCACTTTTTTTAACTGCTTTGCATCCTTACTTTGCCCAACATGTGGTTCATTGATAGTCAAACACCAATTTAAAACTACATTTTTTTATCATTGCCACAACAGTAGTAAAGTTTGTTTTTGTTCTTCTCGGACTCAATAATCTTAACAACAGCACAAATTCCACAATTGCAAGTCATGTTCAAGAATTCCAATGTAGTTCTTGAACTCTGAATTCCAGTGTAGTTCTTGAACTCTAATTCACACTTGAAGTAGTAGAAATTTCACCTATTAATTGAGAGATTAGGTTAATTAAGATGTTAGTTCACAAATACATCATGAGCAAACTAATAAGTAGTCTGTTTAATTGGAATAAAATTAGACATAAAAAATGTGAAATCCACAAACCCCGATTTAAGCAAAAACATGACTAAGACTAGAAACCCACAAACCCAAATCGAAATCCTTACCTAAGTTTTGAGACATGCTTCAAAAGAGGAATTCTTGTTGAAATAATAGAAAATTTTGCACAAATTTGAAGCTCAGAGAGCAAGATTATGTCTACAAAATTTAGAAGTTACAGAACACCTATGGAGACTACACCAGTTCACAAAGAAGACGAAGAAATAAGTAAGAAAAGTGTAGGAGAGAGGGAAAACTAGGTTTAGGTGTTTAATAAGAAAAAGAGCATTTTTATGGATTTAAAAAAAAATGGTGCTAACATCTGGTTTGACCAATGTTATGCCGGTTGACTGGTTTCCGATGAGTTTCAGGGATGAAAGCGTATATTTTCAAAACTAGAGAGACGTAAGTGTAATTAATATATAAACTCAAGGGTGGTTTTAGTTTATACCCATATATATATTCTTCAAAAAGCTGCAATTTTCTATTTTACATTACTATTGGATTCTTATGGTTGAGCTTAAAGTAAGCTTTACGTCGGTGCTTATTTTTAAAATTTACAAGAAAAAAAAAATTAAATCAAATCAAACTACTTATTAATTTAAACTTTAATTGTTGTTTAGTGAGGTTTAGTGTGGTTTGATTTTAAACTTTAATTATTGTTTGATGAAGTTTAATTGGTAGATTATTTTATAATTAGCAATGATTTTATCGAAAAAAGCACAAATTACATATCCATCAAAAGGGTGGACTCTGGAAATTAGGGACCTCCACAAGTCAAGTATGGAAACTACTTAACTATCTCCTATTAAGTTTTATGTGAAAAATTCTTACTTAGTCATTGTCCATGAAAAATATATAAAACAAAACATTTTTCACCTTTGATGTGAGGAAGATCTCTCACTTTTTTTTTAATTTTTTTTATGTCATCTAATGGTGAGATTTATCTTTGTATCATGTATCTTTCATGAATATGTGTTAGGCAAAAACCTCTTATTTTACAGAGTTAGGAGTCAAAGCATTCCTACAAACCCAAAGACCTTTTTTAACCGGTGGATAGCTGATTGGTAGATGAAGTGATTGAAGGGCAATGTAGTCATGAAAGGCAAACTCAAATCGAAATCCTTACCTAGATTTGGCAAGAATTTGAAGTTCAAAGAGCAAAATTACGTCTGTAAATTTAGAAGTTGTAGAACACCTATGGAGGCTACACTAGTTTGTGAAAAAGGCGAAGGAATAAGGAAGAAAAGTGTAAGAGAGAGGGAAAACTAGGTTCAAGTATTTAATAGGTAGAAGGGTGTTTGGGGAATTTAAAAAAAATTGGTGCTAACATCAGGCTTGACTAATGTTATGCCGGTTGACTGGTTTCTAGTGAGTTTGAGGGATGAAAGCGTATATTTTCAAGCTAGAGGGACGCAAGTGTTGAGGTATAAAATCTAGGGTGTTTTTAGTTTTTACCTATATATATATATATATATATATATATATATATATATATATATATATATATTCCTCAAAATGCTGCAATGCTCTATTTACATTACTATTGGATTTGTATGGTTGAGTTTAAAGTTTTAGGTCGATGCTTATTTTTAAAATTTACAAAAAAAAAAAGTTAAATCAAATCAAACTGCTTATTAATTTAAATTTTAATTGTTTTTTTTAATGAAGTTTAGTGGGATTTGATTTTTTTATTGGTAGTTTTTTTTAATTTTGTTTTATAATAAGCAATGATTTTATCGAAATAAGCACAAATTACATGTCTATCAAAAGGGGCAGACTCTAGAAATTGTGGACCTCCACAAGCCAAGTATGGCAACTACTAAACCATCCCCTATTAAGTTTTATGTGAAAAATTCATACTCAGTCATGGTCCATGAAGAATATATAACACAACATTTTTCACATATAATGTAAAAAAGATCTCTCACTTTTCTTTCTATTTTTATGTCATCTAATGGTGAGATTTATTTTAATGAATTTGTGTTAGACAAAAACCTCTCGTTTTATAGAGTTAAAGAGTCAGAGCATTCCAACAAATCAAAAGACTTTTTGTTAACCAGTCGATAACTGATTGGTAGGTGAAGCGCTTGAAGGGCAGTGCGAAACAAGAGAAAATAAAGAGACCACCTCCCTCGAAGCAAAACAAGCTATGGAATCATGCACAATTCTATTTCTGGCCAACCATATTTCCCAGCTAGCAAAGCTGACAGTAAGAATTTTCATCAAAACCTAATTGTGAATTGAGATTTGAATCATGATACCAAGCATGAATTCCCTGTATAATATCCTATCTTGAACTTCTACGCTACTTCCATGTTCACTATTTATGTAAGAATTTTCCATTTCTTACTCACAGAAATGGAAACAAAAAGACAGAGACACTTCCACTAGGTTATTTCTGGACTAACTAAAGCCCACGGGAAAGCGCTAAAACTACGAAATTTGAAATCTGTATCATTAACAATATTATAGGTGGGGTAAACTGAAACAACTTTTCAGTTCTCATTAAAGCATATCTTGATTTACATTTTAGTATCTGGTTAGCGCCTTGATGTAGTGAGACAATATGCTGTAAAGTGATTTTAAAGAACATAAAGTCTGTAACTATGTTCAGTATCTAAATCTATTCCAAACCCATCAATATTTTTCTAACGCCCTCTTCAATCTTGTTCCTTGGCACCGAACTAGCATCCCTTTCATCTAGTAGGATTTTATATACTTCCCACTCTCGGTCACGGATCATGTCTCCCAATCTCCACCTAAGAAAAATCAAAGCAAAACATGATTGCATGAGCTACTAGAAACTTTTGGATATCATTCATTTGTGATACTAAAAGAAGGATAAAGGTTAATACCAAAAAGATACAGGTGCTGAGATTCTTGAGAGCAAGGGTAATATCATAGAACACAAGCGGCCGACCTCTGCCAGACAACTCAATAGTATTTGCTACCAGCAGCTCAGTATCAGGGCCCCGGCTTACCACATCCACTCTAAGAGGATTTCAAAGCTCCATTCTCAAACGAAAGCACAACGAATTTTGCTTGTTGGGGTCCACAATCTTCTTCCCATCTGCTTGCATTATGAGCAAGTCTAACTCACAGTTTCTTTTGGGGTTTGTAGAGAATCGTCCATAAGAAGTCTGACAGGACACAAAATTCACACATAAAAATCATTTTTATAGATTGAGAAATCATGTTGAAAGATAAGTCAAGAAAGGAACTTTGGTCAATGAAGGAACCACGGTGTTTAGATGAATTTCCTTATAAAATATATTGAACTCTCAATGATTTCCATGATTTTGTATCATGAAATTTTTGGCTTGCAAATATAAAGAAGGATCATTTTATTATACACACAAAAGAAGGGCTGAGGTAAGACCTACCTGGATATTGTAATTCTTTAGGGTTCTCATGATATCATAAATGAGACCTTTGTGATCCTGGCAGAGGATTTGACTGAGTGTATGAGAGGAGCTAAGGGAGTTGCCACTGTAATAGATAAGGAAGTAAAAGCTAGAAATCCACTTGACTGTCCAACGGGTAGCTCTAAACTGAACATGTTCTCTGTGATTGCAGAAGGAAGAAATGAGGTGCCTTGCAAACATGCTGTAACTTCTAGGCCAGCCAATTCATTTTCACAATTCATCAAGGTATCCCCTAACACAGTATTTAAATGACAAAATGTTTCTTCCTGTCTCTTTCTTGTATGAAGAAGTTCCTGTAAGGAAAAACACATGATTAGATGGATGAACAAAAGCCATAACGGTCTTCCATGAATTCTCTCACTCTCTTTCTCTCACACACACATGCTCACTTGCACAAGCATATGAAATATTTTACTGATCGCAAAACTACCAAAATGCAAACAAAAAAAGGGGACAAATGAGGAACAAGATTTTATGATTGAAGAAACTCTTTCAATTTTTGGCATTAGACATGACTTCTACAATATAAATACTTCATAAAAAAATATAATCAAATCCTAACAACTGCAAAAATAAATTCAATATCCCGTAAGACAAATTTACTAGGGGTTACAATGAGTTCGAGCACAAATCTTAGTTAGAATCCTTTTTTCTGTTACTAATAGCATGACATAGAAAAGCCTTGAGATCCATCCAATCAGCAGGTTATAGGTTAGTGGGCAACAATGATGCACTTAACTAAAAGGTTGATGATGCAATTTATCCCTTTCCCTGTACCAGAAGTAGTGATACCATTTTCTGGTTATTTTATCTTACTCAAAATTGATTGCAACACTAGGCATACCTAGAAATTTATGCCAATATAATTTGTAACATTGCTGCACCGAACAATAATTTCCCTATAATCTGTTTAAGTGACCCAGAAGCAAAGATGAAGAGATTTTGAAATCTAAAAATGTGCTTGAAGATTGCAAATTTGCCTTCAAACAATTCAAATTTGCCTTTCCTTTTCCCCTCATGTTCTATAATAATTGAACAAACAATATAAAGATGAAAGGTAAAATAACTTATCAAAAAAATAAAGATGAAAGGTAAAATAATCTGAAACACCACCAAATATTACGAAAAATACCTAGTATCGGTGATGAAAAATAGGTCCATCACTCTCCCATCTGGAGTAGTGGATACCTTTACTCTCTTTATTGTAAGCTCTGCTCGCAAAGAACCTGGGTTACATCTACAGGGGCAAGAATGAAAAGTAACAAAAGTTATTTTAAAGATAGCATGTCCATCATTTCCATAGAATTATGCACACGCTCAGACTCAAAGCATCAAGTTTTTTTTTCTGAAGCAACTCTAATCAGCAATTGAGCACATAAATAGAAGGAAAGGAATTATAATAACAGAAAGGACTAGGCTCTTTTTCTTAATCTATTATCTAAATGCCGATAGTATGCTTCAAAATCGAGCAGATCTACCCCGCCACGAAACCTAAATTCTCCTTATGGACCTTCTCTTTTCAAACGGGAAGTATCATCGGCTACAAAAGCAACTGCATTGAGGGGAGAAAAATGGTAAAGCGGAGATTCAAATGCTTTCCTAATCAAATCTGATTGTCTCTGAGAAGACAGAAGAGCTCATAGCCAAACTGAATTTCCTTCCAAAACCTTCTTATATACTTTTCCACATCAATTTCTACTTTTTCCAACTTCAGTGCAAACAAAGTTTTTAATTCTTTTCTTTTTCTGGGTAAGAACATTTTTACTTGTATACCTTCTAATCCCTCCAATCCATTTGCAAGAATAACTATAGCTATCAACATACCCATTAATGTTGCATCCCTTTTTATTATCTCATTCAAATTGCATGATCTAAATTCAAATATATAAGCATATGATTGCGCCAACTCAAAATCAAAACCAAATAAAGTTGGCTGCAAGAATCCTTCCTTGCAATTTTGCTCTAATCAGAGAATATCCTTCGTTTAAGACCTAAACAATGAGTTATTTCGATTTCCCAATCAATACATTTTGGAATAGGTGTGAGTGTCTACGAGGTGCCTACTATCAGTAATCAGAGATAAGACTATAAAACTCACAAAGGAAGAATAATGTTAAAAGTACAGATAACTTCTTTACCAAGAAAATTAAAATTCAAAGAAAAGAAAAGAAAAGATTACCATGCAATAGGCCTTTCCTATCATGAGCACCAAAACTTCAAAAGGAACACATCAGGTGGTGTCTTCGGCCGCTGGTTTTCCTGCCGATAATAATTGATTCCTTAAGTCAAAAAATAAGATGGACACACCTCCAACAGCCTCTTCTTCAACAAACACAACCTTGTGTTCGGTTTCCTAATCACCCAAAACACTAGATAGCACCATTTCCCATCCGTTGAAACTTCTTTACCACACAGAAAACAAGTATAATCAATGATAAGATTAAATCCCAAGTCCGAACTTCATGTTCCATTGTACCCAAGGGTTTTGCCCATTGGTAGCTGCATTCACCTTTAAAGACGAGGGCTCAGCTCGAATCCACCTTTTCCCCATTGCATCAAATTGATGAAGAAGAAAAAAATCACGTTTCATTTCCAAAATTAGCCTCAGCATACACAACTATTTTAAGAGAAAAAAAGAAGAAGATTAGAGGTATATTTTAAAAGAAGGTTATTATACTCTAAGAACCTATGAATCTATGGTTTTGCTCCTTTTAAAAAATTGGATAAATGATGAAAAAAATACATGACGACCCATTATTTATCAGTTTCAATGTTAGCTCCTACCCTCCTACCTTAATATTTCCAGAAAAGGATCACGAAAAAAGCAAAAACCTATAATCTACTGAATCTAAGATCCCACCAGTGCATTAAAAATTACAAAAAGAATGAAAATAAATACATAATCACAATAACCCATAATTTCTTTTGCTCAAAAGTAACTAAAGGGAATGGAAGAAAGAAAAGAACCGAAACAAAGCCAATAAAAAGCTTACCTCGTCTAGAAATGCTTAAGCCAAACACCAAAATAATCCTGGACAAATCACACCCCAACCCGGTCTTGTCTGGGCAATTCACAGTAATCACAGTGAAATTACTTGGATTCTCTGCTTTCTTAACTGGCCATTCAAATTTACTTAAATCTTTATTATTTAAATACCTCATTTAATTATATTATTTAAATAATTAAATCTATTTAAATTTTCAATCGATTTCATTAAAATTTGAATTAATTATAATTTAAGTAATACCCAACAAAGTAAAAATAAACTTAATGGATCTCTCTCTAAAAGTATAACACCTGTGTTTTTTTTCTCTTACTGGGTATTCCTTTCTTGTCCTGGAAAATGTGAAACGTTGTGATCATCTGGATCAGGTTTAGATGATCCCAGATACGCGGTTGTACCTAATAAGGAAAAGTAAAAAATGTTGCCTAGATTGAGCCACATACTTAACACATATTAAATTAAAACGGTAATTACTAATTAAGGGAAATTTTGAGCAGTTATTCAAAGCGGCCAATTTATAGAGTTGGATCGTTCTTCGCTTGGATCTCACTCTTTCCATCTTTCTCAGTGTTTAGGTATTAGATTTCGTAGTTGGGTAATGGTAGGTAGAAACATTTACATATTTTTATGAAAGAGAAGAGAACCATTACGATCCATCTCGCAAGTCTTTTAACCATCCAACACCAACCTTTGATGTGTTTTTTATGTGCATATGAATCCCGCAATGAAACTGACAAAATCTAAAATGGATAAACCTTGTCATAACAAATTTGTGTTATTTGGTAATATCTTAGAGAGTTTCCTAAATTATTGAGAATTGATTAGAACGAATCACGGGGGATCCGATGATGAAAAATTGGTCTTGAGATGCTCAAAATAGATTAAAAGACAATGAAAATTAGATTTGAACAATAATTGATTAAACATACTCAAATTACACCAAAAAAATAATTAAAAAGGACCGAAAATGAAACGAAATCGAAAGAGGTGAGACTCAATCGACCAGTTGGGCCATAAAGCCGATCGATTGGGTCTTAGGACCATTCAATCGAGTCTGAGACTCAACCAGAGATGCCTTCTCCCAATTTTTTCGTTTAGTTTATTTTGTTCACACAAGTATTACTATTTAGTGTAGGATTAGCTTTCCTACTTTTACAAGACGACTTTGCCTTCAAGAAACCCTAATTCTTCTTATTTCTATATAAATCCCTGCTTGAAGACATAAGAGACAAGTTAATACTTACAGAAATAAGTTGCAGCCACCAAAATTCCTACAAATAGTTCTAGCAAATCCGCTCTATATTTTCCTATTTCCATAAACCCTAAATCTCCAACAAAAAAATCCAAAAATTCCTTATACAATATCTTTTCCGTAAACCCTAGCCTCCACTAAAATTACCACCACTTTAGAAATTGTACAAACAAAAGCCCTAGTTTTCTTGACACCAAATCTTGATTCAAATTAAAGTTCCTATGTGCCTTCATCCATTGACGCACATAATCAAATATATGAGGGGCACACGTGGAACATCTTTTATTTTGAATTAATAGTTAGTTGTTAATCCTTTCACAAGCACAAGATAAGATCGAATTGCCAAAGGCTAATGTTGTATCTCTAGTAATTTAGTTTCTTACATAAAGCATGATTATTTATTTTGAGATTACATAGATTAAAAGTTAATTAATGCATGCCCTTACATCTAACTTGTTACTTTCATGCCATATAGATTTAGCTTACAAAGCATGTTCTAGGTAGCATCTAACTTTGGTATGTCATATAGATTAGGGTTTTGCATTATTTTTTTTTGTTTAATCATAATCACATGTCATATAAAAAATATATATTTTAGAATTAATTCTATATTCACATGTCATTTAGAATAGGGTTTCGCATTATCTTTCTTAGATTAAATGACGTTCAAAAATCAACAAAACGAATCGAAAAATGAAAAAGCAAGGACTTGTACCAATGGAGCCATTCAGCTCTTTACTGAGGGTCAATCACCCAGCCCTTCGACCGACTAGGTCTTGTCTAGACACAATTAGCTGACTTGACACTTGCTTTCGATTTTGTGACTTTTTGCTTATGTTTTGGTTGATTGCACCTATGTTTTTCAGAACTAATGTCTTATGTGATTTTTCTTGTTTCTCATTTCTTTTTAATATTTTTGGTTCATATTCATCCATAATTATTACTTTCTTGATTGATATAACTATTTGATTGATAAATTGTTTGAGGTAAATTGTTGTTGGATTTGCTTGTATGTTTAGTGTGTGGCATCTATAGTCTTTGTTAATTGTTAAATATTTTTTTAAGAACATGAGGGCTATGTTTCGACCTAGGCGAAAGGGGAAGCTTCAAATCCCTCTTGTCTCATACCCTACTCTCTTGCATTGAATCTCTCGCAAACCAATAATAAGGGATTTTGGTCCTCTTTAAGGTCAAATGACGACTTAAAATTTACATATCATCTCTACTTTGTGATTAGATAATATATCCCTCAGAAAATGTCGCTCAGTAAGGCCTAATGCCACAAACAATGAAGTAATTGGTAGTTTAACACTTAAAAGCACACCAATCATGGAGGCCTCCTTACTACTCATAAAATGTTGTGTTAGACCAAGTAGGCTCTAATCTTTTCATACACCAACCCATTTCAATTTGTTCCCTCGCTTATTCATTCTTCCTCGAAGGGAATGACATTGGGTATTAAGCTCAAAGTTATAGGGTACGGCGAAAAGGTGTGGTACCTACAGTAGGCAACTTCATTGGTGAGATTGAGCCTCAATACGTTCTTGGAAAAATATTTTAAAATTAACTTAGATTTAGTTTTCACTACACTTCACTTGCAAACTTGCACTTATCCTTGTTTTTGCTCAAGCGAAGTAGGTTGAGGGCTTGTTACCCATTCAGTATTTTGGTGTGTCCTTATATACTTTCGCCAACCCTTGGTGTGTGACATGATTCACTCAATCATGTCAAGATAACGAAGGTTTGTCGCTGCACTTGTACTCTTGTGATCCACCTTTTTCAACCACTCGAGGAGCATAAGGGAATTCTTCTAGCCATGAGGTACCGAGCTTTCTAAAGTTATAAGGTGGAGCCTACCAATTAGATAAACCCTAGAACTAACCTTCTAGGACAAGGCCCTTTCACTCACTTTACATGTTTGATGAATGTATTTGATCTCACCTCACATGCTAAAAGATAAAATTGGTTGTTTGATAACATTTTGTTTGCTAATTTTTGTTTCAGGATTTTGTTCAATTAAGCTCAAATTAAATCTAGAAAAATCCAGATCAATATTTAACCTTGAATTGATATAATTTTTTTCGTAGATAAATAATATTTAATTGATATCAATAGATGATCCACGTTAGATTTTGAGCACAAATTGATAAGGCTTTTGCACAAGTAAATTTGATTGAATATAGTCAAAACACTATAATCAAGTGGAATGGATCCGTTTAAAAAAAGTCTAATTTTTTTATGTTTAACCTTATTCACTTAGGCCCAATGAATTTAGTCTAAAACCATTTTGGGCTTTAATTCTTATGAAATAGATATTGATTTCAATTCAACACTATTTAACTGTACGAAACATTAGAATCAAAAGATAGGTCAAAATAACAAGTTTGGACTTGTTATATTTGAATTGAGTTTAATCAAATAAAATCTCCATGCATCGCATAGTTTCTTGTTACTCCTATAGCTTTCACGTTTCTTGACCTGGAAGTGAAAAATATGAAAGCATGCTTTATAATCTATCTTAAGTCCTGCACATATTGTGGGATTATGTCTTAGACATTTGTAGTTAGTTTGTTGAGCTATGTAAGCTATTGTACTGTAGCTGATTGTGAAGTGAAAAACATTATAAGATATCATATATATTTTCTCTTATTCTTATTCTTTCTTTTTGTTATGTTATTCTTTCCTTTCTCTGTTTCTGTCGTAATGTAGTACTAATTTTTTTTAAAGGTAAATAAGTAATTTTATTACCATGGCAATAACTACAAAAAATAAACAACAAAAGAGACTCTCCATCACTACCATGTGATGCAGCCCAACCAAGAATTGAACAAACACTAGTTGTAGAAAATAATCATCCACGAAAATGAAGACCCTAATTTTCAGCATACTTTTTGGTTACAACAAAAGTTAACGAATTCCAAACACAAAGTTATTTCTCTACGTAAAAATGAAAATGAATTAAATTTTTAATAGATAAGTTATTGAAATTTGATATAGAATGCATGTGATGGTGGATCCAGTATATATGTTACAACTCTCAATCATCTTTAATGAGAAATTTATTCATCGACTAAAGTAAAAAAACATGGCCTGCTAACTCATTCATCCTAACTAGAATATATGGATGTGATAGCTCCTAATCATATAGGTTGGTCAATGCTATATTTCTATTACATGGTATCTCAATTACTTACAGTAAAGCATTAACAACTAGGAGTGAACATGGGTCGGTTTGAGTCTGGTTAACCTAAAAAATCAACCCAAACCAATTATACCGAATTAAAAAAATCTCAACCCAACTCAACTCATGAACCGATCCAACCTTAGCTCAACCTAACCCATTCAAATCGGTTTGGATCGGTTTGGATCATCAGTTTAGTATTTGTTTCACTTAAAATTTACTGCAAACATATTACTTAAGAAAAAAATAGTTTACAACAATTAATCATCATTCATTAGATTCAAAGTTAAATCCATGCAAGATTTTAATAAATCTTACAAACCATCATTTACAAATTAAATACCTTAAATAACTTCACACAAAGTTCAAACAACTTTAATTTAATACAAAGTATACAAAAGTAAATAAAAACTAGATTTTTAAGGTGTTTGATCAATCAAATTCTTCAAAGCTTCAACCTAAGTATAAACTTGATCCTAGAATCTCTGTAAACTAGTTCCATCTTACCAAAAACATAAAGTGAATGAACATATGATAAGCAAATCAATTCAACATTTTGAAAAGCATATTGAAAGTCCAAAAGAAATACTTTCACGTGAACAAACAATCTTCTTCAATTAAAAAATATTAAAAAGATACATGTTCCTCACATATTTAAATTCTAATTAGTTTTTTTTTAAAAATAAAAACTAGTATTTTTTGTTAGGATTTCTTAGAAGACAAAAGAAAACAAATGAGGAGATATACACACACATACACATACCCACAAACACACACGAAATATATATTACAATTCAAACCAACTTACTAAAATATGAATGCAGTCCATCAATCTTTAAAGTAAGTATATTTTAAATATATATAAAATATAATTATATAATGACTAGATTATCGGTTTGGGTCAGGTTGAAATTCTTTTAACTTGTGATCCAACCTAACCCATTGGGTTTAAAAAAATTCTCAACCTAAACCAAACTCAACTTTTGAAAACCTTAATCCAACCCAACCCATTATACCAGTTTGGGTTGGATTCCCGAGTCCCCCAGTTTCCATGCTCAGCCCTACTAACAGCTCTCATAGTATGAGCCGAAATGCATTCTCTTTAGCAATATCAATACTCAATCTCTCTAACAACCAAGGGAGCAATCCAGTTAGTTTCCCAAGTCACCCCAACCTAGCTAACCCAAAAGTAAACAAAAAAGAATCAAGAAAAATGTGGTAGTAGATGGATAATAGAGGACTAGGATCCTCTCTAGTAACTTGGGAAAATTTTTCCCAAAATGTACAATTAGATGAATGTTAGGTCAATACTATGGATGACATGACATTCATCCAATGGTGTACTTGGGAAAAAAATTTCCCAAGTTATTGGAAAGGATCTTCTCCCGATAATAAAATGCAAATCTAACCATGATTAAAAATTAAATCAAATACTATGAAGTAAATGAGGTAAAGTTTCACCAATAACCTAGTTGTCACACCAAACAAAAATAAGCCACTTACATGAAACTCTATGCATGCCCACATATTGGATGTACTCTACCCATTGATTTCTTTCAATATGTGATGGACACTTTTGAATCCTCTCCTCATCAATCGTATATTTTTCATAGTATCCCTTCTTCAACTTGATCTTATAAATTAAAAACTCCCTATTTTTTTCTTTCAAAATTTTCTTTTTTTCCTATGTTCATTATCCATAAACTCTAGCTTTTCCTAAAAAAACAAAAATAAATGAAACAAGAATTAAGGGCATAAATGATATAAGAAGCATGTCAAAAATAAAAAAAAAAAATTGAAATATATTAGAAAGTTACTAATATTGATTCAAATTACCAACACATGCTGATAAAACTTTTCTTTCTTATCCTTTGGAAAATCCTACCATTGCTTACAAGTTATAGGCATTTTCACAATTCTTTAAAATACAGCCAATATAGTTGGTGAAAGTCGTAACATTTGAACCTATTGCTTGCCCTTGATTATTGAACTCTAAAGGTAACTTCTCATCAACTTGAAAAGATATTAGCTTAATATTTCTTGTGGCCCCTGAGTTATCTTTCTCCCAATAGATACAGCCATTAAAAAACCATAATTAAGATAAAACACCATCATAGATAAAGAGAAATATTCTTATAATTTGACTTTAATAATGAAATAAATTGTACAAATCAAATTGATCTCTTACTTGCATTATTAGATTGAGTAGAAAGTGTGCGACCTTGCGTAGGTGATGGCAACGACTCCAAATTTGAGGGTTGGACATCAATAGCTCCCAAATTATTTTGAGTCTTGCTCCGAGTAGATGCCATATCTAAAAGGTTTTCTAAAATATTATTTCTTACTTATCAATAACAATATATAACAATGATTTATAAAATCAAAATAAATATTTTGTATTATAAAAATGTTTCATGCTTACCTTAAGAATCAATTGCACAAAAATATTATAATCAAAGAAAGAAGAGATTGAGATTTACAAACAGTGGTAGAGGAAAAGTATAAGAGTTAGTGCATAATGAAAGCTTTCCTAAAATATTGTACTACACATATAATTAAAACGAAGGATCAAAGATTCAATCAAAAGTTTTATATCTTGTATATAAATAGAGAAACCAAAGCAGAAAATGCAAATCAAAATTATTGTCACCCAATAAAGAAACAAAAGTTAAAAGCAATAAAAGCTGAAAGAATAAAATTAATCATGACACAGTATGATATCATCATCATCATCATCATTTATGCTATTTTTTTTTCTAGCTTTGGCTTTCCTTGTTTGTCTTCCTCTCTTCTTCCCTCTTTTCTTTTCTTGTTTGCATGTTTCGCTTGCATCCACAATTTCTGGTGGAATATCATCCTTAATCTACCTCACAATATCTTCTATAGGCTTTCTAGCATGTGCCAAATCTCAAAGAACACATGTCTCATACTGTTGATATGGCTCATCACTAAACACTTTCTGATCCAAATGCCACATCATAAAAGTCACAAGGTTGCGATTTTTTGAACAATATACTAATCAAAATCTTCTTTAACCCTTTAAAACTTGTTCAACTTGAGAAGCAAGAACAAAAGGTTCATTAGTACATAAAGATCGAGTGAAATTCAAACAAATGTAACCATGAGTATTAATTTTGAATCCTCTTCTCTGATTGTAAATATCCTTTCAATCACATTTGAACAAAACAACTAGATTTGCATCAACATACTGTAATTCTAACATTTTCATTCGAACACTATAGTAGTCCACATTGCCCACAATAAGATTATTGTCTCTTGCATTTACATAGCTATTTGTGTCCCTTTTTACAAACACTCCACTATTTTAAGTTTTCATTTCTTTCTCCCAATCCTTGGTGTCGAACCTAAAACCATTAATAATGTATCCCTTATAATACATCACATTATAGTTAGGACCACGAGTAAGTGACAATATTTTTCCATTCACTTCTCAACAGTTTGATTGTACAATTCTTCCATATACTCAGGAAAGGAAAAATAATAAGCAATTCAATCATTTTATCAAAACCGAATAAATAGATATATTTCCTCCAACCATGCATCAGATTTACTTTGAGTTCTAACTAACTTGGAAACTCTCTATTATGAACATTGTAAATCTCCCTTGCATATGCATTATCCAAAGTACTAGCAACCAACTATTGTTGTTCTCTGATTAAATTTTACCAATAGAGTTAAAAAAATACTAAAACCAAAATAAGCTTAGGAAATTTTATTGATAAATAATAAATTTTGCTTACTCAACAAATGATTGAATTTCATTGCAATTTTTCAAAACATAAAGACGAGCTTGCAACCATTATTCTTTAGTAAGCTCATTAGGTGTTGCTTTTCCCAAAGCACGACTAACTTGCACAAAAAATGGGTAACCCTTCACTTGATTACCTAGCATAAGTATTATAGTTCCTTTCCACTCGATTGAATCTAGTTTCAATCCCTTTTAAATACCGTGAACAAAAGTTTAAACATTCTTCCGAACGATATGATTCTGCAATGGAACCTTTAAGACAACTCTTATTTCACACATGAGATTTTAGCTTGTGTAGATACCTATAAATTGTGCATAAGATTAAAATAAAATCAATAACGTATAATTTTATGCAAATGATAATGAACTATCTAAGAAATTAGTTAACAAACCTTTCAATAGGATACATTCGAAGATAATGCATGGGTCCTCCAACGTTAGCCTCACTCAGTAAATGAATGGGTAAATGCACCATAACATCAAAAAATTTTGGAGGGAAAATCATCTCTAGTTTATAAAGTGTCTTCTCAATTTGGGAGTCTAGTCGTTCTAACTCCTCAACTTTAAAGACTTTTGAACATAACTCCTCTAAAAAATTACTCAATTGAATCAAAGTCTCAAAGTCATGATTTGGTAAGAGATCGCATATTCCAATAGGGAGTAATCACTAAATAAGGATATGGTTATCATGGATTTTTAGTGACGAAATCTTGCAATCCTTACGATTTACACATAGTTGATGAGTTACCGTCTGGAACCTTCACTTTCTTTAAGAATTGACACAATTTCAACTTCAACAATGTATAGCATGAAGTAGAAATTGATTTTTACCACATTCTTCTATAAGGTGAAGTTGCTCCCTAATGCTTAATTCCTTAATGCCAAGATAAGCATTTTCACCATCTTCTGATTTACCTTCCTGACTCATTAAGTTGTTAAGCACACTATCACACAAATTCTTTTCAATATGCATAACATCAAGATTACAGCGTAGCAAAAGAAAATTCCAATATGGCAATTCAAAAAATTTACTCTTCTTCTTCCAATTATACTTCAAATCAACATTTTGTTTACTTTTTTAACCACTTATTATTCCGAATATAGACAAATTTTCCAACACATCATCCCTTGATAATTTCGGAGGCTTTTCTCTAAATTATGTTGTATTGTCAAAATTAGTTTTACGGTTTCGCTATCTATGATTCATCTTTAGAAACCGATGATGCCCTATATAATATATTTTCGTTTTATTGTTCAAATATAAATGGCAAGTGTGTTTGTTGTAACGAGAACAAGATAACCTCCCCTTAGTGCTCCATCTGAATAAATTTGCATGAGAAAAATCATTTACAGTCCACAAAATTGTTTTAGGCATCCATAAGCTTCTTTCTTTAGAGGTATCATAAGTTTCACCACCAACTTCTCAAAAATTCTTTAGTTATTCTATTAATGGCTGCAAGAACAATTAATGTCGTTTCCCAGAGCCTTTAGGCAGGAATAACCAAAGACAACATGAAATAAGGTTTCTTCATGCACATCCATAGTAGTAAATTATATAGAACTAAGATGATTGGTCATGTTCTATGAGCAATACTCATATTTGAGAATGGGTTAAACCCATCTCTTGCTAATCCAAGTCTAACTTTGAGAGGCTTTGATGCAAATGATGGGTATAGTTCATCTAACTTCTTCCAAGCTTGAGAGTCGGTTGGATGCCTCAGTAACCCATTCTTAACACGTCCCTTTTCATTCCATCTCATTTCAGAATTTGTTTTTGATGACATAAACAACCTTTGAAGTTTTGGCTTCAAAGGAAAATATCTAAGAACCTTAACTGGAATTTTCTTTACTCAACCATCTTTTTTAATCACTTATGACTTCCATCCAGAAGCACCATACTTTACACATTCATTGGTGGTAGCATATTTCCCACGAAAGAGCATGCAATTTTTGGGACATGCATTTATCTTCATATAGTTAAGACCTAGATCTCGAATGAAATTTCTTGCATCATAATAACAATTCGACAATGTTTCATGCTTAAATGCGCCTTTCACTATTCTAAGTAACATGAAAAATTATTTATCACTCCATCCATTAAGACATTTTATATGCAGTAAAGTCACGAGGAAAGATAGTTTTGGATGTTCTGTACATGCAGGATAAAGTGGTTGTTTGGTTAGGCTCTTCAAGATTGACTAAGTCATCATCCATCCCTCTTCTAACATGGTTTACATAGCATTATCCTCTTCATCTTACTCGTCATTAACATCAACTAATCGATATAGCTCTTCCATGATAATAACAATTTATATAACCTGGAACTATCCCTTTACTAACAAGATCAATTTCCATATCATCTTGATATTTATAATGTAAATTATTACATTTGACACAAGGACACAAAATCTTGTCATCTTAAGATGAATGGGCAAACGAAAAATCAACAAACTTTTTGACTCTATCCATGTATTCTTTTCCAAATCTATACTTTTTCATCCAACTTTTATCCATTGAACTAAGTTAAAAAAGAAAAAGAAAAAACAAACTATAAAAATTTAGTTTATTTAAAGAAAATAAAAAAAAGTATCACCAAACAAATTGTATATATAGGATCATCATCAATGCGAAATGAAAGTTTTTATTTTTTATTTTTTTATAAGTTTACCAAAAAGAAAGGATTTTAAATGAGACTTGCCTCATTGTTCTATCTAACATCAAGCCTATATTTAGACTGCATATTCACTAAATTACTAGATAACCTTGTTTTATTTGTTAACTTTTCCGAAACTTATTCACTAAATTACTATGAAACTTCACTAAGTTCTTGATTTGTTTATTGCATTAGGTAAAGAAAAAAAACACAAAAGCAATTCCAAAATTTGATCATGACAAGTAAAATCTTACTATAGTTAACAGCTGGACATATGAGTTTATAAAGATTTACATGTAATTTCTGCAGATTGTAGTCTTTTTAAAAAAAATATATATATATAAGCCATAATAATGGTTACAGATTTAAAAGTCATGGTTACTTATACCCCTGTGATATATATTATGAGAGAATCCTCTCAACACAGGTTAAAATTGAAGTTCAACCACTATGAGAAATGATTAATACCCCACCCATAGGTAAGTGGACAAATCTGCTCACATCAATGTTAAAAGAAAATCCACAACAATAAACAGATGCCTAAAAGCATATCAAATTCACCCAACAATGCCATATCATGTTAATGCACATAAAACACCCGTTACAATTCAAGGGCTAAAAACCAACCAAATCCCAACAAAAATATTAATAGGGAATAGAAATATAACTCATAATAGCAGAAGAAAAGACAACTTGAATCCATTTTAATCATCATAAAAAAGGGTAGCAGTAGAGCATCAATACCTAGACTTGATTTCATAGAGAATAATGCTCAAGTTCATAATTTACCTGTGATTCAATGGAACCTCGATGTTGATAGCAGCTTCAACTGGAGACTCAAGCACAACTACAGAGAATAACATGGCTCAATAATGATGTGGGTGTTGCTTCACTAAGCTCACTTCACATAATCTATAGACCAGGAACTGCACAATCGATGGAAGGCTTAGTCAGAAAAATGAATTCAAAGTTCAGAGCCAAACTAGTTTGTTATGGTTTTATTAAACACAAAAATAAAAAATAAATAAAAAAGGAGAAAGGAGAAAGGATAAAGCAACAACTCTATTTTATTTCTTTTGGCTTTTGAAAGATGTTAGTGCGATGGTAACAATGCGCAAATGGCAGGCAGTACAAGCTATAATATTCCCAATCTATTTCAATATGAAATTTCAGTGCACAATCTTGTTCTCAAACTCCCTTTTAACCTTTAAGCTTTATCATATCATATTAATGAAATAAAATCGACTCAGTAAAATTACAATTTTTGCCTGGTAATTTAACTGCAAAACTGTCATGTTTGTTTCTCGGATTTGTCTAGTTCAATGATCTTTCCACTGCTCTATAACTTTCTTCTTAAGGTGAAGTGTAATGATGGCACTTAAAAGAAAATAAAAGGTTTGCTTTGCTGGAATTACATTATGAGAAGCAATGCTTCATATGAAGATAAAGAGAAAAAAAAGGAAGTGATTAAAGTTTCATTTTCCTTATCTAAACAATGTTGTAAATTCTCATAGTCACATATCAGTTGGTGAACTTTTAACTGACCAGTCAATACTTGCAAGGAGTTGTAAGTCTGAAACTACTATAGTTCTAAAAATCTTTATACATACTCTTCCATCATGTGGGCACAATTGGACCATCATAGCTATTCACACCCAAGATCTTCGTAACTCAAGCCTTCTAATAACATAAATCCATTAATACCCAACAAATGGAACAAAAAAAAATTAATCAAATGAGAGAGATTGAGAGGTGAGCTGATAAATCACTATACATCCCGTGAGTACAAGCTATGGTTGTAGAAATTAACCTACGCAAATGAGAGAGATAGAAATGCGAAATGATAAAAACTTACTACTTAGAATGGATAGCCAAACGTGGAGAGAGAGGTAGTGGTGCTCTAGCTGTGACTCATGATTTGCTCTACGATTGCAGCAAAGATGGAGAAAGAGAGACGAATAAGAAAAAAAATAGTGGGAGGCTTTTTTTCTTCTTCTTCTTTTTTCATCTGGCGCCATACGTTTATGCCAATTAACTTTGGTTTTTCTTTTTGAAATTGTGCAACATTTATTTTATTAAAAATATTACTTTCATTAATTAGTTATAAATTTAATTGTTTTTTTTTTCTTTTTGGAAATTCAAACTTATTAAAAGTAAGATAATCTTAATCTTAATACTAATTTTATCATTCTATCACTATAAATTAACTAGTGTGACATGATAGTAATTATTAATATATTTAAGTTATAGAGTAAAATTTTAAGTATACACCAAATAATAAAATATAAAATTAGATTTTATTCATGCAATTTGAGATTTTCATTTCTGTCTATCACTAAACTGTGTGAAAGTTTATTTTACTAGAGGAAGTGGTATTTTATAGATCAATTTTGATGTAGTCAATAACTTCTTTTTTTGGTGGGGGGTGGATTATATCATATATTGCTACAGATAAAAAGCTTGGCATTTATTTTTTTTTTTATCACCATTAACAATTACATTTATGATTATTTAATACTTATATTTTATAAATAAGAATGTGCACTTAATTTACAACCACTTTTAGTGTTTATTTATTAGTAAGCTTACTATTTAAGCTTAAAGTAATCATAACAATTTATGATTCGTTAAAAAACTTACGGTAGTAATTAAATAAATTCTTGATGGGACAATTATCCGCCCGAAACATATATAAGACAATATATCCTAACCTAAAATGACTTGCAATTCAAATGATTAACTATTTTGATTTGGTTACCAAAATTTTTAGTTAAGAAAAAATGCTATGGATACCATACCAAAACATTTTGGTTAATAAAATTCTAGTCACCAAAATATTTTCGATAATTCAATATTACTAATTGGATAACCGAATTAGATAAAAAAAATAATTTAACCAAAAAAATTGGTAATTTTATTAAAAACCTTTAAAAAATGCACTATTAGTAAAATATTACTATTACACAATCTTACAAGTAGTGAAAAAGGGGATTAGATTTAGGGCTTGGAATAACATTATCAATTAATATAGGTTTAAAGTTTTTCATTTAAATCTAAAATATCGTTATATATATATATATATATATATATATATATATATATATATATATGTGTGTGTGTGTGTGTGTATGTGTGTGTGTGTGTGTGTGTGTGTGTGTGTGTGTGTGTGAGATAGAGAGAGATGAAGAATTAATTTCTTTGTTACCTAATTATCATTTTTTAAATAAAAATGATGCTTTTAAGGGTTCATTTTAGGGCATAAATATAATTTTTACATGAGTAATGTTTTAAACATAATGTTCAATTTATATAATTCTTAAGTTTGTAGTTTGTGATTGATTGATCTTGAGAAAAATTGAAAGATTATCATATTGTCCACATTAAATAAGCATATAATACATTATCCTTTATGTAAACTTTCAGAAAAAATGAATATCTGATGTCTTAAATATGAGGCATTTTTCGACTATATGTACATAATAATCTTAGCTAATTACAAGGAGATAACTGAGAGATGAGATAAATAAGAAACTAACTCTTAGAAAATATAAACAAAGTTATTTATGTAAACTTTCAGAAAAAATGAATATCTGATGTCTTGAATATGAGGCCTTTTTCGGTTATATGTACAAAATAATCTTAGCTAATTACAATGAGACAACTAAGAGATGAGATAAATAAGAAAACTAACTCCTAGAAAATAGAAACAAAGTTATTTAGTGGGATTCTATCTTTTCCAACACTCCCCCTCAAGCTGGTGAATATGCATCATTCATTCCCAGCTTGAGTGGGAGTGTTGGAATGCTTCACTATTCAGTCCTTTTGTAGGTACATCAGCAAGTTGATTGTTTGTTAGGACGTACGGTGTGCAGATTAATCCGTTGTCCAGCTTATCTTTTTATGAAATGTCTATCTACCTCAGTATGTTTTGTCCGATCATGCTGAATAGGATTATGAGTGATGTTGATAGCCAATTTATTGTCACAAAATAGCCTCATAGGTCCATCCCACTTAATCCTTAAGTCTTCCAGAATTATTTTGAGTCATAGTAATTCACAAACTCCTTGCGCCATCACCCAAAACTCTGCTTCAGCACTTGGTCTTGCCACTACATTCTGCTTCTTACTCCTCCATATTACAAGATTGCCTTCTAGGAAAGTGCAATAGCCTGTCGTGTACCTTCTATCAACTGGTGAACCTGTATAGTCAACATCTGTATACGCCTTAAGGACTAACTCTGTGTTTCTTCTAAATAGAATCTCTTGTCCTGGATTAGCCTTTAGGTAATGTAGTATGCGATGGACAGCTTGTAGATGAACTTCTCTCGGGCTGTGCATAAATTGGCTGACAACACTCACGACATAAGCAATGTCTGGTCGTGTGTGGGCAAGGTATATGAGCTTCCCAATCAATCTTTAATACCTCTCATTGTCCACGGCTGGATCATTTTTTGCTTCTCTAAGTCTATGATTTTGTTCAATCGGTGTATAAATTGGTTTACATGCCGACTTTCCTGTTTCCTTAAAGAGATCAGTCACATATTTCTGTTGTGAGATAAAGATTCCTTCTCTAGAATGAGCTATTTCAATTCCTAGAAAGTATTTCAACCTCCCGAGTTCTTTTATCTCAAATTCACTAACAAGACATCTTCGTAGAGCTTCCTTCTCCTTCTCATCATTTTCTATTACTATTATGTCATCGACGTACACCAAAAGGGCCATTACTCCCCCTGCATCCTAGTGTTTTATGAAGAGTGTAAGATCTCCCTGACTTTGCTTGTATCCAGTGACTAGCATCACTTTGGTGAATTTTTCGAACCAAGCTCGTAGAGATTGTTACCTTCCTTAGCTTGCAGACTTTGTTGCCTCTTAGTTGCTGCTCATATCCTGGAGAAATATCCATGTATATCTCATCTTCTAATTCACCATTAAGAAAGGCATTTTTTACATTAAATTGCTCTAAATACCAATTTAAATTAGCAACCAGTGACAACAAAACTCTCACCGTGTTCATCTTAGCTACTGGAGTAAATGTCTCTTGATAGTCCACACCATAGGTTTACATGTATCCTTTTGCCATGAGTCTAGCTTTGTATCTTTCAAGAGAGCCATCTGACTTGTCTTTTACGATAAACACCCACTTGCAGCCCACAACCTTATTTCCAGGTCCAGTTAACTATTTCCCACGTCTGGTTCTTCTCTAGTGCTTATATTTCTTCACTCATGGTATTTCTCCAATTCTCATTAGACTGCCTCAGATAAAGTATCCAGAATATGAATAGAGTTTAGACTGACTAGAAATGTCCTATGTGAGGGTGAGAATTTCTCAAAAGAGATGAATTTTGCCAAAGGATGCAATGAGTGTTTTGTGC
Source organism: Bretschneidera sinensis (assembly GCA_023935145.1). Taxonomy (NCBI): domain Eukaryota; kingdom Viridiplantae; phylum Streptophyta; class Magnoliopsida; order Brassicales; family Akaniaceae; genus Bretschneidera; species Bretschneidera sinensis. Next base: position 91,890,511 of record CM043703.1, read on the forward strand.
ATTCTCTTGTGCCTTTCCTAATAGCAATTGGGAGATCATGATCTGGTGTTAATTGAGATTGGTTAGAAATTGTATTTACCTCATTCGCTGGATTAGGAGTTGAAGCTTGGACTTGCATGGGATTAGAATCCGAGTCTTTTCTCCTTGAATAAGCCTGCACAAATCGCATAGAGTCATGCACGTATTTCATGGACCCGCCTACAATGGGTCTAGTGTGGGCGGGTGTGGGTGTTGACACCGACTGGAATGGTTTGGTCGATATAGGTGGGTCAGCTGAAGCTGGTTTGACTGGAATCACATTAGATGGGGTTGATGTTGACACTGGCTGGAATGGTTCGACCGATACAAGTGGGTCAGTTGGAGCTGGTTCGGCTGGAATTAGATCAGATAAGACTAATTTGGTGGACACAACTGATTCACAAGCAGGTAGATCGAGTAGAAACGGATCTCTATCCCTATCTTCACTAAATGAAGTCTCCCCCTGAGGATAAGGCTGGTTAAAGTATGGTTTTGTTTCCTCAAAAATGACATCTATGGAGACATAATTTATCTGTAGGTGGATGGTAGCATTTTTATCCTTTCTGGGTGGACGAATAACCTATAAACACACACTTAAGAGCCATTGGATATACTTTTCCTCTGTTTCGACTATGAACATGGACAAAGGTAGTGCAGCCGAAGATTCTTGGAGTGAAGTTATTTGTTTTACGAAGGTTGGGATAGAATTGGGACATTGTTTCCATTGGTGTCTTAAACCGTAGCACCCTAGAAGGTAGACGATTAATCATATAAGCAGCTATGAGTACGACTTCCCCCCAATAGTGTTTTGGAATATTTTGGTGAAATAGAAAGGCTCGAGTTGTGGCTAGCAAGTGATCGTTTTTCCTCTTTGCCACTCTGTTTTGTTGTGGAGCATCAACGCAAGAGGATTCATGGATTATTCCCTCTTTTTGAAAATATGGAGATAGAACTTGATTAAAATAATCTCTTGCATTATCTAATCAGAATCTTTTGATTTTCACCCAAATTGGTTTTGAATCATGTTGTGGAAGTTTGGGAGTACATTGCTTACATCTAATTTATGTCTAAGAAGAAAGATCGAAGAAACCCTAGTATAATCGTCAATGAAAGAGACAAACCAACGAGAATGAGATACATTTGGAACTGTAGAGGGTCCCCATATATTACTGTGAATCAAATAAAACGGAACTGGGCTTTTATTATTACTGATTGAAAAATGAGATACATTTGGAATTGTAGAGGGTCTCCATATATCACTATGAATCAAATAAAATGGAACTGGGCTTTTATTATTGCTGATTGGAAAAGGTACACTTTTGTACTTCGCAAACTCACATATATCACAATGAAATTGTTCAACACCTAGACCTCTAAACAAAGTAGGAAACATAGTTTTCAAGATTCCAAAAGATGGATGACCTAATTTAAAATGGTGGAGCCAAATGGTGTCTTTATTTGATGATGATAGAAATGACAGAGATAAATTATTTTTGACCATATGTGACTTGCTTGGTTCGTCAAAATAGTAGAGCATATTTCTCTCCTTAGCAAGTTCAATCTTCTTCCCTGAAACCTGGTCCTGAAAAACACATTGAGAAGGATTAAAAAGTATATTACAATTCATATCATGTGTGAGCTTTTGAATGGATATTAAGTTGGTGGACAACTTTGGGACATGAAGAAAATTTTTTAAAGTAAGAGAATGACTGATATAAATATCTCCTAGACCAGCTACAGTAGTTAAAGAACCATTAACAACTGCTATTTTTCGATTTTTAGGACATGGAGAGTAGGTGCTAAAATTTAGTGAAGAATAAGTCATATGGTCTGTGGCTCTTAAGTCAATGACCCATAAATTCCTGATAGTTTCATCTGAGACATTTAGTCCTTGAGAAAATGAGAACTTACCTGAGAATACAAGAGAGCATGAACCACTAGGTTTTTGCGACAATCCCAGAAGTCCCCTTAGCTTCTCTACCTCCTCTATATTAAGTATACCTTTGTCTGAACCTAGTTCATTCCTGATGAAATAGGACTGATTCCGCTGGTGTCCTAGATTATGTTGCTGTCCTCCTTGGTTTCCCCACTGCAGATAATTCTTCCCATTCAGCCTGTACACTGCTTGAATATTCTGTAGATCACCTTAAGTCAGATGATTGGGAACTTCTATGGGCATGGTGGTGTTTTCAGCCATGGTGGGTTAATGATGGAGAAGAAGGCTAGATTAGATAAAAGAAAAAATTGGCGATAAAGGCCAGAGGTATGGTCAGCTATGAAGGCCAAAACAGATGAAGCGATGAAGGCTTTGGAATTTCCAGAAAAAACCCTAAAGCTCTAATACCATGTAAACTTTCATAAAAAATGAATATCTGATGTATTGAATATGATGCCTTTTTCGGCTATATGTACAAAATAATCTTAGCTAATTATAAGGAGATAATTTAGAGATGAGATAAATAAGAAAACTAACTCCTAGAAAATGGAAACGAAGTTATTTAGTGGGATTCTATCTTTTCCAACACTTTATGTTGTCCTTAACAAAATATTTTTATCTTATTTCTATTATCATTTATGAAAAAAAAGTGTTAAAAAATTTCAATAATATACCGAATTATAAAAAAAAAAAACCCAATAAATATTGATGTCAAAGCCAAATATCAAAATATTTGGAACACTTTATCAATGTTGAACTAATCGAAGAAAATTTTGGGTTTCATTGTTCGATTTTCTCCTTATAATGCATATATATATGTCTCTAGATCCCACAATAAGTTATTGAAACAAAAACTACTATATACTCCATAAAACTGTTATAACTACATATAACTGCACACACACACACATATATATATATATATATATATAATAATAATAATAATAATTAGTTTGGAACACTTTATCGATATTGAATTTTTTGAAGTTCATTCATTTGAAAAAAATAAAAAGATTAATAAGTTTTTTCTTAAAAAAACAAATATAAGTTTATACATTACATTAAAGTATCTTAAAAATTGAATCCCATTTCAAAAATTTTATTAATGGTGGCCAATGTAGGGGATGTTTAAGAACCCACTTTAACTAGTTCCCAAACCACACCATAATCACCACTAAAATAGAGAAATTAGTAACCAGATGCTAGTGGCTATCACAAAATGATGATAATTTATGACAACAATAAATAGCCGCAACTAAAAAAAGACTTTCAATGGTTGATACTATGGTGGCCATTTTTGAAAAGTTGTGATTTAATGGCCATAGTAGCTGACCGCCACTAAAAGTTCATGTTCTGTTGACACTATAAGGAAAAAAATTTGTGGTGTGTTTAAGTGGTCGCCACTAATTGTTTATTATTTTGTGGCCAAATAACTCAACATTATTTTACTACCCACCACAAAATGTTAACTTTTTTGTGATGGCCTTTTGCCGCTGCTACTATATCTCTATAATTAGTGTCAAAATTGTTCTAGTCGCCACTAAATATCTAGTTTTTGTAAGCATGTATAATGATCGCCACTAATTATGTGTATTAGTGACCAAATTACTTTGACCATCATTGAATGTGGCCATTAAAAGTCCATTTTCTTGTAGTGTATGAGCAATATATGTATACATGGATTGTAAAATCATCACCCTAGGGGTAGAGGTGATTTGGTAATCTCCTATTTTATTTTATGATCATTATATGTTAAACCTCACCTTTATTTTAATGATGACAAAACACAACTCCTTTTATACTAACGATGGTATCTAAGTGTATTAAGCAATAAGAGCATTCAACCAAGGATCAAAGTACAAGAACTCAACCCGAATCAAACATCAAGTGAAGACAGAAGAACTAAAATAGGTCTATGGTATTAGAACAAGTTGTAGTCTCACTTGTTCAGGTAATTAGCTTGTCCAATGGATCTTTTTAAAAAAATATTTTAACATAACCTTTTAAACAAATGTTTTTAAAGTTAAAATCTATTCAACACATGAATACTGGGTTGTTAAAGCAACCCAGTCGACTGGGTACTTATACCAGTCTTCCGGTATAAAGGTCAGTATGTTCCCAGTCAACTGGATACTTCATACCAGTCGACTGGTGTTTTGGTCAGAGACTTCCCAGTCGACTAGTAAGAACTACCCAGTCGACTGGTAATCTAGGCAAAAGGTTTCCAGTCGACTGGTAAGTCATACCCAATCGACTGGTACCTTGACCAGCCTTAAAAATGTGACTTTTAAAGAGGACTCAGTCGACTGGTAGTTCAAAAAATATGACCGTTGGGACGCGAGATTTCAGCACAACTTGTAACTAAATGGACAAAATCAGTTACAAACGGGCATATTACTTCAAGGCTATATAAACCCACTCTATTAAGCATTTAAAAATAGAGCTTTATACATTAAAACAAGTTTTACTCATTCATACTCAAAAAGCTTTGAAAAATTGATTGTTGGGCCATTTTTCAAGCTTTGCCTAAAAAGAGAGATATTATTCAGTTGTATAAGCTTCCATTGTTGTCTCTCTACTGTTTTCTTTACAGTATTTATTGTAAAGGGATTTGCTTCCGAAATGAAAGGATTTGCTTCTGAAAGGAAGAAGTTTTTGCATCCGAGAGGAAGGGGTTTGCTTCCAAGAGAAAGGGATTGTAAGGTTCGCACAACACCCGTGAAGTTGCACGACTAAGTTTCTTAGTGTAGTACTTCAAGGAGGTTCCTTAAAGAGAGTGGATGTAGGGTCGGAACGATTCCGATATTGTCGAACCACTATAAACTGAGTTTGTATCCTTTATTCCTAACTCTTTATTTACAGCACATATTACTTATTATATGCTTGTTGTGTTATCTGTTTTAATAAACTTGTGTTTCAATCCGCAAAAAGTTTTTAAAACCCAATTCAACCCCTTTCTTGGGTTGAAATCTCAGTCTACAATTAGTATCAGAGTCTCATTCTCAATTTTAGGCTCAATATCCTTGAGTTGATCCGATGGCAGCAAATAGCTATTCTGAGGGACACTCATATACTAGGCCTCCCTTGTTCAATGGATCCAACTATAACTATTGAAAAAATATGATGAAAATCTTTGTTGAAGGACAAGATTATAATCTGTAAAGATTCATTGAAGAGGGACCTAGAATTCCATCAAAGGAAATCACTATTGGAGATACCATTCATACAATGCCTCAATTCAAAACTGTGTACAATGAGGAGGATTATAGAATGATGTCCTTCAATAGTAGAGCAACAAGTATTTTACATTGTGCTTTAGATATATCTGAATACAATAAAATCTCTGCATATGTTTTAGCTAAGGAAATATGGGATAAATTGTAAGTGACATATGAAGGAACTAGTGAGGTTAAAAAATCAAAAATCTATATGCTAGTATCTGAATATGAATCTTTTAGAATGTCTCATAATGAAACAATTTCTCAAATGCACTCACGTTTCACAACTATTGTTAATGGTTTAAAGCTTCTTGGTAGGAACATTAAGGAATTTGAATTGAAAGGAAAAATCTAAAGGTCTTTGCCATCCACATGGAAAGCAAAGAAGATTGCTATCACAGAGGCCAAAGATCTTGACAAACTTGATGTTGAGACACTCTTTGGGTCATTGTTGACATATTAAATGGAGGAAATGAATCCCATTGTCAATGATGATGAGAAGAAAAAGAAAGTGATTGCTCTCAAAACCTCCACATAGAACAGAGAAGAAGAATCAGTTGAAGAGGCAGTGAGCAGCGAAGAAGATGGTGATATGGCTCTAATCACCAAGCGGTTTCATAAATTCTTGAAGAAAAGCAAGAAACCTTACACAAAGGATCCTACCTCAAAAAGGGAACCACTTGTATGCTATGGATGCAAAAAGCCCGGTCACATCAAGGCCGATTGTATGGCTGCAAACAAACCATACAAGAGCTTCAAGAAGAAGGCTATGATTGCAATCACTTGGAGTGATGATGAAGAATAAGAAGAATCCTCTGATAAAGAAGTCGGATATGAGGAAATTGCCAACCTATGCTTTATGGCAATTGATGATGAAAATGAGGTATTATCTTCTCCCTTTTCTAACAACAACATTGTGAATAATAGTGAAGAATTGTTAGAAGTTATAAATGAAATGCATGATGAATTGAAGAAATTCGATTCTAGGAACTTTACTCTTAAGAAAGAGGTGTCAACCCTTTCTAAAGATATGATAAGTCTAAGAGAAGAGAAAGAAAAATTATCTTCATTGCTGTATGATGCTTCTCAAGACTTCTTCAAAGATGAAAATGAGAATTTAAAGAAGAAGATATTAGAATTGAATGGTACTATATCTAGACTCATGCTTGGTAAAGAAAAGCTTGATGAAGTGCTTTCTTGCTAAAGATTAAGTGAAGGAAAATCTGGTCTAGGGTACTCTCAATTAGGCAAGCAAAAATCAAAAGAGGGCTTATTCATGAAAGTTTCATGTGTGAGTCACACCCCTATTGAATGATAACATGTCTAGAAATACTAATTCTAATGCTAATATAAGATTGAAGAATCCTAGAAATACTCATGCTTATATGTATGCTCGTTCAAGGAATGCTTATGCACATGTTAGGAATAATCATCATGTGCATCCTAGGAACAAACTGTATACCCAAGACTTGCACACTGCACAAGTATATCCTAGGAATTACTATCATAATTATTCTAGAAATAATATGCATACCCATGATAATGCAAGCATGTATCCTAGGAATCACCATCATACATTTTCTGGAAATGACATGTATATTCATATTCCTTATAATAGAAACATGTATCCTAGGAACTTATATCCTAAGCATTATAGGCATGCACAACTAAGAAATCCTAGAAATTTCAATAACTATTATCCTAGGATTGAGCATAATCAATATATCTATAGATCACTATATGTTGTTAAGAAAGTATGGGTCCTAAAAGGAACCATATTTTCAAGGACTAACCCCAAATGACCCAAGAAATTTTGGGTACCTAAAAATGCCATTGTGTATCCTTGTGTGATGTAGATATGTCTCCACACCAAGGAAAAGGGTAATTGTTGGTACCTTAATAGTGGATGCTCAAAACACAAGACCAGTGATAAAAGTGTATTCAATAAACTAACTCTAAGAGATGGTGGATTGTCACCATTGGAGACAACACAAAAATAAAGATCATCGGGCATGAAAAAGTTGGTAATGATTTCTCAACCATAGATAATGTATTGCTAGTACAAGGCCTTAAGCCAAATTTACTAAGTATTAGTCAACTTTGTGACAAAGGCAACAAAGTCACATTTGAGACCTCTCATTGTCTAGTTATAGATATCAAGAGTAACAAGATTAAATTTGTTAGCCATAGATATGAAAATATCTATATAGTTGATTTGAAATCTTTGCATTCTGAAAATGAAAAATGCTTTCCTGCCATTAGTGAAAATCCATGGCTATGACATAGAAGGCTTGGTCATGTGAACATGAACTTGCTGAAAACCGTTTCAAGAAAAGATTTAATCATTGGACTTCCCAAAATCAATTTTGAAAAAGACAAAGTATGTGATGCTTGTCAAATAGGAAAACAAACTATGATTTCTTTTAAATCAAAGAATATAGTCTCAACTACTAGACCTTTGGAACTTTTGCATATGGATTTATTTGGTCCAATTAGTACCATTAGTCTAGGTGGCCATCAATATGCTCTTGTTATTATTGATGACTATTCAAGATATACCTTTGTTATTTTTATTGCTTACAAGGATGAAACTTTCAAAGGATTTGAAAACTTTTGCAAAAAGGTTCAAAATGAAAAAGGAATTTGTATTTCAAGTATTAGAAATGATCATGGAAAAGAATTTGAAAACCAAAGTTTTTCAAAATTTTGTGATGAAAATGGAATTGATCACAACTTTTCAGCCCCTAGAACTCCTCAACAAAATGGAGTTGTTGAGAAGAAAAATAGAGTTCTAGAAGAATTTTCAAGAACAATGCTTTGTGAAAATAATTTACCAAAATACTTTTGGGCTGAAGCAGTAAACACCTCTTGCTACATCATAAATAGAATTTTAATTAGGCCTATACTTGACATAACTCCATATGAATTATGGAAAGGTAGAAAGCCTAATATCTCTTATTTTCGTAACTTTGGTTGTAAATGCTTCATACTAAATAACAATAAAACTAACTTGGGCAAATTTGATTCTAAGACCGATGAAGGAATATTTTTAGGATATTCAACCTTTAGTAAGACTTATAGAGTTTTCAACATGAGAACTCTAGTGGTAGAATAATCCGTACATATAACTCTTGATGAGTCTAACCCAATTAGAAGTAGAGAAGTTTCTTTTAATGATGATGCAGATTTTATTCCAAGAACAGAAAATCCTACTCCCATTGTTGACCCAAAGGAGAGTCCACCTCAAATAAATGGAGAGATGAAAACTCTCAAAGTAGACCAACCATCTACAAGTCGACAAGATGATAGTCTTCCCAAAGATTGGAGGTTTGTAAATTATCACCCAATTGATCAAGTGATTGGTGATCCTTCACAAGGGGTAAGAACTCAGTCCTCTATTAGAAATATTTGAAATTATGTAGCTTATTTGTCTCAAATAGATCCTAAGACATTTATAGAAGCTGAAAAGGATAATGATTAGATAATTGCAATGCAAGAAGAAATAAATCAATTTGAAAGGAACAATGTATAGAATCTAGTTCCAAGACCTAAGAATTATTAAATAATTGGAACTAAATGGGTATTTAGAAATAAGATGGATAAAAATGGAATAGTAACTAGAAACAAGGCTAGACTAGTTGCTAAGGGATATTATCAATAAGAAGGAATAGACTTTGATGAGACCTATGCTCCTGTAGCTAGATTAGAAGCTATTAGAATGTTATTAGCCTTTGCATACTTTAATAAGTTTAAGTTATTTCAAATGGATGTAAAAAGTTCATTTTTAAATGGCTTTATAGAAGAAGAGGTTTATGTTGAGCAACCTCTTGGATTTGAGAATCCTAGTCTTCCAAATCATGTCTACAAGCTTTCTAAAGCCCTATATGGGTTGAAGCAAGCTCCAAGGGCATGATATGAAAGACTAAGTAAATTTTTTATTGGCAATGACTTTGTAAGAGGTAAGATAGACACAACACTTTTTACAAAAACTCACAAAAGTGACAATTTACTAGTTCAAATATATGTTGATGATATTATATTTGGTGCTACTAATGAATCTATGTGTCAAGAGTTTGCAAAGTGCATGCAAGGTGAATTTGAAATGAGTATGATGGGAGAGCTTACCTACTTCCTTGGACTTCAAATCAAACAATTAAGAGGAGGCATCTTCATCAATCAATCAAAGTACACTAAGGACCTACTAAAGAGGTTCGGGATGGAAAGCTCAAAGACACTTGGAACTCCTATGAGCACAACGACAAAACTTGATCTTGATGAAGGAGGTAAATGTGTAGATACTAAATATTATAGAAGCATGATAGGAGCTTTGCTTTATTTGACTGCAAGTAGACCTGATATAATGTTCAGTGTATGCATGTGTGCTAGATTTCAGGCTAATCCTAAGGAATCACATGTAGTTGCAGTAAAAAGAATCCTTAGATATCTAAAAGGAACTCAAACCATAGGGTTATAGTACTCTAAAGATTCATCTTTTGAGTTTTTAGGATATTCAGATGCTGATTTTACTAGATGTAGGTTAGATAGAAAAAGCACAAGTGGAACATGCCAATTCTTAGGTGCAATGTTAACCTCTTGGTTTTCCAAGAAACAAAACTCAATTGCACTATCAACCGCCGAGGCGGAATATGTAGCAGCTGGAAGTTGTTGTGCTCAAGTGTTATGGATGAAACAACAACTAGAAGATTATGGCATGATCTTTAAAAGTATTCCAATTCATTGTGATAATACTAGTGATATCAACCAAACCAAGAACCCTGATGCGATGAAATTTACACTAGCAAGTGCACTAATCGTTTAAGTAATAAAATGATAAGTAAATATTGTTCCCAACGAGGACTGAACAAGTACTACAGATATTATGACTCAACTCTTACTGTTATTTGAGCAAATGAATAATTGTCGGAGAAAAGGTTACTAACAATTAACTAAAGGGAAAAACAGAACGCAATATTAAATAACAGAAGATTTGCACACTTGGAATGAAAACTCTTATAAACTAACGTGCTAAGGACTCGACTTCACTTAAACCATAATTGACAAGAGTTTTGAATGGACAAGTTTCATTTACTATATTTTTCAAGATGGTAGAATCCCCAATAAATTGGTTATCCTTATTCAGGTCTAACCACAATCTTAAGAATCATCAACTTCAAATATCCATATTCCATGTCTATTCTAGATTAATTTAACTTAAGAAGCACTACGCTCAATGGAATTCCTTTCAGTTAAATCTCCCTATTCGGTTACGGTTTAAACGGACCACGTGAACTTCCTAGAATCCCTATTCGGTTACTTCTATTTCATTCATGGCATGTTTTACCGTGGCTTTGCATATATAACAATCCAATATCATATTTATTAATTCAACCATTCATAAAAGCATAGCTTCTCTATTCGACACATCACCATGCCTCAAGAAGGAATCAAAATAATAATCAGCATTAAGAACAATAAAACACACTCTTTGAAAAACAAAGCAAATTCCAACTTGTCCAAATAGCACTCATGACATAGGTTTAGGATCCATCTATCCTTAACACAAAAATATCTACTCCATAATAATATTCGAACAACCCATGTTCATATTATAAAACATTAACATAGCTAGATAAGAATAATACAAAACCGGAGAAGAATGATTTAAAAGCTTGATGCGTAGCCTCCCGGAGTGTCTCCAAGACTCCTTTTGCGTCTCCTCTCCTCCAAATTCTATTTTCTTCTTCTACTGCCACCCTCCTTCTTGTTCAGCTAGGGTTTCTATTTATAACTTTCAAAATCCACGGTCTGGCGCTGCAGCTCCAACATCGCAGCGCTGCAGCGCCAACTTTCTGCCCAAATTCCTCTATTTTTTCCAGCTACCAGCGCTGCAGCGCCAACATCCCAGCGCTGCAGCGCCAACATCCCAGCGCTGCAGCCTTGAGTTTCTGTCTCCTTCACGCATTTTGCCCTTCCAGTGCTCCAGCAAGTGTCTGCACAGAAGATTTCCAAGACTTAGCATTGATCATTCAACTAAAACAACTTATTAGTAGAATAAGATAAACTAAACTCAAATTGCTAAAAGCACATGCAACACAATTCTAATGCTTAAGATCAGCACCAAAAACGTGCCTAAAAGCAGTATAATAACATGATTTATTCAGAGTTATCACACCCCCAAACTTACATTTTTGCTAGTCCTCGAGCAAACTTGAACAAAATTCTATGCACACACATCCTAAGAGTGCGAGATGGTTTGATTAGATTTGATATAACATGCCTTAAAGATTGTATATAAATTATAATGCAAGAAAACTTTCCAAATGCTGCTAATGTCTAGAATTTCAAATTTATTGCTAACTTTATCTTACATCAAATTCTTAAAATGTGTGTGTGTAACACCTTTATAAACTTAATCGTCTCACCACTCTGATCAGTTTATGCAAGCAGGTAGGATAATGCCAATCTTTCAAAGTCCATAAGCTTGCTTTTCACACCACTCTCCACTAATGTAGGCCATGACAATACCCGAGATCACCAGGACTTTATTCAGCTTATAACTTTGGCTAAGGTTAAGGTATGGTAAAAGATTGATTTGAGGCTTACATCACCTTAAGCACATCAACCAATAACAATTTTATTTCAAACTTTCCCTTAGTTATCATGGAATACTTCCAGTACTTTTGTTGTTGTCACATCTTCTTCTTCTTCTTTTCTTCTTCTCTTTTTTTTTTTTTTGTATGCTTGTACTATAGTAGCACCAGTCTTTATTTTTGTGTGCATTAATGAAACTAAAACATAGCATGTACACGACAATCAAACACGGCTTTGCTAGCTGCCTGTGATAGGCAGAATACAACTTGATCAAATTGTTTGTGTGGTAAACTTTTTAACTTCGATCTTTCCCTTGGTCACTCTTGATGGAACATATTTGGTACTTAACACAGCCAAGTCGAAGACCGCTTTCTCTTGCTCAATCTTCTGCCACCACTTAAGAGAATAGTCTATTCATTAATCGATGTGCTTACAGGTGAAAGGTAGAGTTGTAGTAAATTTTTTTTTTTTTTTTGAAAATGACATAGGTTAGATGATCGGGTGACAAAACAATAGATATCCAAGCTCAAAAGGGGAAAACTAAGGATAATCACATATCAAGGGTTGGCTAGAAAGGCTCAAACTTTCCAAACATGGCCTGGATCCTTTCTTTGGTACAGTACTACCTAGTATTTCACCTTGAGTGGTCTTCAAACAAGTTCTAGAGTCTAAGAGATCACAAGAACTACACTGCTCACATAAACGTTCTCCGAAACAGCAAGACAACAAAGTGCTTAGGTGTAAGTGCTCATTGTGTTCAAAGAGTTCGATTTAAAATAAATCCAACAACAAATTCAAGCACACAGACAAACACAACATTTTTCAAATTTTCAATGGCTATAATCAAGTCAATCTATTTCTCATCATTGGCAGAATCAAAATCAAACAACCGAAAGCATTCAGATATAATAAACAGAAAAATAACTAGAAACATGCACAGTGCACAACATTCAGATAAAGTTCCCACCCCCAAACTTAAATGATACATTGTCTGCAATGTATAAAATTTGAATTATAAAGTAAGAGAAAGGAACTCCTTTGATTAGTCGGAGGCCGAATCAATCGTTTTTGTCAATGTCCTCATCCTTTAGATCACTACTATGACCGGGATATGGTGGTAGTGGAAGTAGCTGTTGTGTGTCGATGCCCAAATGATTGGCAAAAATCCTCATCATCTGGTCATTGATTTGAAAACAACCTGCAACGTAGGATTCCTGTTGCTGACTCCATTGTCGAAGCTCATGAAGCTCCATCTCAGCCACTGTCAGATGATTAGAAAGTGATATATTTCATTGTTGGCGTGCTGGAGGAGGCTATGAGGAAGAGGCGCCTGGGCTCGGTGCTTCTTCTATATCCGTGATCCGATAGATAGTCCTGAGATCTAGCGGATGCATTGGTTGTTTGATTTGTTCCCCTATAGTCCAGGTAACACCACGCGATCCACAAAGTGCTGTTATCAAAGATGGAAAATACAACCCTGCACTAATCGAATTTGCGCTGTATAGAATGCTGTTCTGGATAATGTGTCCCACATCAATACTGAATACTTGGTAGATGGCGAATAAAAGGATTGCTCTGTCTCTTGTGACATCACTTAAATGGGTCGTCGGAAGCAAACAAGTGCCTACAAAGTAATGTTAAGCTTTTGCTATCCTATCCATTGCACTCGATGGAAATGAAGTCCGCTCATCACCGGACAATTTCCATTGTGTCTCAACTTTGCAAAGAACCTGGAGTACCTCGTCAAGGTCTGGCGCACTGGCATAAGCACTATACTCATCCATTGGGATGGTGGGAGTGGCGAGCAATTTGTTGATTGTGCCTCTGTCGAATGCCACTAATTTCCCTCTAATCTTTACCCTCAGATTCGTGTGCTCTACAGTATTTGCATAAAATTCACACACAATCGAAAAAATTGCAGCTTCTGGTGTTGTGCAGAATTGTTCCCATTTTTGAGCAGCGATGATCCTGTGAATGAGGGGGAAGTGTCCCTTGGTGATATTAAATCCCCATTCAGGAATTGGAACTTTCTTGAGTTGAGAACGCTTAAACCTCTGTTCTGCTTCCTTTGAGACAAAAAGTTCAGAATTATAACTGGTGGAGCTAGGTCTCGCGCGTTTAGGAGGAGCCATTTAATCAAGGTTTTTGTGCTTTAAATAAGAAAACTTCAAACTGCAAAAAACAACCAAGAGCAACACTCACTTCCGGACAAATAGATTCCCAAAAAAAAAAATTTCAGTAAAACTTTCAATCCAAATTATGCAATTACTTCAATCAATTGAGTCTTGAATAACCCAGCATAATAGAGTGCCTATTTAACCCATTAACACCAGAAATTTATTCAGCTACAGTACCCTTTTCTTCCAATGCACAGCCATGTGAAAATTTTCAGCATAAACTTATGAAAATGAAACTTCTCCATTCATACCTTCCTCAATTTTTCATCAAATCACCATGTATTATAAGCTACCCATAAACAACTCAAGTGATTTCACTTAAAAATCTGAAGTTTGGGAGTCTCAAAGTGGAGAAATCTTACTTGATTAGAAGACCTCAACAGCACCCAAAATCACTTGAGATGAGTGATTCTCGGGAAAGATAGAAGCAATCCATGGTGGAAAATGCAAAAGACCCTGGATTATGTATTGTGATGGAGAAGGGAAGTGTAATTTTGGTGTTTTGGAGAGAGAGAGCAGCTGGAAATCTAATTTTAGAATGCCCTAATAGTGGAAGTAGTGTTTATTTAAACATTGGTGTGCGACCTGGCCTTGCAGCTCCCACTTTCCAAAGCTGCAGCGCTGAATTTCTGGGCAATTTAACATGTGAGCAAGAACAGCGTGTGGGTGCAGGTCCTGGCACTGCAGCACCAAAAATGTGAGGCTGCAGCACTGAATCTCTGACCTGGTTAGTGTGTAGGGGTAGGACCTGGTGCCGCAGAGCCAGAAATGTGATGCTACAGCGCTGGAGCTCTGTCCTGACTCCAAGTAAGCCTGAAAATAAACCAAGAATACACACTGTAAGGCCATAAAAATTGAAGTAACAGATAAATTAAACAAAACAAAAAATTGGAACACACAAAATAACTTCAAAAGGCAAGAAAAATAAAAAGTTAGAACCAAAATGGTAGTTCTAATTTATAGTCTTTAGCTTGACTTTCGGATTTATGGATCTTGGAGAATGGTTGTGGACGATTGAGGGTCAAAAGTCCCCATAATGTAGTGCTTCAATCTGTGCCCATTAACCTTGAATGTCTCATTGTTTTTCTCGTGTTGAACTTCAACAGCACCAAAAGGTGAGACACTTATCACAGCATACGGTCCAGTCCACCGAGATTTCAGCTTTCCCGGAAATATGTACCTTCTTAGGACTTCCAGCAACCATTCTTCCATTTTACCTGTCAATAAAGAAGATATTATAATAGGAAAAATATTTTTCTCTAAATAAGCATAATTCAAATGAGCAAGTAAAGTTTTCAGTTTAGTTATTATTATTTGTTCTTCTGGCACTTCTTTTCCCATTTCAAACTCATAGTTCCTTGCTTCTTCTTGGATGATGAGTTCTTCAGTGGTAGCAGTTCCTAATTCCATGATGCATCTCTTTAAAGTATCTTCATTTAATGTTTTCTCCTAAAACTTCTCAATGAGGTTATCAATAATATCCACTTGAAAACAAAAAGAAGTAGATAAGCCAAAAGGGTATTTCATAATTTTATACATATCAAAAACTACTTGCTCATCATTGACTCTCAAAATCAATTTCCCTTGTTGTACATCAATCAGGGCTCTCCCTGTAGCAAGGAATGGACGTCCGAGTATAAGAGGTACTTCCCGATCCTCTTCCATGTCGAGAACAATAAAGTCTACAGGGAATATAAATTTATCAACTTTTACCAGTACATCCTCTATAATTCCCCGTGGTTTCTCAATTGATCGATCAACTAATTGCAATGACACTATCATTGTTTTGACTTCTCCTAATCCAAGTTTCCTGAAAATTGAAAGAGGCATAAGATTAATACTGGCACTAAGGTCACATAAAGCTTTATCAAAAAATGAATTTCCCAAAGTGCAAGGTATAGTAAAACTTCTTGGATCTTTCAATTTTGGAGGTAGTTTATTTTGCAGTATAGCGCTGCACTCTTCAGTTAACATTACCGTTCCATGTTCCTCTAGCTTCCATTTATTAGACAAAATTTCCTTCAAAAATTTAATGTAGCTAGGCATCTGTGCTAATGCCTCAACAAATGGTATGTTAATATGCAACTCCTTGAAAATCTCTAAAAATTTTGAGAATTGTTTGTCTAATTTTTCTTTTTGGAATTTCTGAGGATAAAGAAGAGGTGGCATATATTTAGTTTCAGAGTTAGAATCAATCAAACCTTTACCAGTAGACTTCTTTGCTGAAACTCATTTTTCCTCTTGCTCAGTCTCTTCTTTCTCACCAACTTGATGAGTGATTTCTTTAGGTTGTCGTTCTTCCAATTGTGTGCCGCTCATTAGTGTTATGGCCTTGACATCCTCCTTAGGATTCTTTTCTGTGTTGCTCGGGAGGGAACCTTGTGCACGTCCAGAAATTATGGTTGCTAGTTGACCGACCTGAACTTCCAGATTTTTGATGGATGCTTCTTGATTTTGAAATCTAGTTTCTGTTGTACTTAAGAATTTGGCCATCATATCCTCTAAGTTGGACTTTTTTTCTTGAGAAGGATATTCAAGATGAGGTTGCTTCGCATTGCTTTGATTCCACGAGAAGTTTGGATGATTCCTCCACGCAGATTATATGTGTTGCTGTATGGATTGTTTTGCCTGTGAAAATTTGAAACAAAATTAGCTTGTTCAGCAGATGAATTATATGCAAACTAATTACCTGCTTGACAGCTACTGCTGTGATGGCCACTACCACCACATAATTCATATATTGAATGTGAGTTGGGATTAAGTCCATCAATCTTCTTGTTGAGAGTCTCCAGTTGTGCTGCTAGAGCTGTAACAACATCTACATTGTGTAATCCTGAGGCTTTGTTGACAAGTAACCTTTCAATTGGCCATTGATAAGAGTTTGTGGCCATTTCTTCTAGTAATTCAATGGCTTCTTCTGGAGTTTTTCTCATGATAGTGCCACCTGCAGCTATATCAATCATGTTTCGGGTTGTACTAGTTAAACCGTTATAAAAAGTTTGTACCTGCATCCAAGTGGGCAACTCGTGATGAGGAAATCTTCTCAATAGGTCTTTAAAACATTCCCATGCCTCATAGAGTGACTCCTTATCGACCTGCAAGAACATAGCAATTTCATTACGTAACTTTGCAGTTTTTGCAGGAGGGAAGTATTTCCCTAAAAATATTTGTGCCAATTCTGCCCATGTTGTTATGGATCCGGCTGGCAAAAAAGTCAACCAGCTTTTTGCTTTATCCCTCAATGAAAATGGGAAAAGCCTTAAGCGAATTGCATCCTCCGATACTCCGTTATGCTTGAATGTGTCACAAATTTCAAGGAAATTAGTCAAGTGAACATTTGAATCTTCTTGCGATAGGCCCCCAAATTGTACTGAATGTTGAATCATCTGAATGATGGCGGCCTTAATTTCAAAATTGTTCGCTTGTATAGGTGGTCGCCGAATTCTAGATTCAACACCATCCATCTTTGGCATGGCATAATCCCACCGTGCACGTTGCACCTCTGCATTGTTTCCTTCTGCCATTGTATTAACTGTTACTGGTGCTGCTCTTCTCAAAGCGTGAAAAGTGCGCTCAATCTCTGGATTCAGTTATGCAAGTATTCTCCCACTAGTACGTGTCATGCACTAGTAACGAAAACCCTGCAAAATAGACTTACAAACCAAATTAATAAACTCTCAAATTAACTAGTAGAATCACAATAAATGTAATATTTTATTTCAGTCCCTGGCAACGGCGCCAAAAACTTGATGCGATGAAATCTACACTAGCAAGTGCACTAATCATTTAAGTAATAAAATGATGAGTAAATATCGTTCCCAACGAGGACTGAACAAGTACTACAGAAATTATGACTCAACTCTTACTGTTATTTGAGCAAACAAATAATTGTCGGAGAAAAGGTTACTAACAATTAACTAAAGGGAAAAACAGAACGCAATATTAAATAACAGAAGATTTGCACACTTTGGAATGAAGACTCTTATGAACTAACATGCTAAGGACTCGACTTCACTTAAACCATAATTGACAAGAGTTTTGAATGGATAAGTTTCGTTTACTATGTTTTTCAAGATAGTAGAATCCCCAATAAATTGGTTATCCTTATTCAGGTCTAACCACAATCTCAAGAATCATCAACTTCAAATATCTATATTCCAGGTCTATTCTAAATTAATTCAACTTAAGAAGCACTACGCTAAATGGAATTCCTTTCAGTTAAATCTCCCTATTCGGTTATGGTTTAAACGGACCACATGAACTTCCTAGAATCCCCATTCGGTTACTCCTATTTCATTCATGGCATGTTTTACCCTGGCTTTGCATAGATAACAATCCAACATCATATTTATTAATTAAACCATTCATAAAAGCATAGCTTCTCTATTCGACACATCACCATGCCTCAAGAAGGAATCAAAATAATAATCAGCATTAAGAACAATAAAACACACTCTTTGAAAAACAAAGAAAATTCTAACTTGTCCAAATAGCACTCATTACATAGGTTTATGATCCATCTATCCTTAACACAAAAATATCTACTCCATAATAATATTCAAACAACCCATGTTCATATTATAAAACATCAACATAGCTAGATAAGAATAATACAAAACTGGAGAAGAATGATTTAAAAGCTTGATGTGTAGCCTCCCGAAGTGTCTCTAACTCTCCTTTTGCATCTCCTCTCCTCTAAATTCTGTTTTCTTCTTCTACGGCTGCCCTCCTTCTTGTTCAGTTAGGGTTTCTATTTATAACTTTCAAAATCCACGGTCTGGTGCTGCAGCGCCAACATCCTAGCGCTGCAGCGCCGAGATGTATTTCTAACCTTATTCTGGCGCTGCAGCTCCAACATCCCAGCGCTGTAACACCAACTTTCTGCCCAAATTCCTCTCTTTTTGCTAGCTACCAGCATTGCAGCGCCAACATCCCAGCACTGCAGCCTTGAGTTTCTGTCTCCTTCACGCATTTTACCCTTCCAGTGCTCCCCAGTGCTCCAGCAAGTGTCTGCACAGAAGATTTCTAAGACTTAGCATTGATCATTCAACTAAAACAACTTATTAGTAGAATAAGATAAACTAAACTCAAATTGCCAAAAACACATGCAACACAAATCTAATGCTTAAGATCAACACCAAAAACATGCCTAAAAGCAGTATAGTAACATGATTTATTCAAAGTTATCAAACCCTATTAAGCACTCTAGAACTAAACACATAGAAATTAGACATCATTTCTTAAGAGACCATGCTAAAAAAAGTGATATAAGACTAGAATTCATACCTTCAGAAGATCAAATAGTTGACATTCTTACAAAACCTCTAAGTGAAGCTAGCTTCTGTAAAATTAGACTATTAATGGAATTGTTCGATTATGATAAACTGAATGTCTAATTGCTTCATCATTCATCATTATGCATATTTGACATCTAGTGAATGAGTATTAATTCTTATTTAATATTTCTCTCACACAATATGGCATAAATAAACAAATTTCGTGCTAAGACTCAAAACTGAAAAGTTTCTCAAAGAGTCCAGTTGATTGGTAAGTCTATTCCAGTCGACTTGAAAGTCACTGCCAAATTTCTCAGTCGACTAGTAAGTCAATACCAATTGACTAGTTCAACTAGATATTGTTTGGAGTCAAAATTTTGAAATTCAGTTATCACCCCAGTCGACTGGTAAGAACTACCTAGTCGACTAGTATCTCTCTGCATATTTTACCAGTCGACTAGTACCCTGACCCAATCGACTAGTATGCAAAACTTTTCATCTTTGCAAAGGACCCAGTCGACTGGTATCCTTACCCCAGTCGACTGGTATCGCGATTCTGTAAATAGGCTGTTCATTTTTTTTCAGATTTTTACACCATTTTCAAAAACCCTAGCTTTCTCTCTTTACAAAATCTCACCATTTTGATCCAAAAACCATTAAAACAACACCTAAACACATCGATCTACTCATCTAAAACTATTTTTTCAACTTTCTACGGTTGAAATCTTTTATTTCCACCAAAAAACTCCTTTTACCCAAAAACCCATTTTTCCCAAAAATATCAAATAGAATCCGAGTGAAATACACTACTGGGGGACCAAATGAGCCTACAAGGCCAAGGTCCACCAAATCCACGGATCTGGAGTCACGGAGGAAGGGTGTGGTAGGCTCATCAAGTAAGAAGCCCATAACAGGGCTTGATGAGTCTCTGTTTTCTAGCCCTACAGCGAGGCCAGGTATAATTCAATCATTCGCAACAAGAAAATCATGATGGGTAGAGTTGTTGACTTCGACTCTATTCGTCATGGTAATTTCGATATTTTACCTGTCTTCAAGGAAATATACTTGACCCCACTGGTCAAGGTACATGAGAAATACTACCCACGACTGATTCACCAGTTCTATGCGAACTTAGTAAAACCCAGTCCATTGGCTCTGAGATTCAGCATCAGTGTTATAGGTGTGGAGTTTGAGGTCAATACTGACCTCTTGATGAGCATTTTGAGGATCCTTGTGAGATGGATCCAATGGAGTTTGGATGGATGGCCAGACAATTTCAATGTTGAGGAGGCGTGTCAGATAGTTAGGGGCGACCCTAATTATGTATACTGACCCACTACATTTCATACATGTAGTGACATACCCCTAGACTCGAAATTGTTCAACCTCGTCGTGAGTTGGACCATCCACCTGAGACTAAGGAGTCGGGGGTATCTATCTAAGATAAATATAGTATTGATTTGGTGCCTTAAAACTAGGCACCACTTCAATATATACCCCCTGCTGCTTGCCAACATGATTAATGGTGAAGCGAGCGACTCTAGGTGTCTTCCCTACGGGATGCTCATCACGCTCATACTTCAGCACTTTCGAGTGCCTCTCCCCGCCTCTGAGGCTCAGGATATTGAGCCAAAGGACATCATCAACATCTTCTCACTGAAAAAGATGGGATGCATGGTCCGCAATGGCCTCATCTACTCAAAAACCGGGAAGCACATACGGTTTAGGGAGGAAGACAGCAGTGATGATGAGAACAAGGATGCTGCTACTGGTTTTGATATGGATACGGATACCCGAGCACCTCCCATGGGTGCCTCAAGTGCTGGTCAGGCTGGGTATGGCGATCTACTTCAGGCTATCACGAGCCTCCAACTGACCATGCAGTCCGGATTCTAGACTTTGAGTTCCACTATAGAGACTCTTCGGGATAACTTTGAGCTGCACCAAGAGCGCACCGAGAGTTCCCTGAATGAGATTCAGGATCTCATTCGTGATGGCTCAGACTCTCCCGCTCCATGAGTCACTTTCCTATCTTTTTTTTGATGTACTTGATCTAGACCTTTTCATTGTTCTTTATTTTGTACTTCTGCTTCGGCTCTATGGCGCCTACCTTGTATAGACTTTTACTCTATGTATATAATCTGACTTATGTTTAGACTTTGATCTACCTCATGTACTTGTTTTACATATGTCTGCATGCTTTATAATTCCTTAAATTCAGATATATGAATTAAAACTGCTTCTGCTTGTATGGAAACTTCCGGTTTTTCCCGGAAAGGCTTCCAAACTCCGAATGATGTCATATTTTTTCGTACAAGTTTGTTTATACATGTTCTTGATGACTATAATAGTTATCCAACTTATTTTTTAGTTTCTTACTCCCTTTTCTGCTATTGTCAAAACGGGGGAGAAAAATGAGAAAATGTGAAAACTAAATGAAAACTCAAGATAATGCATAGATTTAGGGGGAGTATTGCCCCAAAGATATTAAAATATAATTATATATGTTATCTTGGTTGGTTGAGTTGTATATGAACTGATTTGATCCTTTTTTTTCAGGTTGGTTTTATTCAAAAAACAGAGGAGACTTTACCTGATTTTCCAAAAAAATCCAACACTTAGTTTCTTAAACTGTTTTTATTTCTCATAAGTTTTGTCATCATAAAAAAAGGGAGATTCTTGACCCTCACCTTTATTTTAATGATGACAAAACACAACTCCTTTTATACTAACGATGCTATCTAAGTGTATTAAGCAATAAGAGCATTCAACCAAGGATCAAAGTGCAAGAACTCAACCGGAATCAAACATCAAGTGAAGACAGAAGAACTAGAATAGGTTAATGGTATTAAAACAAGTTGTAATCTCACTTGTTCAGGTAATTAGCTTGTCCAATGGCTCTTTTTGAAAAATCATTTTAACATAACCTTTTAAATAAATGTTTTTAAAGTTAAAATCTATTTAGCACATGAATACTGGGTTGTTAAAGCAACCCAGTCGACTGGGTACTTATACCAGTCTTCTGGTATAAAGGACAGTATGTTCCCAGTCGACTGGATGTTTCATACTAGTCGACTGGTGTTTTGGTCAGAGACTTCCTAGTCGACTGGTAAGAACTACCCAGTCAATTGGTAATCTGGGCAGAAGGTTTCCAGTCAACTGGTAAGTCATACCCAGTCGACTGGTACCTTCAACAGCCTTAAAAATGTGATTTTTAAAGAGGACCCAGTCGACTGGTAGTTCAAAAAATATGACCGTTGGGACGCGAGATTTCAGCACAACTTGAACCTAAAAGGACAAAATCAGTTACAAACGGGAATATTACCTCAAGGCTATATAAACCCACTCTATTAAGCATTTCAAAACAGAGCTTTATACATTAAAACAAGTTTTACTCATTCATACTCAAAAAGCTTTGAAAAATTGATTGTTGAGCCATTCTTCAAGCTTTGCCTAAAAAGAGAGATATTATTCAGTTGTATAAGCTTCCATTGTTGTCTCTCTACTGTTTTCTTTATAGTATTTATTGTAAAGGGATTTGCTTTCGAAAGGAAGGGATTTACTTCCGAAAGGAAGGGGTTTTTGCTTCCAAGAGGAAGGAGTTTGCTTCTAAGAGGAAGGGATTGTAAGGTTTGTGCAAAACCCGTGAAGTTGCACGACTAAGTTTCTTAGTGGAGTACTTCAAGGAGGTTCCTTGAAGAGAGTGGACGTATGGTCGGAACAATTCCGATATTGCTGAACCACTATAAACTGAGTTTGCATCCTCTATTCCTTAATCTTTATTTACATAACATATTACTTGTTATATGCTTGTTGTGTTATCTATTTTAATAAACTTGTGTTTCAATCTGCAAAAAGTTTTTAAAACCCAATTTACCCCCCCTTCTTGGGTTGAAACCTCAGTCTACATTATGCATACATGTAACGACCCATCCTAGGTTGACCACCCCCGAGACGGTGTCATCACATTTTGAAAATCCCAGCACGACACATATATGCAACAATAAAAAAAAATAACACCAACATAAATTTTTATATTAATCCTCAACCCTCAATAGGGGAGATACATCAATCTGATATTAATTTGAACTTAAAATACAACGTAAAATGCATGAATATTTACAAATAAATTTTTTATTTTATTTTCTCATTAGTTTGAGGATGTTGACACGTACCCGACTTACAGAAAATGATTTCGTCTGAACCTCAACTCACCAAACTATTTATCATGTCTGCTACCCGAAATCATTGTACAATGAGTTGTGAGCTTCACAAGCTTAGTGAATTAAATTTACTAGAAGTAATCATTTGTATAAAAGGTCTTTCCATATTTAATCATTTATATCTTAAACAACTTGATACTAGCACTCTACTATCACTACACATGTCATAATATCCATTCTCTATCAATCTCTTCCTCTTATTTAGTGGTTCACCTTAAGACCATCAATTATCTTATAATTACCTCGTAATGAGGTTCACATTATAAAGTCTACCATTTAAATGGTTCTTATTACCATTACTGTCTCTTTGTGAGACTCATCCATCAATAAATAAATTCACAATAACACACCATATATTAGCATTTCAATAATGTAAACAATAATTAAAACAAATGCAATGCATGAATTATTATTATGGGAACATCTTCCCACATGTCGACTTATTTTTATAATCTTAGACCGGCCCCCTCCCGATTCTTTTATTTACAGCTTATCCCGCTGTCACAGATTTATTTCCAGCATATACCGGCTGTCATGATGTCCCTTTTATTTCTAGCCTATATCAGCTGTCACAGTTTTTCAATTAGATCAGCCCCTTCCCGGTTCTTTTCTTTTATTTAATGTATATGCATATGAACAATGATATGAAATATGCATCTGAACAATGACATAAAAGAACAAACTTGAATTCAAATATTTAAATTGACAATCCTGATTTTTCTCAAATTATATAAAAATTTTCACTAAATTCTTCTCATCATAAATCACATCAAATCATCCATCAAAGCTTGTACAGATTCATTAAATTTCATCTCCTCATAATTCGTATCAAAACATCAACCATAGCTCACCAAGAATTTCACTTATCGCTTTTATTATTAAATCAACGTATTATTCCAAAACTATTATTTCTCACCTAATAATTTTTTACATGTTCAAAATTCATCTCATACCTATCAATCAAATTTTTATCTACCACCAAAGCATAAGCTAATAATTTATTTAATATTATCACTAGATAATTTCATTTTTTATTTATTTAGATTACTTAAAGAAAATCCAACTCACCACATAGCATTTAAAACTACCTGTGGATCACCTCATTGCCTTTCCCATTTCTCTCAGAAATTTCTCCCGGTTACAGATCGTCAACACCTGACATAATATTTGTATTAAATTTCTAATTATTTCTTCCATTCTTCATAAACCACATCCTTTGAAAATTCTCAATTTGACTTTCGGAAAATTTAATAAATGCTAAAAATTCAAAAATAAACATCACGTTATTACCTTATGTTTTTCTGAAAGCATTTCGTGATTCTCTATGAAATTCCAAAGTAAATCCCTTTAAAATTTTGCTCTTTTAACCTTTCTTTTGGTCCCTAAGTGTCTAAAGAAAATGAGTAATGAAAGGAAAACTAAATGAATTTAGAAATAAATAAATTCAATTATAAAACATTTTAGAGACAGCTGCCACTTTGACATTGTTCACTCTTTTCCAGCACCTTAACATGCAGCACACCTCCCCCAAAATTGCTCCATGAAAACTCCACTTGTAATACATGCAAACCCCTTCCTTAACACATGGTGCCTCGTTTTTTTTTGGTTTTTTTTAAAGAACAAATATAATATATATTCTTTTTCTTTCTCTTTTTTGTTTTCCTTTTGCTGGACATCCCTGGACGTCAAGATTTTTTTTTAAGAAACTTTTTTTATTTCCTCATTTTCTTATTTTCTTTTCTGGACGTTCTGGATGTCCAATTTTTTTCAAAAGAATTATTTTATTCAATTCTACATCCTTTGCGTAAAAATATTATTTTAATTTCGTGTTATGTTTATTAAATTACTTTTTTGTCCTCACTTTACGAATACGAGTATTATAAATCTACCCACCTTATAAAAATTATCCCTGAAATTTCCTTACTTTACTCCAGAAACAAATGTGATTAGTATTTCATCGTAATTGTCTCACACTTTCACGTAATCTCTTCAACATCCTTATTCTGCCATAAAACTTGAACTAATGAAATTATTTTATTACACAAGACTTGTTCTTTTTGTCTAAAATTCTCACTGGTACTTGTATATAAGCCCAAACTTTTTGAATTTCTATAGCTTAGCTCGAAATATTATAATACTCATAATGTAAACACTTTCTTAAAAGTGAAACATGAAATAAATTATATAAATGTTTTAACTCTGGAGGCAAATCTATACTACTCACAACTAGCCCCACTTTCTCAACAACCTCATTGGGTCCCACTTACCTCAGACTCAACTTTTCTTTCTTTTTGATCCTCAACCCACCTTTTCATGGAGATATTTTTTAATTATGCCCAATCACCTACTTGAAATTCAAGAGGTCTTCTCTTAATATCAACATAGCTATTCAGTCTTCTCTATGCTGCGTTACGACTCTTTCTAACCAATTTAATTCTCTCAGTTGTTAACTTAATAATTGATGGAATAGATATATTTCTCTCTTCCATTTCTTCCCAACATATACAAGTTCTACGCCTCCTACCATACAATGTCTCAATCGAAGCCATCCCA
The DNA here is from genome assembly GCA_023935145.1 of Bretschneidera sinensis. NCBI lineage: Eukaryota > Viridiplantae > Streptophyta > Magnoliopsida > Brassicales > Akaniaceae > Bretschneidera > Bretschneidera sinensis. Next base: position 91,916,503 of record CM043703.1, read on the forward strand.
ATACTAGTTTGATACTGATTATTAAAAGAAACTTCAATCGATGGCATGTAAGCATTCCAAACTTACTGAGAATTCATCACATTTGTTCTTAACATATCTTCTAGTTCTCTAAAAATCCTTTCTGTCTGAGCATGAAAAATTATATTAAATTGCAACTGTATACCTGTGACTTCCTGAAAGTCTTCTAAAACCAAGATGTAAATCTAGCATCTCTATTTGACACTATACTCGATGGTACTCCATACAACCTCACAATCTCAACTACATCACTCTTCAATCCTGACCATCAGAATTTCTGTCTCAATCCTCTATACATCTTATTGTTACTTGATTGCATCAAATCTACATCATCATATGCCTCCCTCATTATCTCTTTTCTCAACTCTGCATTATTGGGAACACAATTTCTATGTTCCAATACCAAAATACCCTTACTTCAAATTTTGAACTCATATTGTTTTCTTGTAAGCACTCAATGCTTAATCTTTTCTATTTCTTCATCTCTACCTTGCATCTCTAAAGCATTTTACTATGGATAACTGTACAACCATATTCATTTACCATGATCCTCTATCACTGATATTCAACTTCATTTTTATTTCTCTAAATCTATCATCAATTTCACATCAGAACTCCCAATAGTAGTTAAACTTCTTTTAGACTTTCTACTCAATGCATCAGCTATCACCCTCGCATTTTCTAGATGATAGTGAATTGTACAATCCTTGTTACTAATTACTCCATCTAACATCTTTGCCTCAAATTTAACTCTCTCTAGGCAGGTAAGTATGTCAAACTCTTATAACCAATGAATATCTCATAAGTGGCTCTATACAGATGAAGTCTCCAATCTTTAAAGTAAACACTATAGCAGCTAACTCTAAGTCATGAGTAGGGTAATTTCTATCATGAATCTTCAATTGCCTAGAAGTATAGGCCATAGCTTTCCTATGTTACATATATCCCAACCAATGATGCGACGCATCACTATACAACACAAATCCTTCATCACCAGAAGGAAACACCAATATTGGAGCTGTAGTCAATTTCTCTTTTAGTAAATGGGAAAATTTTTCTCACACTTCCCTTACCATACAAATCTCATATCTTTCCTGGTCAGTCTATTCAACAATATTCCAATAATAGAAAAATTCTGAAAGAATCATCTATAATAACTAACTAACCCTAAGAAGATTCTAATTTCAGTCACATTAGTTGGTCTCTCCAAACTTAACATTGTTGTTACCTTTTGTGGATCAACTGTTATGCCATTTCCCGATATTACATGTTCCAAGAAAGTTATTTCATTTAGCCAACACTCACACTTAAAGAACTTTGCAAATAATTTATCTCTCCTCAAAATCTCCAACACACTGTCTAATGTTTCACATGTTGTTCTTCCTTCTTAAATTATATCAGAAAGTCAAATACAACCATAAATTTGATAAGATATAGTTTAAACACTCTATTCATCAAGTCTATGAATGTTTCTGGAACATTAGTTAATCCACATGACATCACAAAAAGCTTATAACCATAACATGTCCTAAAAGTAGTCTTAGGCATGTCTCCCTTTTCTATCCTTAAATGGTGATAAACTAATCTCAGGTTTATCTTAGAAAACACTCTCACTCCTTGTAACTTCTCAAACAATTTATTTATCCTGGGTAAAAAATATTTGTTCTTATTCAAGTATTTGTAGTCTATACAAAATCTCATCGTTCCATCTTTCTCCTTCAAGAATAACATAGAGGCTCCCCAAATACATTAGGTCCAATAAATTATTTATCTAAAACTTTTTGAACTTTCAACTCTCTTAACTCAGTGGGTGTCACTCTTTAGGGTGTTTTTAGTTATATGTTATGAACCTGGTATCACATCAATAGAGAATTAAATCTCCCTACTGGGAGGCAACCTAAACAACTCATCATGAAACACATCATGAAAATCTTTCACTACCAAGATTTCTTTTAACTTCCTATTTTCCTTTCTAGAATCCATTATGTATGTCAAATACTCCTCATGTCTATATCTTGAACACTATATTCTTTCTGGAACAATCAACCAAAGCGTAATATGTCGACAACCAATTCATTCTCAAAATTAAATTATATTCAAAGATAATAAATCAGCTTCAGATTCTCTATCACTGATACGAATCACACAACCCTTATAAACATTTATGATTATCACTTTATCTCTAGTGGGAACTACAACAGAAATATTTTGCATCAAATGACTAATACATACTTCAATAGACTTCATATGAATACTGGATGCAAAAGAATGGGTTACACCAAGATCAACCATCATTTATATGTCTATCTTTTTTACTCATAAAGCACTTCAATTTTTTTGATAATTCTGGGATAAATATCTTATCTGAGTGCATCTATAACAAACTTCTGTCTCCTAATCATTCATCAGATTACCACTTCCCCTTGGTAGCATACTTACTTCCTCTGCCATGACTCCTCATTCCCATAACCTGTCTGCCAAATCTAAGGATCCCACCATAGTATTCTGAGCTACAGAAGTAATAGATTCTGCTTGCCTCTGACTCTATACTAAAGTTCTCTATAAAAAGAATGCTTCATCTGGGTGGTCTCCCACCCTGTACACTCGTACTGATATCACCTTTGGATTTCTCAAATCTAGACTTCTTCTGCCAATTCCTCTTTCCTCTAAATTCAATTACATCCTTCTCAAACTGAAGTACTATATCCACCAATATGACATAATTCATATGCCTTATGTAAGATAGTTTTGATCAAATCTTAAAATATAGTTCATCTATGAACCTCTTACACTTCTTCTCCTCTGGGTATACCATTTGCGGTACAACCATTGATAAGACCACATATCTGCTATCATACTGAGCCACAGTCAATATATTAGCCTCAAATAAATAAAATCTCTATCTTGTTAGGCTCTAATGGTCTAAGGAAAGTATTTATCAAGGAAAACCTCCTTAAATCTATTACAGGTTAAGAGTCTAACAACATCTGTACTTACCTTGGGAAGAATATCCTCTCATCATTCTAAAACTTCTCCTTCGAACCCAAACAAAGTAAAGGCAACCATCTGCTTGTTAGTCACTGGTAAAATACCAAATAATCCTTTCTACTTGTTTCTCCCAAAACTCAGGCTTAAAAGGATTCATAGATCTTTTAAACAACAAGACATTCAGCTTAATATATCTCCCTACATCTCATGTATAAACTCACTTTTCTCCATTTTTAAATGTCTACCATTATTGGATTAACAACCTTAGGCACTACTCTAGCCTGTTCATCAAGTCTATGCTACAGGCTACCCACTCTATAATCTGTTACATTCATTTTCTCAATAGTATGTGCAAGAGCTTATCTTAGCTCATCTTTTTCAACTTTATATTCTCTCGCACCTTTACCAATATCAATTAGATTGTCAACATGTTCCTTTCTAAGAACCACATATTTAGACTCAACCTCGGCTTGTCAAAATATTGGGGACCTACCACACTTTCTCAAATCAACAACTCTAGCTCTAGCTCTAGTGCGTCCACGTGTCATTCTTAGACTATTTAAAATATAATTTATTTTAATCTTCCACTTTCTTACTTTTTATGCAGTCTACGGAATCATAAAACCTAATGCTCTGATACCAAAATTGTAACGACCCATCCCAGGTTGGCCACCTCCGAGACGGTGTCATAACATTTTGAAAATCCCAGCATGACACATATATGCAACAATAAAATAAAAAAAAAAAACACCAATAGAAATTTTTACATCAATCCTCAACCCTCAACATGGGAGATACATCAATATGATATTAACTTAAACTTAAAATACAACATAAAATGCATGAATATTTATAAATAAATTTTTTATTTTATTTTCTTATTAGTCTGAGGATGTTGACACGTATGTGACTTACAAAAAATTATTTCATCTGAACCTCAACTTACCAAACTATTTGTCCTGTCTGTTACCTGAAATCATTTTACAATGAGGGGTGAGCTTCACAAGCTCAGTGAATTAAATTTACAAGAAGTAATCATTTGTATAAAAGGTCTTTCCATATTTAATCATTTATATCTCATACAACTTGATACTAGCACTCTACTATCACTACACATGTCATAATATCCATTCTTTATCAATCTCTTCCTCTTATTTATTGGTTCACTTTAAGACCATAAATTATCTCATAATTACCTCGTAATGAGGTTCACATCATAAAGTCTACCATTTAGATGGTTCTTATCACCCTAAATGTCTCTCTGTGAGACTCATTCATCTATAAATAAATTCACAATAACACACCACACATCAGCATTTCAATAATGCAAGCAATAATTAAAACAAATGCAATGCATGAATTATTATTATGGAAACATCTTCCCACATATCGACATGTTTTGATTATTTTAGACCGGCCCCCTCAAAGTTCTTTTCTTTACACCTTATCCCGGTTGTCATGGATTTATTTCTAGCATATACCAGCTGTCACAGTCTCCCTTTTATTTCCAGCCTATATCAGCTATCACGGTTTTTCAATTCGACCGACCCCTTCATGGTTCTTTTCTTTTATTTAATGCATATGCATATGAACAATGATATGAAATATGCATCTAAACAATAACATAAAATAATAGACTTGAATTCAAATATTTAAATTGACTATCCTGATTTTTCTCAAAAATCACATCTCATATGCATATTTCATATCAAATCAAAAATCACTAAATTCCTCTCATCATAAATCACATCAAATCATCCATCAAAGCTTGTCCAGATTCAATAAATTTCATCTCCTCATAATTCGTATCAAAATATCAACCATAGCTCATCAAAAATTTCACTTATCACTTTTATTATTAAATCAACTTATTATTCCAAAAATATTATTTCTCACCTAATAATTTTCTACATGTCCAAAATTCATCTCATACCTATCAATCAAATTTTTATCTACCACCAAAGCATAAGCTAATAATTTATTTAATATTATCACTAGATAATTTCATTTTTTTTATTTAGATTACTTAAAGTAAATTCAACTCACCACATAGCGCTTAAAGCTACCAGTGGATCACATTTTTGCCTTTCCCGTTCCTCTCAGAAATTTCTCCCGGTTACAGATCGTCAACACTTGACATAATATTTGAATTAAATTTCTAATTATTTTTTCAATTCTTCATAAACCACACCCTTTGAAAATTCTCACTTTGACTTTCAGGAAATTTCATAAATGCTAAAAATTCAAAAATAAACATTATGTTATTACCTTTTATTTTTCTGATAGCTTCTGGTGATTCTCTATGAAATTCCACAGTAAACCCCTTTAAAATTTTGCTCTTTTAACATTTCTTTCGGTCCCCAAGTGTTTAAAGAAAATAAGTAATGAGAGGAAAACTATTCGAATTTGGAAATGAATAAATTCAATTTATAAAATATTTTAGCAGCAGCTACCGCTTTGACACTGTTCACTATTTTCCAGCTGCTTAACATGCAGCACACCTCCCCCAAAATTGCTCCATGAAAACTCCACCTGTAATACATGCAAATCCCTTCCTTAATTTGGCAGCAGACGTTTTTTTTTTTTGGGTTTTTTTTAAAGAACAAACATAATGTACATTTTTTCTTTTTCTTTTTTGTTTTCCTTTTGTTAGACGTCCCTGGATGTCCAGATTTTTTTTAAGAAACTTTTTTCTATTTCTTCAGTTTCTTCTTTTCTTTTCTGGAAGTTCTGGACGTCTTTTTTTTCAAAAGAATTATTTTATTCGATTCTATATCCTTCGCGTAAATATATTATTTTAATTTCATATCATATTTATTAAATTACTTCTTTGCCCTTACTTTACGAATACGGGTATTACAATACATATACAAATTCATTTCATTTAAAATTCAAATTTGAGGCAAATTTGAACAAGAATATAAACATTTACTGAAGAAAAGAGGTTTAGAAGCCATAAAACTAAAGAAAAAGGGGTTTGGATTGCATCAAAGGGCAGACACCTAGGCATGCACTTAGACATATCCCGTATGCTTGGGTAGGAGCCTAAAGTTGTCCTAGACGCCTAGGCAAGCGCCTAAGAAGAATTTCGGCTATATAAATCCTTTATTTCACGTTTAAAACTTCATTTCTCATACGAAAAACTTCGTTTCTCTCTCTCAGATTCTCTTTCTAAACTTATGAATAATCAAAAGAAACTTGAGATTTTCCAAAAATGACTATTGAATTTGATCGTTTAAGATTAGATTTCAGGAAGTTTTCGGCAAAAGATTTGTGGAGGTAATCTCCTCATTTCTTTTTTTTTTTCATATAAAAACCATAATTTTAAAATTTTAAAACCTCTTATTCCTCTTGAATAAGTTTGGATTTGATTCAAGATGAAGGAAAAGAGTTCAACTAAAACTTTGAATTTGAAAATAGGTTGGAGCATGCATACATACATACATCCATTTAACCCATTAAAAGGGTTTAGATCAAGTTATGATATAGTAATACCAGTTAGCGTATTCTTGTTAGGGGGAAGTACAATGGGAAAAACATATCCGAGTAATCCTGCTTTGTGAAAACTATCTAGATTGGTTGTAGTTAAAGTGAGCTTTTGCTATCAAATTATATAAATTCTCAATTTTTTTATGTGTCAAAAATGTGTTATGTTCTTTGAAATGTATGAACTATTTAATTTTTCAACATTGAGGAAAAGATATGTTTGTGAAAAGATGAAATTATACGTCTGGATTGAGATTTTGTAAAGAAGATTTATCTCGTTTTGAGTAAAAAGAAGAAATGAGGAAAAATTAATTATTAAGATGATAAGAATGGGTTTGGTACTAATGTTGTAATAATACTCAAAAGTGTCCTACTAGATATGAGGACATTTGTTATATTATGGACGTTTCATGCTATGTGCGGGATTTGCAATGATGATAAGGGTGTGCCCTAGAAATTACTCCGCCCTTAGCTGCAGTTTATTATAGTATCCGAATATGTGTCCTGTTGTGTGAGGATATTTATAATATTATGGATGTTTCGTACTATGTACAGAATTCGTGATATATATATATATATATATATATATATATATATATATATATATACATACACACACACACACACACACACACACATATATATATATATATATATATATTCTGTGTATACTTGTTCTTTGGAAACTAGCTCAAAAAAATAGATGAGTTGATGAAAAGATGTTACTTAATGATTTTCAATGTTATGATCAGTTAATGATTTATGTTTATTTGTTTTAAAAGACGAAGAATAATTTGTGTTTGGTTTAAGTTCAAAGTTATTATTTTAAATGATTTTATAATTGTATTTGTATGTTTTAATTGAAAAATATTATTTCTCGTTGTATGAGAATTTAAATTTTGGTACTTTAAACTTATATTGGCTTTTAAAAGCTGACTAGTCATTTCTTTGGTGAAATGGCTAGGTTTGAAGGAGATTTAAACGTCCTTTTCGATATCAGGATCATCTTCTAGTTTATGTGGTATTCTATGACATCCTCTCATCAAGCTACTTTTGATGTAATTAAATAAATAGTTATTTTGGTTACGTTTTTAAGAGATTTGATAAATTGAATATGGTTTGTAATAAATATTTTATCTTTTACCAATAGATGGGAAGTTAGAATTTGAAACTATTATTAAGATAAGATGAGAAGATAAAAATGGCATATTGGGTTTATATTAAAATATAGTAAATAATTTGATTATACATCCTAGATTTGTAAAGGTAATCTTATGGGTTTGGGTTGTGATAATTTTTGTTTTAAGAGATATTGGTTTTCAAATACTAAAGACTAATAATAATAATAATAATAATAATAATAATAATAATAAAGATTTTGAAGAAAAGATTTGGTGAGTAAAAAAGATTTTCTTATGCCTGTAAGATTTATGAGGATGCCACCTAGAGCTCGTGGTTGCGGTAGAGATAGATGTAGAGGTAGAGGTCGAGGTCATGGTAGGACTCTTCGTAATATTCCAGTTGAAGTTCATGTTTGTGAGTCTATTTCTGATCATGAGTCACCTGTAGAGCATGTATGTCTAAGGTGCAACATTTAAATGCTCAACAACAGAGAGAAGTAGTTAGTGGATCTGAAGGAAGACCTATAGTTGAGTTAGAGGAAAGACCTAAACAATTAGTCCTTCACCCAGAGGTCCGTAGTTCAACCTTTGAATAGTTTTGGAAGATGAACCTACCCTTGTTTCCTGGTTCTACTGATCCTACAGCTTGTGAAGAACGGATAAATCGCATGAATAATCTTTATTCGGTCATGAACATTACTAATGAATAAAAGATTACCTTCATAGTATTTTTGTTTGTAGATGAGGCAGGTTATTGGGGGGGTTCAGTTCGTATGATTTCACAGCCTCAAACTTGTGATAGTTTTGTGGAGATTTTCTTTAGGAAACATTTTCCTGATACCTATAAAGCTCAGAAGCCTCAAAAGTTTGTAGAGCTTCGTTAGACTCCACAAATGAGACTAGTAGATTTTAAAGCTCGATTTATAGCCTTCTCACGTTGTAATACCTGTATCCTTAAAATAAGGGTAAAGAAGTAAATTTGAAATATAATATTGCAATAAATGTGTATACATGAAAGATTGATTGTTGAATTTGAAATAATTTTTGAAATATGATATTAAGTATTTTATTTGAAATATTTTTAAAAAAATTAAAGGAGAAAAATACTGAAAGTTTATGAAATTGAAAGTTGAAAATGAATGAAATTTTGAAGAAAAATATATAATGAATTTGAAGAAAAGAGTTAGAAATTTTGAAGAAAGAAAATATAATTTTTCTATGATTTTTGAAAATAAGAAAAAACGTTGAATGAAATTAATGTAGAAATTTTTGAAGAAAGAAAGAAATTTTTTTTTGAAAGATTAAAGAAAAGAGTTAGAAATATTTTTGTGGAAGAAGATATAATTTTTCAAAATTCTTTTAAGGAAAAAAATGGTGAAATTCAAATTTATAAAGGAAAATGAAAAAATTGTAATTATAGGATGATAGGTGGTCGACCTGTTGGACTCGACAGTTCAACTGATCGATTGACTGGTAGGTACCAGTCGACTGATCAGTTGGTTGGTCAATCGATCAATCGGTTGACCAGTAAGGGAATCGATCCACTAAAATGAAGGATCGGTTGGTTGGCATCCGACCAGTAGTGCATGGGCATTTTTGAATTTTTTTAAGGTTGAACCGGTCGACCGAATAGCAGACTGGTCAAATCAAATTTTTTTATATATTAAGGATTTTGAGATTTAAAATTAGTTTACGGAATCGTTTTCTCTCTCTAAGACTATTATCTCTCTAGAAGAAGAGTGATAAACACTTTAAACATTTTGAAAGCAAAGGAACTGTTGATATTGTCTTGAAATCATTGAAGTTTTCAAGGAAAGCCTTAAAAAAGGTAACGTTTATGAATTTTATTTTGAAGAATTGTTTTTCTACTATTTTTGAAAGAAGCTTTGAAATTGAATTTTTATAGAACAAACAAATTTTTTGTTGAAAATACTGAAAGTTGAATTAAGAAAAGTTTATTTATGCATACACAAAATTACCCAAAATTGGATATAGAAATTCAAAGTATTAAATATAGAAGAATTAAATAATAAGGTAGAAAATCTAATAAAGATATTATATTAGGTATTGGTGATCTATAATCGGGTGAAATTACTAAAAAGAGAAGAAAAGGAAAGGAGGTTGTCCAAGAGTAGCTTTAAGTGCTACTAAGTGAGTTCGATTTACTTTTAGTAAATAAGACCAACATGAAAAATGAATTGATAATGATATAAATGAAATATTGAAATATAATATGAAATGTTGATTTGAGGAAATATATGAGATATATGATATTTGGATGAAATGGAAGGACATTATGAATAATAAATTGATGAACTGAGATTATTGAAATATTAATGAATTAATGTTGTATGTATGAAAGAATAATTGATAGAAATATATGTTAAGCAAGGAAATGAATCTCTAAGGTTATGATCAATTAACTGATATTATATGAAGAGATGGTTGATATAGATTTGATAAAAGAAAGATTTATATGAAAGAAATAATTTGATTTGTATTGATATAATAATATGTCTGCATATGTGTTGGTGATCATATGCATAGAAGTAAGGCCAAAACCATTTCTGGTCTGGATGAAACATATCAACAAGTGGAAAGACATTCCTAGATAATATACCAGAGATTGGTATTCTCATACGTTGATAGTATGGAGTGATGATGAAATGATGAAAAAGAAAGAAAGAAATAAAGAAAGAAAGAAATGATGATGATATGAATTAGTGCATTTTTATTTGAATATTTTATTATTGCTATTGAGATGCCTTAGCATTAAATTGATTGAATAATGATGATAGAAAAAAAGTCTCATAATGAGTCAATTATGATAAGGAATAGATTGAAAAGAAAGATATAATATGATCAACAATAATTGATTGAGTATATGATGATAATGATATTTAAATGATAACCATGAGCTAATTAAATATATGAGAAGAAAATTGAAATTATACGAATATGAGATAGAATTTTGAAAGAATATAGTATGGTGATTAATTTTATATGATTTAAGAAGAGATTGATAAATGATTGAAATTACGATATGAGAAGAGACAGATGAATATTCATGTTGAATTATAAATGATTGATTTTGAAATTATAACTAGAAGTAGACAAATTGAGTACTTCTAGTAAATTTAATTCACTAAGCTCGTGAAGTTTACTCTTTATTGTTGAATGAATTTCAAGAAGTGGGAAAGACTGATAGATTATTGAGCTGAGATTCAGAGTAAGTAAGTCTGGTGGTCAGCATTCTTGGACTATAGTAAAAAAGAAATAAAATTTTGATAAATGTTGTATATTCATGTATTTTGTTATTTTTGTATATGTTGATTCTGATAGGAGAAAAATATTGTATCTCCTTTTAAAAGAGTTGTGGCTGATGATGTAAATATTATTTTATGTTGATGTGTGTTTTTAAGTTGTTGCATATATGTGTCATATTGGGATTTCAAAACGTGACGATTCTGTCTCGGGGTGGCTAGCTCGGGATGGGTCGTTACACATGGTATGCCTCATCTTTGGTGAGTACTGAGAGTGATAGAATTCGTGAATTCATGGATAAAATTCGCTGGGAGATTTGTTCTACAATATCTATCTTAGAGTTTACCTCATTTGCTCAGTTGGTAGATAAAGATTTAATTGCTGAAAGAAATCAGTTAGAATTTGAAAGTTTGAGAGATTAAAGAAGAAATTTGGAGGATAGAGGCAACCATTTGGAGTAACTTAGTCAATGAGATCAGATTCTAGGTTTTGTCCCTATAGTGTGCCTAGTGTTAATCATTCTTCTAGATACGTGACACAATTTCAAGGTAATATGTTACAAATACAAGGAAGACCTAGCAAAATAACTCATTTACACAAGACCATAGTTAGTTATCAGTGTAGACGATCTGGATATATTGCTGCGAAGTGTGGATTTACTGATGTTATGTTACACTTGTGGTTGATTATAAAAAGGAAGTGCCAAAGTTAGAATATATTATAGTAGTTAGTGAATTCATTGATATGTTTTCAGAGGATTTGCCAAGGTTGCTACCAGATAAAGAAATTGAGTTTGTAATAGATTTAGTTACTAAAACTAACCCTATTTCCATAGCACCATATCATTTGGCCTAACTAAACTTAAGGAACTTAAAATTAAATTACAAGAGTTGTTAGATAAGGGATTCATTAGACCGAGTATATCACCTTGGAGTGCTCATATTTTAATTGTGAAGAAGAAGGATGAAACTATGCTGTTATGTATTGATTATAGGCAGTTAAATCGAGTGATTATGAAGAATAAGTATCCTTTACCTAGGATTAATGATTTGTTTGATCAATTATATGGTGTTTATGTGTTTTGTAAGATTAATTTGAGGTTGGGTTATCACTAGTTGAAAGTTAAGGAAAACGATGTATCAAAACAAGTTTTTACACTCATTATGGTCATTATGAATTTCTGGTTATATCTTTTGGATTGACACCTGCAATATTTACGGATATGATGAAAATGTTGTTTAAACCTTTCTTTGACTATTTTGTAGTAGTATTTATTGATGATATATTGGTGTATTCTCGAAGCAAAGAAGAGTGTAGGCAACACTTGATGATTGTTTTACAAACCTTGAGGGAGAAAATTTTTTATGCAAAGTTGAGCAAATATGAATTTTGGCTTGATATAGTAGTATTTTTAGGCCATGTGATTTCTAGTGAAGGAATTTATGTAGATCATAAAAAAGTAGAAGCAATGGTTAATTGGGATAAACCAACAAATGTGATGGAGGTTCGGAGTTTTCTTGGTTTAGTTGGATATTATAGGAGGTTTATTGAGGGTTTTTCTTTGATAGATGCACTATTAACTCGTTTGAACCCGAAAAGATGTTATATTTGAATGGATTGATAAATGTGTTGAGAGTTTTGAGAAGCTGAATGTGAAATTAACATCAACTCAATTACTACCTTTTTAGTTAGTGGTCAAGGATTTGTGGTTTTTAGTGATGCATCTCATTGTGATCTTGGATGTGTGTTGATGCAAAATGGTAAAGTAATAGCTTATGCGTCTCGATAGTTAAAGAACAATGAGCACATCTATCCCATTTATGATTTGAAGTTAACAACTGTTGTTTTTGCTCTTAAAATTTTGGGACATAATTTATATAGAGAGACTTATGAAATCTTTAATGATCATAAGAGTTTGAAGTATCCATTTACTCAAAAAGATTTGAATTTGAGGCGGAAGAGATGAATTGAATTAATTAAAGATTATGATTGTATTATTAATTATCATATAGGAAAAGCAAATGTAGTAGTAGATGTTTTAAGTTAGAAGTCAGGGAAGTTGAGTGTTTCGAGAGATGGGAAAGGAGAATTGTATTCTGACTTGAGATATTTGGGAATAGAGTTGAGTTATAGGTGTGGAATATTGTTGGCTACTATATAAGTTAGACCAGTTTTGGTTGATCGTATCTTAGAGGCTCAGAGTAGAGACTCGAAGATACAAAGAGTCCAAACAGAAGTGCATAATAAGGTTAGATTAGATTTTGTAATTCGAGCTGATGGTTTGCTTCCATTCGGGAGTCACTTATGCATACTGAATTATAGTGAGTTGAAGTAAAAGATTATGGATGAAGCCTATAGTAACGCATACTCAATGCATCCAGGTAGTACCAAAATGTATATAAAACTTCGAGAAATGTATTGGTGGCCTGGTATGAAGCGTGAAATTACGAAATTTGTTTCAAATGTTTAACTTTCCAGCAAGTTAAGACTGAGCGTTAGAGGCTAACTGGTTTGCTTCAACCCTTTCCCATTCCTGAGTGGAAGTGGGAACATGTGACTATGAACTTTGTATCGAATTTACCACAGACTCAAAATGATCATAATGCTATCTAGGTGATTATTGATCGATTAAATGCTTATGCTCATTTCTTAGTTGTTAAGATCACATTTTCTCTTGAATGGTTAGTATAATTATATGTTTTTGAGATTGTGTGACTTCATAGAGCTCCAGTATCTATAGTGTCAGATCGAGATCTGAGATTTACTTCAAGGTTTTAACCCAAACTTCAATTAACTGTTGGTACTAAGCTTAATTTCATTACTTCTTACCATCCTCGGATTGATGGAGAGTCAGAACATATTGTTCAAACTTTAAAGGATATGCTAAAATCTTGAATTTTGAATTTTTGTGCTAGTTAGGACATTCAATTACCTTTAATTGAATTTGCTTATTACAATAGTTATCAGTCCAGTAGTGGTATGGAACCATATGAAGAACTTTATGGTAGATGATATAAATCTCTAGTATATTGGGATGAGATTGGTAAGAGACAGTTGTTAGGTCTTTAATTGGTCTAAATTACTACTGGGAAAGTAAAGATTAATTGAGAGCACCTAAAAACAGCTTAAAATCACTAGAAGAGTTATGTGTACCATAGAAGACGTGACTTAGAGTTTCAGTTGGGTGATTGGGTATTCTTGAGGGTAGCACATTTGAAAGGTATACTCAGGTTTGGATGTAAGGGTAAACTTTATCCTCATTATAATGGTCCATTTGAGATATTTGAAAGAATTGGTGTTGTTGCTTACTATTTAGCCTTACCTCAAGAATAATCTTAGATTCAAGATGTATTTCAAGTATCTTCCTTGAAAAAGTACGTGCCTAACCCTTTACACAGGCTTCATTCTGATCCTGTTGTATTAAAGGAAGATCTAACTTATGATGAGCAACAAGTTAAGATTTTGGATAGGCGAGACCAATTGTTGTGTAATAAACTATTCCGTTAGTGAAAGTGCTTTGGTACAATCACGTGGTTGAAAAAGCCACATTAAGAGCATGAATCAGCTATGCACGCCTAATATCCGCATCTTTTTTATTCTTAAGGTAAATTTTGAGGACAAAATTTTTCCATAGGAGGGTAGAAAAAGTAAAATCCTCACCCTAAGGGTATGAGTGATTTAGTAATCTCTTATTTTATTTTATGATCATTATACATACATATACGTATTGATTTCATTTAAAATTTAAATTTACGGCATTATAAAGTTCACTTATCTTTTTATCTAAACTTACGAATAATCAAAAGAAACTTAAGGTTTTTCATAGATGACTATTGAATTTGATTATTCAAGATTAGATTTCAAGAAGTTTCTGGAAAAAGCTTTGTGGTGGTAATCTCTTAATTTCTTGTTCTTTTTCATATATAAATCATAATTTTAAGAGTTTAAAACCTCATATTCCTCTTGAATAAGTTTGGATTTGATTCAAGAAAGAAAAGAGTTCAACTAAAACTTTGAATTTGAAAATAAGTTGGAACATGCATACATATATACATGCATTTAACTCATTAAAATATAGATCAAGTTATGAGATAGTAATACCGATTAACATATTCTTGTTAGGTGGAGGTACAATGGGGAAGTATGTCCGAGTAATTCTGCTTGGTGAAAACTATTTGCATTGGGTGTAGTTAAGGTCAATTTTTACTACCAAATTATATAAATTCTCATTGTTTTTTATGAGATTAAAATGTGTTATGTGCTTTGAAATGTATGAACTGTTTAATTTTTTGATATTAAAGAAAAGATGTATTTGTGAAAAGAAGAACTTGTATGTCTGGATTGAGAGTTTGTAAAGAAGATTTATCTATATTTGTATTGAAATAAAATGTTTATGGAGAAGATGCATTTGAATTTTGTGGGGATCATAAAATAATTTCTACGAGTATCATATCAACTTTAAAAGCGTGAAGAATGCTTCACAAGAGTTGTAATGGTTATTTAGCTTTTATGGTTGATTGTAAAAAGGAAGTTCCAAAGTTAAAAGATATTCCAATAGTTAATGAATTTACTGATGTGTTTTCT
This sequence comes from Bretschneidera sinensis, assembly GCA_023935145.1. Lineage (NCBI taxonomy): Eukaryota > Viridiplantae > Streptophyta > Magnoliopsida > Brassicales > Akaniaceae > Bretschneidera > Bretschneidera sinensis. Next base: position 91,931,964 of record CM043703.1, read on the forward strand.
GAGGATTTGCCAAGGTTTCCACCAGATAAAGAAATTGAGTTTGTAATTGATTGAGTTCATAATACTAATCCTATTTCCATAGTACCATATTGTATGGCCCAGCTAAACTTAAGGAACTTAAAATTAAATTGCAGAGTTGTTAGACAATGGATTCATTAGACCGAGTGTATCACCTTGGAGTGCTCACATTTTAATTGTGAAGAAGGATGAAACTATGGTGTTATGTATTGATTATAGGCAGCTAAATTGAGTGACTATGAAGAATAAGTATCCTTTACCTAGGATTAATGATTTATTTGATCAATTATATGGAGCTTGTGTGTTTTCTAAGATCAATTTGAGGTCGGGTTATCACTAGTTGAAAGTTAAGGAAACTAATGTATCAAAAACTGGTTTTTGCACTTATTATGGTCATTATGAATTTATGGTTATGTCTTTTGGATTGACTAATGCACTTGCAATATTTACGGATATGATGAAAATGTTGTTTAAACTTTTCCTTGACTATTTTGTAGTAGTATTTATTGATGATATATTGGTGTATTCTCAAAGAAAAGAAGAGCATAATCAACACTTGATGATTGTTTTGCAGACCTTGAGGGAGAAATAATTGTATGCTAAGTTGAGCAAATGTGAATTTTGGCTTGATAGAGTAGTATTTTTAGGCCATGTGATTTCTGGTGAAGGAATTTATGTAGATACTCAGAAAGTAGAAGTATTGGTTAATTGGGAAAAACTAACAAATACGATGGAGGTTCAGAGTTTTCTTGGTTTAGCTGGATATTACAGGAGGTTTATTGAGGGTTTTTATCTGAGATGCACTATTAACTCGTTTAACCTCAAAAGATGTTAAATTTGAATGGATTGATAAATGTATGGAGAGTTTTCAGAAACTGAATGATAAATTGACGTCAGCTCAAGCACTTACCCTTTTTGTTAGTGGTCAAGGATTTGTGGTTTTTAGTGATGCATCTCATTGTGATCTTAGATGTGTGTTGATGCAAAATGCTAAAGTAATAGCTTATGCATCTCGATAGTTAAAGAACCATGAGCACAACTATCCCATTCATGATTTGGAGTTAACTACTGTTGTTTTTGCTCTTAAAATTTCGAGACATAATTTATATGGGGAGACTTATGAAATCTTTAATGATCATAAGAGTTTGAAGTATCCATTTACTTAAAAAGATTTGAATTTAAGGTGGAAAAGATGAATTGAATTAATTAAAGATTATGATTGTATAATTAATTATCATCTAGGAAAAGCAAATGTAGTAGTAGATGTTTTGAGTGAGAAGTCAGGGAAGTTAAATGTTTTGAGAGAGGGGAAGAGAGAATTGTATTCTGACTTGAGATATTTGGGAATAGAGTTGAGTCATAGGTGTGGAATATTGTTGGTTACTATACAAGTTAGACCAATTTTGGTTGATCGTATCTTAGAGGCTAAAAGTAGAGATTCGAAGATACAAAGAGTCCAAAGAGAAGTTCATAATAGGGTTAGATTAGATTTTGTAATTCGAGGTGATGGTATGCTTCTTTTCGGGAGTCGCTTTTGCATATTGAATGATAGCGAGTTGAAGTAGGAGATTATGGATGAAGCCTATAGTAACGCATACTTAATGCATACAGGTAGTACCAAAATGTTTAGGAACCTTCGAGAAACGTATTAGTGGCTTGGTATGAAGCGTGAAATTATGAAATTTGTTTCAAATTTTTTGACTTGCCAGCAAGTTAAGACAGGGTGTTAGATGCTAACTAGTTTACTTCAGCCATTTTCCATTCTTGAGTGGAAGTGAGAACTTGTGACTAAGGACTTTGTATCAAGTTTACCACAGATCTAGACTGGTCATAATTATCTGGGTGATTATTGATCGATTAAATAAGTCTACTCATTTCTTAGTTGTTAAGATCACATTTTTTCTTGAATGGTTAGTATAATTATATGTTTTTGAGATTGTGACACTTCATGGAGCTCCAGTATCTATAGTGTTATATCAAGATCTGAGATTTACTTCAAGGTTTTAACCCAATCTTCAATTAACTATGGGTATTAAGCTTAATTTCAGTACTTCTTACCATCCTCAGACTGATGGAGAGTCTTAGAGGATATGCTAAAATCTTGCATTTTGAATTTTTGTGGTAATTAGGACATTCAATCACCTTTAATTGAATTTACTTATAACAATAGCTATCAGTTTAGTATTGGTATGACAACATATGAAGAAATTTATGGTAGATGATATAAATCTCCAGTATGTTGGGATGAGATTGGTGAGAGACAGTTGTTAGGTCCTAAATTGCTCTAAATTACCACTAGGAAAGTAAAGATTATTCGAGAGCACCTAAAAAAAGCTCAAAATCACCAGAAGAGTTATGTGAGACAAATTGTTGTGTAATAAAACTATTCCGTTAGTGAAAGTGCTTTGGTACAATTATGCGGTTGAAGAAGCCACATTGGGAGCATGAATCAGCTATGCGCGATTAATATCCGCATCTTTTTTATGCGTAAGGTAAATTTTGAGGACAAAATTTTTCTATAGGAGGGTAGAAAATGTAAAATCCTCACCCTAGGGGTATAGGTGATTTGGTAATCTTTCATTTTATTTTATGATCATTATGCATACATATACATATTGATTTCATTTAAAATTTAAATTTGAGGCACTATTGAAACAAGAGTTTAAAAAATTTACAAAAGAAAATAGTTTAGAAGGCTAAAATAGGTTTAGAGGGCATCAAAGGGCACCAAGCGCCTAGACATGTCCCAGATGCTTGAGCAGACCCTGAGAAGCCCTAGATGCCTGGGCAAGCACCTAAGAAGGATTTTAGCTATATAAATCCTTCATTTCATGTTTAAAACTTCATTTCTCATTTGAAAAAACTTCATTTATCTCTCTAAAAATTTCTCTTTATCTAAAATTATTTATCTAAACTTACGAATAATCAAAAGAAACTTAAGGTTTTTCATAGGCGACTATTGAATTCGATCATTCGAGATTGGATTTCAAGAAGTTTCTGGCAAAAGCTTTGTGGAGGTAATCTCCTCATTTCTTGTTCTTTTTCATATATAAATCATAATTTTAAGAGTTTAAGACCTCATATTCCTCTTGAATAAGTTTGGATTTGATTAAAGATGAAGGAAAAGAGTTCAACTAAAACTTCGAATTTGAAAAAAAGTTGGAACATGCATACATATATACATGCATTTAACTCATTAAAAGTTAGATCAAGTTATGAGATAGTAATACCGGTTAGTGTATTCTTGTTAGGTGGAGGTACAATAGGGAAGTAGGTCCGAGTAATTCTGCTTTGTGAAAACTATCTGGATTGGGTGCAGTTAAGGTCAGTTTTTACTACCAAAATATTTAAATTCTCATTGTTTTTTATGAGATTAAAATGTGTTATGTGATTTGAAATGTATGAACTATTTAATTTTTTAATAATGAAGAAAAGATGTATTTATGAAAAGATGAAATTGCATGTCTAGATTGAGAGTTTGTAAAGAAGATTTATCTTTATTTGCATTGAAATAAAATGTTTATGCAGTGTTTTGATAAGAAGAAGAAATGAGGAAAAATTCATTATTGAGATGAGAAGAATGTGCCTGGTACTAATGTTGTCATGATACATAAAAGTGTCATGCTGGATATGGGGGATGTATTATATTATGGATGTTTCTTGTTGTGTGCGGGATCTGCGATGACGATAAGGGTGTACTCTAGAGATTACTATGCCATTGACTGCAGTCAGTTATAGTATCGAGAAACATGTCCTGTTGTGTGCGGACATTTATTATATTATGGACGTTTCCTACTGTGTGCTGGATTAGTGATTATGGTATATTCGTTTCCTACTGTGTGCTGGATCCGTGATTATGGTATATTTGCTCTTTGGAAACCAATCCAAGAAAAGAGATGATTAAATTATTCATGAATTTTGAAAAGATGAAAAGAAATTACTTAATTATTTTCAATGTTATGATTAGTTAATAATTTATGTTGATTTGTTTTGAAATATGAAGAATGATCCGCGCTTGGTTTAAGTTAAAAGTTCTTATTTTGAATGATTTACAATCGTATTTGTATGTTTTATATGAAAAATGTTATTTATCGTTGTATGAGACTTTAAATTTTGGTACTTTAAACTCATATAGGCTTTTAAAAACTGTCTGGTCATTTCTTTGATGAAATGACCAGGTTTGGAGAAGTTTTAGACATCATTTTCGATATATGGAGTGTTTTCTAGTTTAGATGGTATTCTATGGCATCCTCTTCTCATGCTACTTTTGTTGTAACTAAATAAATGGTTATTTTGGTTATGTTGTTAAATGGTTTGATAAATTGAATATGGTTTGTAATAAATATTTCATCTTTTACCTATAGATGGGAAGTGAGAACTTGAAATTATTATTAAAATAAAATAAGAAGATGAAAATGACATATTAGGGTTCATATTAAAATATAGTAAATAATTTGATTGTACGTCCTAGACTCGTAAAGGTAATCTTATAGGTTCGGGTCGTGACTTGGATGATTGAGGAAAAAGAGCGTGGTTGTGTATTTGGTTGTTGATTGTTTTCGTTATTTCTAGTTTTCATTTAGCAGTTTATAACTTTTTTTAAAGTATTTCAGTAAGGATTGAAAGGTGTTAAGAACTTTAATATGGATTGATTAGTGTGGATTTAATGAGATTATAGTGTATTAACTTTTAAATTATACTAGTTATAATGCCCATGCAATGCATGGGTTTCTAGTTATTTGAATTTATTCAACTACACTATTATAATGTGCAAGCTTATATAGTATTAACAATTCATTTAAAAAAAAAATCAATTGTAGGCATTAGTACGTAATTATAACCTACCATATGACATTTTAGATCGGACATGTTTGCATAATTTTTTATTAGTTTTATCATAAGCTTACAATTATTACTAAAAGCATTGATTTGAGATATCCAATTCCATAGCCGCTCAACCATCACTACCTTGTCTTAATATCAATTGGATATATATTCATTTAAATTTCTCTTTTTATTGTGGTTCATCCATGTATAACCTATTGAATAAAACAAATCTTATTAAATAAGTAGTCACTTAAATCTTGATAATGGATTGATGATAGATTTTGCTGACTACCATCGCAATTTAGAAGATATAATATTTTAGAATATCTTATTTTTACCCAACAGATTTTTACGATTTAATCTTTAATCTCAGGTTTCAAATTAAACATATGATATTTGATTTTATTATTTATAAAAACATAATTTTTATTTATATTATTTGATACATATGTAATTATATTTGTATTTATACTATTTAATTAGGATATTTGTTCTTCATTGGCTTATCATTTAATTTTTTTTTCTTTCTTTTCATCAAATGCTTTATTATTTATATAACATATGTATGATTTATGATGAAACCCTCTTTGGTGAAATATTTTTTATATTAATTTTTATGTATATAGTTTAGTTAGTTAACTGTATTTTCAATCTTATATAAATAATATTTTATTATTTAATACTTTTATAGATTAAATTTTATATATCACACATAACTACAATTATTAAAACTATACTATACTAGAAAAGCAAAAAGCCATGGATATTAAGAACTCTTGCAATTGAGTATGTCATTTTCTAAAATTTTATTTCTCTTGAAATTTGATTTGTTCTTTCAATCAATATTATATGTTTAAACTGGGTCGAAGAAAAAAAAAATACATGTTTAAAGCTGAAGGTATTTAAATCAACGACCTATATTGTATTTCAAGTTTTATATTAAATAAGAGAGAAAAATAAGAAGCAAAAAACAAATTATTAATTGTAAGAGAATGATATGGACAAGCACTTCCGTGTAAAAAAAAAAAATTCAAAAACAATATTTTATGATTACTTGGCATATCCAACTGGGTTTCAATTAAAATAAAAAAAAATCATGTAAATTCACTTTACCCCTTTTCAGAATATACTTTTATTGATATCTAATTTAAGTTAGTTTATTATTTAATTATTAAGTTGCTTATAGTTTTTATATTAAATTTATTTAAAAGAAAGATTTTTAATATTTAGTTTTAATTTATTGGGCTTTATTATTTCAGGATTTTATAAAGTTATGGATTGAGTTTTATATTCTAATTAGTTATAAAACCAATACTATTTTATTAGGCTTCGTTATTTAAGCTTTTATAGCATTTATGTGTTGAGTTTTATGATTTATATACAATTAATTATAAAACTAAAACTGCATAATTTCATGTTTGGAGTAAAAAAACTAATTGAACACATGGCATCACTGTAGCGCTTCTTAAAGAAGCTTCCATAATACTTAAATACATATAAATATAGAGTATTATTTGATTAATATCTTTTCAAATTTGGTAAAATTTTTGTTTTTTTTAATTGTTAATAATTGTAAAATTTCAATAACTAAACCGAACGAAATGTTTGATTGTCACAAGAAATTGTTTGATTTATGATTATAATTTAGACAAACCAAAATTTTAATTATAATTATGATTTAACTAATTTGGACAAACTATGACCACCTCTAATTGATGGTTTTGCCATGTCAACACCAAATAATTAGCTAGCTTTATAGTAGAAAGAAAAGTTTGACTAAGACTGAACGTATGATAGAAGATATTTAGAGTAGATTTAAATTAGTTTATATTAACTTGTTTAAATTTATTTTAAAAAATCGTTTTTACTAAATTTAAATAAATTTATTTGAATTTATTTAATTCTGATTCAAACCGCGGGAGTACAGTCTCTAATTCTTTTTGCGTTTCGATATTAGCAAAACAAATAAAATCCTAGATTGTGCGCGGTGTGACAAGTGCCATTTAGCTTATATGATTGTAATTATCATTGTTTCCGTTTGGTCAGTACATAGTGGCTGGATGTCCAATTACTTAAAATTTAAATCAAAGTGTTATGATTGTAAAATAACTTTTTAGGCCAAAATATCATTCTATCACGCTAAAAAGTAGAGTTCTAAAACTAAAATTTCTGACGATGCTGCTCACAGAGGCTCCCCACGCATGGATCGATGATGGAAGGCGGCACTAGAATTATCGGCCTCCTCTCCTCAATCCCGACTAAGTCCTATAAATGGTTTTTTTTTTTTTTTTTTTTTGTTGGGAATAGTCAGTTAAAATAGCAGATCTAATAAATGGCTCCCTAAAATTCACCATGCGGTGATTGGTGGCGTGTGAGAGCGGTCGTACGGTGAAGGACAGTAAATCTGGATTTTATTATGTATATTTTGTAGAGTTATTTTTAATAATATTAAAGTTATATTTTTTCAATCACCGATTGATCTCATATTATTAAAAAATTTAAAATTTAAAATTAAATCTATTTTTTTTATTAAATTATCTATATATTATTTTATTTATTTAAAAGAAATTTGAATTTATAAAGTTATTTTAATCAATTCTACTTCAATTTAACCAAATGGAAAGAAATCTAAATTGGAGAGAATCATTATCCTAACTAATAAGCATGTGAATATTAAGGGTTGCTTAGTGATCCTTTTAGAAATAAAGTTTCATCAACAATTGTTTAATGACTCTTTCTCGGTTCCAAATCCTAATTCTAAGCATTAGTAATTGGGTTCCTAATTGCTACTTTACTGATCGATACTCCTAAGTTACGTTATAACTAGTCCTAACTGAATGCGGTAGCAAAGTATTTAAGGTACAATGAGGTAATTGTTCCCTACAAAATGAGATAACTGAAAATAAATGCCTATGCTATTGGATTGAAAAATAACATAGAACTTGAAAACCACATGTCTTGATAATTGAAACTGCTGAGAATGTGGTCACCCATGATGTTCTCCACTCCTAGAAATGCCCAGTCCACTTCAGGTGCTCTAGGTGTCTCCAAGTAACGCTTCCTTCAAATCAACCTCTCCTTTTGCTACTTGATGTTGTTGTTAGGAAAATAGCTTATGTTAGTAAGGTCCTTCTCTCCGATCTGCTTTGTCATTCCATGTTATGGCTTTGCTTGGAGAACTTAAATGGTGGTTTGGATCGCTTTTATCGACCCATCATTTGATTTCTCACCATCATTACTCGATCATGTTCTAATTAGCATAAGTTGGTGGTGAGAATAGCTCTTTTTAGTCTAGAATCTATCATCCCGTGACATCAATTTTATGGAAACAATCCTTTGCATGAGTTCCTAACTGTCTTTCATGGGTTGATTGTTGGTTTGGACGAACATAATTCATTTCCCTTGGCCAAATGTAAAATTAAGGTGTCCAAGTGTCAACCCAAGCGAAGATTAGTTTTATGAAATTAAAGTTGATATAAGTTGCAACTAGCTAGTAGTTAAACTATGGTTTATAGTGGTAGGTTGGACATTTTTTGCTCTGACCGAGTGCCCATCAAGTATGGCTATATCCATCCGAGTCAAAATTGATATTCAACTATCTTTCATTCTTTCCTCGGTAATGTTTTGCATCAAACTATTTAACTGACATGTCCAAGAAAAAAAAGATCGCATATATGGGATATCGACCAAGAAATGAGAATTTTTTTCTTGTTTTCTCTAATCATTTATCACCATGTAAAAATATTAATCAAGGTATTTTCACAGTGAAAAGTTTGAGATGTGCACCCTGCATATGTGCTACATGTGGTGCACATCTCACGCTAAACGTCATTTGAATTCGGGAACCGTTCTTCAGTCTTTACATAGCATCGTGGCACCAAATTACCAAGACATGCACGCATATTATCACATGCAAGAGGCAATTGCCTGCCACGTGTCTCACACCGAATAGAGAGAAACCACTTCAACTCATGCAGCCACCTACATTTTGTTACGAAAATACCCTTATTTTGTCTCCTTAAATTCCCTATTCCCCCATAATTTCCAAAAAAATTAAAGAAACAGTGCCGAAGCAAGAACAAGAGCACCAGGCCAACGAGCTCGTAGCTGCAGGCAGAGGAAAATCATAAAATGGTGGCAGAAAGCCTCCCTCTAATATGCACCTTGTTTGTTACAGTACTCTTCTTAATTACCATCTTTTCAGTACTCTCTGTAGCTGATCTCCATCACCAATGATGATACCCCTGAAGATCAACGGCAAATTATACGTCAAGTCACAGATGATGCCCCAAATGATATTAATGCTCTCCTGGGCAGCACCACCGAGATGAACTTCAACGTCTTCATGGAAAAGTACGAGAAGAGCTACTCTACGAGGGAGGAGTACGTGCACCGCCTTGGGATATTTGCCAGGAACATGATCAGGGCCGTAGAGCACCAGGTGCTGGATCCCACTGCGGTTCACGGTGTCACGCAGTTCTCCGACCTGACGGAGGAGGAGTTCGAGAGGATGTACGCAGGTATCAGGGTCGGTGAAGAAGGTGGGGCCCATATGATGATGGATGGGGTGGCGGAGAAATCAGCGATGATGGAGGTCGATGGGTTGCCTGACAATTTTGATTGGAGAGAGAAGGGAGCTGTTACTGACGTCAAGATGCAGGTATATATATACTTAAACCTTTATACTCCCTAGGATTAGTACAATTTGTTTTTTTTCTGAAGTGACTGCAGATTTTTTTTCCCTCTTTTTTATTGAGTTTTTTCTTATCTCCATTTTCTTTTCTTTTTTTTTTTTGGTCGCATGGTTTTTGTTGGCCTCAAGTGGCCACTGATGTATAATTAATTTGATTGATTTTTTTATAAAAAAAATCATTTACTGGCAAGGTTACTAATTTAAGACATACCAATTCTCACTTCTTAAACCCTTTTGATGATTGTATAAAATTTTGGAAGAAAATTGTTAATGAAATGGTAGCTAGATTAATTACTTCTATGTGTTTCTAACTAATGAAAATTTTGTACTTTGGACATCTTAGAGGACGCCCCAAGTTGAATTTTCCGACAGCAATTATATATATATATATATATAATAAAAAAATAATTTCTTTTATAAAAAACTAAGGAGAAAATTTATTTTTATTTTAGCTTTTAAGAAATCAGACGCTCTAACAATTTATAAATAAAGTTCTTAACCAATGCGCCTTTTCCTTGGTGGTTGCATTTGGGTTCGATTTCCTCTTTAGGTTAGAGTTGAACTAAATTAGGATAAAAAGTTTAAATATCAAAACCTTCTTAACATTATTCATCATCATTAATAATCTCAAATTTTTTAATAAAATCTTGGAATTTCATTTTTCTTAATAAAAATATCAAGATTATAATTATTAGTTATTAATATAATCATCATGATTATAATTATTATTATTTTCATTACTATAATCATCATCATTATTATCATAATTAATATAATTATTATTCATTAATATTATTTTTATCACCATTTGTTGGGGCAAAAAATTTTCGATAATTTACACGTGGGTAAATTAGTCACGTGGCAAAAGATCCATCACCTCTAGTGAGAGATATGATGCTTGTGATCGCAAAGGATCCAAGTTCTTCAGCAGGAAAATGGATCAGGCGTCTTATGAATTTGCGACTGTAGAGATAGGACGCTGTCTATGACAACAAATTCTACCCTTTTAGAGAGAGCTTTATCGTAGGGTTTTTTGGAAATCAAGTCTAGAGTCACCACCAAGGCAATTTTACTGTCAGTATGGACCCTATTTGTATCGGCCTACAGAAAACAAGGGTTTTTCTTGTAGTGTGTTGAGATAAGCAAGGGAAAATACAAACATGAGGCGGATATGGTGATATGGCAGTAAGTGTATGTAAAGATTGCAGTAAGTAAATATTACGGTAAGTAAAGAGTACGGTAAGTAGAGAGAGAAGTAAAGAGAGCTATATGTAGAGAATGTGATCAGTAAAGAGGGTGATAAGTAAAAATTGCATTAAGTAGTTATTACGGTTAGTAAAGAGGACAGTAAGTAAATATGGTGGTAAATATATACAAAATAATTAGATACGACGATAAATACTGAGAAATGAAGAGCCCATGTATGAGAGTGAGGTGGGGATAAGGAGAATGATGTACTGTTGGGGAATGCAGAAGGGGAAGTGAGACTAGCTTCCAGTAGTAATAATCAGAGATGATGTGTTTTGAGTAGTGATGATCGCCTTGACGGGTGCACAGAACTTGATGCTGACAATGGCAGAACACAATTGCTGGGTGGTCAGGGATCATAGATAACAACATGTAGTACTAGGATGGTGTTTGGTGTGTTTGCAACAAGAGAAAAGGTTGCAGCGAGGCTACCGTATTTTTCAGAGGTTTAATGGGAATCGATGAAAGATGTTGCAAGCTGTGTGGCGACAAAGTACTTTGGTGAAGCTTTTAAGTAAGATGGAGGTGACCTTTAGTGTTTAGGGGCCTGAGCTTTGATGGATGGTGAGGAGACAAAAGCTGTAAGTTTGATATGTTTTTCTTAATCAAAACAAAGCTTTTGTGGGTGCTCTTAATAACTTTTAGCTTGTTGTAGCGAGGCTACTGTATTTTTCAGAGGTTTAATGGGAATCGATGAAAGATGTTGCAAGCTGTGTGGCGACAAAGTACTTTGGTGGAGCTTTTAAGTAAGATGGAGGTGACCTTTAGTGTTTAGGGGCCTGAGCTTTGATGGATGGTGAGGAGACAAAAGCTGTAAGTGTGCTATGTTTTTCTTAATCAAAACAGAGCTTTTGTGGGTGCTCTTAATAACTTTTAGCTTGTTGTAGCCTCCTATATCCTTGATGGGTCTTACATGTTGTGTTTAAGAAGATGAATAGGGTTTTATAGCTCATGTTTTGTTCTCAACTTCATTTTGCAGGTCATTGCTGATGAAGGCTCTTGGAATGTTTTTGAGTAGATAAGTATTGAGTCAAGGCCTGTGTAGTAGTTATTCAATTAAATGGCCCTTATGTTGGCCATATTGTGATTCAATCAAGCCAAATGCACCTCATTGGTTTGTAGTAGCTAACAACCATTTACGTCATTATTTTACGAAAACCATGTAATGATCAAGAGTTTTGATCACACGAAGGTACCTCTTGTAGTTTTGTCCTTGGAACCCATGATCTGTGGCCAAGTATATGGGAAAAGGCTGCAATGAGTTGTTTAAGTGTCCTTAGGCTTTTTGTAGTGGGCCAAGACTTGTAAAGTGAATCAATGAGGCTCTTGTTTGAGAGAATAGGCCTTTGATTACTTGGACCGAAAGATGGGTTATTTGGGATTTGTTTGGAGAGGCAGTAGGATAAAGGGCGGTAGTGTTTAGGTGTTTTGCTATATATGTTTACCCTTTGAGAGGGCTAATGAGGTGTTGTCATGTTGTGAAAAATCGAGTATAAACAATATTATTATAATAATAATAATATTATTATTATTATTATTTAAAGATGAAAAAAACAAATTTAATGGGATAAAGTCCATGGTGTCAGGGTGTTGAACGTGGGCCCTCGTGATGATGGATAGGGTGGCAGAAAAATGAGCGATGATGGAGGTTAATGGGTTTGCTCCTAATTTTGATTGGAGGTGGAAGGGAGCTGTCAATGAGTGTCAAGACACAGGTATATACAGTACCTCGTAATTTTGATTGGAGAGAGAAGGGAGCTGTTAACGAGGTTAAGACACAGGCATATATAGTAGTGTTTGGCTTAGCAGTACTTCCAATATATGGTTAACATAATCATTTTTGAATCAGTTCTTTTAGAAACTATTTTCCGGCTGTGATTTTTTTATTATACAATTTGTTTAAGAGTGTTACTTATTGACAATTTTATTTATTTATTTATTACTGCTGATTTTTTTCCTTCTTTCTTGTCTTAGTTTTTCATGTATCTCCGATTCTTTTCCCTTTTTTTCCCAGTTGCATGGTTTCTGTTAGTCTCGAGTGGCCACTGCTGTATAATTTGGTTGACTTTTTCCTTCTTTTTTAATATTTTTATTTGCAGGCAAGGTTACTATAATTTAAGAAATTCCAATTCCCACTTCTTATACCCTTTTGGTGATTATACATATCAACATAAATTTTCTTACCGCTATGAGAAATATGTTCATGAAATTCTTGATTAATTACTTCAAAATGATTTGGTTAAGTGCTGAAAAATCAAAGCTGAGGTCATTGGAGCACAATGCCCAGTTTGGAATCTCTATGTGTTAAATTATATATTAGTTACGTGTTGGCATCGTAAATTTATATTGTAATTAAATAAATTATTATATTAATATGTAAGCATCATTTCAATTAAAAAAAATTAATGAATGCTGGAGAATCAAGTTCAACAACCACAAGAAAAATTCTTAACCAACTACAATGGACAGTCAGTAGGTGAATTGAATTAAGGAGAAAAATTAATTTGATACATAATTTTGTAGCTATTGGAAAAACAATAGAGATTGTTTACAGGGGCTGAATAGGTGTTCTGTTACTTGTGTATGGTAGCTATAGAAAGATTAAGATCTTTCGCTTAAAGGCATTATCCCTAAATTCCGTTCTCATTTTGTAGGTATTTTCTCTTAATAGCCCAAGAAAATGGCTAATTGTATGATTATCTTGAAATTAGTTATTTTTTCTTCATCATTATATACATGACTACTGAAATTGCCATATCGTTTGATGAAGGGTTCATGTGGAGCATGCTGGGCTTTTAGCACTACAGGAGCTGTTGAAGGCGCCTATTTTGTAGCCAACAGAAAACTTCTCAGTCTTAGTGAGCAACAGCTTGTAGATTGTGATCACGCGGTCAGCTCCTATCTCATCCTCATGCTCTGAATTTCCTTTATGTCTTAAAATCATGCACGCCACTGAATGAAACCAATCACATGTTTATTATACTCTTATGTCATATGTTCAAATACATAAGACAACTTAGCTTTGATACCATGCTGATGAATCAATTATCGTGAAAACTTAAAAAACTTGGTAATAATTATATTGATCAGTCATCATTCTAATGTTTTACTCCATGAAGTGTGATGCAAGGGACAAAAGATCATGTGATGAGGGTTGCGGCGGGGGTCTCATGACAAATGCCTACAAGTATGTGATTGAGGCAGGAGGCTTAGAAGAAGAGAGCTCATACTCTTACAATGGGAAGCGTGGTGAATGCAAATTCAAATCAGAGAAAGTGGCTGCTAAAGTTGTAAATTTTACTGACGTCCCCATTGATGAGGACCAAATTGCAGCGAATTTAGTTCAGTATGGTCCATTAGCAAGTGAGTTGATTTATTTACGAACCCACATGGCGATTTTTGTTCTGTTGTAGTAACATTGAACAAGTGATTTGATAATTGATCTTAAACTGTAATGCAGTTGGGTTGAATGATGTTTTCATGCAAACATACATTGGTGGTGTGTCATGTCCTCTTATTTGTAGCAAGAGAAGGATCAACCACGGAGTTCTACTCGTGGGGTATGGTGCTAAGGGATTCTCCATTCTAAGGCTTAGCAACAAACCTTATTGGATCATTAAGAATTCATGGGGCAAGCGATGGGGGGAAGATGGATACTACCGCCTTTGTCAGGGCTATGGCATGTGTGGAATGAACAAGATGGTCTCTGCAGTAAGGGCAGGAGTCTCCCAGGTTGCCTGGTTCTAGTTCTATTACTTAAATCCTAGCATTAATATGTTATGAACAAAGTAAATCATATATGTATAGGTAGGTTATTATGAAAGGAATAAATCTGGATCCAGGGGAATGGAATGGAAATGAGGTGAACTGGAGGAAAGGGAATGGAAGGGTTCATGGAATTCCTCATTTCCTTTTAGAATTGCCACTAAAATCCAATGCTCACGCTCATGAATCTATCGCTTGAGCTTTATATAATTATAGGATTTTAAGGTAGAACGAGGTTCATCCGTTAATATTTATAGATAAATTAGTATGCTTTTATCGTTTGAACATTATAATTATAAAGGTTGAGAGTTTTATCACATTATTATATATTGATATATTATAAATTTACATAATCTTTATTTTGCCTCCTGGTTTTGTTCTTTAAATTGGATGGTGTGGTAGGCGTTTTATATTTAATTTACTAATTTTGTTGGGTTGTGATGCTTAGTGAGTTTGGGTTTTGGCAATGTCTAAAATAAATTTTGATGTTGCTGTGACAAAAGTTCGATTTAATAGAAAAGATTTATATGAATGTCTTAATTGAGCTGCTTTTGATGACCAAATGGTATGCGCGCTAAAGTTTTATTCTTTTTGTCTCATAATTTTTGTTATGTTTATTCTTAGTCAATTAAATGAATAATTTTTTTATTATTAAATCATTAATAAAATTTAATTTTTCTTCATATATACATATATAAATAGAATTTAAAAGATATTTTTTTTTATATTTTTAAAATAATATATATGTATAAGATAATTAAAGTCTAACTTAAGTAAAAAAAGTAATAAATGATTAAAATTATGAGATAGAGAAAGCTTATTCATTTTCTTTAAGTCGGTATAGCATTCTCTTATGAGATGAAAATTGTTAGGATTTTGGTTTAATTATTACTTTGAAAAAAGTTGTTTTTTATTTTATAATTGCTTGTTATAATGGGAATAGTAATAAATTTTTTATTAGATTGTTGCTTATTTTAGTAGGATAAGTAGAAGTAGTTTCTTATGTTTTTTTTTTTATTATTAGTATTAGGAAAACATTCTCTATATAGAAAGGGTCTCAGAGAACGTTTGAGGCACATTCATAATTATCATATACATTATAAATTAGAGGGGTTTACTACTAGAGCTAGGATGAGAGCTTTGGGTGTGTTTGAGCTTTGGATTGTCAAGTAGGGAGAGCATTTACAACTAGAGCTAGGTTGAAAACTTTGTTTGTATTGTGGCTTTTGGGATGTGAGGTGGTGAAAGGTTAGGGATTTTGCTCTTATTAAAGTTGTAACAAAAGATTAATAAAGCAGTGGGTTTGTTGGTGGACGTAGGCAAAAGGTTACCGAACCACATAAATTATTTTTTTTTAATTTGCTCTTTGTTAATTTTTTCCATTTAACCGTTGTGGTTGTGTTTTTGCCTAAAATTTGAGTAGGCGGATTTTATATGTAAAACCTCAACAAGTGGTATCAGAGTTGTGGTTCCGATAGCAAAAAAAAAAAAAAAAAACATAATTAATATTGAGCTATTTGACGAATTGAAGATGGAAGAAGCTATGATGAATATTAGCTTTTTCAATTTCATTATCACTAATTTGTTGAATAGTATGTAACAAAGACGAAGTACTTGCCATTAGAAGAAGATGACATAGTCACGATGTTAATAATGGGCAAGGAAGTTTGGATAGATTGGGAGGTTCTCGTGGTACCTCTAGAGAGAGATAAGTGGAAGAGGCCAAGTGTGTTCCACATTGAAGAATTGTTTGTGATTATATCAAGTGAAGATCTAGACAAAGTAAGCGAGTGGAGCACTTCAAGGAAGGTGGAGGGAAGATCAAGATCCAAGTCTTTACCGAATAAGGAGTGCATCTACAATGAGGAAGAAGAACAGACACAATTGCAAAGTAAAGCCACAATGGAGGACTTGGAGGAGTTAAATAGAACGAAGGAGAGTGATAATGGAAATGCTAATGAGGCTGATGAGATGCAAGTTCTTGATGGTTCAAAGGCAGTGATGAGAAATACCATGAATGAAGAGAGCTTGTACGTGTTGAATAAGATGATGGTTGCTTCAAAAGGTAAGCGGATGAGATGGAAAGACAAAAGAGAAGAATCGCACCAACCAAAAAAGAAAGTTAAATTTGATGATGAGGTGGAGAATTTGAGCCAGGGTGGAGATTTGTTAGGATTTTGGCTCAATTCTCCATAATGAGGACTTCTAATTTCTTTGGAAAAAATGGTTTCCTATTTTATAATTGCTTGTTCTAATAGGAACAGTAGTAATTTCCTATTGGATTGTTGTTTATTTTAGTAGGAGTAGAAGTTTCTTATATTATTCTTTTCCTATTAGTATTAGAAAATCGTCCTCTATATAAAGGGGTCTTAGAGAAGGTTTGAAGCATATGTATAATTCTTATATACATTGCAAATTAGAGGGGTTAACTATTAAAGATAAGATAAGAGCTTTCGGTGTATTTGGGATTTAGGTTGTCAAGTAGAGATAGCACTTACAACTAGAGTTAGGTTGAGAGCTTTGGTTGTATTGAGGCTTTTGTGGTGTGAGATGGTGAGAGTTTAACAACTTTGCTTTTCTTCCTAAAAGTTGTAACAAAAGATTAATAAAGTAATGGATTTATTGGTAGACGTAGGCAAAGTGGTTGCCGAACCATATAAATTATTGTTGTTTTTGCTCTTTGTTTATTTTGCCTATATAACTGTTGTGGTAGTGTTTTTGCCTAAAATTTGAGTAAATGGATTTTAGAGGTTAAATCTCAACAAAAAACATCTATTTTAAGTTTGATAATGTTCGATTGTACGCATCTAGATTTCTTTTGGCATCATCGGGTATTTGATGAAACACTACAAAAGAAGTTGCATCTGCCGGCGCTTCTTTAAGCTGGTTTCAGTGTTTTAAGAAAATGCCACATCAAGCACCATTAATTTAAGTGTCGAAAAAAAAAATTACGATACTTAGAAGCTCCATAATGCACCGGGCATATTAGTCACATATTGGCGTTTTAAAACGCCGAAAAATAATTTTTGTGGCACTTTAAAGCGCTAAAATATATATAACGGCATTTACAAGCGTCACTATACTTCAAGCATGCTAGTCCGAAAATTTTCCAAGGTAAATTATATTTAGCATCAAAATGCACATTTCGACACTTTTAAGCGCCACTATGATTTTGTATTATTTTTTTTAAATATCAATACTTTAGTCATTTCATAACACAAAAAAAAAAAACATTCATAATTAACCATGTAAATTCTAATACAACCAAGTAATTTAAATGAAGTCTCAATCAATTTTTAAGTGTCATTACAATTGAAATCAAATACGAGATACTCCATTAACTAACCTTGTAGTAAAGACTTGAATTCATCCATTTTGGATTGCATATTGGTCATTTGATCATCATGCTTCGTCGTAATTTCTTGAATTCGATGCTCATGATTTGTATTGATTTCTTCTATCTGTGCTTTTAATGTCTGTATCTCATTAGCATAGGCCTCATTGTATCCCACAACACTCCTAATTTGAGCTAAAAATCCAAACATATCAGTGGGATTAACTCCAAACTCTGGCCTCGTACGCATTCAGTCTTCACCCATAAGTTCAATGAAGTCTTCATTTTGTATTTGTATAGTGTTACTAGCATTAGAAGATCCTGAAGAAGCAACACATTCGTCCACACAGGTCTCAGCAGTCTCCTACAATTAATAAATAAAAAAGATAAATGATATTATTGATGAAATGAAAATGATGTTAACTTGATGAACTTATATCCAATATGATCTCTACAAAATGTGAGATTAGGGTCAATGAAATGAAGCTTCAATCCAGGCTATTACATGTGTTAAAGAAACATATCATTGTCAGAGTTGGTTGAAGAGAACACTATATAATGGGCTAGCACCCAACATTTCAATGCAAGTCACAAGAAACAATGGTAGCACATATCCTTCCTATTAACCTTCTTGTTAAATTATTTAATGATTTTGATAATAATAAAAGTGAGTTAAATTTGCTCCCTCTTTCTATGGGATTTAACAGCTCACTGTTACTAGCAGATTAAAAAGGTAATAAACAAACTCTCTCAAAGAGAGCACCGATTTGTAGCGAAAGTCACTTAAAACAAAAAGAGCAAAAGTTAAAGAATAAGATTTTATAGAAAAATGGGTAGAGTTCATCTTTTTTCCATAAAACCTCCGCAAAAGAAGCACAAAAATATAATCCAAACAAAATAGCCACAACCAACCATATAGATAGACAAGAAAGATGAAAGATCATCCATACACTAAACCATAAACAACATCCATAAAGGTTCTTCGTGCCATAAGAGAAACCAAATCTACTTCTTCTAGCTTAAATTGATCAGGCTGCTTTTCTTTTCACTTATGTCTATTAGAATAGTTCATTAACTCTCACTTATAAAAAAAGAATAGTTCATTAACTCTCACTGCACTACAAACAGGTCACAATAACATGTTTACAACACCCTATGATTTCAAACAAACATGTATATTCTTCTCCATGCTGCTTCTATACATGATCTATTACAGATACATTTGCAACTTAAACTAATATAAATATATAGTAAAAGAAATTCCCAAGCTTCTTGACATATAAATAAATATATAACCACATCACCATTTTGTCCAAATTTTTTAAAGTCGAAGACTCGAATAGCTCATGTCCTAATTAAGAAGCAATGCTTCTAACCATGTCTAAGTTTCAAAGCTATAAGACACTTCTACCATTTCATGACATGCACAGGTGTTTCAGTGATGTATCAATGCATTTATATGAAAATTTAAATTCCTCACCTCTCTAGAGCAGTCAAACCATCATTTGCGGTGAAAAAAAATGCATGTTCTAGATCATAAAGACGTAGAAAGTCACGATCAAATGAGATTAGTTCCTTGCTTTGCTTATTCCTCACTTAATTATCCATCCAGAAAGACTAGAAGAAAAATAGAAATGAAAAAGAACATGTTAGAAAAATAGACAGTGGAAGCAACAAAGAAATTTATGTGAAATAATATGTCAATGTGACATAAACATCACTAAAAAAAAAGAAGATAAAATTACATCAAAATAATAATAAAAAATTACAATATTTATTTTTTATTGTTAAAACCCACACATGCCTTGAACTCATGTCCACAAAGTGGGCAGTGAATTGTCCTTACCAATAAACCAAAGTGGTTTGGACAAAAGAATTACAATATTTGCTCATGATTACGTCAGGTTCAGCTAAAATACATCCTTATCTTTCTGAAGATCTTAAGTAATAACCTCATAAAACCACAATAATAAGATAACAGTAGATGCCAAGTGCCAACAATTTTTAACCTATATGACTTTATTTGAAGTATTCATGCCTACCAATACAGAGGACTTCTCGGCACCAACAAGTAATGCAGAAAAGTAAGTTTTTTCACTAGATTCTAGTACTTTATCTGCATCCTTCTAAGAGGAGAATGGCTAGTAAGTGGTTGGAAATCCTTTTATGATAATGAGAAGAAACATAAAAGTACTGAAAGAACAACAACGGAACAACTTGTATTTTGATATGCCACGACGATCTGAGAGGGGCCATAAGCTGAATCCCAAATATTTGGGATAAGCTAGGACGTGAAAGATCGTTGCATGCAGCATGCATGCAACATGAACAGTGGAAGGGTGAAGGTGAAGAACGTGAACAGTGGACGGGGCCATTACATTGTTGCATACAGCATGCATGCAACATGAATAGTGGACGGGGCCATTAAACCGTTGTATGCAACATGCATGAAACGTGAACAATGGACGGGTGAAGAACGTGAACAGTGCGAGTGGGTCTTTAGTTTCGAATGGGTCCTCAGTAGTTGCGAATTTTACGTCACTCTTATTTTATGCAGTTATTTTACGTGGGTTTGCATGTGCTGTTGTTAGTTTCTAGTTTCCCTTTTGTTTAGGTCATCTTGTACATGGCTTTGCTTATTTAAGTAGCCAAAAGTTATCAATGAAGGCAAGAAATCATTTTTATCTAAACCGTGCGGTACTTTCTCACCCGAAGAGAAAATAATTCACTTATTATTTGTAATATTTTATTAGGACCTATCATTGGTATCTGAGCCAGGTTACTTATGGGAACCAATAAGGAACGTATTGAGCAGTTAGAGGCAGGGCTCAGAAGAGTGCAAAATAGGCTACACAGGATGGAGCTCGGCATGGCAGACAGGCTTCGTCATTTGGAAGAAACTCTTAACCGTCTCTCTGATGTATTGCTCACAAATCAGGAGCCTCCAAACTACGGTAACCAATACCCTGAAGGCCACGACGGGGGTCGGCATGTTGTATCCTCAAAAATAGCGAACCTTAAATTTCCTCGATTCTCAAGAGATGATCCGACGAAGTGGTTCAATCAAGTGAACCAACTTTTTGAATTTCAGAATACTCCCGAAGCCCAGAAAGTCTCTTTGGCTTCCTACCACTTAGAGGGAGAGGCCAACCAGTGGTGATAGTAGATCCACAGGACGTTCCAAGAAGAATGATGCATTCTCTCATGGGAAAATTTTGAAGACAAACTTTGGGCTCGCTTTGGGCCTTCGGAGTGAGAAGATTTTGATGAAGCATTTTCAAGGATAAGGCAGGATGGTTCTTTGCGTGATTACCAGCGGGAATTTGAGCGCTTAGGCAATCGAGTACGAGGTTGGATGCAGAGGGCTCTTGTGGGAACATTTATGGGTGGCTTAAAAACGGACATTTCGGATGGTATCCGAATATTTAAGCCACAGACCTTGAAGGAAGCCATCGGTTTAGCACGGATGAAAGATGATTAACTTACCAGACAAATGAGGTTTGTTAGACCTACATCATCGATGCGAGCTCCCCTAACCCTCCCCCTTTCCAATCGAGCAACACCACCAACCCTTGCCATTGCTGTTCAACGACTCACTTGGGAGGAAATACAGCGGAAGAGAGCCTTGAACTTATGTTTTAATTGTAATGATCCTTTTACTACAGGGCACAAATGTCAAAGGCCATGGATACTCATGC
Organism: Bretschneidera sinensis; assembly: GCA_023935145.1. Classification (NCBI taxonomy): domain Eukaryota; kingdom Viridiplantae; phylum Streptophyta; class Magnoliopsida; order Brassicales; family Akaniaceae; genus Bretschneidera; species Bretschneidera sinensis. The sequence continues at coordinate 91,953,547 of CM043703.1, forward strand.
TGGAGGGTTACAATGGCAGTGATACTCTTTTATGTGATGGTGACATCGAAGAACAACCAGCCAAGGAGAATTATGAAGAGCCTGCCGAACCAGAAATTATGCTGCATGCATTAACAGAATAGACCGCGCCCAAGACCATGCGGATAGCTACCAGAATCGGTTCCCACGACATCATTATATTGATCGATAGTGGGTTAACTCACAAGTTTATTAGTGAGCGTATGGCTAACTTGCTGCGGTTACCGGTGGTGCCAATGGAAACCTTCACAGTTCGGGTTGCTAATGGAGAAAATCTTAGATGCCAAGGGCATTTTGAGGAAGTACTAGTGGATCTACAAGGCACTCTTTTTTCCTTAACCGTTTACTCCTTACCTCTCACAGGGTTGGACGTAGTGCTGGGGATTCAATGGCTTGAGCTACTTGGTTATGTGGTTTGCGACTGGAAACAGTTGACCAGGGAATTTTTGTGGGAGAACCAGACCAGGATATTGATAGGCATTGACGGGCAAGACATCCGAGCGACATCACTCAAAGAGCTATCCAAGGAAATTCACCCTAGCCAGGCGCTGTTTGCATTATGCTTCCAAGTCTCTCAAAAGGAACCATAAGAGAATATTCATCCAAACATGCAGAAGATATTACAGGAATTCTCTGATCTGTTCACAGAGCCTTCGAGCTTACGACCAACACGAGAGGTTGATCACGGCATCACTCTTAAAGAAAGAACTGAGCCAATTAATGTTTGGCCTTACAGGTACGCGCATTATCAAAAGAACGAGATTGAGAAACAGGTCTAAGATATGCTGAGATCAGGGCTTGTTCGACCCAGCACTAGCCCTTTCTCATCACCCATTTTGCTAGTGAAGAAGAAAGATAGGAACTGGCATTTTTGTACAGATTATCGTGCGCTCAACGCCGCAACCATTAAAGATCGATTTTCGATCCCCACAGTTGATGATATGTTAGATGAGCTCTACGGTGCTTCTTACTTTACCAAGCTAGATCTGAGGCAGGGTACCATCAGGTACGAGTAAATCCAAGTGATGTCCATAAAACTGCTTTTCGAACACATAATGGACATTATGAATACTTGGTTAAGCCATTTGGCCTATGTAATGCACATTCTACATTCCATGCTATCATGAACTCTATCTTCAGTCATCATCTTCGCAAATTCATATTAGTTTTCTTTGATGACATTTTGATCTATAATTCTGATTGGGAGAAGCATTTAGTGCATGTAAAACAAACCTTTGAAATATTGAGGCAGCACCAATTCTTTGTCAAAGCTAGCAAGTGTGAATTTGGGCAACAAGAATTGGAGTACCTAGGGCACATTATCAATTTCCAGGGCGTAAAGGTGGACGAAAGTAAGATTGCTGCTATGGTAGCTTGGCCTCGGCCTTCTAACATTTTGGAACTACGTGGGTTTTTAGGTTTGACAGGATATTACCAGAAGTTCGTCCAGAATTATGGCATTATAGCTCGGCTACTCACCAATCTTATCAAAAAAGGCCAATTCAAATGGCATTAGGAAACTGAAGCTGCCTTCCTTGCTCTCAAATAGGCTATGACAACCACTCCTACATTGGTCATACCTAACTTCAACGATGCCTTCACTATCGAAACGTATGCATCCGGGGAAGGAATTGGAGCAGTCCTATCCCAGCAAGGCAAACTAGTGGCGTACATGAGTCGAGCTCTTGGAGTGACCAAGAAATCTTGGTCGACATACGCTAAGGAGATGTTGGCTATCATAGAAGCCTTACACATGTGGCGACTTTACCTTCTAGGCAAAAAATTCTATATTCAGACCGATCAACGTAGTCTCAAGTATTTCCTGGAACAAAGAATAGCAACCTTGGAGCAACAAAAATGGGTTGCTAAGTTCTTGGGCTACGACTACGAAATTATTTATCGATCGGGCCGTGAAAACTCTACAGACGATGCCCTCTCACACAAGCAAAGTAGTCCCATTCTTCACCATACCGCAGGTTAGTATATGGGAAAAAATTTAAAAAAAGATTCAAAAGAGGACCAGTACATTCAGTCAAAGGGCCGGGTGGCCACGGAATAACCTGAGGGACCATATACATGGCGTCAAGGGTTGCTACTATACAAAAGGGATGGTCGTCGTTCCGGACGATGCATCTTTAAGGGCTAAGTTGTTACACGAAATGCATGACACCAAGGTAGGGGGTTATTCGGGCATCTTACATATGTTCAAGAAGTTGGGATAGCAGTTTTATTGGCCTGGGATGCATAAAGCAGTGCAAAACTATGTCAAGGGGTGTGAGGTATGCCAAAAGATAAAGGTCGAGACATTGGCTCTAGCTGGGCTTCTTCAGCCACTGCCAATCCAGTGCCAAGTAATGGGATGACATCACCTTAGATTTTATTGAAGGATTACTGATTTCTCAAGGAAGGGACACCATCATGGCGGTGGTCGACAGGTTTAGTAAGTCCTCATATTTTCTTACTTTATGCCATCCTTTTACTGCAAAAAATGTGGCAGAAAAATTTGTGGAAGGCATCATCAAGCTTCACGGGATGCCCAAGTCCATTGTTAATGATCGGGACCCAATCTTCATCAGCAACTTCTGGTGAGAATTTTTCAAGATGTTGGGCACCAAACTGCAGCTCAATTTCCCATACCACCCACAGACAGATAGCCAGATAGAAGTCATCAATCACTGCATCGAACAGTATCTTCGGTGTTTTAATCATCAGCGGCCACAAAAATGGTGTTGCTACCTACCTTGGGCTGAATATTGGTATAATACAACATACCATATTTTGATACGGATAGCCCCTTTTTAGGCGTTGTATGGAAGACTACCACTCTCCATTCCGACGTACAATGAAGGACTGTCACCGGTACACGAAGTTGACCAACAACTCATGAACTGAGATGAACTTCTACGACAACTGAAGGCCAACTTAGAAAGATCAATGAATAGAATGAAGCAGATGGAAAATCAAAAGAGAATGGACATTTCCTTTGACATCGACGAATGGGTACTTTTGAAGCTGCACCTATACCGCTAGCAAACGGTCTTCAAACGGCTCCATCAGAAACTAGCTAATCGTTTTTATGGACCCTACCAGATTCTAGAAAAGATAGGACCTGTCGCATACAAGTTACAGCTATCGGAAGGGCCACGCGTTCACCTGGTGTTTCACATGTCACTGCTTAAACGTTACCAGGACAACGGGGGGATTGCTGAGACAAAACAAGCCGAGTTACCACCATTCTCCAATGAAGGGGTAGTCATATTGGAGCCTCATAATATTTTAGACTACCACTGGATCAAGCAAGGAACCCAGCTCGTCGAAGAACGCTTGGTGCAATGGAAGCATCTTCTAGCTGAGGAGGCAACGTGGGAGCCAACAAAAAAGTTACAGGAGATGTTTCCGAATATAGACCTTGAGGATAAGGATCCACCTGATGGGGGAGGTATTGATAGGCCACGACGATCTGAGAGGGGCCATAAGCCGAATCTCAAATATTTGGGATAAGCTGGGACGTGAAAGACCGTTGCATGCAGCATGCATGCAACGTGAACAGTGGATGGGGCCATTACACCGTTGCATGCAACATGCAAGCAACGTGAACAGTGGACGGGTGAAGAATGTGAACAGTGCGAGTGGGTCTTTAGTTGCGAATGGGTCCTCAGTAGTTGCGAATTTTACGTCACTTTTATTTCATGCAGTTATGCTTTATTTACGTGTGTTTGCACGTCATTTTTATTTCATGAAGTTATTTTATGTGGGTTTGCATGTGCTGTTATTAGTTTTATAGTTTCCCTTCATGCAGTTATTTTACGTGGGTTTGCATGTGCTATTGGTAGTTTCTAGTTTCCCTTTTGTTTCGGTTTGCTTGTACATGGCTTTGCTTATTTAAGTAGCCAAAAGTTATCAACGAAGGCAAGAAATCATTTTTATCTAAACTGTGCGCACTACAAGAAAAAAGATTAACGCCGACGCTTTTTTTGGCATATTTCGACGCTTTAAAGTGCCGCAATATACGTAGCGCCGGATAAAGCGCCGGTATATGTAGTGTCGAAGCGCAAATAACGGCGCTTAAAAAAAGTGCCGCAATATGCATATTTTTTCGACGCTTAGAAGCGCCGAAGTGTACCGGCACTTTTATAGCGGCGCTTCTAAGCGCCAGTAAATTTCAACACTTTAAAGCACCGAAATATACCGGCACTTAGAAGTGCCGCAATATATTGCGGACAAATTATACATATTACGGCACTTTTAAGCGCCGCTAAAAGTGGTTATAAGCTTCGCTAAAAACTATTTTTAAACACCATTAAAAATTGTTTGTGTTTTTACATTATTTTGGATTAAATATTAACACTAATACCCTTCAATAAATAAAATGTACCATCAAATCCATAAAATTTCAAATGTTCTTCAATATATAAAATGTATCGTCAAATATCCATAAAAAATTCATTTACTTAATACAAAAGTCATCTCATTTACAAAAAAAATAATCATAGTTAACACATAAAATTCATACAAAACAAACTAATGGAATGTAGTCTGAAAAATTGTTTTACCATCACACTTGACATCAATTATGAGGTCCTCTATTAACCAAATGTTGTAGTAAAGACTTCAGCTCATCCATTTGGGATTGCATACTGTTCATTTGATCATCTTGCTTAGTTGTTATTTCTTGAATCTGATGTGCCTGCTGTTCAATCTGATGCGCATACTGTTCAATTTGATGTGCATGATGTTGATTGTTTTCTTGTATTTGTGCTCTCAAACTATTTATCTCTTCAGCATAAGTGCCATTGTATCTCATATAATTCCTCATTTGAGCTGAAAGTCCATACATAGCAGAGGGTGTAACTCCAAACCCTTGACATCGGACACGACCAGAACTCTCTTCACCCATAAGCTCTGTGAAGGCTTCATTTTGTATTGCTAAATTAATACTAGCATCAGAGGATCCTAAGGCTACAACAAGTTCGACAACACGAGCTTCAGCTGTCACCTACAATTACGAAACAACAAAAGATTAAACTCTCCCGAAGATTGAGTAGTTAATTGCAGCAAAATTTACATAAAACAAAAGTTTCTTATCAGATTTTATAGAAAAAGGGGCAGAATTTCCCTTATTTTCCCATAAAACCTCCTGGAAAAGAAAAAAAAATACAATCTAAACAAAAGTAGCCAATTCACAACTTAACAAGGAAACAACAAAAAGGGAAAGAAACTGGGAAACTTTCAACAATGGGTAGGAGATGAAAACAAAAGAAATGCTGATATAAATTCCATATATTTTACAGATATAGGCTCGTCATGATCAACAGAAATTTCCAATCATTAATAGATAAAAGAAAAAAGCATGTAAAACAATGAGCCTGAAATCAACTTAGTGGTATCATTCTCTTACAAGATCAATAGAAGAAGATAATAACAAGAGATGAATCATCATTTGTAAGGAAAGCACAAGATCTAAAAGGTTCTGTGAAGGTTAGTTTTGAACTATCCATTGACCTTCTGTCTTGCTGAATCATGAATGAATGAATTAAGATATCAACTGTAAGGACTATGGACACCACATATCTCCACATTGGTATGATATTGTCCACTTTGGGCCTAAGCCCTCATGAATTTTCTCTTGGGTTTTTACCCCAAAAAGGCCTCATAAAAAAGGGCTCATACCAATGGAGATATTTGTCCATCCTTATATACCTATGATCCTCCCCACTTCTAGCCAATGTGGGACTTTGGTTGTATACATGAGGAAAACATGTATTCATCCGGATAATTTACAGTATCATTGTTCCTTTGGGGGCAGTTGAATTTTGTCTCTACACCTTTGAAGTATTGTGAGCAATATGTTAGACACTCTTCCCCATTGTACCCTTCAGCAATTGACCCCTCGGGTTGACTTCTACTACGTACGTAAGATTTCAAGCGCTCTAAATACCTTGTAAAGCCAAAAAATTAAAGATAAATTAAGTTGCCAATAATATAAAAAAAAAAAAAAACAAAGTGCACAAATTAGCTTTGAACATCTAACCTCTTAACAGGATACATCCACCTGTAGTGTACGGGACCACCAAGTCTAGCCTCGGAGGCTAAGTGAATGATAAGATGAACCATAATGGTAAAGAAATCCGGGGGGAATATTTTCTCCAAAGAGGAGAGTGTTAAAGCAACACGCGACTCCAATATATCAAGCTCATGGAGATCAAGGGCTTTAGAGCATAAAGCTTTTAAAAATGATGATAACTCAGAAACAACTGCTACAACATGTCTAGGCAAAGATGCTCTTAAGGTAATCGGAAGGATTTCTTGCATCAATATGTGACCGTCATGACTCTTTAAGTTTAAAAGCTTATGATCCTTTAGGTTGAGACATCTCGAGATGTTTGATGTATGCCCATCAGGATCTTTAAGATTTGCCAAAATTGTCAAGAAATTCTGCTTCTCCTTCGTGGACATAATGTAGTATGCTAGAGGCGAGTGATCTTTTCCATTAGGAAGAATAACTAAATGGAGGTCTTTCCTAATACCAATTTCCTCGAGATCGCGGCGTGCCTTTTTATTATCTTTAGTCTTACCATCTATATTTAATATTGTTCCAATCAAATTATCACATACATTCTTCTCTATATGGATCACATCTAAATTATGACGCAATAGATTGTCTTTCCAATATGGTAACTCAAAAAAAATGCTTCTTTTTTTCCACAATGTATCTACAACTCCCTCATCCATGGGAATATCCTCATTATCAATATTTTCAAGGAAATTATCCACACCCTCAAAAAGGTTATCAACTTCATCCACTAGCACTTGCCCCGTAGAGGTACCAACATCCTCTCTTGCCCTTTTCTTAGAAAGCTTCGAGATTTTACCATAGATATAGTTTCCACCCTCTAGTTGTCTTAAAACATCATGCCCAGACGGTGGAATAGGAGCAGATCCCAACTCTATGGTGCCATCAAACTGATCCTTTTGAAAATGAAACTCATGGTTTTCTACCAACCATCGGCGATGACTGACACAGGTGTGTCCAACCTAACATGGGCCTGCCCAACAAAAAAATAACAAAATCTCTTATCAACTAAGCAAGGTAAAAGGTCCAAGCCTAAAATGGAAGAAGATTTGGATGCAGCAGCCTATTAGATTTAGGCCCATCATAACAGGCCCAAACGATATGCTTTTTGAGACTTTCTTAAGCCTAAATTGAATTTCAAGAGGTCATCTTTCCAACCCAATAAGTTTCAGTCCATTTGGAGATGTGTGAAAGAAGATATGACCGTTTGAATTCTGCCAGTTGGGTCCTCCTGAAATTCCGGGATTGCATTCTTCTTTTGGCCTTTTCCTTGATTCCTTGCATGTTCTAGAGATTGTCTCCTTCCTTGTTTTAGGGATTGTTTCATTGCATGTTTTATGGATTTTTTCCTTGCATGTTTTAGGGATTGTTTGCTTGCATGTTTTATGCCTTGTTTTCTTGTTTGTCCTAAGCTTAGAGGGTTGTTCTAAGCTCTATAAATACTTGTGTTTGTAAGTTAAAAAATCAGACTTGAGTTTATAAATTGGAATCAGCTTTTGGCTTTTAGAAGAGAGTTTTCTCCTTCTTGTAATTCTGTATCTCTTTGGTATAATCCTTAGAGTGGTGAATTCCTATAGTTCTGTATCCCTTGTGTTAATCCTTTGGGTGGTGATATTCTATATCCCTTTGGTGTTATCTCTTGGGTGGTGAACTCCTATCTTTTATTTTGTTGTTTGTTTGTTTAGTTTCCTTCAATTCTATTTAAATTCGGTATCAAATTGGTATCAGAGCTTTGGTTTCTCAAGTGTGATATCTAACACCTTGATTTCCATAGTTCTTGTTATTATGGTTAGTCGTGGTCGTCGTGGTTAAGCTATTCCAGTAGCAGCTCCAGAAGCATCACCGCAAGGAGATCCGCGAGATATCGAGATGGAAGCCTTGAGGAGACAAGTGCAGCAACTCGAACATCGCCTAAAACGTTATGGAACTTCTGAACATGGTGCCCCTCATCATGGCTCAGACGTTGAAGTTTCCAGCAATGATGGAGATGAAGTTAATCCTTTTCACCAAGCTCGTAGTCACGCCTCAAGTGACAGCACACCACCTCACCCCCGTGAGCTAGTAAATCATGTTTTTCGACATGATTATGATATCAAGATGGACATTCCAAAATTTGAAGGAAGGATGCAACCAGATGATTTCATTGATTGGCTTACTACCGTTGAGCGAATCTTTGATTTCAAAGATGTTCCAGAAAATCGTAAAGTGAAAGTTGTTGCTATTAAGCTAAGGAAACATGCTTCAATCTGGTGGGAGCATTTGAAGAGGTAACGAGAACGTGAAGGAAGAGTACGTATTACAACATGGGCAAAGATGAAGAGAGAGCTAAAAAGAAAGTATTTACCTGACCACTACAAACAAGATGCTTTTATGAAATTTCATAATTTCAAGCAAAGGGAGTTATCCGTGAAGGAGTATACAGCGGAGTTTGATCATCTAATGATTTGCTGTGATATTGTTAAGCAAGAGGAGTAGATGATAGCCCGCTATCTTGGTGGGTTACGTGTTGAAATCAGTGATGTGGTGCAGCTGCAACCATATTGGACTTACAATGATGTTTGCAAATTAACTATAAAGGCGGAGAAGCAACTGAAAGAAAAATGTGGCAATTGTTTTCGATCATTTATTCAATACCATGGGAGTGGTTCCACTTCTAAAACCACGACCATACCCAAGACAGTCGTGGCCAAGCAAAGGAATGAAACTATATCAGGTTCAAATCGTCCAGTCATTTCCAATACAACTCGAAGGTGTTTCAAATGTCAAGATTTTGGACATATTGCTTCTGATTGTCCAAATCGCAAAATGGTGTCTCTTGTGGAAGAAGACATGGAAATGGAAGGTGAGCATGATTTTTCACCAGAAACTAATGAACATGTTGCTGTGGAAAAAGAAATTACTTATGCTGATCGAGGGGAGGCTCTTGTGGTTCAAAGAAGCCTCAACGTAACCTATGTGGAAGATGAATGGTTGCAGAACAATATTTTTCATACTAGATACACTTCTCATAGAAAGGTCTGTAACGTCATCATTGATGGAGGAGGTTGTGAAAATGTTGTGGCATCAACAATGGTGGAGAAACCGAAGTTAAAAACTGAAGATCATCCGGAACCTTACAAATTCCAGTGGCTTCGCAAAGGCAACGAAGTGAAGGTAAATAAAAGATGCTTGGTTGAATTTTCCATTGGCAAGAATTATAAAGATGTTATAGTTTGTGACATAGTGCCTATGGATGCATATCATTTATTGCTTGGTAGACCTTGGCAGTATGATAGAAAGACTAAGCATGAAGATTTCAAAAATACTTATTCTTTTGAAAAGGATGGAGTTAAGGTCCTTTTGGTTCCATTGAAAATGGTTCATGTTCCTAAACCTTCTTTTGGGGAGGGAACTAATTTGTCGACCAGATCTGGGGTTGAGAAAGCATTGATGGAGAATGGTAAAGGATTTGCAATTGTGGTAAGGGAAGAGAAAGAACCAACAGAAATTCCCTTCTTTGATTCCATTCCTCATGGAATTTAGTGATGTTGTTCCAGAGGAAATTCCCCATGGCCTTCCACCTATGAGAGATATGCAGCATTGCATTGATCTTGTACTAGGATCTGTGTTGCCTAACAAACCAGCCTATCGATTGAACCTTAAGGAGCATGAAGCATTACAGAGACAAATTGAAGAGTTGATCGAAAAGGGGCTTGTTAGAGAGGGCATGAGTCCTTGTGCTGTTCCGGCACTCCTTGTTCCCAAAAAAGATGGCTCTTGGCATATGTGCATTGATAGTAGAGCGGTGAATAAGATCACCGTTAGATATCGCTTTCCTATTCTGCGATTAGGTGATCTTCTTGACCAGATTTATGGAGCTGTTATTTTCTCAAAAATTGATCTTCGCAGCGGTTATCACCAAATCAGAATGAGGTCGGGAGACGAGTGGAAAACAGCATTCAAGACTAGAGAGGGGCTGCATGAATGGATGATGATGCCTTTTGGGCTCTCTAATGCTCGTAGCACTTTTATACAGCTGATGAATCATGCGTTTAAGCCTTTCCTTAGGCTTTTTGTTGTTGTGTATTTCAATGACATTCTGATTTACAGCAAAACTCAACGAGATCATATGGAGCACCTTTATCAAGTGTTTCAAACTCTTCGAAAAGAGACAATGTTGATACTTCTAGATTTTAGCAAGCTTTTGAAGTTGATTGTGATGCGTCCGGAGTGGGAATTGGTGCTGTGCTCAGCCAAGAAGGTAAGCCTATTGCCTTTTTTAGTGAGAAGCTGAATGAGAGTCATAGGAAGTATTCTACCTATAATAAGGAATTTTATGCTATTATTCATGTTTTGGATCATTGGAGTCACTATCTCCTCCCAAATGAGTTTTTATTGCATTCCGATCATGAAGCTTTGAAGTATTTGAATAGCCAACAGAAACTTAACAGTCGGCATGCGAGTTGGGTTGAATTCCTTCAACCCTATTCTTTTTCTATCAAGCATAAATCTAGAAAGTTAATTTAAGTGGCTGACGCATTAAGTAAAAGGCATTCGTTGCTCAGCACTATGGAGGTGCAAGAATTGGGTTTTGAAGTGCTCAAGGAATTGTACATCCTGACTTTGGAAATCTGTGGAAAAATTGTTCTAAGGGTTCATTCAATCCTATCTTGGTGCAAGAAGGTTTTCTTTTCAAGTTCGACGCATTGGGGAGAATGCTTATAAGATTGAGTTGCCTGGTGATTGTGGAGTTTCTGCAACCTTTAATGTTTCAGATCTTCCTCCTTACTTTGAGGATCAAGAAGACCAAGTGGACTTGGGGGCAAGTCTTCATCAACCGGGAGAGACTGACACAGGTGTGTCCAACCTAACATGGGCCTACCCAACAAAAAAATAACAAAATCTCTTATCAACTAAGCAAGGTAAAAGGTCCAAGCCCAAAATGGAAGAAGATTCGGATGCAACAGCCTATTAGATTTAGGCCCATCATAACAGGCCCAAACGATCTGCTTTTTGAGACTTTCTTACGCCTAAATTGAATTTCAAGAGGTCATCTTTCCAACCCAACAAGTTTCAGCCCATTTGGAGATGTGTGAAAGAAGATATGACTGTTTGAATTCTGCCAGTTGGGTCCTCCTGAAATTCCGGGATTGTATTATTCTTTTGGCCATTTCCTTGACTCCTTGCATGTTTGAGGGATTGTCTCCTTCCTTGTTTTAGGGATTGTTTCATTGCATGTTTTATGGATTGTTTCCTTGCATGTTTTAGGGATTGTTTGCTTGCATGTTTTATGCCTTGTTTTCTTGCTTGTCCTAAGCTTAGAGGGTTGTTCTAAGCTCTATAAATACTTGTGTTTGTAAGTTAAAAAATCAGACTTGAGTTTATAAATTGAAATCAGCCTTTGGCTTTTAGAAGAGAGTTTTCTCCTTCTTGTAATTCTGTATCTCTTTGGTATAATCCTTAGAGTGGTGAATTCCTATAGTTCTGTATCCCTTGTGTTAATCCTTTGGGTGGTGATATTCTATATCCTTTTGGTGTTATCTCTTGGGTGGTGAACTCCTATCTTTCATTTTGTTGTTTGTTTGTTTAGTTTCCTTCAATTCTATTTAAATCCGGTATCAATGACCCATATAGCAAAACTTTTCCCCATGCTTTAACCATACAGAATGCGTAGATTCCCCACAACATGGACAAGCAACTCGCCCCTTAGTGCTCCAACCAGATAAGTTTGCATATGCTGGAAAATCATTAATGGTCCAAAGAAGAGAAGCGCGCAGCTTAAAGCTTTGATTGGTGGACGCATCAAACGCATCAATACCATACCATAATTGTTTCAACTCTTCCATTAGAGGCTGCAAAAAGATATCAATATCATTACCAGGGCTTTTCTCACTAGGGATAACCATTGAAAGGAGGAAGGATGTTTGCTTCATGCAAAGCCACAGTGGCAAGTTGTATGGGACCAAAAGAACGGGCCATGTGCTATAAGTTGAACTCATTGTTCGAAAGAGATTGAACCCGTCACTAGCTAGGCCAAGCCTAACACTCTGAGGATCAGCTGCAAAATCAGGATACAAAGTATCAAATTTATTCCAGGCTAATCCATCCGTCGGGTGTCTTAAAATCCCATCTTTTGTCCGATCTTTATCATGCCATCTCATTAACGAAGCCGTTTTAGATAACATATATACCCTCTTCAATCTCGGTATTAGCATAAAATAACGCAATACTTTAGCTGGCTTTTTCTTTTTAGATTGACCATCCATCTCATTCGACGGATCCTCATCATCAGCATTGTTTTTAACCCACCGTGGCACACCACACGCATGACAAAATTCATCATTCACATGCTCACCTCAGTACAGTGTGCAGTCATTAGGACAAACATGAATCTTCTCATAGCCCAGACCCAATCCTTTGATAATCTTTATGACTTCATAACAATTTGATGGCAATGGAGCACACATCGGAAATGTCATGTTGATAAACTCAAGCAACATAGTAAGAGATTTACCAGACCACCCATTCAAACATTTGAGATGTAGTAGATATAACATAAAACTTAACTTTGTGAAATTTTGACAACCCAGATAAAGTTCATTATCGTAATCTTTCATCAAATTGCGATACTGAGTCGTCTCATTAATAGCAGAACGAACTGGGTGTTCGACATGCGAAGGATCACCATAATTATTGAACTCAAATCCACCATGAGCCTGTTGCTCTTCAACATGCTCATTTAAAGATCCCACTACGATTCCTGAACTTAACGGTTCATTGTTTGGGTTTTCACAAGTTACCTCGAAGGCACCTTGGAGCAAACCCAACACGTCATCTCATCCCATGAAGCTAGCTGGAACACTAATGGGTTGTAAACTAGTGTGAGTGTGGTCTATAAGAGAGACTTTCTCCCCATGAAAAACCCACTCGATGTAACCTGGACTAAACCCATTATACAATAGATGCTCCTGAACAATTTCTGGTTTGAATGAATAACAATTACCACATCTCCTACATGGGCAAACAATACTATCACGACCACAAGCTTTCTAACACGCAAATATAATGAAGTTTGCAATACCATCCATATAGGCTTTACTCGACCTCGGTTTATCTAGCCAAATTTTATCCATTTTAAGATGACACCAATAGACTTTCCTAAAACAATGTTAAGAAACTCATAATTAAAATATTTTTGACAAAAGAAGGCATAATCACAAATTGATAATCACAGGTTAGTACTCCATATATTACAATTGGTCCCATTCGAACGTGAGTCTTTATTTGTTCTATTGACTTCTCTTTAAACAAAGAGAAATAACTTTTGTATATATATATATATATATGAAATCGAACAAATAGCCCAAATTGTGAGGATCGAACCTACAGGGATCTTGTAATCCCTGTCTCAAACTTGACCAATAGTGGTATAATGATTGATTTAATTTTTTTCAATTTCAATTGTTAAACGCACACTTTTGATAATAAATTTAATGTTTACATTGGAATCAGTTCTATCAAATAAATCACAAGAATCTATCATCAATCTTGGCCTGTCAAGTTGGAATCAGTTCTATCAAAGAAATCACAAGGATCTATCATCAATGATTCAAGATCTAATAAAAATAAGTATGTTCAAAGAACAAATATCAAATCTGTCCATAAAAATAAATCAATATTAAGTACATATTTATGCACATTCATTTGACTTTTGAAAGAAATCTCAAAGTAGTTAAAAAATATAATAATGATTATCCAAACATAATCAAATTCTTGGACATCCTCTAAATCTAACAGAAATCAAACCATGTTTAATATAATCAAATATTGAAAGTCATGTTACATATTTAAAATTACTACCAGAACAAAAAAAAAAAAATTATGTTTATGCATTTATGGAAATAGCTCACAAACTGTAAATTATAATCCATTATTGAAAGTCATGTTAAATATATACCTAGTTAAGAGAAACACATTTATTATCAACCCAAAATGTACATATTCTTAATAATAAAAATTATTGTAATCATAAAACTAATTAACTTCATGGGATGCTTACAAATAATTACTTACATAAGCTTGTGGAAAAGAGAACAATTGTCTCATGGACTACAATGGTTGTAGGACATATGCCGGCGCTTCATTTCAAGCGCTGCAATATATTAACCGCCGGAGCTTTCTTGGTGGCGCTTTCGTGAAGCACCGCAATAGTCAAAGAATCGAATCTGATACATATTCTGGTGCTTTTAAGCGCGGGTATATACCGGCATTTTTAAGTGCCGGTATATACCCGCGCTTGAAAGTGCTGGAATATGCTCCTTTCATATTTCGGCACTTCAAAATGCCAGAATATGAAATGGGTTTCGAGCATATTCCGGCACTTTTAATATGAAATAGGTTTTGAGCATATTCTGGCGCTTAAAAGCGCTGGAATATGCTCGAAACCCATTTCATATTCTGGTGCTTTGAAGTGCCGAAATATGAAATGAGCATATTCCAGCACTTTCAAGCGCGGGTATATACCGGCACTTAAAAATGCCGGTATATACCCGCGCTTAAAAGCACCAGAATATGTATCAGATTCGATTCTTTGACTATTGCGGTGCTTCACGAAAGCGCCACCAAGAAAGCTCCGGCGGTTAATATATTGCGGCGCTTGAAATGAAGCGCCGGCATATGTCCTACAACCATTGTAGTCCATGAGACAATTGTTCTCTTTTCCATATTATCAAATATTCTTTGTGCTGTCAGACACACATGTTTTACTTGTAACATGAATGAATTTAGTTTTGGATATAATAGAATATTTTTTTGTTATGTAATAGGTCTGGTTTAATTATTTAGTAAAAAAAATATATCAACCCGGTGACCCAAACCGACCCAAACCGATTAGAATGAGTTGAGATGAGTTGAGGTTGGATGGGTTTATGGGTTGGGTTAGGTTGAGATTTTTTCAACTCGATATGAATGGGTTGGGTTGAAATTTTGGGATAACCTGACCCATGCTCACTTCGACTCAAACTCATGTATTTTTATAATTTTTCCTTTAATTTGGAGTGTGCCATACCCTTATCCGAGCGTCGGGGGTCCGACGTGGATATGACAAAGTAAAGTAAAGAGTCCATGTAATATGATAATTAAGGCATTGATGATGAACGGTCCCAATAGAAATAAACGGAGGCAACAATGATGTACCACTTATTGCTATGAAATTAGTTTTTGAACTTCTATAAATAGAGATCACAAAGGTTGTAGAAGTGATAGTAGAGGACAACGGTGATAGAAGATGGTGGCAACAACAATGATATTATCATATTACAGAGAACTTGACACTAGAACTTCAATTTTTTAAATTTAAAATACATTATAAATTTTAATATATGATAAATTATTTTTCATGATTAAAAGAAATAGTAATTGAAGTCAATTGCATACAAACCTCGGTAACGAACTATATGTTACATGCACCACTGGTTCCTGATTATCATACATCATTCGAGCTCTCTTAACACCTCTGAAAGCTAGGACTTCTGTATTATGGGAAACATAGAAAAGAAAAAAATATGTAATGGAAAATGCAAGGCAGTCAACTGAGTTGACTAAAAATCAATTTCACCAACATGGGATCCTCCAATGCCGTGATGATTATATTCCTGACAATTTAAATCAATATTCCATGATTGGTTTATAACATCTTTCTACATTCTTTGCTGAAAACACAATTAAGTCAAAATAAAATAAAATAAAGACGGACAACAACTGAGAAAATCCTAGAGGGAACAAGGATACAGTTGCCATCTATCTTATGGTTAATGCTAGTTTCCTTTTGAGCATTCAAGAAATCTTCTAAACCATGCAAACCAGAATTAGTACCAATAATATTCTGAAAGTTGGTAGCAAACTCGGTCACCTCAGCAGGACCATGCAACA
Source organism: Bretschneidera sinensis (assembly GCA_023935145.1). Taxonomy (NCBI): domain Eukaryota; kingdom Viridiplantae; phylum Streptophyta; class Magnoliopsida; order Brassicales; family Akaniaceae; genus Bretschneidera; species Bretschneidera sinensis. Next base: position 91,969,547 of record CM043703.1, read on the forward strand.
GAGAAGGTTTTTCAACCAAACTGTTCTAAAGTTTGTTTCCTGGGTGTCCTGCTTTTCTAACTTTTTGATGTCACTCTCACCTTTTCCTAAGTTCTCTGCATTTTAAGGGGATCTTTAACTTCAAGTAAACTAGGCTGCGAAGTGGTTACTGTTACTGTTATCACAGACACCATCATAACCACTGATGCAGGGAAGTCACTGAAGCTCTCAGTAACCATACTTTGATACCCAACTTAAGAAAACCTTATCCCAATAAAACAATCTTTTTTACCCTCTAATATCTGCGTAGGATTACCATCATCACTAGAAGCAGTATTAGATCAAACAGATAAATAATAATAAAAAAACCAGTCCTTTTGATTTTCATTTTAGTTAAAGAGCATTTAATCCAGTAGAATGAATTAATTCATTATCAGCAAAAAGAAAATCAATAAATAATAAGAAATCTAAAAGACAAACTGATAAGAGAAACTTTCCAAAAAAGGATTACATTTAGTAAAAGGTGAAGGTAATACATTTTTTTTTTTTTTTTATGAAAAAGGACATTCTCGTTCAGAAGCATCTAAAGTATGAACCCAAGTCACAGTTGCAGCCATCACGTTAACACATGCTCATTGGCACAACTTAGCTGCATACAAATGCAAACCTGATGCCTAGTCCATGTAAGTTTAATTCAATTCTATATATACCTGACTTTGATCCTATATTTGAAGGAACAAAAAATGGTGTTACCAACCATAAGTCATTCACCATCTATGTATGGGCAGATATCCCAGGAAACAAGCCCAATTAACAACTAAATATTATAATATAGCCAATGCATGATTATAAAAGCAATCATACAAATGTTTATGGTATACCTGTTAGAGTGCATTCACATACACAGTTAGAGACGTGCCTGCATGGACAGACACACATAATAAAGTAAAAGGAGTCCTTATGTTTATAAAAATATTGATCTATACAAGAAATAGTAGACTATATGCTAGCATACACGCTTTTAGATCAAAACCTAGTGTAATGACCGGTTATGAAGCATTAAATTTGGTAACCTCCCCTAACACTGAAATTCAGATATCCAAACAAACCCTTAAATCATGTGATGAAGGGGAAAATTCCCACTCCAATAACATAATGACACGTGTCAATCTCCAAAGGCAAAATAGTAATTTCATAACTTTGACGGAATAACCAATCTATTGCCAACATGTGACAAAGGACATAATGGTAACTTCATACCAAATCGTTTGATACAACTTTGCCACGCCAACCTATAGATAAACTCTTATGGCTTGTAGATAACTGCTAAAGAATATTATTCCTATAACAACACTAAAGTTATTATCCTAATCGAACTCTGCTCCGGCACACTATAAAAAAGGGCTCTCAAGTATCCAAAGGTACACACGTTTTTTTTTACATACATCTCTCAGCTCATTTAGCTCTCATTCTTCACCAAAAAAAAGCCTATATAACTTAGATATCAGAGAGTCCCTCAGAGGCTCATCCCCTCCAATCCTCCGGCGACTTAGGTTTTCCTCGTTTCATGTGCGCAGGTATCGCTTCACAACCAATCAATTTGTGGGTAGATTTTTGGCATCAACAGATTTGCGCTAGAAAGAGGTGTTGTGCCGATTATCTACCTAAATTAATAAGAAAATAACCGTACTAGTTTTACTTGCAAGTGCACAAGGTCAACAATGTAGTATAGTGTGCGAAAGCAAGATCATCTCCATAGGGATTGGTAAAGTTCGATTTAGACATATATTTGCAATGTAAAAAGATAGAAATAATAAAAGAGTTGATTTTGATAAAGGTAAAATAATAAAGATAAAGGCGTAGGGACTTGATATCCACCACTAATCATGCTACCACAACAAAACAGTATGCCAATGTTTTACTCATGTCATGAATACCTAATGTTTGTCAACCTAAGGGCATGGTATCTACTCCTTAAGCTATTGATCTCCCTAAGCAATGAGTTAGGCATGGTATCTACTCTAACTCTTTTCTCTCTTAAGGGATTCAATATGGTGTATGCTGAGTTGTTCCTTAAGAGAGCATAGGATCTGTGGAAATCGACAACCACACGGGACCTAGGGCATGGTATCTACTCCTGGTTTTCCATGTTGATTAACCCAAGAATCCGGTGTGGATATCTTTTGTTACTAATGTCATGATCTAAGACTCAGTCATCCAAATTGATCTAACTAACAAGTCCATACCACATGCACATATTGATCAGACATATACATATGAGGAATTTAAATAAAAGCAGGTATTAATCAAGTTAAGCAACATAACATAACTATCGCAAAGGCACCAATACTAATTATTGAATAAACATAATTAGGGCTTCAACCAAGCCCTTACTAAAAGTTAAGTACACATAATAAAAATAAAAGAAAAAAGAAACCCGAGAGAAGAGTCGTCAATTCTCCTCCACAGTTTCCTTCTCCAAGCTAAAAATAAAAGATAGAAGAAGTGATTAAAAGAAGTGATAATTTATGTGTGCTTTACATGTGTATTTATATGGCTTGAGTAGTCCTAGAAGGCTCATGAGTTCCTAAACTTTCCTAAAACACAAAACTTCTTTATTTCCAAATAGGGTTATTTCCAAAATAGGGTTCTGCAGTTTACTGTTACCGCCCGTACATGTTCACTCGATCGCATGCGTCTTGCTATCGATCGCATTTCTGCGCTCGATCCTTCATGTGTGCGAACAATCACATGTGCGCTCGATCGCATGCAGTAGTGCGATCGATTGCACTTTGACCAGAAACTACTCCAGGATTTCCAGGCTTCTTCCCTTAAGTGCCAAAACTGCTTCCTTTTTCTCCAAGACCTATAAAAACATGTGAAACACACAAAATGAAGTAAAACAGACTAAAACGTATAGACAAAGATCTTAACACATGTAAATTAAGGGGCTTAAATATGAATATTTAAGCACTTATCACACCCTCAAACTTACATATTGCTAGTCCCTTAGCAATACAAAACTAAAAACTAAATGAAGAACAAAATTAAAGATAAATTCACCTCCATGATACTCAAAGATTTGGGTTGCATAGAAAACTATGATAACAGTTCATGAGTAAGCTTAAAATAAAAACACATTTTTGATTGCAAAAGGACTTTCAAAAGTTTTAAATTACTTACCTAAGGTTGGCTTAAGGCATCGCAAGTTTGATTTATGTGTGATGAATTAGCACATATAAGATGGGAGTTTCCACATAATTTTAGTGCATAGGGTTTCGATGCCCAAACCTTTATCGAATTCTTTATCAAAGAGAACAAAAATGGCATAATACTTACTTCTTATTTCTTTTTCTTTCATCATGCGATCTTTTGCATGTTGAGTTCCATTGAGCTTTCTATTTGACCCTTATAACGAGTGTTTAGCCAATGACTCCCAAACCATATGGTTTTAGAGCATTAGGTGTAAAGACACCCCTAAGGACTTAATAACTCGAATAAAAAAGGCTACGGAACTAACAGGTTTTAATGCTTCTAAATGAAATTCCCACCTTTTGACGTGAACACTCAATGCTTACTGAGGCAAGAGGCCTAGTTACTCAGTGGAAAGCTTTTTGATCACTTTTTGTATGATGAACGTTTTTTCTTTATTTTTTTCTTCTTTATTTTTCTTATGCAAAAGTGTTCTTTTCAACAAGTTATCCGATTAAAGTTAGATTATGGAAACATATACAAGAAAATTATATGTCATACCCCACATAAATGCGTGTTTAAATGTGCTCGTGCAAATTTGGATCAAACTCGTGAATTCTTAGGTGCCTTGAGGTAGGTAACTAAACTTTGTAAAATTTCCATTGCAATACTATGCGTTTTAGCTTTTAAGCTTACTAATTAAGTGTTATCAAATTTTTAAATCAACCAAAATTTTTGTTTACCAAAAGAACATGCATTAATCTTCCTAAAAAAACTGGGACTTAGTGTGTGCATGTGTTTCAAGTGCGTGTGTGATAGTATCTAGTATCTCCCACTACCCCCAAACTTAAAATACACATTGTCCCCAATGTGTGTGGCATGAAAAGATCTAACCTGGGAAATGGAGAACTAGGTTGCTTGCTTTGCTTGTAACACAACCCCAAACTTGAACTGGATGCACGCACTAAGTACCTGACAAAGAAAAATAAACGTTGTTTCAGAAAACAAGAAATATAAATACTAGATATGTAAACATAAAATATAAACAAAAGAAAAATACTAAAATTAAAAGGATAAGTCTAGGGTGCCTCCCATGAGCGCTAAGTTTAACGTCTTCAGCCGGACCAAGCCTTATTTTTTCCCAAAAGTAAGAGTGGCAGCAGCTAGCATAGGAAGTGTCTTATTTTCTCCCATATAAGCATAAGGTAAGTGCTCTAGCAACTGCTTGAATTCCAAGTTAGGTGTCTGTATAATAAAAGGGAAAATAGTATTAGTAGGCACATGAATATCAAATGGATCAGTGTACTTACTTTGATGCTTTGGAGAGGCTTCAATGAGGTGCATAGTTTCGATGATGTCATCAGTAATATCCTCATATTCTGGCACTGTACTCGATCTTGTGAGTATATATGTAAGAGTAGTTTTTAATGGATCAACGTGATGGTCATGAAAAACTTGTTCAACAATACCTTGGTTTTGTTTACTTAGCTCCTTAGCTATATGCCCCACTTGTACATCTAATCTTTGAATAGCTTGCTCATGCCTTGCATTTATTTGTCTTTGCTCAGTCATAAACTGCTCTTATAAGGTAAGCAACTGTTGTTGTTGAATGACCAATTCCCTCACAATGCTCTCTAGGTCACTCTCTCTTGATTCTAGGTTTAATTGAGTTGCTTGTTGGAAGTTCCTTTGCTGCCCTTGAAGGTTCAAGGCATTTTGATTGTTCCATGCAAAGTTGGGGTGGTTCTGCCATTCAGGATTGTAGGTATATGCATATGCATTGTTCAGTCCCTCATAATTTGCTTGTTCTTGATCTGCATATAAATATAAAGGGCAAGTTTTCAGTAGTGTGATCAAAATGAGAACATATAGCACATACCTGGAGTGGTTTGGCTCGCGGACTAGGTGAGATGTTTTGAGTAGTCATGGTGTTTATGAGCATATCCAGCTTATTCTCCATAGCATTTAGATAAGTGTAACTAGCTTCCACCATTGGTGCTTCTCCTTCGAATGAATTGGTTGAAAAACTTCAGCACAGCAGTTTCAGTTCTGCTGCTCAGGTACTCTCTGGACCTTTTGCGCTCGATCACAGCTCCTTTGTGCTTGATTACTCTGGGCTTGCGATCGATAGCACCAAGTAGTGCGCTTGATCGCAATGAGGACAGAAACTTATCCTCTGCACACCTGACAAAAAAAAAACAAAAAGAAAGAATAAATCTGATTTTTGATAAAAATAAAACGGAACAGAATAAAATAAAATAAAATAAAACTAACAAAAATAATTTTAAAAAGAAATTTAGCACAATCCCCGGTAACGGTGCCAAAAACTTGTTGTGCGATTATCCACCTAAATAAATAAGAAAATAATCATACTTGTTTTACTTGCAAGTGCACAAGGTCAACTTAGTAGTATAGTGTGTGAAAGCAAGATCATCTCCACAGGGATTGGTGAATTTCGTTTTAGAATTATATTCGCAATGTAAAAAGATAGAAATAATAAAAGAGTTGATTTTGATAAAGATAAAATAATAAAGATAAAGGTGTAGGGACTTGATATCCACCACTAATCATGCTACCACAACAAAACAGTATGCTAATGCTTTACTCATGTCATGAATACCTAATGTTTGTCAACCTAAGGGCATGGTATCTACTCCTTAAGCTATTGATCTCCCTAAGCAACGAGTTAGGCATGGTATCTACTCTAACTCTTTTCTCTCTCAAGGGATTCAACATGGTGTATGCTGAGTTGTTCCTTAAGAGAGCATAGGATCTGTGGAAATCGACAACCACACGGGACCTAGTGTATGGTATCTACTCCCAGTTTTCCATGTTGATTAACCCAAGAATCCGGTGTGGATATCTTTTGCTACTAATTTCAGACCCAGGACTCGGTCAACCAAATTGATCTAACTAACAAGTCCATACCACAAGCATATATTGGTCAGACATATACATATGAGGAATTTAAATAAAAGCAGGTATTAATCAACTTAAGTAACACAACATAAATATCGCAAAGGCGCTAGCACTAAATTTATTGAGTAAACATAATTAGGGCTTCAACTAAACCCTACTAAGAATTTAATTACACATAATAAAATAAAAAGGAAAGAAGAAACCTGATAACATTATGGAGAAGAGTCGTCAATTCGTTTCCACAATCTCTTCCTTCAGGCTCGTCCGGCCTCCGGCCTCCCGACCTAAAACTAAACTAAATCTAAAAGAAGATTGAAAGATAAAAGAAGGGATTAGATTATCAGAAGTGATATTTATGTGTGCTTTACAGGTGTATTTATAGGGCTTGAGAAGTCCTAAAAGGCTCATGAGTTCCCAAACTTTCCTAAAATACAAAACTCTGTTATTTCCAAAATAGGGTTCTGCAGTTTACTGATCACGCTCGTACATGTTCGCTCGATCGCACGCGTCTTGCGCTCGATCGCAGTGTGCGCTCGATCCTTCTTGTGTGCGCATGATTGCAATGTGCGCACGATCGCATGCAGTATTGCGATCGATCGCACTTTGACCAGAAGCTGCTCCAGGATTTCCAAGCTTCTTCCCTTAAGTGCCAAAACTGCTTCCTTTTTCTCCAAGACCTATAAAAACATGTGAAACACACAAAATGAAGTAAAACAGACTAAAACATATAGACAAATAACTTAACACATGTAAATTAAGGGGCTTAAATATGAATATTTAAGCACTTATCAAGAGGGCCTTCTTATCTTTGAAGGTCTAAGAACTTACCTATTACCATGCCACCCAATAGTACTGCCAGAACTAGTTTAGTAGCCACACGAGCATCCATTTGCCATCAACAGGTTAACCTACACCTATCGTTATCTCTGAACATGCCGACTCCGAACATAAGAATGAGACATTCGATGGGCGAACTGGGCGTGATCCTCGAAATGATCCAATAGAACTTAGGCCCCTAGAAAATCAAGAAGCTTTGCCCGCCTTGTATCCCATTATTCCTCAAATCCAGGAACAATTCCAAGAGCTTACCCGTCTTATCACTAACCTCGCTGCTGATGTAAAGGAAAAAAATCGTCATCCCACGCCGCTACCCCTCTCACAGCGAAGCTCCTGATATAGGACACAACCTAACTGCAGGAAGTCTACTGGTAACCGCTCCCCAGCCGGATCATCCTCTCATGTCAAGGTAAATTCTCAAAATAACTCCACCTCTAGGTTTTCTTAATAGGGTTAGAACCAAGACTTCTTAACTTTCAGAAACCACACCTATCTAAACAAGAGATTGGAGGACATGGACCAGAGGATAAATGAAGCCTTAAAGGCAAGGAATACCAACGTCATAGACAAACTCAGTTTAAAAGATCCACCATTTACTCAGGAGATTCTTAAAGCTCCTCTCACTCAGTGTTTCTGAGTGTCAGTCATAAAGGCATATGATGGTACCATGGACCCCGTAGATCACTTCAACACTACAAAACCACCATGATGCTGCACCGCTATCCTAATGCTGTTATGTGTAAAGCTTTCCCTTTAACTGTAGAAAAAGCGACTAACACCTGGTACACCCACCTTAAGCCCAGTAGTATTATTTAGCACAAAGGAGAAAAGCTCCGAGAATATATCTCCGAGCTCAATACAGTTGCTTAGGAAATTCTGGATCTTGACCCAGTAGTCCAGAGTTTAGCCTCTTCCAGAATGGGCTCGAGTTAGGGACTTTCATTTTTAAATTAACTAAGCACCTTCCTAGAGACATGAATGACATCATCGTCCGGGCTGAGGAATACATGATTGCGAAAGATGAATAGGTATTTATTAGAGAAAGAGATGAGGGAATGGAAAAGAGAAAAATGGACAGCAACGAATCAAAAGATGGATCCACTAAGAAACATTCACTGGTAGGAAGAGAAAGAACCACCCCAAACTTTGCAAACTTCACCCCACTGAATGCCTCTAGCATAAACATACTTCTGCATGTCCAAGACCAAGATCTCCTAAGTTGGCCTCCAAAAATGCTCTATCCAAGGGGAAATCGAACTAAGTGGTTCCACTTCCATAAAGATCATGGCGATGACACCAAGAAGTGTCATGCCTTCAAACAGCAGATCGAATTCCTCATCTAGAGGAGGTAATTGAAATAATACACCATACCTTACTAGTTTCAAGACTATGAAGATCACATCAAAACCGTCAAAACCCTAAGAGAAGCTCTAGATTGAGTCTTAGAAGACTGAGCCAAGGAGATGGACCCCTCTAGAGTGATCAGTGGCAAACCACCGCAGTTACTGAAACTATGAAAACTATTTTTGGTGGGCCAATCGCAAAAGGACATTCTGTCCATAGAATGAAAGCTTATGCCCAGCCAATGGTATCGGTCAGTGGGCCTTATAAACGGGTTAAGATAGACCAGGTAATATCCTTCACATATGAAGACCTAGAAGGGATACAGATGCCACACGATGATGTCGTGGTCATCTTCTTCTTCGTCGCCAACTATAATGTTGAATGGGTCTTAGTAGGTAACGGAAGCTCAATAGACATCCTTTTTTACGATGCCTTCCAACGGATGAAGTTAAGCGATGATCAGCTCAAACTAGTGTCATCTCCTCTGTATAGCTTCTCAGGGACACCAATCTTTGCCGAAGGAAGCATAATTCTCACTGTCACTGCAGGAATACCATCACAACTCACCACTGTACAAACCACGTTTCTAATGGTTAAACACCGATCTTCGTACAACATTATCCTTGGAAGACCAACCCTTAATAAAATGAGGGCAGTGGTTTCCACATATCATCTGAAGATGAAGTTCCCTACCAGGGAGAGTGTAGGGTAAGTCTGAGGCAACCAACAAGCCTCCCAATCCAGCTATTTAAACTCTATAAAGGGATAAAAAAAAGCTGAAGCCTTACCTTTGGAAATTGAGGACTTGAGAGATGAACTTAAAACTCTGCGAGATCAGCTAGAGGAAGAACTCATCGTTATCCCTCTAAATGAGGCAGATTTAAGGACCGTACAAATCGAATCTGGCCTCTTCAAAGACCTCAAAGAATCTCTAATCTCTTTCATTCGAAGGAATTAGGATCTTTTTACCTGGTCGGCCTTCGACATGTCCAGGATTGATCTAAGGTTATTATCCACCGACTGAACATCGACGCAAATCACAGGCCAATAGTCCAAAAGAAGAAGTCATTTGCTCCGGAACGGGAGAGTTCCATAAAAGAAGAGGTAGGCAAGCTCCTAGCGACTAACTTCATTCAAGAAATCAACTACCCAGAGTGGATCGCCAATGTGGTAATGGTAAAGAAGGCTGATGAAAAATGGAGGATCTACATCTATTTAACAAATCTAAATAAGGCCTACCTAAAAGTTAGTTTCCCCTTGCCTCTGATAGACCAACTAGTTGACACCATGTCCAGGCACAAGTTACTCAGTTTTATGGATGCATACTTAGGGTATAATTAAATCTTGATTTATGAGCCTAATTAGCCCAAGACTGCCTTCATCACTGACTGAGGCCTGTACTACTATAAGGTGATGCCCTTCGGCCTCAATAACACAAGAGCTATTTATCAAAGACTAGTTAACAAGATCTTCAAGGAGCAGATTAGGAAGAATATGAAAGTCTATGTGGATGATATGTTTGTCAGGAGCATCAGCGCTAAGGATCACGAGTCAGAACTAAAAGAAGGTTTTGGAATACTTCGCCGTCACCAAATAAGGCTAAACCAAACCAAATGTGCCTTTGGAGTCATTGCCGAAAAGTTTCTAGGTTTTATGGTAACCAATGAGGGATAGAGGCTAATCCTGTGAAGATAAAGGCGATTATGGATATGACTTCTCCTCGGAACATTAAAGGAGTGCAGAGGTTGACCGGGCGAAAAGTGGCATTCAACCATTTCATGTCCAAGTCTATTGAAAGTGCTTGCCTTTCTTTAAAGCCATCAGAAAAGCTAATGATTTCACTTGGAATGAAGACTGTCAAAAAGTGTTTGAAGAACTAAAGGAATACTTGACCTCGCCACTACTCTTGACTAAACTCGTCACGGGGGAGGAACTCTTCCTCTATATATCAGCAGGTCAGAATATAGTCGCTTATGTCTTAATTCGAGAAGATGTTAAGAGTCCAAAACCATATACTACGTCAGTCGAGTCTTACATGACGCCGAGGTACAATATCTCCCAATTGAAAAAGTGGCATATGCCCTCCTAATCGCAACACGAAAACTCCAACCATATTTTCAAGCTCACATAGTTATCCTCCTTACCGATCAGCCTCTACAGTAGGTCCTCTACAAGCCAAACATTTTCGGAAGATTGGTCAAATGGTCCATTGAACTTGGAGAATTTAACATCCGGTATAAACCTCGAACGACCATCAAAGCACAGACCCTAGCGGGTTTTATAGTAGAAACAAATTTCCCTAACGTCCTAGCTGAAATACAAACGGCCAAGGAAACTAAGAAAATGCCAAGCTGGACTTTGTATGTAGATGGGTCCTCCAACGGCACCGGTAGCAGAGTTGGTCTTATCCTTAGTAGCTCAGAAAGGTTCACGGTTGAGTACGCCTTGAGATTCAGATTCAAGGCCTCGAATAATAAGGTTGAGTATGAGGCATTACTCGCTGTAATGAAGCTCACCAAAGTATTAGCCGCTAAAGTTTTAGAAGCCTATAGTGACTCACAATTGATAGTGAACCAGATGACCAATGAATATAAGACCAAGGTGTAAAAATCATGAGGTAGCTTGCAAAAGCCCGCGAGCTTGCAACAACCTTCAAAAGGTTCCAAGTAACCCAAGTACCACAGACAAAAAAAGTAAAGACAGATGCCTTGGCTCGGTTTGCTTCTTCTAAGTACCATGATTTTGCTCAAGCAGTCTACCTTAAAAATCTCCCCAATCCGAGCATTGATGAAGTATTGATTATGTCACTCTCAGAAGAGCAAACTTGGATGGATCTAATCCTCATGTACCTGAAAGACAATACACTCCCTTATTAGAAAAGCAAAGCCAAGAAGCTTATCTCCCATGCCTCGCAGTACGCTATTATTGATGGATAGTTGTACAAAAAAAGTATTACCACACTTTATCTAAAATGCCTAGGAACTTATCTGCGACAATCATCTTGGATGCCGAGCATTAGCCTTCAAGATACTCAACCATGGCTACTATTGGTCACAGATGAAACATGACGCAGTTGAGATAGTTAAAAAGTGTAAGGCTTGTCAAGAACATGCTTCTATATCCTCGCGACCAGCAAATCCCTTAATGTCAATCGCAAGTCCTCTTCATTTCGCCATATGGAGAAAGAATATCCTTGGTCTTTTCTAGGAAGCACCAGGCCAAAATAAGCATTTGATAATCGCTATTGATTATGTTACAAAGTGGGTAGGGGTCGAACCTCTTGCCAGCATCTCCTACTACCAGACTCGAGGGTTTATATGGAAGTCGATTGTTTGTAGATTTGGCATACCTAAAATATTGGTCACCAACAATGGTACACAGTTTGATAGCACCCGATTCAATTTTTCTATCAAGACCTCTAAATCAAACAAATGTTTTTCTCGATAGGCTACCCCCAAGCCAATGGGCAGGCCGAGGTAACCAATAGAACCCTCCTATAGGACATTAAGAAAATGCTTGATGATGCCGAAAAACAATGGATCAACCACCTCCTGAATGTCCTCTAGGTTTATCGAACCACCACTAGAACTCTCACTGGAGAGACTCTGTTCTTCTTGGCTTATGGATCCAAGGTTATATGTAATACTCGTGTTCTTAAAGAATAGGTAAAGAAGTAGTTTTATAAATATGATATGGAATTAAAATAAAATAATATATACGTGAAAAGTTTATTACTTGAATAAAATAATTCTTTTGAAGAAAAAAACTGGACGTGTGATGGTGTGGATACAAAGAAAAAAATTTTAAAAAAAAAATAAAACATGTCTAGGACGTTGAGGGATTGATGAACTTCTCCATCAAACTCCGAGTCGTTTTGATTGAATATCAATTCCTCGGACTCATTCGCCAAACTCCGAGTCATTTTGACTGAATATCAATTCCTCGGACTCATTCACTAAACTCTGAGTCATTTTGACTGAATATCATTTCCTCAGACTCATTCGCCAAACTCCGAGTCGTTTTGACTAAGTGTCGATTCCTCGGACTCATCCTCCAAACTCTGAGTCGTTTTGATTGAATGTCATCTCCTCAGACTCATTCACCAAACTCTAAGTCATTTTGATTGAATGTCAATTCCTCATACTCATTCGCTAAACTCCGAGTCGTTTTGACTGAATGTTAATTCCTCAGACTCGTTCGCTAAACTCCGAGTTGTTTTGACTGAATGTCATCTCCTCGGACTGATTTTCCAAACTCTGAGTTATTTTGGCTGAATGTCATCTCCTCAGACTCATTTGCCAAACTCCGAGTCATTTTGATTGAATGTCAATTCCTTGAACTCATTCACCAAACTCTGAGGGAATACTAACCTGTTAGGTCTCCTAGGAGTCTCTATATTCACTCAAATGCATTCAAACCTCAATGGTACCCAAGTGTCCTAAGCCGGTCTGAATTAGATGGTATACTCCATATAACCTACTTCTTCAACTGCATAAATGCACTTAAGGAAGTGGAGGGCATCTGATGCAAAGGAAAATTCCATCTCCAATAACATAATGACACGTGTCAATCTCTAAGCGCAAAATAGTAATTTCATAACTTTGACAAAATAATAATTTCATAACTTTGACAAAATAGCCAATCTCATCCCAACACATGGCAAAGGACATAACAGTAACTTCACACTAGATGGCTTGAAACCACTCCGCCACTCTAGCCTATAGATAAACTCTTACGGCTTATAGATAACTCCTAAAGAATATTATACCTATCACAACACTAAAGTTATTCTCGTAATCGGAATCTGCTCCGACACACTATAAAGAAGGGCTTTCAAGCATCAAAAGGTATATATGCTTTTTTACATACAGCTCTTAGCTCATATAGCTCTCATTCTTCACCAAAAAGCTCTATCTAACTTAGGAATCGGAGAGTCCCTCAGAGGCACACCTCTTCCGGTTCTCCAACGACTTTTAGGTTTTTCTCGTTTCATGTGCACAGGTATCGTTTCCCGACCGATTAGTTCACCGGTAGATTTTTGGCATCAACATCATGAAAGGAAAAATGAGCATACAATTGACCATCAACCAACTAATTAAACAATTTGTCACTCTTGTTGTTTCACTCGTTAAGGCAAATCAAGTAAGCATTGCACAAAAGTTGGAACTCAAAGGTCATGAGATGAAGAAATGGGCCAACATCAACCTTGCTAATTGAAGCAACCAAGAAGACAGAACATAAATTCATCAAAGCTTTGGCTTTCACAATCTATCAAACTAAATTATAGTGACATCAAATAACTTCAATAGATAAACAATTCCATTATTCATCTCATACTAGCAATTATTCAAAATCAACTACTTATTAAAAGCTATATTACCTATCGACTTTAGTAAACAAAAATGCTAATGTTGTATATATACAGTCAAGGAATTGCATAACTACATCAAATCCCCATATATGAAACAATATACAAAATACTTTTGTTTACGCAGAAATATAAATAGTTTTTGAGCTTTACCTTTTCAAATCACGAGTTCTTCACTGCAATTCCTGGGTTTTACACGACAAAGGCGGTGGAGTAGCAGTGGGGCGGTGGTGCAGAGATAGAGCTCGTGGATTCTTTACCTTAAGTTTAGGGTTCTTCCTGAGTTTGTGGGTTTAAGAAAAGGGGACTGAGCTTTGGGTTTAAGAGAGAGCCGAGTGATTGAGCTTGGAGTTTTAGAGAGAGAGGACTAAGTTCGGGGTTTTTTGTCCTCTGAAATTTTACTTAAACTCGATGGAGCAGAGGTGGAGCTCATAACTTCTTCACTTTGGGCTTAGGGTTCTTCTTGAGTTCGTGGGTTTGAGAGAGGCTAGGGGACTGAGTTTGTGGGTTTGAGAGAGGAGACTGAGCTTGGGGTTTGAGAGAGACAAATCAAGCATGGCGCTTGAAAGAGAGAGAGGACTAAGTTTCAGGATATTTGTCCTCTGAAATTTTACTTAAGTGCAAGTTACTTGAGTTTTTCAATCCTATTTCGGCGATTAAAAGCGTCGTAATAATCGCCGAAATATGAAGTATAGAGGAGTTCAAATTCGGTTTGACACACCAACAGGTGCAATTTATCTTTCAGTGAAAGAATGAAAACTTATCTGGACCTGATAAGAACAAAGTGCAAACATGTAGTAACCAGTATTACAGTAACGATCCAGGGGTTGTCGTCGCTAAAGACCTACTCCGTTCTTCTGTTCTTGAAGACAGAGATGTACTAGTTCATCTATTTTCACCAATTAGGAGCTTGGAATCCCGAGTTTTATAAGCTAATGTTGAAACTAGCAAAGAATTTAGTGGCAAATCAGGTTAACTTAGTAGCTCTAGTTCTAATTCAAGCTCGAATAAGGCCAAAGGTCTAGTTCCAGTTCCTGCACTTTGATCTCCTTTTTGATATATCAATGAGACTATAAACAAGCTTGTAGCTCCAGATCTTTATATGTAAACATGAGCTTACTTCTCTCATTTTCTGCAACCCCAAAAGAGAAAGAAATACGTTAGTGGTAAGGGTGAACATGGGTTGGCTTGGGTCAGTTTAGCCTAAAAATTCAACTCAAATCATTCATACTGGGTTAGAAAAGTCTCAACCCAACCCAACCCATGAACCCATCCAACCTCAACTCAACCCAACCCATTCTAATCGGTTTGGGTCATTGGGTTGATATATTTTTTCTACTAAAAAATTAAATCATACATATTACATAACAATAAAATATTATACTAAATCCAAAACCAAATCCATACATATTTCAAGTAAAAGTTGTGTGCATCAGCTTTATATAAACTAATATTCAATACTTTTGTTAACATCTTGGATATTGTTATGGAAACAAGCATAAAAAGAGGTAAGTGATTAAAATATATATTTTTCATAATAAAATATTTTATTAACTAAATGTGCTTTCTAATCCAAAAAGGCAAGTGATTAAAGATTTCTTATAGTTTTTTTTCCAAGGATTTCTTATAGTTGATATTTACTTATTACTATCAATTAGTTACAGGGAGATGCATAATTGATTGTGTCTTAAAGCTAAAGAACACTTAACTATATTAAAGAGAACATACATAAACTCTAGAAAATGAAAGTTAACATTAGATTTGAAAATACAAAAGCCTGAGGGCAATTAAAATATTGGTTCCAAACTTGCTACTATTTGTTTTCGAAAAGGAAAAGTGTAAAAGGAAATGGAAAAGTGTAAAAGGAAAAGGAAAAGTGCAAAAACCAGACCAATGCTTTCTAAGGAAAAGGAAGACTGCATAGTACTGCATACCTTTTTGGCTTTCTCTCACCAAACTTCACATTCGCCACTTGGGTTTCTTTCAAGAGAAAATGATAGCCCCACGGCCCCCACAAAGAAACGAAGAAAGAGATAATGGGAAGACTGAAATTCTCAATCAGAGAGGCTAGGTTTAGTGAATTGTAATTTCTTTTTCGCAAAATACCCATCATTCTATTTTCTAATTACAACAAGCTATACCCTGTTTGGCTGTTTGGATTTGGACTGTGCTACATATAATTTTACTCATTCATTATATTATAATTATTTAAACACAATTTTATATTTAATAAATATAATATATATATATATATATATAATTATATAATTGACCGGGTTACTGGTTTGGGTCGGTTTGAAAATTTTGAACCCATGACCCAACCCATCGGGTTCAAAAAAATTTCAATCCAACCCAACTTCTAAAAAGACCCAACCCAACCCATTGTATCGGTTTGGGTCGGGTAAACCGGGTTCCATGCTCACCCCTAGTTAGTGGTAGCAATAAACCAAAGAAAAAAAAAAGGCTTAATATGCAGATTAGTCCTTCAGGTTACACCTGATTCTTATTTTGGTCCTTAAGCTTTAAAATCTTTCAATCTAATCATTATCTTTTAATTAAGGTATTAATCTAGTCCTTCTGTCGCATTTTCTGTCATTCCTTGTTGTTAAAGTCCATGTAGGATGTTGAGCTGGCTAAAAACATTAATTTTGATAAATAAGAATTACTATAAATTATTGAAAAAAGAAAATCTCGTATGTCATATACAAAAAAAAAAAAAAAAACAAAGACAACTTAAAAATAAAAGTATATTTTTAAAAAAAAACAAAAAAAGGAAAAAAAATATTTCTTAAGCATTGCTGCTATGATAAACTCTGATAGTCAAATGGGCACTGTTGTGGAATTTGATTCTATGCTAAACAGATTTGAGCAATCAAATCTTCAAAAAAAAGAATAAAGAACTTGAGTGAAAAATAGGGGATAACAAAAAGTTAAAAGTAATTTTTTTTACGGTGAAAAAAAACCTCAAGCCCCAATCTAGACACAGTAAAAACCCATGGAATATGGAATATCTAAAATCATCACTAACCTCGAAGAATCTCAACATCACCACTACCACCAACAAAACCCCCCAAACTCAAGCACCCATCAATCGCACTCATCACCATCTCTCATCACCCAATCAACTCTTTTAGATCTCAAATTTCTCTTGGGCACCAATGACCCAGAAATAATCGACCAATTCTTGGACATTCTCTCCTCTAAGAATGCTTCTCTATCCTCTCTCCTTCATCCAATCTCAGCCGTCATGGACTTGAGCCCCACCCACCTCTCCCTCTTATCCTCCAACGTCTAGCTCTCTCCAAACTACCCTGTTTCATGGGTACTGTCACTGTAACGACCCATCCCGGTTTTGCCACTCCCGAGAGGGTGTCATCACATTTTGAAAATCTCAGCACGACACATATATGCAACAATAAAAATAAAAACACTAATAGAAATTTCTATTATATCATTCTGGTATTGACTAAACATAATATACAACGTAAAATGCATGAATATTTACAAATAAATTTTTATTTTTCATTTTCTTATTTGTATGAGGATGTTGACACGTACGTGGCTTACAGAAAATGATTTTGTTTGAACCTCAACTCACCAAACTATTTGCCTTGCCTGCTACCTGAAATCATTGTACAATAAGGAGTGAGCTGCACAAGCTCAGTGAATTAAATTTACTAGAAGTACTCAATCTGTATAAATAGTCTTTCAAAATTTTATTATTTATATTTCATACAACTTGATACTAGCATTTCACTAACACTACACATATCATAAGTCTCATCCTCTATCAATCTCTTATTCTTATTTACTGGTTCACCTTAAGCCCATTAATTATCTCAACATTACCACGGAATGAGGTTCACATCATAAAATTTACCATTTAAATGGTTTTATCACCATAATTGTCTCTCTGTGAGACTTGTCCATCTTTAAATAAATTCACAATAACACACCACACATCAGCATTTCAATAATGCAAGCAATAATTAAAACAAATGAAATGCATGAATTATTATTATGGGAATGTCTTCCCACATGTCGACATCTTTTTATTATCTTAGACAGGCTGTCTTTCCGGTTCTTTTCTTTATAGCTTATGCCGGCTCTCATAGATTTATTTTTAGCATATACCGGCTATCACGGTGTCCCTTTTTATTTTCAGCCTATATTGGCTGTCACGGTCTTTCAATTAGAACGGCCCCCTCCCGATTCTTTTCTTTTTATTTAATGAATATGCATATGAGCAATGATATAAAATATGCATATGAACAATAACATAAAAGAACAAACTTGAATTAAAATATTTAAATTGGCTATCTTGATTTTTCTTAAATTATATAAAAATTTTCACTAAATTCCTCTCATCATAAATCATATCAAATCATCCATCTTAACTTGTCAAGATCCACTAAATTTCATCTCCTCATAATTCGTATCAAAACATCAACCAAAACTCGTCAAGAAATTACTTATCACCATCATTATTAAATCAATTCATTATTTTAATAATATTTCTTTTCACATAATAATTTTCTACATGTCAAATATTCATATCATATCTATCAATTTAATTTTTATCTACCACCAAAGTATAAGTTAATAATTTATTTTTATATTATTACTAGATATTTTATTTTTATTTAGATTACTTAAAGTAAATCCAACTCATCACGTAGCACTTAAAGCTACTCGTGGATCACCTCCTTGCTTTTCCCGTTCCTCTAAGAAATTTCGCTCAATTGCTGATCATTAACAACTGACATAATATTTGTATTAAATTTCTAATTATTTCTTCAATTCTTCATAAACCACACCATTTGAAAATCCTACTTTGAATTCCAAGAAATTTCGTGTATGCTAAAAATTCAAAAATAGACACTATGTTATTACCTTTTGTTTTTCCGATAGCTTCTCATGATTTTCTATGAAATTCCACAGTAAACCTCTTCAAAATTTTGCTCTTTTAACGTTTCTTTCTGCCCCTAAGTGGTTAAAGAAAATGCGTAATTAATACAAAGCTAAATGACTTTGGAAATGAATAACGAAATAAAAGAAAAAAGCTAAACTATTTATAAAAGTTTAAAGCATCAGCCCACCCCCAAAACTTCTCAAGCTGCCACGCACAGGCTACGTGGGCAGCATGCAACTTCAAAATTTTCATTTGCCACCTGCTGCCACATGTTTTTTTTTAAAGAAAAAATATAATATATATTCTTTTTCTTTTTCTTTTTCTTTTTCCTTTTCCTTTTCCTTTTCCTTTTGCTGGACGTCCAAATTTTTTTTCTTTTTCTTTTTCCTTTTACAGTTCACAATTTTTTTTTCTTTGTAACTATGCCCCCACGCGTCCATTTTTTTTCAAAAGAATTATTTTATTCAATACTAAATCCTTCGCGTAAATATATTATTTTAATTTTATGTCATATTTATTAAATTACTTCTTTACCTTTACTTTACGATTACGGGTATTACAAATCTACCCACCTTACAAAAATTTCGTCCCCGAAATTTTATTACCTAACTCCAGAAACAAATGTTAATAATATTTGTTCATAATTGTCTCATGCTTTTACGTAATCTTTCAACAACCTTATTCCACCACAGAACTTGAACTAGTGAAATTATTTTATTATACAAGACTTGTTCTTTTCTATCTAAAATTCTCACTGGTACTAGTATATAAGCCCAAACTTTCTGAATTTCTATAGCCTAGCTCGAAATATTATAAGATTCATCATGTAAACACTTTCTTAAAAGTGAGACATGAAATAAATTATATTAATGTTTTAATTCTGGAGGCAAATCTAAGCTACTCACAACTAGCCCAACTTTCTCAACAACCTCATAGGGTCTCACTTACCTCAAACTCAGCTTTTCGTTTTTTTTGATCCTCAACACACTTTTTCATGGAGATATTTTATTACACCCAATCACCTACTTGAAATTCTAGAAGTCTTCTCTTAGTATCAGCATAGCCATTCGGTCTACTCTGTGCTGCTTTACGGTTCTCTCTAACCAATTTGATCCTCTCAGTTGTTAGCTCAAATAATTGATGGACCAGATATATTTCTCTCTCCTATTTCTTCCCAATGTATAAGAGTTCTACACCTCCAACCATACAATGTCTAAGTCGGTGCCATCCCAATACTAATTTGATACTGATTATTATAAGCAACTTCAATCGATGGCATGTAAGCATCCCAACTTACTGAGAAATTCATCACATTTGTCCTTAACATATCTTCTAGTTCTCTAAAAATCCTTTCTGTCTAAGCATGAAAAATTATATTAAATTGCAACTGTGTACCCGTAGCTTCCTTAAAGTCTATCCAAAACCAAGATGTAAATCTAGCATCTCTATTTAATACTATGATCGATGGTACTCCATACAACCTCACAATCTCAGTTATATCCCTCTTCAATCCTGACCATCAAATTTCTATCTCAATCCTATATGTTTCTTATTATTACTTGATTGCATCGAATCTACACCATCATGTAACTTTCTCAATATCTTCTTTCTCCACTCCGCATCATTGGGAACACAAATCCATATTCCAATACCAAATTATCCTCCTTTCAAATTTTGAACTCAAAATACTTTCTAGTAAGCACTCAATGCTTAATCTTTTTTATCTCTTCATTTCTACCTTACATCTCTAAAACATTTTAATATAGATGACTATACAACCATATTTGTTAACCATGATCCTCTATCACTGATATTCAATTTCATTATTATCTCTCTTAAATCTATTATCAGTTTCACATCAGAACTCCCAATAACAGTTAAACTTCTTGTAGACTTTCTACTTAATGCATTAACTACCACCTTCATCTTTTTTTTAGATGATAGGGAATTATACAATCATAATTACTAATCAACTCCACCCACCCTATTTGCTTCAAATTCAACTCTCTCTGGGTAGGTAAGTATGTCAAACTCTTATAACCCATGAAAACCTCACAAATGGCCTCATACAGATGATGTCTCCAATCTTTAAAGTAAACACTATAGCAGTCAAATCTAAGTCATGAGTAAGGTAATTTCTATCATGAATCTTCAATTGCCTAGAAGTATAGGCCACAGATTTTCTATGTTACACATATCCTAATCATTGATGTGACGCATCACTATATACCAGAAATCCTTCATCACCAGAAAGAAACATCAATACTGGAGTTGTAGTCAATTTCTTCTTTAATAATTGGAAGAAAAAAAAAATTTCACGCTTCCCACACCATACAAATCTCACCTCTTTCCTGGTCAGTCTATTCAATACAATAATAGAAAAATTCTAAAAGAATCTTCTATAATAACCAGCTAACCTCAAGAAGATTCTAATCTCAGTCACATTAGTTGGTCTCTCCCAACTTAACATTGCCCTTTCCTTTTGTGGATCAACTGTTATGCCATTTCTCGATATTACATGCTCCAAGAAAGTTATTCATTCAGCCAACACTCACACTTAGAGAACTTTGCATATAATTTCTCTCTCCTCAGAATCTCCAACACATTATCTAATGTTTCACATGTTGTTATTCCTTCATAGATTATATCAAAAGGTCAAATACAACCATAAACATGTTAAGATATAGTCTAAATACTCTATTTATCAAGTCCATGAATGTTTCCTAGAACATTAATCAGTCCAAATGACATCACAAGAAGTTTATGACCATAACATGTCCTAAAAACAATCTTAGGCGCGTCTCTCTTCTTTATCATTAATTGATGATAACCTAATCTTAGGTTTATCTTAGAAAACAATCTTACTCCTTGCACTGCTCAAATAATTCATTTATCCTGGATAAAAGGTATTTGTTCTTATTCAACTATTTGTAGTCTATACACAATCTCATCGTTCTATCTTCCTCTTTCAGGAACAACACATGGGCTTCTCATGACGATACACTAAATCGAATAAGTTATTTATCTAACAACTCTTGAAGCTATACTTTCAATTCTCTCAACTCAGCGAGTGTCCTTCTGTAGAGTGCTATAGATATATGTGATGACCCTGGTATCACATCAATAAAAAAAATTTATCTCTCTACTTGGAGGCAAACTAGACAACTCATCAAGAATTACATTAGAAAAATCTTTCACCACTAAGATTTATTCTAACTTCCTATTTTTCTTTTTAGAATTCATTATGTATGCCAAATACTCCTAACAACATTTCTTCAACCATCTCCTAGTGGTCAGAGCAAAATGAGATAGTTCAAGAGTATTTTATGTTCTCTTTGAAATTGAACTCCTAATGTCCATATCTAGAACACTATCTTCTTTCTAAAACAATCAACCATATTCAAAGATAATAAATCGGTTTCAGATTTTCTATCACTGATACGAATCACACAACCCTTGTAAACATTTATGATTATCACTCCATCTTTAGTGGGATCTTCAACAAAAATATTTTGTATCAAAGGACTAATAAATACTTCAATAGACTTCACATGAATACTAGATGCAAAAGAATAGGTTGCACCAAGATCATTCAACATTGATATGTCCACCTTCTCTACACACAAAGCACTTCAAACTTTGACAATTCTAGGATAAATAACTTATCTGAATATATCTATAACAAACTTTTGTCCCTCAATCCTACCTCAAATTACCACTTCCCCTTGGTGGCATATTTACTTCCTATGTCATGACTCACAGTTCTCATAACCTGTCTCCCAAATCTAAGGGTCCCAATGATAGTATTCTAAGTTACAGAGTAACAAATCCTGTTTGCCTTTAACTCTGTACTTCAGTTTTCTGGGACAAGGAACGCCTCCTCTAGGTGTTCTCCCACCCTGCACATTCATACTGGTACTATCTCTGGGTTCTTCAAATCGAGACCTCTTCCGTCGATTCTTTCTACCTCTGATTTCCATCACATCCTTCTCAATCTGAAGTGTTATATCCACTAATTTGACATAATTCATATGCCTCATGTAAGATAGTTTTGATCAAATCTTAAAACATAGTTCATCTATGAACCTTTTACACTTATTCTCTTCTAGGTTTACTAATTATGCCCAAAACATAACGCGGTTATTGTAGCATAGTTTTGGGGTGTCGATTCCACAGGGAAACAAGTTAAGTACAACAAAAGGTGTAAACCTCAACACAAGTGATAAAAGATTAAAAGAATCTGAGTTGTTTGAGAAAAATGGTAATTGTGTAAATAAAAATGACAAGGTTTCGGAAATCCTCCCTAGGTTCGTTGCTCTAATCCTAACTTGATTCAGTTGTTTTTATCTCGATTGCAAGTTTCACATCCCAAACAGGCAATCGAAAAATATTCAATTAAAGCGCATTTATAAATCCTAATGTAATTGTTATGAAATCTTCTTTACTTTCAAGCACACATGACCTAACTTATAAATTATCAAGAGATGACGATATATCTAAACGACGATACCGCAGCAATGGACAAATCTATAAAAGAGATCTACCGGACTCAATCACACCCAAACAGGTACACATAAGAAAAGCCTGACTGAACTTATATGAAAAAGAAGCATGCAACCACCGGAGTTATAATAAATCTACTAATTAAATTAAAGAATAAAACATAACAATATTTAACGAAAATAATTCCAACTACAACCGAATCAAATAAAGGAAAAATAAGAACAACTACACCTAGGGATTCATCCCTTCGCCTTGCTTAGAGACTAGCCGGTCATGGGGCTCATGCCTCCTCGAGTTGCCTTCGGCCTCCCAACGATCATCTCTCCCGACCTTCAAACTTTAAACTTCGGGTTCCTCCTAAAGGCCCTCTGGATTGCTCCTAAAGGCCCTCTAGATTCATCCCCGATTGATTTCCAAAGCTAAAGTGGAGTGGGTCTTATATAGGCAAATACCAATAGTGCAGTGTGTTTCCCATCCGATGTGGGATGTGGGATATAGAAATGTGTTATCCAACCGATGTGGGATGTGGGATTTAAGCCCAAAATCACGCTGAAATCCCGCACAATCCGCACAGCCTGACATTTGTCTACTAAAACTGCCATAACTTTCTATAGAAAAATTCTTTTGATGAACCGTAAAATTCTTCAGAAAATAGACTTCCGGATCTTTCTAAGCATATATGGCTCATCTCCTAGTTCTTCTTGTATCAATACAGTTTAATTTTCAAAGATGATTGATCTGTACGGGCAATTCTCACAATTTAGTGAAACTCTTTCCAGTGCGGGCAGCAGCTGTTGCTCTTTTAAGCCCTCTATCTTGTCCTTTCGGAAGCATTCCTTCACTCCAGTATGCCTCGATCCTTTGTACTTCAAGAAATGATAACTTTTCCTCCTCTTTTGAGCTTAAAGTACCTGAAAATGCACCGAAATAGATCAATGATCCAAGAATGATACTTTAGAGTTGTTAACGTATAAAAGTGCAATTAAAACTTAGATCAACCCTAAAGTGATAACAGTTAAGTACTGTTAAGATGAATTTTACGACTCTCATCACAACCCCCAACTAGCTTATTGCGAGTCCCTAGCAATTGAAGCGAAAATAAGAGATGAATTCTATGGTAAGAGTTAAAAACAAAGTAAAGCAATTCTAGCGTTGAACCAAGAGTAATTCACTTTTTGTCTCAAAAATTGCACATAACATACGACACATAGAATCATTAAATTTCGCCTAAGTCCAAAAGTAATCCAAACATCAATCTTAAAATCGTTATTGACTCTTAACATCTATCTTACCACAAACCATTAATCCAAACACCCGGATGATTTTATGCATAAAATTCATGAATACAAATCTTGGCCTCTAAAAATATAATAAATTGCGTGACATCAATCACAAAAATAAGCTTCATAGGCTCACTTTTCAAATCACTCTCCACTATTGTAGAAAAATCACACTACATTGGATCAAAAAGTCTTTAATAAGCTTGTAACGTTAGGCTAT
Organism: Bretschneidera sinensis; assembly: GCA_023935145.1. NCBI lineage: Eukaryota > Viridiplantae > Streptophyta > Magnoliopsida > Brassicales > Akaniaceae > Bretschneidera > Bretschneidera sinensis. Next base: position 91,994,101 of record CM043703.1, read on the forward strand.
GGTAAAGGTTAAGAAAGAACGGGAAGGATTCAACAAGTAGAAGAACTTAATCTCTTAGTTTTAAACACAACTCTTTAAGCACTAGATAACCTTACTTCAACACCCAACTCTTTCAACAATTTTTTATAAGAGCATATCTCTCAATAAATCACCACTTTTCTTTTCTTTTCTTCTTTCTTTGCCATAATTCACTTCTCTTTTTTTTCTTTTTTTTTTTGTATTTTGGCATAAGACCATTCACCTCCTTTTTCATTTTTTTTTCCACAACCCCCACTTATCTTCTTTAATGTACCTGGGTTATGGTAGTAATTTTTTTTTTTTCATATTTCCACCCTTACTCCTTTTAAGTGCTTCTCACAACATGTGTATAACTAAGTTCTTTTAAAAGAAAGGTAAGGATAAAATATTTTTAGGCTCATAAAGGTGAGTAAATGGTTTATCGAAAGAAACAAGGCTCAATTTTTCATTTCAAGAAAAAGGCTCAAATGGGTGACTAGTGATAAATATAGCAATAGTAGGTTTGAAAGGCTCAAACGGTCCAAAAATGGCCTATATCATATCCTAAGTAATGTGCATTCTAGGAATTCGCCTCAAGTGATTATCAAGTAAGTTCTAGAGCTTGTCAAGACCCCAAAAGTATTCACGAAATAATCACACATAAAACTTTTCTAAATGTTTAAGACTAATCATACAATCTTACCACAAGCTAGAGTCTCAAACCAAATGAAGACTGATACTTAAATTAATTTCAAACCGAAGCAAGATTTAACTCCTTCTAAATGCTATCTGCTATCTCAATTAATTTTATATCATTGACATGTGAATTAACTCCAAGGCAACCACAAAGCATGCTTAAAACAAAAAGAGAGGGAAAATGACACCAAGCAGTTCAATGGAAAAAGAAAAAAAAATGTATGGAAATAAAGAATATAGAAACAAAGAGATGCGTTTCCTCTAGCCCCAACTTAAAAATTGCATTAACCTCAATGTAAAAGAAAGAGTAAAGGAAACTCCCCTTGTAGCCAAAGGTGCACAGAAGCTGAAAATTGTGCTCCACCATTTGAACTGCTTCGTATTTTTGTCCTTGAAAAAGAAATACGAAAGTAAAATTGGAAAACAACAAGATAATAATAATAAACAATAAAAAAAGGAAATATAAAAAATAATAAAAATAAAATGATGCATTGTAGATTGCCTCCCATAAGCGCTAAGTTTTATGTCTTCAGCCAGACGCTCTTATTCTCTCATTGAAAAACATAGGTTGAATGCATCTGCCACTGCTTCATTGCCAAATTTGGGGCTTCTATGCTTTTAGGGGGCCTGAAGGATGTCATCAGTAACATCCACAAATTCTGGCTCAATGTATGCTTTGGTGAAGCCATGGATGAGGGTGGACTCAAATGGATTAAGGTATTAGACCTTTTCCATGAATGAGTCAATCATGTATGCTTGTGCTTGATGGCTTTCATCCACATCCTCTGATTTTTCCGTTGTTGGGATGTGTAATGACTTACCCCTCAGTGTCTCAATGGCATTCACCTCCTTCAAATTCTTTTGTGCTAGGTGTTGACCATGGGATATGGACTGAGCTTGAGAAGGGAACTTACCTCGCTCAGTCACACTCAAGTAGCTCATCAACTTGGACACTTGGCTCTTTATCTCTTTATGTTCTTCAATAACCTGCGTAATCAAAGATTCAAGTCTTTGATTAGTCTTACCTTGTGCCTCAATAAAAGCATGCAAAGTGTCTTCTAAAGGACTCCTAGAAGATGAAGGTGCATGATATGGTGCAGAATATGAGCTAGGGGGTTGTGCAAGCTACTGATTTTCAGATTTCTAACTGAAGGTGGGGTTATCGCACCATCCCGGATTATAGGTATTAGAGAAGGGTGTAAAAGGCTTCGTGTACATGCCTAAGGTATTACAGTATTCCTCATACATCCCTCTCATATCAACAAATGTGGGGCACTCTTGAGCGTGATGACCTACCCCGCCACACACAAAACATGGTTTCAAAGATTCGGCATGGTTAGCCATGTTTGTTGGCTTTGAGCATTTAGTTTTTAATGCCTCTAGTTCCCTGGTGAGCATCTCGACCTTGGCCTTAAGGTTATCCTCTTCCCTAAGATGGTAAATTCCACCACCATTTCGGTTCCCTATAGGTCGTGACCTATTTGTGCTTTCAGTAGCACTAGGTCCAGTCCAAGTGTGAGCTTTTTCAGCAAGCTCATTGAGGTACTCTATGGCCTCATCATGATCATTGTCTAAAAACTCACCATTACACATCACCTCTACAAATTGACACTCTCTATATGTAAGTCCTTCATAAAAATAGCTCACTAAGTGCCAACTCTCATACCCATGGTGAGGGCACACACTCAATAACTCTTTAAATCTCTCCCAAGACTGATACAAAGTCTCGTTGTCCTTTTGTGCAAAGGTGGAGATTTGCCTTTTTAAAGCATTGGTCTTATGTTGGGGAAAGTATTTATTAAAAAAAAATCCTAGTCATCTTAGTCCACGACCCAATAGATCGTGGTCTAAGTGAGTATAGCCAACTCTTAGCTCTATCCTTCAAAGTGAAAGGAAAGAACTTAAGCCTCACAATGTCAACGGTTTCGTCTTGACTATGAAAAGTCGTGACTACTTCCTCAAACTCTCTAATGTGCACATATGGGTTTTCATTATCCAAGCCATGAAATGTAGGGAGTAAATGTATCATCCCTGTTTTAAACTCTAATGGGCGAGTATTGGTTGGAAATATGATGCATGATGGTGTGGCTGTGTGTGTAGGGTTGAGGTAATCCTAAAGGGTCTTAGGGGGTTGGTATTCATGTTCACTCATTTCTTCGGGACTAGATGGACTGTCAAATAAAGGATTTAGAAATGAATTGAATTCTGACTCTAGCACAGGCCTACAAGCATCTCTATGTCTTTGATTTCAAGGTAACAAAATAATGTAAAAAAATTACTATAAAAAGAAAGAATAAGATAAAATAAAATAAAATTAATGCAGCAAGCTAAAAGAGATAACAAAATTACCGCCTTTACAAACTGCTGAAAAGAAAAACTATTTACAGTTCTTCTACCGTCATATCAAAAGTTGACAATATTTCTTGTACTTAAGCGCGTTTCCCCGGCAACGACGCCAAAATTTGATTACGCCCAAAACATAACGCGGTTATTGTAGTATAGTTTTAGGGTGTCGATTCCATAGGGAAACAAGTTAAGTACAACAGAATGTGTAAACCTCAACACAAACGATAAAAGATTAAAAGAATCTGAGTTGTTTGAGAAAAAGAGTAATTGTGTAAATAAAAATGACAAGGTTCCGGAAATCCTCCCTAGGTTTATCGCTCTAATCCTAACTTGATTCAGTTGTTTTTATCTCGATTGCAAGTTTCACATCCTAAACAGGCAATCGAAAAATATTCAATTAAAGCGCATTTATAAATCCTAATGTAATTGTTATGAAATCTTCTTTACTTTCAAGCACACATGACCTAACTTATAAATTATCAAGAGACGACAATATATCTAAACGACAATACCGCAGCAATGGACAAATCTATAAAAGAGATCTACCGGACTCAATCACACCCAAACAGGTACACATAAGAAAAGCCTGACTGAACTTATATGGAAAAGAAGCATGCAACCACCGGAGTTATAATAAATCTACTAATTAAATTAAAGAATAAAACATAACAATATTTAACGAAAATAATTCCAACTACAACCGAATCAAATAAAGGAAAAATAAGAACAACTACACCTAGGGATTCATCCCTTCGCCTTACTTGGAGACTAGCCGGTCATGGGGCTCATGCGTCCTCGAGTTGCCTTCGGCCTCTCTTCGATCATCTCTCCCAACCTTCAAACTTTAAACTTCGGGTTCCTACTAAATGCCCTCAGGATTGCTCCTAAAGGCCCTCTGGATTCATCCCCGATTGATTTCCAAAGCTAAAATGGAGTGGGTCTTATATAGGCAAATACCAAGAGTGCAATGTGTTTCCCATCCGATGTGGGATGTGGGATATAGAAATGTGTTTTCCAACCGATGTGGGATGTGGGATTTAAGCCCAAAATCACGCTGAAATCCCGCACAACCCGCACAGCCTGACATTTGTCTACTAAAACTGCCATAACTTTCTCTAGAAAAATCCTTTTGACGAACCGTAAAATTCTCCAGAAAATAGACTTCCGGATCTTTCTAATCATATATGGCTCATCTTCTGGTTCTTCTTGTATCAATACAGTTTAATTTTCAAAGATGATTGATCTGTACGGGTAATTCTCGCAATTTAGTGAAACTCTTTCCAGTGCGGGCAGCAGCTGTTGCTCTTTTAAGCCCTCAATCTTGTCCTTTCGGAAGCATTCCTTCACTCTAGTATGCCTCGAGTCTTTGTACTTCAAGCAATGATAACATTTCCTCCTCTTTTGAGCTTAAAGTACGTGAAAATGCACCGAAATAGATCAATGATCCAAGAATGATACTTTAGAGTTGTTAACGTATAAAAGTGCAATTAAAACCTAGATCAACCCTAAAGTGATAACAGTTAAGTACTGTTAAGATGCATTTTACGACTCTCATCACAACCCTCAACTAGCTTATGGCTAGTTCCTAGCAATTGAAGCGAAAATAAGAGATGAATTCTATGGTAGGAGTTAAAAACAAAGTAAAGCAATGTTAGCGTTGAACCAAGAGTAATTCACTTTTTGTCTCAGAAATTGCACATAACATACGACACATAGAATCATTAAATTTCACCTAAGTTCAAAAGTAATCCAAACATCAATCTTAAAATCGTTATTGACTCTTAACATCCATCTTACCACAAACCATTAATCCAAACACCCGGATGATTTTATGCATAAAATTTATGAATACAAATCTTGGCCTCTAAAAACATAATAAATTGCGTGACATCAATCACAAAAACAAGCTTCATAGGCTCACTTTTCAAATCAATCTCCACTATTGTAGAAAAATCACACTACATTGGATCAAAAGGTCTTTAATAAGCTTGTAACGTTAGGCTAAGGTAAAGGTTAAGAAAGAACGAGAAGGATTCAACAAGTAGAAGAACTTAATCTCTTAGTTTTGAACACAACTCTTTAAGCATTGGATAACCTTACTTCAACACCCAACTCTTTCAACATTTTTTTATAAGAGCATATCTCTTAATAAATCACCACTTTTCTTTTCTATTATTCTTTCTTTGCCATAATTCACTTCTCTTTTTTTTTCTTTTTTTTTTTGTATTTTGGCATAAGATCATTCACCTTCTTTTTCATTTTTTTCCCACAACCCCCGGCTTATCTTCTTTAATGTACCTGGGTTATGGTAATAATATTTGTTTTTTCATATTTCCACTCTTACTCCTTTTAAGTGCTTCTCACAACATGTGTATAACTAAGTTCTTTTAAAAGAAAGGTAAGGATAAAATATTTTTAGGCTCATAAAGGTGAGTAAATGGTTTATCGAAAGAAACAAGGCTCAATTTTTCTTTTCAAGAAAAAGGCTCAAATAGGTGACTAGTGATAAATATAGCAATGGTAGGTTTGAAAGGCTCAAACGGTCCAAAAATGGCCTATATCATATCCTATGTAATGTGCATTCTAGGAATTCGCCTTAAGTGATTATCAAGTAAGTTCTAGAGCTTGTCAAGACCGCAAAAGTATTCACTAAATAATCACACATAAAACTTTTCTAAATGTTTAAGACTAATCATATAATCTTACCACAAGCTAGAGTCTCAAACCAAATGAAGATTGATACTTAAATTAATTTCAAACCGAAGCAAGATTTAACTCCTTCTAAATGCTATCTGCTATCTCAATTAAGTTTATATCATTGACATGTGAATTAACTCCAACGCAAGCACAAAGCATGCTTAAAACAAAAAGAGAGGGAAAATGACACCAAGCAGTTCAATGGAAAAAGAAAAAAGATGTATGGAAATAAAGAATATGGAAACAAAGAGATGCGTTTCCTCCAGCCCCAACTTAAAAATTGCATTGACCTCAATGTAAAAGAAAGAGTAAAGGAAACTCCCCAGCCAAAGGTGCACAGAAGCTGAAAATTAGGACTCAAGAATGCCGGCGCAACCTATCAAAGGCTAGTGAACAAAATCTTCAAAGGGCAGATAGGGTGAAACTTGGAGGTTTACGTGGATGATATCCTGGTTAAGAGTATAGAAGCACGGAACCACGGATCTAATTTAGAAGAAGCATTTGGGGTGCTATGCAATCATAACATGAGATTGAATCTAGTGAAGTGTGCATTCGGAGTAACAAGAGGAAAGTTCCTCGGGTTCATGGTCACCCAAAGGGGAATAGAAGTCAACGCTGAGAAGATAAAGGCCATTCTTGATACAGCGGCTCACCGGGAGAATTGCCACCCTAAGTCGCTTCATGTCTAAGTCTACAGAAAGGTGCTTACCTTTCCTCAAGGCCATTAAGAAGATCAAAGATTTCTCCTGGACAGAGGATTGCCAAGAAGCATTTGAAGAGTTAAAAAAGTATTTGTGCTCGCCCCCACTCTTAACCAAACCACTCCCGGGTGAAGAGCTGCTTCTATATTTGTCATCTAGGCAAGCCACTGTGGCCACTATTCTGATCCGAAAATAAAAAGGCATTCAGAGGCCCATCTAGTATGTTAGTAGGATCCTCCATGAAGCAGAAGTAAGGTATCCCCCTATTGAGAAGATGGCTTATGCTTTAGTGATAGTTGCACGAAAACTCCGACAGTATTTTCAGGCGCACAAGATCATTCTCTTGACTGATTAGCCTCTGAGGCCGGTCCTACATAACTCAAGTGTTTCCGGGAGAATGGTAAAGTGGGCAGTGGAGCTAGGGGAATTCGATATCCGATACCATCTATGGAAGGCCATAAAGGGCTAAGCTTTAGCTAACTTCATAGTCGAGATGACCCTATCCATAGATCCATGCGAAGCAATGGAAACATAATCTGACGGACCCCCTCCTAGGTGGACCCTCCATGTGGATGGATCTTCGAATGCCGCAGGAAGCGGAGCAGGACTTATCCTCCGCAGCCCTGACGGCATCACGGTTGAGTACGCCTTAAGATTTGAATTCAAGACTTCCAACAACGAGGCAGAATACGAAGCCCTGTTAGTTGGCCTAAGATTGGCCGAAGCATTGGCTGCCGAGGAAGTGGACATCTTCAGTGACTCCCAACTGGTATTAAGTCAGGTGACAGGGGAATTCGAGGCCCGAGGAGAGAAACTCACCTGGTATCTCCAAAAAGTGAAAGAGCTCACAAAAGAGTTCAAGGCTTGAAAACTCTGAGGCGGATACTTTGGCTAACCTAGCCTCCTCCCGGCACCTAGAATCAACCAAAGTTGTCTACCTAGAAACCCTCTCGGCTCCTAGCATAGATGAAGCCTCGGTCCTACCAGTGGAAAAGGAAGAAACGTAGATGGATTGATCCTCCAATATTTGAGGAATGAAGAAGTCCCCGAACAAAAAGGAGAAACGAGAAAACTAATCTCATGCGCGTCCCACTACACGGTTATTGACGGACAGTTATATAAGAAGGTTTTGACCATGCCTTACTTGAGATACCTCAACCCTATCGAGGCCGATTATGCTCTCCGAAAAATCCACGAAGGCATATGTGGGAATCACCTAGGAGCTCGAGCCCTCACCTTCAAAGTTCTTTGCCAATGGTATTATTAGCCCAAAATGAAAGAAGACGTAGCTAACCTGGTCAAGAAATTCAGAAACTGTCAACAGTACTCTCCAGTGCCATACCAGCCCGCTAACCCCCTCACCTCGATCACCAGCCCTCTCCCCTTCGCCATGTGGGGAATGGATATTCTTGGCCCGTTCACCACAACAACTGGACAAAAGAAGTATCTCATTGTAGCCATCAATTATTTCACCAAGTGGGTCGAGGCAGAACCACTAGCCAACATCACGGATCACCAAACGCGAAACTTCATCTGAAATCGATCATGTGTCAGTTCGGGATTCCTCGAGTGTTGGTCACCAATAACGAAAAGCAGTTCGATAGGTCCTAGTTTAAAACATTCTATGAAGACCTCCACATCGAGCATCGATTCTCGTCCGTTGGATATCCACAGGCCAATGGTCAGGCCGAAGTTACCAACAGAACCCTTATCCAAGGAATCAAGAAAAGACTGGACGAAGAGGATAGGCAATGGGTTGATCAGCTCCCTAATGTTCTTTGGGATTTTCGCACAACTGTACGTACACTAACGGGAGAAACTCCATTCTTCATGGTGTACGGTTCAGAAGCTGTCATCCCTCTTAAAATCGGAGTGCCATCGATATGCGTGTAACTCTTTGAACCTAGCAACAATGAAGAAAGCTTATAGATGAATGTGGACTTAGTTGACGAAGCCCGAGAAAGGGCCCAAATTCATTTAGCTACTTACCAACAGAGAACAGCCCGATACTACAACTCCAGAGTTCAGAAAAGTGACTTCAAGCTCAACGATCTTGTTCTTCAGAAAAGTGAAGTGTCCCGTCCTTAGCACAAGGGAAAGCTTGTTCCAAATTCGGAAGGCCCATACAAAATCTGAAGAGTTTGTCGGACGGGTACTTTTGAGCTTGAGAAATTGGATGGCAAGACAGTTCCTCATACTTGAAACGCGGAGAACCTCCATAAATTCTATCACTAAAATGTAATAGCAAAAAGTAAAGAATTAATAAAGTTCGAAGTTTGAAGAAAAATTTTGAAATTTCGTTAAGTCAAGAATAGAGGTACAAAATTAGGCACTATCGGCCTTGGATACAAAAGACAAAAAGAAAATCTATCCTAAGGAGCAAAGGCCTTATGGGCCTCCACCTTGCCCCCTGCAACCTCCTGGGCCTCGCCCCCTTCAGCCTCCTGGACCTCGCTTTCTGCAGCCTCCTGGACACTAGCAGCAGTAGTGTGCTCTGCATCCCTTTCGATAGCAGTGGAGCCTGATTCCCCTGAGAGGGCCCCCTGGTCAAGGCCAAAAAAATTGACCTCCGGGTAAAAGGACTCAGCTTTCCTCCTGACCTCATTGAAGCCCATCAAGAACTAAGCCCCAGCCTCTTCCAACAAGGCCTCCTCTCTCTCAGTGGCCTTGGCCACCACCTCCTCTCTTTCGACAGCCTTGGCAACCACCTCCTTCATCTCAGCACGAATCAGGTCCCTCTCCTTCCTAAGGGCATCCTCGGCCTTGCACCGGTGATCCCTCTCAAAGATGGCGTCCTCCTTGGCCCTTTCGGTCGCCTCTAGGGAGGAGGATAGGGCCCGGACCAGCTTTCGGGTCTCCTCCAACTTGTACTCGATTTTTGCTAAGCACTTGGTCATATCAACACTTCGCCTAGCGAGGATCCCACCAAGGACACCAATATGAAATAAAGGCATTGCTAAAAGAAAAACAAACAAATTGAAGAACCAGTGCAAGGAAAGAAACCATACCTTGGAGCGAGCGGTCTCTACGGCCGAGCAAAGCACCTTGAAGGGCTTCGCTGAGATCTCCAACATATCACGATGAGGGATCCCCATAACAAGGTGTTCGCAGGCAACCTTTGGATGCGTGAAAACCGAACTATCCACCCTTAGTGGCCACCGAGGCACAAAGGTGACGGCTAATCCAAGCCCCTCCCTAGAAGAAGACGGTCCCAGGGGAAGAGTGGATGCAACAGGATCCGACCACTCCTCAGAAACTAGAGGCCTCGGAGGACTCTCCACTACAATGGGCACCCGGGTTTAGGCCAGGCCTTCTTTTTTTGCTCCTGTCCAGAGCTGTCTACCTCCACAACTCTCTTCTTCTCTTGGGCTATACACTTAGCTCTCTCCCTCGCTTGGGCAGCTATCTCCATCTCTGCACAAAGAACACTCATTAATGACTTAGAATAAAAAATCAAAATCACTATAAGCTAAAAGACTAAGGGCTACCATGCTCGAGATTTGGTGGGAGGCTAGGAGGGCAGAGGCTACGCCTATAGAGTTCTTCGTTATCTCTGAGCACCTCAATATCCAAGGGTGCGGCTAGCATGGCCTTTAACGTCTCCTGCTCTCGGTGCAGGAGGTGCGGCCTCTTGCACTTGTCGACACGCTCCAAGCTCTAAATGAGGGGGATGTCAAAGCCCTCAGCACTCCGAATGAAGAAGAGAGCCCCCTTCCACCTCTTTATAGAAGAACACTTATTCCTTAATACCCTTTTTCTGTCTCCTCAAGCTTACAATAACCCAACCCGAATGACCAAGCTGGGCTAGTTGGAAGTGAGCTTTGAACACGTTAAGGTTCCTTACCCCTCCCACCTCCTAGCACACGACGATGAATGCTAGGATCAACCGGATTGAATTGGGCACCAGCTGACTTAGTGCGATACCAAAGTATCTAAGCACCGAACAGAAGAACGGATGGAGAGAGAGCTTGAGCCCGGCCTTCAGCTACTGTTCGTAAACGCATAGCTCGTAAGGCACCTGGCTCAAGAGGGGATCGCAAGCCCTCTCTCTTCCTTCTGGTGCCCTCATGTGGTACTCTATGGGGATTCTATACATAATTCTCATCCCGTGAATGAACTCTCCAAAAGGCCCACCGCCCACAAAAGGCTTATAGCCCAAGAATAGAAGCGAAACCTATAGACCGAAAACGAATAAGATCGTGAATGAACTCTCCAAGACTAAGCATATGAATATGCTCGGCCAGATTTTTTCAAGTCCCAGCGTATGAGTTGCTTGTCATACACTCGATCAGATTTCTCCAAGTTCGAGTGTATGAGCTGCTTGTTATACGCTCGGCCATATTTCTCCAAGTCCGAGCATATGAGCTGTTTGTCATACACTCGGTCAAATTTCTATAAGACCGAGTGTATGAGCTGCTTTGCATACGCTCGGACAGATTACTCTAAGTCTGAGTGTATGAGCTGCTTGTCGTACACTCGGTCAGATTTCTCCAAGTCCGAGCGTATGAGCTGCTTGTCATACGCTCGGCCAGATTTCTCCAACTCCGAGTGTATGAATTGCTTGTCACACACTAGGCCAAATTTCGCCAAATCATAGTGTATGAGCTGCTTGTCATACGTTCGGTCAGATTTTTCTAAGTTCGAGCGTATGAGCTGCTTTACATACGCTCGGCCAGATTTCGCCAAATCCGAGCGAATGAGCTGCTCGTCATACACTCGGTTAAATTTCTTCAAGTCCAAGCATATGAGCTACTTGTCATACACTCGGCCAAACTTCCCCAAGTCCGAGCGTATGAACTGCTTCGCATACACTCTGCCAGATTTCACCAAGACCGAGCGTTTGAACTGTTTCTCAAACGCTCGGCCAAAATTCGCCAGGACCGAGCATTTGAATTGTTTCTCAAACACTCGGCCAAGATTCATCAAGACCGAGCGTTTGAACTATTTCTCAAACACTCGATCAAGATTCACCAAGACTGAGCGTTTGAACTGTTTCTCAAATGCTCGGTCAAGATTCGCCAAGACCGAGCGTATGAGCTGTTCGTCATACACTCAGCCCAGATTCTCCAAGTCCGAACGTATGAACTGCTTTGCATACACTCGACATAATCTCCCCAAGCCTGAGATCTCATCTTGTTTGAAGGAAGAAACAACTAAGTATAAAAACAGGAAAACAGTATATGCAAAACAAAGTTTGAAGGAATGACATTTTATTAATTTGTCAAAAGGATTACAACAGAAACTCTAACGATCTCGAAGTACAAAGAAAAGAGAACCCTAACAGCCTCGAAGTACAAAGAAAAAACCAACAAGTCTAGTCCAGAACAGTCCAGGATAGGAGCTACCTCAGTCTTTTTATCTTGTTGCCTCAGCCTCTCTGTCTTGAAGCTCTCCCCTGTGGCTGGCTGCACTCATCCTGAGCCTGGTTCTCCTCCCCTATGGCAGGCTACCCTGCGCTTGAATGTCCTTCTTGCCTAACCAGCTGCCCCTGCTCTGAATCTGAATGAGGCCCTTTGCTTCTAGGGTTGTTCCCCCTCCAAAACAGGTAGCTCCTTATCCTCCCCGGACTCCAGTAGATCAAAGCCCGAGAAGTCCGTCTTCAGATACCTGACCTTGACCTTCCTCTTGGCCTCCATAAATCCCTCAAGGAATTGCTGGCCCCTCTCCTTCCAGGGCTACGACCGTCCGGTAGGCCTCCGAGCCCCAGGATTCTGTCTCTAAAACGCTAAGGCTCTCAACTTTTCTCTCTTAAAGCAAAGTCACTTTGATCTGAAGTGAGAAAGAAAAGAAACAGAAACCTCTTTATATAGGAGCGAAAAACACGTCCAACGAGGACATTTAATGCAAAAACAGAAAAAGATGCGACTCTTCGGATCCCAAAGCCGCTCTCATACCCACCTAGGGGATGTTTCGTTTCCCAAGACACTGGCCAACTCCCCAGGAGGCTTATCACTTCCCAAAGGCAAAAACTCGTTTCCGAGGGTCGCCATTTTCCCGAAAACGGCTGCTCACATTTAATACAGAATTGACTTGCACCACATGTCACATCAGCCGCAACTTCCCCAGGATCGGACACCCAGAGCTCCAAGACCGAAAATTTGGATCGCTCCTCATAGCCTTGGCTCAATGGTTTCAAGGCCGAACGTATGAGTTGCTCGTCATACGCTCGGCCAGATTTCTCCAAGTCCGAATGTATGAGCTATTTGTCACACACTCGGCCAAATTTCTCCAAGTCCGAGCGTATGAGCTGCTTGTCATACGCTAGGTCCAGATCCACCAACCCTAGGGCCCCATCTCGCCCTTCAAAAATCACGAGTATAAACGCTCAGTCACGACACATCACATATTACTTCCTCGAGGCACGAGTGCTTGAAGAAGTGGAGGGCCTGTGATGTAGTGCATAACACTCCAGCCCAATAAAGAGCCCATTGATGCAGCCCATAACACCCTGGCCCGGTAAGAAACGGCCCAATGAACTTACACATGGGCACGAATATCACCTATAAGGCAGTGACACGTGTCGAGCCTCCTAGACACGACTGAGCACACGTGGAATGGCCAAATCATACGACCGCCACGTCAAAGCATGGTTAGCAGACCTAACCCTCCTGCAACACGCGACCCCTGACACACACCATCCGCTGATCATGCGATTAAGGACTAACCTCTGAAAGCAGAGACGGCATGAGCAAGGCCATATCCTTCCCCCCCCTCCCCCCCACGTGGGCAATACCTACTCAGGGGACTATAAGAAGACGGAGGTATGGAATTCATAAGGCAGACACACTCACCCATTTGCACTTAAGCCATTTTAGATTCAATTCTCGACCTCGGCCCCTCTCGAGCCCTCGTCCTAGCTTAAGCATCGGAGCCCTCTCATTCCGAGGGTTTTAGTTCATCTTTGTCACCTATGTAGGGCCAAGGCTACGTCAGCACCGGGTCACGTTAGCACCGAGGCCATGTCAGCAGTAAGCAATTTTTCGGCATCAACAAACTTCTATTAAGCAAGTGTAATTAACATCTTCCTTTCGACTTCTTTATTCTCTTGTTTTAGATACTAGAATAAGTATTAGATTTAAGGCTTTTATCCTCAACTTTCAATTACTTGCTATTTTCAATTTCGTTGGATTGTCGGCCATCCAAAGTTTCTGAGTTATTTCCACTTCCTCCTTATTCAATGTAATTCAATGTGATCATTGTCTGAAATAATACTCAGTTTGAAAAGGAATAGATTACTCCTATAAGGCTGCTGGGAAGATGCCTTAGAAGAGAAGAGAGATTTTTTTTTGGATCCCATATGCCACCTATTTTAGGGCTAGAGAACTATAGCTGTGAATAAATGAAACGCTACACGAGGTTGAAAATTAACACCAATTGTTAGTAAACAAATATTATACTTGTTTGTTGCTAGTGTTTAGGATTAAAATTCTATTGCTTTTGTTTTTATAATGCTGCCTTACTTTTATTTAAAATAAAAAAATTTTAAAATTTAGTGGATATTTATCGAATTTTTAGGATTTGGGAATTAAAACTTTTAATTATATATATTTATTTTCCTATAACATGTAACGAATATGTAACTTATGGTTTTGACGTTTTGTTTTATAAAATTACTTAACGAAATGATGAAAAAGAAAAAGAGAAGAATATTAAATTGTATTTTATAAATATTTTTTTTATGAAAACTTTTTTGTATATTTTTTATTAATTAATATAATTAGATTTATTAATTTAATTTACTGTAAAAAATATTTAATTGTATCTTATAAATTTTTTTTATGAAAACTTTTTTGTATATTTTCAATACACTTGTTAGCCTCACAGAATATGTGGACCACCTTGCAATCATGAAACCTACATAAGCTCTTTACAACCCATGATGATGTTTGTTAGGGTCAGTAGGAATCATTGAATGGTGTAGCCTCCTTACAACAGTTTTGGAGTTGGATTCCAAAATCACATTATGAAATTCTAACTCTGCGGCTATCTTGAGACCATAAAATGTCCTCCATGATTCTGCCTTGAGAATAGATGTCCTGTCAATTCTCGCGATGAACCCTTGAATCTAAGAGCCACTTTCAGATCTAACGGTCTCTCCTGCACCAACTTCTACAGGATTTCATCTAACACTCCCATCAATGTTTATTTTGACCAATCCTTGAGGTAGGCAATTCCAACCAATAAGAATCTGTCGTTGGGGTTTAAAGTCAAGGCTTTTAGTAAAGGCTCATGTAGCTTCTTCAGCTTTGAGAAAGATGATAGCACCCGAATCTGAAGGCCAACAAAAATTGGGTTCGAAGATGACCTTATTATGCCAACACTAGATCTCCCACACAACATACGCAAAAAGGCTGTTCCATTTTTTTCCAGAGGGACTAATAGTAGTGTTTCTAACATTAGCAAAGACCCAATCACGAAGGTCAAGGGAAAAGAAAGTCTGAACAGTAGTAGGATTTAGGAACTTTAGCCAGATCTCCTTAGAGGAAGGACATTCACGTAGGAGATGGATCCCATCCTCCTGACTAGTCGCACATCTAGGACACTCTAATGATCCCGATAAACCCGAATTCACTCTCTAAGAATTTGTAAGAATTTTACTATGGGAAACCAGCCAAAAGAAGAAGAGGGTACGATAAGGAATCTAAACTTTCCAAAGCTTGGACCAGGAGCTAGAGTTAGGAATACCCAAAGTCTCCATTTGTTCCTCATACGCTGTTGTAACAGATAACTTCCCATCATCTGATAAATTCTAATATTGAACTGTTAGAATTTAAGAGAGTAAAGAGATATGAGAATTGAAGAGAGTAAAAAGATTGTACAAATGCTTACTTGAGTTTTTATTATTGAGAATACAATTAAGAGTATATATAAGTTGTTAAAGGAAAAAAAAACATTCCTTAAAACAAGGAAGGAAATATGGCCTAAAGTAAGCCTTAAAACAAGGAAGGAAACATGACCTAAATTAAGCCTTAAAACAAGAATGAATATATGGCAAGTGTGGGTGAAGTGGAATAGTTAGTGACCCTAATTAAAGAAAAGAATATGGACTTTGCCATCCATTGACAGCCCCCCTCAAATTGATACAGGTTGATCAATAAGCATCAATTTGCTGCTTAAGAAGCAATGTCGATGGCGAGTAAGCGCTTTGGTGAAGATATCAGCAATTTGTAGGTCAGTGGAAACATATGGAAGAGTGATAACACAAGCTTCAAATGCTTCGCGGATAGAGTGACAGTCGACTTCAATATGCTTCGTGCGCTCATGATAGACAAGATTGACCGTTATCTGAATAGCACTTGTATTATCAGCATGTAGAGGTGTAGGATCAGTTGTAGAAAAATCTAGCTCAGCAAGCAAACCTCAAAGCCAAATAATTTCGGAACAAGCAAGAGACATCTCCCGATACTCAGATTCTGTAGATGACTTAGAAACTCTGTCTTGCTTCTTACTCTTCCATGAGATCAATGCATCACCTAAGAACACACACCAACCAGTAATGGAGCGACGTGTATCAGCACAACCAGCCCAATCAGCGTCGCTATAAGCAGTAAGTCGAGAAGAATTGTCTACAGGAAAGAATAAGCCACAGGCAGAAGTGCCCTGAACATAGCGTATGATCCTACGAACAACAACCAAATGAAGGTGACGAGGGGTCTGAAGAAACTGGCTGACTTGTTGTACTACAAGGGAAATGTCTGGTCTAGTAATGGTGAGGTAGACAAGACTGCCCACCAAATTTTGGTATAAACTAGGATCATCAAGTAAATCACCCTCCTCTTTACGAAGCTTGACATTCAATTCCATAGGAGTATCAACAGAAGTGGCCTTCTGTAGACCAGCTGTAGCCACCAGGTCACTAGCATACTTATGTTGATTGAGTGAAATACCTAACGGACTACGATGCACCTCAAGACTGAGAAAATATGTAAGAGACCCAAGATCTTTCATATGAAAAGACTTGGAGAGATTGGTCTTGAGCTGGCCAAGTAAAACAGAATCGAAACCAGTAATCACAATATCATCAACATAAACTAAAAGAACAACAATACCCATGTCTGATTTTCGAAGAAACAAGGAAATGTCATACTTACTCTGCTTGAATGAGAATTGTAATAAATTAGTTCAAAATTTATCAAACCAAGCCCTTGGAGGACCACCTTAGAAGAAGAGGGCTCAGAAACAAGGAAGTGTATATACAATACTTGGTTTAAAGCGAGAGCTGACTTGATGAAGATCTGAAAATTATTGCTCAAAGGAAGGGAGGACCACCTTAGAAGAAGAAGGCTCAGAGGACACGGGAAAGAAATGTTGATTTTCAAAGAAAATAACATTCCTAGAAATACGTGTACGATGTAAGGTAGGATCATAGCAACACAAATCCCTTTTGACACACATTATATCCCAAGAATGCACATCTAACAGATGGAGCAGATAATTTATGTTGCTCATGGGCAGGTAAATGGACAAAACATACACAACCAAAGATACAGAGATTATCATAACTAGGTTATTTAGCAAACAAGCGGAAATGGGGAGACTCTATGTGTAAGATTTGGGAAGGTAAACGATTAATCAAGTGAGTAGTAGTTTTCAAAGCCTCGACTCAGAACATTGATGGAACAGATGATTCTAACAAGAGAGTACGTACCACATCAAGAAGATGACGATTTTTGCGTTCGGCTACTCCATTCTGTTGGGGAGTAGCAGGACATGAACGTTGATGAATAATACCTTTAGAAGCCAAGAATTCCTGAAACTCAGTAGACAAATATTCACCACCAGAATCTGTGCGTAATGTCTTAATAGTCGCAGAAAATTGATTGTCAACATACGCTAAAAAATTAGTGAAAGTACGAAAAACCTTAGATTTAGAGCGAAGAAAATAAACCCAAGTGAATCTGCTATAATCATTAATGAAAGTCACATAATATTTAAATTTTTCATGTGAACTAACAAGGGAAGGTCCCCAAACATCACTATAGATAAGATCAAAGCAGTGAAAAGCTCTACTAGCATGTAAAGGAAATGGAAGAATTTTGCTCTTACCAAGTTTGCAAGAATCACACTTAAGAGATAAAGAAGAACGTTATTCATTATCAAGAAAACCAGAGTGCAATACATGAGATAAGATCTGAGTATTGGGATGGCCTAAATGACGATGCCACACCATACTCAGATTTGGAACATTATTGCAAGCAAGAGACTTAATAGATGAAACTAGAGAAATTGCTGGGACAGATAAAAATAGTGGAAACAAGCGCCCCACTTTAGGTCCTTTCGCGATCAGCTCTCCCGTTACCTGGTCCTGTACAACACAACCATCACCAGAAAAGTTAACAACACAATTGTTATCAACTAATTAACCAACAGAAATAAGATTCGTGGAAAATTGAAGAGCAAGAAACACATCAGTGAATTTAGAAGAGGCATCTCCGACAGCAGCGATTGGTAAAGAACTGTCATTGGCAGTCTGAATGGCAGATGGACCAACATAGGGTCGAACATGACACAGAGCGGTGGGAGTATTCGTCATGTGATTAGAGGCCCCCGAGTCTACGTACCAGAGTTTGGTAGAATTTTTACCTTGAAACCCCATTGCAGATAATGCTGAAATTAGCATTTGTTGCACCATTTCGGGTGTGCAGTAATTTGCTGCAGGAGGTGCCGGAACTGGGGAGGCACTGGAAGAAGAGCCAGGAGCTGCGGAGGGTACAATAACAGAAGTCTGAAATGCTTGAGCCTGACGATTCTGTGGGCGGAGACGACATTCTTTGATGATGTGACCCTTCTTCTTACAATAAGAGCAGAATTTCTTGGGACAATTGACAGCAATATGCTCATATTCCTTACAGCAAAAACACTGCAAGTTTTTAGAATGCATAGGCGGTCCGCGTCCTTGGGCAACATAAGCAACAGTTCCTGGACTACCATAAGATTGCTCCAGAGTGGCTTGGGTACTAAGACATTGTTCTTCACGAAGTAACTCACCAAAACAAACATCAAGAGAAGGAACAGGAGATCTATTCAGTAGAGAGGAGCGAATAGATTCATATTCCGGGCGTAGTTTCATAAGAAATTGATCACGCCATCTAGTCTCGTAGAGTTGCTGAATAGTCGAAAGAGTGGCAACAAGAACAGCCGCTGTAACAAGATCAGTATAGTCAGTCCAAAGAATCAGAAAGGCCGAGTAATAGTCTTGGATGGAAAGACTGCCATGTTGAAAGGTGGCAATTGCATGCTCTAACTGAAAGCGATAAGCATCATTATCTTGATGATAAACCTTCTTCAGATAAGTCCACATGGATTGAGCATAGCGATGAGTACGCAAGTTGGTGACAATATGTGGCTCCACCGAACTAAAAAGCCAAGATATGATCCGAGCATTAAGCACAGTCCAAGAAGGAGAAGACCCGACATCCTTCGATTGGTTTGTATTGGATGTTTGTGCGACATCCGTGCCATCGATATGGCCCCAAAGTTCTTTTCCCTTGAGGAAAATTTCAAACTGAAAGGCCCATGTAGAGTAATTTTTGCCCGTAAATTTGACATACACAGGTGCAGAGTCCATTACAAATAAGTGTAGTAAAATAGCCTGACCAGAAAAATACCGAAACCATCCAAAGTAAAAAAAAAACAAACTGCCAAAGAGATCTGAGAACAAAAAAAAAACACCGAGAAATCTGAGACCCAAAGCCACAAAACATATCTCTGAAAATAGAGGATGTCATGAATGCCGAAATTGCTCAAACCAAAAAAAATAGGAGGTGTCGACAACACCAACCCAGAAAGAGAAGACCGAAAAACAACAAAAAAAAACTTTCACGTTGAGTTCACCGAGAACAACACAGAACACGCCGAAACACGAAACAGAGAAAAATTACAAGCAAGAGAAGAACCTAAGCAACCGGCTCTGATACCATGTTAGAATTTAAGAGAGTAAAGAGATTGTACAAATGCTTACTTGAGTTCTTATTATTGAGAATACAATTAAGAGTATATAAGTTGTTAAAGGAAAAAGACATTCCTTAAAACAAGGAAAGAAACATGGCCTAAAGTAAGCCTTAAAACAAGGAAGGAAACATGGCCTAAAGTAAGCCTTAAAACAATGATGAATATATAGCAAGTGTGGGTGAAGTGGAATAGTTAGTGACCCTAATTAAAGAAAATAATATGGACTTTTCCATCCATTGACATGAACATCAAGCTATTTAGAGTTAGGGTCAAACCATATGGCAGCAATTTCTAACAGAGATTGGGTTAGGAGAAACGTATGTAGAAGCTGCCAATCCCATTCACCGTCCTGGCTCTAAAGATCACATACATTCTTCTAAAGTTTAGTGTTAGACAACTGGAAAAAAAACATGAGAGACCGATGGAGTATCTCCCACCCAACAATCAGTCTAGAATTTAATGGTGCAACCATCCCCAAGAATCCATTTACTACCTCTTTCGAGCACATCACGAGAGTGAAGAACACTTGCCAAAGAGTGAAGAACACGAGTGAATGTCATGTTAGTAAATTAAATATTTTTTCCCAAATCGCCACATGAATAAACACCTTATATGGCCTCCAAGCCATGGCATGTTTGTCACAAAAATTTTGCTCCACAGAAAAAAAAAAAGTACATTCATCTACTGATCTTTACCAGTTAGCCACTAGCCGAGTATTTGAAAACTCAAGCTTGGTTTGTAACTTTGATAGATTAATTGAACTTAACCCGAGCTTGAAAACTTATATCCAAGCTCGACGCTCAAGTGTGACTCGAGCTCAAACGAATCCGAACTCAAGCCTGACGAGTTCAACAGTTAAATTAAAAGAGCACATATATAATAATAATAATAATAATAATAATAATAATAATAATAATAATAATAATAATAATAATAAAAATAATACTTTATAACCAAAATAAAATATTGGATAAAATTATGAAAATTTTGATGGATATTCAAATTTTGATATGAAATTATAAAAAATGTCATCATTAAATGTAATTTTTGTCATTTTGAAAAATTATCAAAATTTTCATTCCAAATTTTGAAAAAATTTCGAAATGGTACGTATTTAATCATGAAAATTAAACAAAAAAATTAAATATATGAAATTTCTGATTTTTTTATAAAAAATGTAGGTATGTTGCTCAAACGATGTGAAATCTTCCCTAAAAAAGACATGGAATCTGGACCAACGAAATTGTAAGACACACATATTAATTCATGGCTTAACTTAACTCTAGTTAAAAAAAGGTTAAATGACCATAATCATGCTTTTCTGCAAGATGGTTTTGGACCTATTGGTAATGGTAGGTGGCGTTTACACCAAACGTAGACTTTGGCCTTTTCTTCTCGAAATCCTAGTCACTTACACGTCAGACAGAGAGAGATGTGAAGAAAACTGGAAGTGGGAAACAGGAAACCGGATGAGAGAAGTGTGTAAAACTACTAACAGAAACAGTATGCGAACAAAACAAGAAACATACGAAGAAAATAGCTTTCTAATTCCTAATTTCAGAAACCCAAATATCATATCAAACAACGCTACAGTTTGTACTCTCTCTCCTCTCTGTTTCTCTTCTCCGCCAAGAAACATCTGTAGATTCACTCTCGGCCAAATGCTACCCTGATTTATCCACAAGGTAAGGATACCTGTACCTTTTTTTTTTCTTGCTTGTGATAGGAAGTATGCAATGTGCAACTTTAACTTTATGTATAAATCTTTTAAATCTCAAATGGGTATGTGTTTTCTTTTCCGTATGCGAACAAAACAAGAAACATACAAAGAAAATAACTTTCTAATTCCTAATTTCAGAAACCCAAATATCATATCAAACAACGCTACAGTTTGTACTCTCTCTCCTCTCTGTTTCTCTTCTCCGCCAAGAAACATCTGTAGATTCACTTTCGGCCAAATGCTACCCTGATTTATCCACAACAAGGTAAGGATACCTGTACCTTTTTTTTTCTTGCTTGTGATATGAAGTATGCAATGTGCAACTTTAACTTTATGTATAAATCTTTTAAATCTCAAATGGGTATGTGTTTTCTTTTCCGTTTTCCTATGGCAGAATGCATTGCGATTTTAATAAGGACTTGATGACTGCTTTGGGTTGTGATTTGAAATTTCAGGGCTTTCTTTTGTCTTTTTTTTTTGTTCTTTGGATTTCTGAATCTGCTGTTTGCATTCTTTGTGATTTGTTTTTTTATTTTATTATTATTATCTTGCAGAAGATGTAATTTTATTAAAGTTATTAAGTTCTTGAATCATGTAATTCCTGAATTTTGCTTTGTCAATTGTGTTTGAGGTAGTGAATGAAGAATTTTATGGAGAGTTAGTCTTGTTTTTGAGCTTGATGGGTTAGTGTTAGGGTAAATTGGGCTTGACAGGTTTATGTCAGTTGCATTAAGATTTTTTTTTTTTTTAATTGTAAAAGGAGATGATGTTAGTTCCATTTTTTTCCCAGTGCTGGACGATTGGAGTTATGTGAATCTGAATCCAGCAGGTAATAGGAAGAGGAGCGGGGATGTGAGATTCCGTTACCTAATTTTAAAATGGCTCAAGTAAAATTCAAGGTGTCATTTATTTCAAGACATAAACTATATTTCTCATGACACTTGCAACTCATGTATCTACGTTTTTTATCCTAAGTCCTAACCCTGGGTTACTGACTGCTCTAGGTACCTGGATTTCACGCTAAAATTGAATGAGATAATAGCTTTTGAGGACTAATATACGGATGATATTGCTGAGTAGGCCTTACCTCAATCGTTAAGGTTGAGGCCCTTGGTCTTAAAGGTCTTAGGTTCGAGTGGTGTGTGTTTTACCAAAAAAATTTACGGATGATATTTCTGATACCCAATCAATTGTGACAGCAGAGTCAGAATTTTCTTAGGAGGTCATAATACTATCAGGTTTCATCATGAGTTTGTGTACATTGGTCCAAGCAGGGAAATTACTCTTGTAATCAGTAATCTCACTCTTAAGACAAATACTTACCCGCTCTTGCTTCGCGAGTCTAGAAATAATCTGAATCAGTTGGAGCAAAATTTTTAGGAATGAATTACTAGTGGAGAGAAAAGGCAGTTGATGATCTAGAGTGGAGCTTATATGGTCAGTTTATGTATATGTATATGCATGCAACTGCAATTTTCAAGAGTTCTGCAATTAGTTTGGACATTATTAGGAAAGTTAAAACTAAATTTTAATTATATGTGAAATAGGATGAATTATTTTTTAATGAAAATTTTGGGAAAATCTCAACTTTTAAGAAAGCAAATCATATATTTATAATCAAATTTTTTTGGAGCTATGGTTAAAATAGCATGTTGTGGTTTCACATTCACCTTTGCATGGCTTTCTTTTTTATTGCACAGAGGAAGTTGTTTATGCTGAGCAGTTGTTTCTGAACCTCTGCTCTATTTAGGTGCTGGTATCCACGTAAGAAACACCGAGGGAGCCTATAAAAGGGAACACTGGTAAAAAATTATTGTGTCACTGTGGAAGGGAATGGTCATTCAACTTGGAGAAATGGAGCCTAATGCTGGAAATTCCGGTTCCAATGGAAAGCGACCTCTGGAGTGCTCAACATCTACAAATGAAGGGAGAAAACCCACAGAAAATAATACTGCCTCTGCTTTTGTAAATCATGGTAAGTTTCTCATTTCTAGTTTCGGTATCCCTCTTAAAAAGAAAAGAGACTCTTCCTTTTCTGTAGTCTAGAGCACCAAATCTCCATTTGCAGTTCTTATGGTACAACATAATCTAGTTTTATATAAGATGATTAATACTATCATTATTTTGTATAAGATGGTTTATAATATCATTAAAAGATATTTCTTGTTGTTGTACATGGTTTATTAATATATATTTGTTATTAAACTTCAGTTTTAATCTCTCCTCCCACTTTGGTATCTCAACATTTTCATCCTACATGTATCTATAGCAATGTAGGATTTACACCAAATGCCATTTATAAAAGAATGCATCTCTGTTTGCGCGTTCCTTTTTTTTATTTTTATGAATGTATAATTTATGATATTGTTTGTGCTTCTTGAGCATAATCTGGCTGGATATATTA
The DNA here is from genome assembly GCA_023935145.1 of Bretschneidera sinensis. Lineage (NCBI taxonomy): Eukaryota > Viridiplantae > Streptophyta > Magnoliopsida > Brassicales > Akaniaceae > Bretschneidera > Bretschneidera sinensis. The sequence continues at coordinate 92,017,613 of CM043703.1, forward strand.
TGCAGCTGCAATTGCATGGCAGGAGAGTAGGAAAAGGTGGATAGGGGATCCATCTCAACGGAAAAGAATGGCAAAGGATCCAATTATAAGGTATTTCATTTTAATTTAGCTTTTTGTATGTAATGGTATCTTTTATTAAGGTAATGGAAGATTTTATACCTTATATGTGATTGCCTGATTGGAAATGTCCGTAGTGATTGAGAATATTTCAGTATTGGAGAAAACAATGCTATGGTTGATTGTCAAATCAGATTATATAGAATCTAAAACAGCAAAGAACTTGTTTTGCGTTACTTTTTGAATATGTATAAATACACTCGTTTAGTAATTGAGCTTCATAATAGAGCTTCATAATAGGGACTGAAGGCAATAAATTGAGAGTATCAAAATGGAAAAGATAGGGGTCATCAACACACCTCAAAGAAAGGATGAATCTATTTTCCTAATTAGATTCTGAATGTCATGATATCACTGGTTTTATCTGTTTGTTGTTTGTTATAGCTGTAGAACAGCTATGCAGAGAATAATTGTGAACAATTTCTGTTGCAGCTGGTCGACAACATATGAAGAGCTTCTCTCGACTAACGAGCCTTTCTCCGAGCCAATCCCATTACCTGTAAGTATATTGTTATATTGCATGAACACTCTTGATGGATGGATCATTTCTGATCAGTAGAGTCTGTTTTTTTGTGTCTACAAAGAGAGAGAGAGAGAGAGCCTCTTTTCCGATCTTGGTGTAACTTCGGCATAGCATCGATCTAGTCATGCAGAGAACAGCTTAAGTCATAAATTGTCACGCGAATCGAAATATAATTGTGGATGGGAAGAGACAATCTTCAGAGAACATTTAAGACTTTCATTTGCATGCTTATTTTTTCTTAAATTTTATTTTTATCCCCACACAAGCTGCTAATGTCAATTTGATTGACTGTTGGAGTTTGCAGGAGATGGTAGACTTTTTAGTTGATATATGGCATGAGGAAGGCCTCTTCGATTAGACAATCGACGATAACTTTCAAGTAGAGGGATTGAGATGGTAATACAGTCTAAGAGTGTAATTTGCTATTTACAAACCCAAAACTCTCTAATTTCTTGTAGCTGATTTATCCATTTACTGATCACAGAAAGCATGAAAAGCTTTCTTTATTCTTCAACAGTGTACAAGCTAGGATTTCTTTCTTTTAGAATTTTGAAATCCACATGTTAACTGGCTTGAACAGTGTCAAGCAAAAATATGTATCTGGTTCAATATTAACTTGCACTTGAAGGGGAATGTGGTTATTTTTCTTGGTTCGGTTTTATTTTCCAGGTATAATTTTTTATTGATTCACTGTTTTATAGGTTCAAGAGGAATAATGCTTGGTTCCACCCCAGTTTGGAGGAACCTCCTACCTGTGGAGCCAAGCATTAATTGTTCAAGATTTACTCAATTGAAATAGATTGGTCTTGCCATATCTATTTATGTTTCAATGAAAAAGAATTTATTTAGAAATAAATTTTTTATGTTTGACTTTTTTATGGTAAATTGTAGAATTTAATCAAATTTTCATGTTTGAAATAAATAAAAATTAAAAAAAATGGAGAGAGCGAGGAAAAGAGAGTATTTTGATGGGTATAACTTTTTACTTTTTATTTAGTGGAATTTATTTGTAAATTTTATCAATCTAGATGGAATTTGCAATAAAGTACATCAATTTCATAGCGTAATTTTGTAAAATTAAAATTACAAATGAATTTCATAAAATTTATTTGTTTCAAATATACTTTTAAAAAAATGAATATGATTATTTTAAATAATTAATAATATTCTAAGGAAAATCAATGCAAAGAAACGGAGGTGTAATTGTACATTTCGTAATGCCTTTTTTTAATGGAAAAATCTTTTTTTTGGTTCTCTCCCATCTTCTAAAGATCCTTCGGTTTCTGCCCTTGAAATATGTTCTGACCATCATGATCAAGAAGAATCACAACCAGGGAAAATCTTTTGCAGTGCGGTTTTGATCCGGAATAACATCAACAGGATGGAAAATCTTTTGCAGTAGCCAATTCTTAGATTCATGGAGATTCTATTACAGGCAGCTCTATCATAGAATTCTTGCTCTTTGCATTCATAGCCCGTCATCACATGTTATATCTATTGTCAATGGACAAACTACAGGAGGCTCACTTACTAAGGAGATCTTGGAAGTCCAATTTCTCAAAGGCTATTTCACATTCTTTACGGCAAGTACATTATCATTTGACAGTAAATTTAAAATACCATTTAACGGTAATTTGTGAAATGATATTATTTTGGTAAAAGATATGATAGTAATCGAGTTACTGTTTGACAATAATTTGAGTTCTGTCAAATGGACCGAACTGCATTTAGGTGTGTAAATGAGTCCAGCTGGCCGAGTAGTATTCTATTCAAACTTGTTCATTAAGATATTAACCGAGTTCTGTTTGAATTCAACAAGCTTCAAAAACTTTGTTTGTTAAGATTTTAATCAAGCATGAGCTTTAAACGAGTTTCAATAACTTTATTTAATCTTAAACTCTTTTAAAATAAAGAAATTGAGTTCGGTTTGAACACGACTTAATTATATAAATGAGCTTAGTTCAATATTTTATTTCGAAACTAAGCTCAAGTTTGGTAATAAATTTAGTGAACACTCATATAAACAATTTCTTTTCTCTTTATTTGATGGCACACTGAGCAATGGTAAAGAGAGACTAAATTCTTGAAAGAGATAAGGTCAATGACTATAAGTGATGGTGAGACTAAAGAGATATATCTTTAAACGAGCTCTAGTTGACCATAAATAAACTCTTATTAAGTAAATGTGCAAACTTTAAAACAAACATATAAATGAAATGTTCACAAACTTAAACAAACTAAGCACACATATGTTCAAACTTGACTCGTTTAATAAACGAGTTTTAAAATTATGTTTAAACTTATTCGTATAATCAATGAACGAACATAAACGAGCTCTAATTGAATCTATTCACGAGCTTGTTCAGAAGTGTATTTGTTCACTTGCAGCCGTGCTAGAACTCATTTAGTAAACGAGCTTTAAAATTTTTTTCAGCTTCAATCGTATAATTGATGAACAAATATAACTGAGCTCTAGCCGAACTTGTTCACAAGTGTAGACTGGTGTTCCAACCCAAGAGGGGAGGTAAATTAGGTTTTTAAAAACTTTTACTAATTATTTGCAAGTTTGTAAAAACAGTTAAATGCGCAAGCATACAAACAAGTAATGTGCTTAGTAAAAGAGTTTAAGGAAGAGAAAGTGCAAATTCAGTTTATAGTGGTTCGGCAATATCGGATTCCTTCCGACCCTACGTCCACCCTCTTCAAGGAACCTCTTTGAAGTGATCCACTAAAACTTTTAGTCGTACAACTTCACGGGCGTTGTACAAACCTTACAACCAATCCCTTCCTCTCGGAAGCTATTCCCATCCTTGCGGAAGCTAATCCCTTCCTCTCAGAAGCTAATCCCTTCCTCACGGAAGCTTACAAAGAAGTATTTAATTCTAAACACTCTAAGAGTTATTACAACTCTTTCCCCTTTACAATAAATGTGATTTGCTGTAAATTAAATGGTAAAGAGATAGCAATGAATGCTTTTACAAATGAATAATATCTCTCTTTCAAGAAAAAAAGCTTGAAGAATGGCTCAACAATAAATTTTTCAAAGCTTTTGAGAATTAATGAGCAAACTTATGAATTGAATGTGTAATCTCCTTGTTTTAAATGCTCATTGAAGTAGGTTTATATAGCCTTGAATCAATATGGTCATTAGACACTGACTTAGTAGGTTTGGTGCATTAAATGCTCAAGTCTCGCGTCTCAAACGGTCATATTTTCGAATTACCATTCGACTGAGTCTTTGTACCAGTCGACTGGGTCAAATGAGAAATCTCACTTTTAGGCTGTGGGAGAGTACCAGTCGATTGGGTCCTAAGCACCAGTCGACTGGGAACTCACTGTCCCAGATGCCAGTCGATTGGGTGCTCTACACTAGTTGACTGGGGACATTCTGTCCTATACCCCAGTCGACTGGTACATTTGAGCCAATCGATTGGGTTGCCCTTCAACCCAGTTTTTCATGTAATAAAATTGTTTTTAAATTGGAAGTGTTTGAATTAAAGTTTTGTCAAAATTATTTTGTAAAAAGAACCATAAGACAAGCTACTTACTTGAACATAAGAGATTTACAGATTGTTTCAATACCTTAATGCCTATTTTATATCTTCTGTCTTGTCTTGGCGTCTGATACGGGTTGAGTTCTTGCATCTTGATTCTTTACTGAAAGCTTTTACCGTTTAAACACTTAGATAAAACTGTTAGTACAATTAGAGTAGTGTTTTGTCATTATTAAAATTAGATAAGGGTCAACAATCTCTCTCTTTTTGATGATGACAAAACTAATGAGAGAAAACAGTTAAAAAAACTAAGTGTTGGGTTTTTAGAAAAAAAATGGGCAGAGTTTCCTCTGTTTTTTGGATAAAACTAACCTGTAAAACAGTTCAAATGCAGTTTATAAACAATCCAACCAAGTAAAGTAAGATAGAGTTATATTCATCAATGTTTTTGGAGCAATGCTCCCCCTAAATCTATGCTCTATTATAAGTTTACATTGATATTTCTCTTTTTCTCATTTTTCTCCCCCGTTTTGACAACAGCAGAAAAGGGGGTGAAAATTCGAAAAATAAGCAACATGGATACTATAGAAAGTAAGATAATGCAAAAAAACTTATAAACAAAAATTAGACATTATTCGGAGCTGGGAAGACTTCCCGGGAAGAACCGAAAGTTTCCACACTAGCATAAGTAGTTAAAGCATATCGCAGAGTACAATTGATTTAAACCGAGTAATCATATAGCTTAAAAGTAAAGCAAGTATATGAACCATTAGCTAGACAATTGAAATATAGGCAAATATATACAAACATCCATACATCACAGGCTTCTAGAAGCCAAATATCGAATATAATAACAGAAATGTATGAGCATGTAGTAAATGTTCGTGCTAAGATAAGTTAAAAGCTATATATACATAAAAAAGGGATAACACAGGAAACTCAGTGAGCGGGAGAATCAGAGCCATCTTGAATAAGATCTTGAAACTCAGCCAAAGAGCCCTCTATGTGCTCTCAGTGCAGCTCAAAGTCATCTCGAAGTGAGCGGATGTCATAATGCATAGAATCAACAAAAGAGCTCAAGCTCTGGAACCCAGACTGCATGGATAGCTGGAGGCTCGAAATAGCCTGGAGTAGATCATCGTACACAGCCTGACCAGTACTAAAACCACCATGCGGTGGTGCTCGGTCAACAGTGTCTATAGTAGTGGGAGCGGCTACATCACCAGGACTCTCGTCATCCTCTTCGCTGCTGTCCTCCAATCCTGATGTTCTTCCCAGCCTTAGAGTAGATCATCCCATCTCGGATCGTGCACCCCATCTTCTTCAGAGAAGAGACATTGATGATATCATTAGGGCCGATGTCTTGAGCCTTAGAGGCAGGAAGAGGAACCTGAAAGTGCTGGAGGATAAGGGTGATGAGCATCCCATAAGGAAGGCACCCAGAGTCACTAGCTTCGTCGTTGATCATGTTGGCGAGCAATAGGGGGTATTGAAGTGGTGTCTAGTTTTGAGACACCAAATCAATATGACATCTATTTTCGAGAGATAGCTCCGACTCCTAAGTCGTGGATGGATGGTCCAACTCACGATGAAATTGAATAACTTCGAATCGAGGGGCATGTCACTACATGTATGAAATGTAGTGGGCTGAAAGATGTAGTTAGGGTCTCTTTTAACGATCTGGCATGCCTCCTCATAGTCGAAGTTGTCCAACCATTCGTCCAAACTCCATTGGATCTCTCCCACTAGGATCCCCAAGATGCTCACCAAAAGGTCAGTGTTCACCTCAAACTCCACACCAATCACACTAGTTCTGAAACGAAGAGCCAGTGGACTATGTTTCACCAAGTTTGCGTAGAACTAGTGAATCAAGCGTGGGTAATACTTCTGGTGAATCTTGACAATTGGTGTCAAATGAATTGCCTCAAAATGAGGTAAAATGTCAAAGTTTGCATGACAGATAGAATCAAAGTCAATGAATCTACCCGTCATGATCTTCTTGTGACAAATGACAGAATTATACCTTTCTTTGGCGGCTGGACTTTAGAAGAGTGAGTCATCGAGCTCTGTCCTCGCCTTTTTGCTCAAAGATCCCACCAAGCCTTTTCCTTTGGCATCTGATGCCATGGATTTCTTGAACTGTGGCTTAGTAGGTGTGTGAGGTCCTCCAACAGTGGTTTTGATTCAAATTCTCTCAGACATTTGGAAAAATGCGTTTTTAGGAATATTTGAGTGATTTTTTTAGGAAAACGGAATTTTCAACCATGGAAAGTTGAAATGAAGGTGATGGGGGATAAGATTAAGGATACTATGGAGTATTTTATGAGATTTTGGAAGGAAAAGTGAGATTTTCTAGAGAGAGAAAGCTTCAGGGTTTTGACAATGGCGTGAAAACCCTAAAAAACCGAAGTGATTATTTATAGAATCGCGTTACCAGTCGACTGGGTCCTTAACTGATTTGAAAATTTTTGACATGCCAGTCGACTCAGTCGAGATACTAGTTGAATGGGTAAACTGGCAGAGAAATACCAGTCGACTAGGTTATTTATACCAGTCGACTGGGTAGTTACCAGAAATTCAAAAATTTAGCTCTAAACAAGGTCTTGTTTTACTAGTCGACTGGGTACTTGGACTAGTCGACTGGGTGAAAAGGTAGTGTATTACCAGTCGACTGGGGTAAACTTACGAGTCAACTGGACCCTTAAGAGAAAGCTTCAACTTAGAGTTTTAGCACGAAATTTGTTTATTTATGCCATCTTGAGTGAAAGAAATATTAAATAAGGTTTAATACTCATTCATTAGAAGTCAAATATGCATATGATGAATCATGATGTAATTAAACATACATTTTATCATAGTCTATTAAGCCCATTGACAGTCTAATCTTATAAAAACTAGCTTCACTTAATGGTTTTGTAAGAATATCAGCTATTTGATCTTATGAAGGAATGAATTCTAATCTTATATCACATTTTTTAGCATGATCTCTTATGAAATGATGTCTAATTTCTATGTGTTTAGTTCTAGAATGCTGAATAGGGGTTTTGGTTAAGTTGATAGCACTGGTGTTATCACAATGAATTGGAATATTTTTAAAGTTCATGCTATAGTATTCTAGTTGTTGTTTCATCCACAACACTTGCGCACAACAACTTCTAGCTGCTATGTATTTCGCCTCAACGGTTGATAGTGCAACCGAGTTTTGTTTCTTGGAAAACCAAGAGGTTAGCATTGCACCTAAGAATTGGCATGTTCTATTAGTGCTTTTTCTATCTAACCTACACCCCGTAAAATCAGCATCTGAATATCCTACAAGCTCAAAAGATGAATCTCTAGAGTACCATAATCCTAAGTTTTGAGTCACTTGTAGATATCTAAAGATTCTTTTTACTATAATCACATATGATTCCTTAGGATTAGCTTGAAATCTAGCACATATGCATACATTGAACATTATATTAGGTCTACTTGTAGTTAAATAAAGTAAAGCTCCTATCATGCTTCTATAAGTTTTAGTGTCTACATACTTACCTTCTTCATCAAGGTCAAGTTTTGTAGAAATGCTCATAGGAGTACCAAATGACTTTGAGCTTTCCATCCTGAACCTTTTTAGTAGGTCCTTGGTGTATTTTGATTGATTGATGAAGATTCCTCCTTTCAATTGTTTGATTTGAAGTCCAAGGAAATAGGTAAGCTCTCTCATCATGCTCATTTTAAATTCACCTTGCATGCACTTAGCAAACTCTTGATACAAAGATTCATTAGTGGCACCAAATATGATATCATCAACATATATTTGGACTAGTAGCGTGTCATTTTTGTAAGTTTTTGTGAAGAGAGTTGTGTCTATTTTTTCTCTTGTAAAATTATTGTCAATAAAAAATTTACTAACTCTTTCATACCATGCTCTTGGAGCTTGCTTCAACTCATATAGAGTTTTAGAAAGCTTGTAGACATGGTTTGGAAGACTAGGATTTTAAAATCTAAGAGGTTGCTCAACATATACCTCTTCTTCTATAAAACCATTTAAAAAGGAACTTTTTACATCCATTTGAAATAATTTAAACTTGTTAAATCATGCAAAGGCTAATAACATTCGAATAGCTTCTAATCTTGCTATGGGAGCATAGATCTCATCAAAGTCTATTGCTTCTTCTTGATTATATCCTTTAGCAACTAGTCTAGCATTGTTCCTAGTTATTATTCCATTTTCATCTATCTTATTTCTAAGTACCCATTTAGTTCCTATTATTTTATGATTATTTGGTCTAGGAACTAGATTCCATACATTGTTTCTTTCAAATTGATTTATTTCTTCTTGCATGGCATTTATCCAATCAACATCCTTCTTAGCTTCTACAAATGTTTTAGGTTCTATTTGAGATAGATAGGCTACACAGTTGCAAATATTTCTAATAGAGAAACGAGTTCTTACCCCTTGTGAAGGATCACCAATCACTTGATCGATTGGGTGATAATTTACATACCTCCAATCTTTGGGAAGACTATCCTCTTGTTGACTTGTAGATGGCTGGTCCAATTTGAGAGCTTCTATCTCTTGATTTGTTTGAGGTGGGTCATCCTTTGGGTCAATAATGGGAGTAGGTGTTTCCGTTATTGGAATGAAATCTGCATCATCATTGAAAGAAACTACTCTACTACTAATTGGGTTAGACTCATCAAAGTTTATATATACGGATTCTTCTACCACTAATGTTCTCTTGTTGAAGACTCTATAAGCTTTACTAGAGGTTGAATATCCTAAGAATATCTCCTCATCGGTCTTTAAGTTAAATTTACCCAAGTTAGTTTTATTGTTATTTTGGATAAATCATTTACAACCAAAGGCATGAAAATAGGAGATATTAGGCTTTCTACCTTTCCATAATTCATATGGAGTTTTGTTAAGCATAAGCCTAATTAAAATTCTATTTAAGATATAGCAAGAGGTGTTTACGGCTTCCGCCCAAAAGTATTTTGGCAAGCTATTTTCACAAAGCATTGTTCTTGCAAATTCTTCTAGAACTTTATTTTTCCTCTCAACAACTCCATTTTGTTGAGGAGTTTTAGGAGCTGAAAAGTTGTGAGCAAGACCATACAAAATTTTGAAAAGCTTTGGTTTTCAAATTCTTTTTCATGATCACTTCTAATGCTTGAAATACGAATTCATTTTTCATTTTGAACCTTTTTACAAAAGTTTTCAAATCCTTTGTAAGCTTCATCCCTGTAAGAAATAAAGATAACAAATGTATATCTTGAATAGTCATCAACAATAACAAGAGCATATTGATGTCCACTAGATTAATGGTATTTATTGGACCAAATAAGTCCATATGCAAAAGTTTCAATGGTCTAGTAATTGAGACTATATTTTTTGATTTAAAAGAAATTCTAGTTTGTTTTCCCATTTGACAAACATCACACACCTTATCTTTTTCAAATTTGATTTCGAAAGTCCAATGACTAAATCTTTTCTTGAAATGATTTTAAGCAAATCCATATTCACATAACCAAACCTTTTATGCCATAGCCATGGGTTTTCACTAAATGCGGGAAAACATTTTTCATTTTCTGAATGCAAGGATTTTAAATCAACTATATAGTCATTTTCGTGTCTATTGCCAACAAACTTGATCTTATTACTCCTGATATCCATAACTAGACAATGAGAGATTTCAAATACGACTTTGTTGCCTTTGTCACATAGTTTATTAATACTTCGTAAATTTGGCTTAAGGCCTTGCAAAAATAATACATGATCAATGGTTGAGAAATCATTACCAACTTTTTCATGCCCGATGATCTTTATTTTTGTGTTATCTCCAATGGTGACATGTCCGCCATCTCTTAGAGTTAGCTCTTTGAATACACTTCGATCACTATTCATGTGCTTTGAGCATCCACAATCAAAGTACTAACATTTACCTTTTTCTTTGGTGTGGAGACATATCTACATCACACAAAGATACACAATTGCACTCTTAGGTGCCCAAAATTTCTTGGGTCATTTGGGGTTAGTCCTAGAAAATACGGTTCCTTTAGGGACCCATACTTTCTTAACATTGTAAGGTATTCTATATCTATAGACATGTTGATGATGCATAATCCTAGGATAATAGTTATTGAAATTTCTAGAATTTCTTAGTTGTGCATGTCTATAGCTCTTTGGATGAGTATTCCTATGATACATGTTTCTATTGTGCATGTCATTTCTAAGAAATGTATGATGGTGATTTCTAGGATTTATGCTTGCATTATTATGAACATGCATTTTATTTCTAGGATACACATGATGGTAATTCCTAGGATATGCATGTGTAGTGTGCAAGTTTTGAGTATACATATTATCTCTAGGATTCATATAGTGGTTACTCGTAGGATATGTATATGCATTTCTTGAATGATTGTTCCTAGCATTTGCATTTCTTGAGTGAGCATACATATATGCATGAGTATTTCTAGGATGCTTAATTCTCTTATATGTATTAGAATTAGTATTTTTAAGCCTACTAGCATTTATTGAAGGAGTGCTTTTAACCTTGCTAGTGGTCTTTAAAGTAGAGGCTTCATTCACACATGATGCTTTTATGAATAAGGTATCTTTTGATTTTTGCTTGCCTAATGGAGAATAACCTAACCCGATCTTTGGCAAGATAACACTTCATCTAGCTTTTCTTTTCCAAGCATAAGTTTTGATATAGTGCCATTCAATTCTATTATCTTTTTATTTAAGTTTTCATTTTCATCTTTAAGAAAATCTTAAGAAGAATTATAAAGCAAGGAAGATAGTTTTTCTTTTTTCTTGTTTTAAGAATTTCATCTCTTTAGAAAGAGATGATACCTCTTTTTTGAGAATGGTGTTCCTAGAATCGAATTTCTTCAATTCTTCATGCATTTCATTTATGACCTCTATTAATTTTTCACTACTACTAACAATGTTGTCATTAGAAGGGGAAGAATTTGATACCTCATTTTCGTCATTGATTACCATAAGACATAGGTTGGCAATCTCCTCATATCCGATCTCATTGTCCAATGATTCTTCTTCTTCGTCATCACTCAAAGTGGTTGCAATCATATCTTTTTTTTAAAGCTCTTATATGGTTTGCTTGTCGCTGTACAATCGGCCTTGATGTGACCGGGCTTCTTGCAACCATAACACACAAGTGGTTCCCTTTTTGAAGTGGGATCATTTATGTATGGTTTCTTGTTCTTCTTTAAGAATCTATGAAACCTTTTAGTGATTAGAGCCATCTCACCATCTTCTTCGCTGCTCTCCATCTCTTCTTCCGTTTCTTCTTCTTTGTTGCTCACAGAGGCATTGAGAGCAATCACCTTTTTCTTCTTCTCATTATCATTGACAACGGGATTCATTTCTTTCATCTCGTATATCAATAGTGATTTGAAAAGTGTTTCAACATCCAATTTGTCGAGATCTTTGGCCTCCATGATGACTGTCTTTTTTGCTTTCCAAGTGGATGGCAAAGACCTTAAGATTTTCCTTGTTAGTTCAAATTCCTCAATATTCCTACCAAGAAGCTTCAAACCATTAACAATAGTGGTGAAACGTGAGTGCATTTGAGAAATTGTTTCGTTAGGAGACATTTTGAAAGATTTATACTCGGACACTAGCATATAAATCTTTGATTTTTTTAACTTCACTAGTTCCTTCATATGTAATTTGTAATTTATCCCAAATCTCCTTAGCCGAAACACAAGCAGAAATTTTATTATATTCAGAAATATCTAAAGCACAATGTAAAATACTTGTGGCTCTACTATTTAGAGACATCATTCTACAATCGTCTTCATTGAACTTAGTTTTGAGTTTAGGCATTGTATGATTGATTTCTCCAATAGTTATTTCCTTTGTAGGAATTCTAGGTCCTTCCTCAATGACTCTTCATAGATTGTAATCTTGTCATTCGACAAAGATTTTCATCCTATTTTTCTAATAGTTATAGTTGAAGCCATTGAACAAGGGAGACTTAGTGTAGGAATATCCTTTAGAATAGTTATTTGATGCCATCGGATCAACTCAAGGATTTTAAGCCTGAAATTGAGAACGAAGCTTTGACACCAATTGTAGACTGGGGTTCCAACCAAGAGGGGGTGAATTGGGTTTTTAAAAACTTTTGCTAATTATTTGCAAGTTTATAAAAACAGCTAAATGCACAAGCATACAAACAAGTAATGTGCTTTAAGTAAAAGAGTTTAAAGAAGAGAAAGTACAAACTCAGTTTATAGTGGTTCGGCAATAAAATTTTCAAATCTTTTGAGAATTAATGAGCAAACTTATGAATTGAATGTGTAATCTCCTTGTTTTAAATGCTCATTGAAGTGGATTTATATAGCCTTTAATCAATATGGCCGTTAGACACTGACTTGGTAGGTTTGGTGCATTAAATGCTCAAGTCCCGCGTCTCAAACAGTCATATTTTTGAATTACCAATCGACTGGATCTTTATATCAATCGACTGGGTGCTCTACACCAGTTGACTGGGGACATTCTGTCCCATATCCCAGTCGACTGGTATATTTGAGCGAGTCGACTGGGTTGCCCTTCAACCTAGTTTTTCATGTAATAAAACTGTTTTTATCTTGGAAGTGTTTGAGTTAATAGTTTTGTCAAAATTCTTTTGTGAAAAGAGCAATAAGGCAAGCTACTTACTTGAACATAAGAGATTTATAGATTGTTTCAATACCTTAATGCCTATTTTATATCTTCTGTCTTGTCTTGGCATCTGATACGGGTTGAGTTCTTGCATCTTGATTCTTTGTTGAAAGCTTTTACCGTTTAAACACTTAGATAAAACTGTTAGTACAATTAGAGTAGTGTTTTGTCATTATTAAAATTAGACAAGGGTCAACAACAAGTATATGTTTTCACTTATTGCTCTAGTTGCAGTCTAGATACCCTACTAGAAAACAAAATAGAACTAGATAACATTTTTAATAAGAGAAAAAATGACGAAAACGACATTGGTTTCACCATAGCTACTAATCACATTTAGGGTTGAACAGGGAAATCGATGGACTCATGAACTCAACCCAAATCAATGTAATAGATTTGGACTTTCAAAGTTGGGTTGGGTTAGGTTTAAGTTGAGAAATTTTTGAACCCGGTGGGTTGAGTGATGGATTAAAAAAATTTCAACCCGATCCGAACCGGTAACTCAACCATTATATAATTATATTTGATATATTTAAAATATACTTGCTTAAAAGATTTATGGACTACCTTCATATTTTGGTAAGTTAGCTTGGATTACAATATGTATTTTGTGTCTGTATATTTGATGGATTACATTCATATTTTGATAAGTTAGTTTAGATTACAATATATATATATATATATATATATATATATATCATTTTTTCCTTTTATAAACCTTCAAACAAAAAATGTTATTTTCCAATAAAAATGCCAATTGGAATTTAAATATGTGATAATCATGTTTTTTAATGGTTTTTAGTTGATGAAAATCGTTTGTTCTCCTAAAGTATTTCTTTTGGACTTCAACATACTTTTCAAAAGCAAGTTGAATTGATTTGTTCATTCATTTTATATTTTTTGTATGATAGAACTTGATTATGGAAATTCTAGGACCAAGTCTATACTAATGTTAAAGTTTTGAAGAATTTGATTGATCAAACATTTTAAAGTCTAATTTTTATTTACTTTTGTATAGTTTATATTAAATTAAAGTTGTTTGAACTTTTTGTGTGAAATGATTTAATATTTGTAAATGATAAACTGTAAGATTTAAAATTCTTGTATGAATTTAATTTTGAATACAATGAATGGTAAATAATTATAATAAAATATTTTTTCTTCCTTAATATATTTGTATTAATTTTTAAATGAATAAAATATTAAATCAATAATTCAATTCAACCCAATTCGATTCAAATAGAATAAATTAGATAAGACTATGATTAATTGAATTGTTGATGAATTGGATTGGATATAGGTTTTTTCAACCTAATTTGAGTTGGGCTGATTTGTTTTAGGTCAATCCGACCCCTCACCCACGTTCACTGGCTTTCCTGGGCAAGGAGATAGTCATCCAGGGAAACGAACGCAGAAAAGAGAAGGGCAAAGCTTTGATTATAAGTCATTTCCTTCTCCATCAGGCATCACCTTTTCCTTCTACAATTTTCTTGCTTTTTTATTTCTTTTTTCCGTGCTAGAGAAAGATAAAGTGCAATTCTACGGAGAGATAAGCAGAGAGAAATGGAGAAATTTAAGAGTATGTTAAAGCCAAAACAAGACCCACAACAGCTATTAAGAGATTGGCAAAGAAAACTTCGCCAAGAGTGCCGCAACATAGAGCGCCAAATCAGAGGCAAGTTTTACTCTTTTTTGTTTTTTTTTTCTTTTTTTTATTTGTGGGAGACCATTTTCGTCGACGTTAATTACTTAATTTGTGAATTTTTTCCATATGGTTGTTGTGGATTTAAAGTTTGGTTCAATGGGTTTAACGTGATATTGTATTTTTATTTAGATTTTTGGGCTAAAAGAAATTGATAATGCGGTTGTATTTTGTTTTTGATAAAGGGCTAAAAGAAATTGATGGGTTGTTGTATTTTAGATGTTCAGAGAGAAGAGAAGAGTGTACAAAAAGTAATCAGAGAGGCTGCTAAGAGAAATGACATGGGCTCAGCTAAGGTAATATGCCAAATTTTTAGTTCTTTATTATTTCATTAAGATTTTATTGGAACTGTATTGGATTTTTGTTGAAATATAAGTTCTTTTCCCTTGATATTATCATAATTTTTTATGGTCTTATGATTGTAAAGAGAAGCTAATGCCAAGGGTTATAATTATATGAAAGGCAACTCATGGCAGTGAAACTTATTTGGAACCTTTTATAGTATTCTCAACTTGAAAATCTACTAGTGGTATTGATCTCAATGCATTTCATTTAAACTTATGGTATTGCTAAGGTTGTGTTTATGGTATTGATCTCAATGCATTTCATTTAAACTTATCTTCTTCATAGAATCGCGATGTATGTATTTTTCCCTGTCTGTTGCTTCTTTTTGTATAGATGCTAAATTTTATACTGGTATGTGTAGCTGCTAAAAGATGTGTTCTCAAAGAATAAATTCTTTTATTTTTATTGGGAATCTGATACCCAATCAACAACTAAGTAATCACAATACCAAAAATATAAAGAAAAGAACACAAAATTTTAACGTGATTTGGCACACTTCTTTGTTTACGTCCACGAGTCAATCACTATTATATTTTTTGCAACTTTTGGAAAGAGGAAAGTTGCTAAAAACTCATTACAACAATATACAATTTTTCTAGACAAAATTGTGTAAAAACTCAACCCAATTTCACAACATAAAGCCTCAATACACTCAATGTTCACTTCAACACTTGAATCTTATATATTAGTGTTTGGTATGCTATTTTCTATATCTAACTAGTTATTCCTACTTAAGGAATAGGGTGAGTACCCCTCTTGATGCCCATATTTGTATTGAAAAGAATTCTTTGTATTATTGTTTTATGATCTAAATACAATTCAACAGTCCTATATATAAATTTATGAATATCAAACGTAATAGGACTAGGAAACATCAACTAGATAAGATAGATATAAACTAAGTAAGATTAAGAAACCTACTAGGACACATAATAAGAAATCTAATTAGGACTCTCAATATAAACCTAATTAGAACTCTCAACACTCATATCAAGCTGGAGCATATACATTCATCAATTTGTTACAAAGAAACTCATACCAATAATAAACTCCATCCAATCTGAAACAAATAAACCTAAACCCACAAATTACAATAACCCATTAGAACACGTCGGGGCTCCACACCCACGAAAAACAGTTAGTTCACCACTTCGATAGCACCTAACAAGACGATCCAAGAACACAAGATCAACAAGATTTTGACTTTTTTTTCATCTTTTTTTACTAACGTTGACTTTGACTTGAATGTGTTGTAATCAATGAGTGAGGAGGATATAATATCAACACAGGTTGGATCGGGTTAACAACATCAACATTGGGGCGAGGAACTCTTCTTCAAGAACGGTCAAGAGCTCTTCTTCTTCTTGAACTCTTCTTCTTTTTCTTCTTAAAGAGGAAAACACGAGAACACATAACGGAAAAAAAAAACATGGAGAAGCACCGGAAAAATTGTCGAGTAAAAAAACAGAAACTAAAAAACAGATTATAAACTATATATATATATATATATATATATATATTTAATGGTGTTTATCTCAAATCACCACTAGGATGCCAAACCATGAGCGCTAATACCATGTTGACAAAAGGAATTAAAAATAATTTTTTGTATTATTGTTTGATAATTTGAATACAATTCAACACTCCTATATATATATATAGACTTATGAATATCAAATATAATAGGATTAGGAGACATCAACTAGATAAGATAGGAATAAATTAAGTAAGATTAATAAACCTACCAGGACACATAATAGGCAACCTAATTAGGACTCTCAACATATACCTAATTAAAACTTTCCGCAGCCTTCAACAACTTGCCACCAATTCTCTTGAACTTCAATGTATGGTCAATACTTAATTAAGTGTTGGTTATCAAGATGCATTGGTCTTCACACAAAGTCACTTATTAAGATGCATTGGTCTTCACACCAAAATAGTTAAAGTCATAAATAATGAGCCACAAATCCCAACTTCAGTCAAGCTTCCAACTCCTGGGCCTGGTTTGCCTCCTCCCAATCAAAACCTCACAGTTTTGGACAAGTTTTTTACTCATTATTCAGATTTTGGAGCTAATCACAACATATTCTTGGGGATTGCTATTATTAAATAGTCAATGAAATATGCTTTTCTTGTATTGTTATGGGCAGAGCGCTTGGCCTTGCGTGATGAAGTCTATTGGTTGTTTCTCTCTCTTGTTTCAATGTCTGGGTTGCAAAATGGGAGGCACTTCGCCCCCACTACTGCCCCTGAATTATCTTTACTGAAGACATCGTTCAATTGGAAACGTTTGATATAAAACCAAGAGAACTGCTGTTGGAAATGCAGTTTTGGCTAATAAGATTGAATATGTTTCTTTGGTTTCATAATGCCCAGATGTATTTAGGTTTCCTCCTGAGTTGCATGACAGAACCTTTGTCGGGTCAAGAACTTAGGAGTGATAAGGACTGTCGGGTGCGGAATAGTTTGAAGTACAAACCAAGAACGATGCACATTCTAAAAGTGAAAAGAGATCTATTTTCAGTTGAAAGGACCGATGTCAAACTCATAGCCTAGAATCAAATGAAAACGCATGCACCTGTGGTGTCATGCATGCATTTGTGTCAGTTTCTAGATTTAGCCCAATATGATGCTCTGGTGCACTCCATTTGTTGCACGTTTTTCGTATATGCCTCGTTGCCATTAAATAATCAATATCCTACATGCTTTTACTTGACAATACTGGTGTTGCATTTCAGGCACTTGCAATGGAACTTGTGAGGTCGAGAAAAGCTGTAAACCGTCTTTATGAGAATAAGGCCCAGCTAAACTCAATATCAATGCACCTCGGAGAGAGTGTTGGTATAATGCTAAGTTTAAACTTATTCTTATATTCTTGCATGCGTGCCGAAAGATAGTGAATGCACATAGCTATTCTGAATAATATGGTTAATGGTCCATGAATGATGGTTCTGGAATAGTTGGATTTTGAAATCAAGCGAACTATTTACAATTTACTTTGCCTTCTCACCTTAAAGTTTTTCTTTCAAAGAGTAATGATCTTGATCCATGGGCAGATTCTGTTTGGAGTGGCACTCATACAGTTGCTCATAATCCCAGAAGCAGATTAATAGTATTTGTTTATAGGAATTTTTCTGTTTGTTGGACATTGTTGAAAATTATTGATATGAATATGTAAAAGAACCAACTTATGAAAGTGAAAATGGTAAGTAAAAACTTTTACCTTTTTGGTTCATTAAATACCCTTAATATATTGATTCAAAATCTGATATTTATTTGAAAATTGAAGCCCCTAATACTAGCTTCTGTACTCTTTTAAGAGCATAGGAAGATTACATTGACAATCTATAGCTCATTGTATATAAATCTCAAAGATACTTGTAAGATCTTTGTTTTGGGGGAGAGATACAAGCAGGGATAAGGATTATTGTTGGGCCATGTTGGTCAGTTTTTCATATTCTTGATTGGTGCTGGAGGCTTTAGGCCTTCTCTGTTTTTCTGCATACATGGCATACCTCATTCCCGTCTTTCTATGCTCATTAGTAGTTCTTCTTAATCGGATATGACAAAGCAAGCTTTTCTAGCCACAAATCAATGTCAGAGAAATTCACTGATGTTTTAAAAATTGGATCTTGCTTCCCACCATAAAATATGCTGCTACATTGTAAAGTTTGATATTCTAGTACTGATTTATCTGTGATTTGGGTCTCTATATCAAGGTATAATATTTGTTCCAGACTTTTAGGAAGAGACTCGAGTTTTTAACTTTTTCTCCATTTGTTAAGGTGGATCTTTCAATCTTTGAATTGAACCTTGTTTGGGACTTGTGTATGCAAGGTTAGCTGGAAAATATCATGCTCCTTTTATCATATGAACTCTAAGATCATACCCATTGTTGGTTATGTTGTCTGTTATTTTGATGGAATGACATTAATATTTTGAAATAGCTGTAGGAAGAATTTATAATTGCATTCCCTGTGCTTTGCTTCAAGTTTATTATTGGTGGGAACAAACCTGCCTCTTCCTTCTCCAGCATGGAAGTTCTTATAATTATTTGATTATTCATGTGTCGGGATGGCTTTTGCAGCAATAGCTCGAACAGTTGGTCATTTGTCCAAGAGTGCTGAGGTCATGAAACTTGTCAATAACCTCATGAAAGCTCCGCAAATGGCCGCCACAATGAAAGAATTTAGCAAAGAAATGACTAAGGTAACTTTATATTCTGAGCCTTCACTATTACACATCCTTGGTTTTCATATGTAAAATCTTTGCCATAACATCGTTTATAGGCTGGGGTTATCGAAGAAATAGTAAACGATGCTGTTGACACGGCATTGGATTCTGAAGATATAGAAGAGGAAACTGACGAAGAAGTTGATAAGGTCCTGACAGAAATAGCTGGTGAGACTGCTGCACAGCTTCCAGAAGCGGTCAGGAAGGAGAGGACAAGAGTGCATGCCCAGAGAGCAAGCACTTCACATGAAGTATACAGAACTTTACCCGCTTTCTAATTTTTCCTTAAATGTGATTTTGCTGCCAATAATTTGAATTTCACTGCCTTATTTACAGGAAAATGCTATAGCAGAAGGTGCAGATGATGATGAAGAATTAGAAGAGCTACGAGCAAGGCTTGCAAAAGTGAGATCATAACTTGCCAAAGTGATTTTTGTACATTCTTTTCCACCGCTTGTCCACACTATTGATTCAAAACCCAATCTGTATTAACTGGGTTTTGTAGCCTATTGTGATGTTTGAGATTATGGGCTTTGAACCTGGCATGCTGTAATTTTAGCAGAAGATAATGTCCATTTGGTGAAATAATCAGTAGTACTGCGGGGCATGAATGGTGCTCTGGAGACCATATTCATTTTAGGTTGAACATCTGAATTTCCTAATATCTAAAGCTATTATAACTCATATCTGTGCTGCGCATTTTGCCTTCAATGCCTTCTAAAAGCTGTTACAAGCGTTAATAGGAAGATTGCAACCCTGACCGAACGAATTTCCTAGGAATGTTATAACTAGGCAACTCTTAAGCAGCAACTATCTGATAATAAGGTACTGAAGCCCCATTTATTTATGGAAGCAACAATCCCTCAACATAATTCACTTCTCTATTCTATATGCATGCCTCAGTGCCTCTTTTTCTTTCCTATCAATATATTTGCATGAATTTACCTAAATTAGTAAATCTAGTTAATTTTGGGTTAATTACAAAAAATATCTTGTGGTAAACTTTATTTTCAAAAAATATTTTGAAGTTTTTTTTGTGGTAAAAAATACTTTATGGTATGTCTCTGTTAAGCAAAAAATGCATTGAAAAACTTTGATTATTTTTTTAAATGCAATGAAACACATAATATTTTTTTTTTTTGTAATTAAGCCTAATTTTTTTTTGTTAAGCAATTTCCCTTATCTTTTATGGGTACATCGTAAGAATATCATCTGTTTGAGCCTTCATTTTCTTAATCTTCTTGGAGGGCGAAGTATAGCAGAAATAAAGGGGGGAAAAGCTCATTTTTAGTAAAAGTTTGTTGCAGATGAACTGAGGTAGCAGTGTGTGTTGAAATTGAATAATTTAAATGTCGTTGTAATTGTTGTTTGGGAGAATCAAAGATGCTGTTAGGATCACGGAGTTGCTGCTAGGTTATGGAAAAGAATCACTCCCCATATGGAGAAATAAGGAACTACTGCTAAAGTTGGGAAAGAAACTTTTATTACAGTGATCAGTTGTGCTTAGCTGGTATTGTAAATACAAGTTTGTGATGATTTTCATGGTGTATGTTTGGGTGTCTGGTAAGAGTGTTCGTCCATCTTTATTGTATTTTCAAATTAGTGAGAGTCCTGTACTTGGAACGGATTTATCCTATACACTAATTTTTTTTTAATAAAAAATAAGAAAATGAATCTAATTACATAAATTTGATTAATTCTTGCACGGCATTGTTTGATTTCTCATCAGGTAATTATTTCTTTTCTTATTGATATTCTATTTACAAACCCAAAAAAAGGCATAAATCGAACCGAGAAACATTTTTTACTTTTTACACAGTTGCTAAAGTACCAAACTATACTAAATCTGCAGAATATTTGCAGCAATACAGAAATTTTTTCGCTTTTACATGATCACATGAAAATGTTCTTTTACAATTGAGAATGATGTGTTTTCACACAAAAGCATCATTCTCACTGCTACCTAGGGGTGACACACAAGACGATCCACCGTGTCGTGTCTCATTTTTTTTTCGTGTCATGTCATGTCAATTTTTTAAAAATGAAAGCTCGGCACGGCCCAAAGCTCGCATGATTATTGGATCGTGTCGACCCATAGACTTTATAGATATATATTGATTTTTTTTTATCATTTTTGTTGAAAATAGTAAAAATAAATTTTAAATATTAAATTAAATGCTTATAATTGTATAGAAAAACAATTATTTTATTACAATATTACAAATAACTTAAAAATTGAACAACAATATAGACAAATAACTTAAAAACTATAACTTTAAAAATTCTTCCAAGTAAATTATTGGCAATATGTTTGACAACAAGAAAAAGCACACTGAGGAACTTCAATATTCAAACTAAAAATTCACAAATGACATAAAGTTTGATTGCTTTAAGTTCAAAAGCCAATTTCATGTTAACTTCGAAGTGTAAAGAAGCAAAAGTTGAGATCAGACATTCTGATATGAAGAGTGAAGTTCATATAACAAAATTTTAGGCATTATCAACTCTTTCACTTTTTCTGTCTTTAAATACTTGTGTAGATTTGATTTAATTTATGTTAATGCGTGATTTTAGGAGAATTTGCTTCATTTATGAGGTGAGTTTTAAGAATTAGTAGATCACGTGTCAATATGTTAAGAATAGGGTAATAAATTTTTATTTTTTCCACCATCCTAAAATATTAAATTTGTTATCATCTAATTTTTCTTCACTCATAATTCTAGTGACATAAAATTGTATATAATTTTGAATTTCATTAGATGTTATGGTCATGTCTCATGCCATGAGTCTCAAAAGCTAAGCCTGACACGATCCATTCACTTGTACCATGTCAAGCACGACACGGCGCCCCCCCCCCCCTTATTACTACCTACACATTCAGTTTTATTCTTGTTTGTATGCCATTGCTAGAACATACTGGAAAAAGACTCCACTATGCCATTTGTCTCCCTCGATTAGATCCAAACACTTGCTTCTGAATGGGTTGCATATTTACCGATTTCATTGATTCTCATATCAACACCTTTGTAGTATGAACATCTAGGTCACTTCTAATCATAAAGACTTTTAATGAGACTAGCTTCAACACTTTTCTCTTTGTAAATGTGTTGTTGCCTGTCATGTCAATATCATCATTGGTTCAGGTACTTTAACCAGTCCTTAAGCCAACACCTAGCTATGAAAGTCATATTCTTTAATGATCCGAATTTCTTTTTGCTCTCGATGATAATCATTAAAGGGTTAACCAAATTACTGTATAAATATATGCTATCGACTCCATATTCAAACTCAATTGCCATGAAAACCAATCTCTCTCTGCATGCAGCTACTGCTTATTATCACTGTGCTAGAGAAACTAGGGTAAAGTTGGACTCATCTTACAAATATAATCGGAAAATTGACAAGTATCACTAGTGCTTTTGCTACATTCGGTAAAATTTGCATCCAAAAAAACCAATCAAATCAAAAGTGGACCCTTTAGAGTACAACAAATCTAAATTTTGAGTGTTTATCAAATATCTTAAAATTCTTTTAACGAATATCAAACGAGATTATTTTGGACAAGATTGAAAACGTGCGCACATACAAACACTAAACATGATATATGGGCTACTAGTGGTTAAATATAACAATGTACTTATCATGCTTTTATATTTCTTAATATCAATATTTTTTACCTTTCTCATAAGCTTGTCAAGCTTAGTTGATGTGCTCATAGGTGATTATGTTTGAAGTCTGTTTGAGGCTTACCTCTGAATCATTGTTGCATGGACCAACGAAAAAGAGTGTTACGCAGTGGATTAACAAATACTTACTGATTCGACCCAAAATCTTATAGTATATTGGACTCTTCTCTGTGTCTTCTATCTTTAATCTCGCTGGAGGTCGTGCGTGTAATCACAGAATTGGAAAACACACTTGTTTTCACCACCCACAAACCTTTTATTATCTCTAAAGGAAGAGGATAGACTTTCTCTCTCTAGAATGAATTTTTCAACAGCCTTTTTTTTCATGTCATTCCACATATATATACTGCCAGGGAGATGGTGGTTATTGGTAGTTGAAATTAACCAAGAGTTGCATGGTTTCATACAAGCATCTTGGTTCAAAGTTAAACGAGTGGGTCGGGTCGCCCATCATAGGTGCCCAATCCGGCCCTTATTTCCTATATCTCCCAGTCACATGTGATGGGTTTGACATCGCCCAACAGATAAAGATTGAGAGAACCTCAACATCAAATTTTCTTTGGAGAACTTCATATTGGCAAATGGGTCGTGCTTTGCGAGTACACCTGCAATTGGGAGCTCAATAATATGCACCTATTAGAAATATACAACAGCTTCAACCTTAAATAAATAAAACAAATTAGAAAAATGTCTTACTTTGCGCCAAACTTATTTTATTACATCATTCATAGCATACCTAATCCCTTAAAAGCTATGCTAGACTTTACTTTCCTCACCATGTATCCACAATTATGTCCAAGCTTCAACAAAGCGACATAATTGGTCGACCTGTGAATACATGGTGGATGTAAACAAAAAACAATATTCCTTCTACACTCATGTCTCTTTATTTCAGACTAATTGTTTTCCTAGACATATCTGATAAGGCTAATTATTTCATTGCCATCGGAAACATGTTAAAGTAGCAAATATCAATCTGTCCCTTTGAGAACATAGTCAAAAGTCACATAGGGCACTAGCTGCGGCTTTTAATTTACATAAGTCTCTGGGTCTTGCATACTGAGGACATAGGTTTTCCCAAATCCTTCATTTTAAAATAGAAAAACCATTCTTAAATAGTGACAACCTCCTTATCTCTCTAGCTAATAAATCATCAACATAGAATGATAAATTTCCAAATTTATCCTCGAACCTTTTACATATATAAAATGATTCTCATTGATCATGCAAACTTATAAGTTTTTATATTTTGATGAAATATGAAATATCATTATTTGGATGAATACTTCGGGCTATAAACGAAAACATTAAAGCTAGCATACTTTGCGCTATTTGCCTTCTAACAAAAAACTATGGTTAGTTTCATGTAGATTTAGTCATCTAGTTCCCCATTGAGAAATGTAAGCTTAATGTCCATCCGGTGCTTTCATAAGCCCAGACTTGTGATGATAACTAGAATGGGGTAAATAGAGTTAAACTTCAAAAGCTACACCTTTTTATAGGATATAGTATTTCACCATTAAACATGTATTTTACCTCTCAATTAAAATCATTTACCTATTGCTTTTCGGGTGATCTTGAGAACTCACTTGTTCTTATTTACTTTACAATAGCTAAGAGTTTGACCAAGTCTCAAACATGGTTAGTTTTCTCTAAACTCCAATATTTTCTCTATTGTTTTTAATCCATTTTCTTTTCCAGGGATGATCTCCAAAACTTATCTTTTAAGTTAACATCAAAGACAGCTGACTCCTTTTCCAATTGCTTCCATGTAACTATGATTCTAAAGGTAAACCTCAAATAGACATCAAACATAATCATCAATCAATGTATCGCTCCCACTAAGTTGATAAGGTTTAAGAATAACCTTGTTAACCTCATCTTATTGATTGGATGCGCTAACATGATCAGGATCTTTCATCTCATAGAGTGAAAAGAAACTTATTGATCTAACCTAATTTGAGGAAAAATCGATTGTAGGACATTTCTTCTATCAACTTTAGTCAAACTTCTAGCCGCTTATTAATAAACATATCCCTTTGGAGTGTTCTCAGTATCTACTAAAGATACACCTCTATGTTTTGACCCTTACTTCCCAAACTTATGAGAATGGCCATGAACAGTTAAGTATACAAGCAACAATTAACAAAGAATCTAATAGAGCTAGATTGCGCTAATAGCTTAACCATTTATAACAGTGTCCTATTCTGTATCTCTGCAACAACGTTTTGTTGCGAAAATTTTAAGGAACGAACAACTATTTTCTTAAAACCCTTTAAAAAATGTCCTAAATCTATTCTTCTGAACCACAAAAAATCCAAATGAATTACTAACAATGAGATTTTAGTTCTAGGTTTTGTATCAAATGGTTTTTAGTTGTTTTATCAGCTAGACAAAGTTCACACTTAGGCAATAATAAAACTTGTGAGTGAGACTAAAATGCTGCCACTAGTTAAACCATTTATTTATTTCAAACCCAATGTGATATAGTCTAGCTTGTCAAATAATTTTGCATCAACAATTTACACTAAAAAAGATGCAATTAAATAAAAAAAACAACCACAATTCTGATTATATTACAAAACACAAACCATATCAAAGTGTTTTGGAACCATTTAATACATCAACAACAAGGAAGTCTGCTTCTAACAACACATTAATCCAACTCCAAAGTAAATAATATTAAAACTAAACATAGAAGGACTAAACTCAAAAAAAAAAAAAAAAACAATCCATTAAATTAAAGTATATAGAGAACATTAGTAGGACTTAGGCTTGACCACCAACCAACCTTAGCTGATAGGTGTTAAAACCCTTGTCTTCAACTCTTAAGTTGCTCTTCACATATATCCAATGCGCACTTTGTTAGATTTGGTGATACCCCACAATGATCAATGTTCTCCAACTACACAAAATGCCCCTCATAAGTCTACAATCCACAAAGGATAAGATTCAGTAAGCAAGACATAAATAGAAATATAAGCATTAACCAAAAAAATAAAGTAGGGTAATATTTTCTTCAGCTTAGTGCAATCACGAGCGAAGTGAGCCAGTGCACCACAATTGTAGCAGCTCATTTTGGTCTTGTCCTTCTTACCAACATGTTTACCTTTCTTGCGCTTCTTGATCTTCTTGTGTGCCTGAACAATCTCTTTACCTTTCTAATGCTTCATGCCCAAAGCCTTACGCAAGTTGGATTCAGCAACACAAACTTGATGTGAATATCTAGCAGCCTCAAAGCACTCATTTACAAATTCCAGATGACACACAATGTCATCAAAAATTTTAACTTTCTCATTACACATCATCTCAGCTTTCATGTGCTCACATTCCTTAAGTAGAGACCGAATTACTGCATGAACCTCTTGTTCATCAATTAAGAGATAACCTTAAGCTTTAATTGCCTTTATCATGTTTGACATCTCAACAAGGTGTTGCCTCATTGAATGATCTAGACACTTCTCAAAGGTAAAATTTTTTCCAATGAGACACCTTAATTCGGCAAAGAAACCCTCGTATTTCTTTTTCAAGGAAACCAAGATTTCCCAAGCGGTATCATACTTTGCATGCTCATATGCGAAATCATCTTGCATATTACTCAGCATCACCATGTGAGCAATGCTACCATTCCTTTTCCATGATGCATAAGCTTCATGATCTCTATCACTTTTAGCAAAAGTTCTTCGCTTAGGTTCACTCATGGTATAGTTGACGACTTCGTCAGCATCTAGTGAACCTTTTGGTTCCAAAATTCAAAGTTTTCACCATTAAGTTTTTCATCCTCATTCAACTCAACCTTAAAGTTTTAGGATTCAAAGCCATGATCTAAATAACTACATGGAGACATATCACTAATCAAATACTATCACACTCATAACCTTATTCACACACAATTATTTTGCAGCTAATTCGAATTAATTTGATGATAATTTTACCTAAGACATGGAATTGAAAGTTCGATATGCTCCCAATCATCTCCCATATAAAAAACTTTAATCATCATAAATTTAGTCCAATTAGCGCAAAATTTAAGTCCTAGGTGAGAATTTATCTTAACTCTACCAATATAGAACTTCCACTCAGTTCATGTATATTAAATACATTATATAACATTCATAATGCATGATCATGAACATAATAAATCATAAAACATTCTTGAATGAAAACACTTTATTTCATTCATTATGCAAATAAAAAAATATGTACAGAAGAAAGACTTAAGTTCCACTTCATTAACTTAGATTCATTCATACAATTATTTACATATCACAAGCTTCTAGTATGGTATATATATTTTTTTTCCTTCATGTTCTCATTTAGAAAAAAAATGTAGAGGTAATTTCTTGGTCAAACATTGAACACTTTTGTGCAATTTTTATTACCAAAGAAACTTATTTTGTTATCTATTACCTATTTTCTTATCTTAATTATCCAAGGATCCCTCTGTCCTACAAAAAACTGAAATTTCTTGCACTACAAAGATTTGGAATAATCGTGGTAATACAACAGTACACCTCATTCCTAAAAGAAGATGATGTTCTTCTACCAATTCCAACTCACTGGCGGCCTTCATAAAACTTTTTATTACTTTTTCGATCGTGCCTCATAGTAGTCTTCATAGTTTCTCATTCATCATCCGAAAAGACTTGAGCAGGACTCAAGCCATAAGACATTTAGAGATTGTGAGATGTTCAACTATAACTTTATCTCACTTCTTTGCCACTACATCTATATGCTTATTTATTATAGGTTCTATATCCTTTTATAATTAAGAAACTCTAATAGAAAAGACATATTTACTACATTCTAAAGTAAATAACATTTGTTAGTATGCTAAATTGATACCCATCAATTATTAAATTTACTCACATGACAACAAATATATGTGCATGCAATTTTTTGATTGAATTCAATTGTAACTATAGAGAAAAAATAAAAATAAAAATCCATGAGCTTTCATAATCTCCCACTGGATACTTACCCCATTAAAAAATTATGTTAAAAAAATAATTTTGCCGCACTCAAATAATACGCAAATCTTAACTTTTAAAAATTTCCATTTTGTAAAAAAACTATTTAATTAATTTTTTATTTAAAAAAATTAATATTAAATAATCCAAAAAAAATAATTTATGAAATTATCATAGACAAATCATAAATTTTTTTGTTCAAAATAGAATTTGTTACGTCGCCAGATCAACTGCCAACCGTCGCCACACATCGGTGGTGGTTTGGATGGTGGAGATTGTTCTTGACACTCCCAGAAAATAAAGACACACAAACCCGACGCGTGCACTCTACACACCGTCTTCCTGGTGTTTGACTGTGACCAGACTTGTGGCGGTCGCTTCGTCTTAGGGCGAGGATCACGATGATGGCTTTGGTTCACATGATGGCTTCGGTTTAGGGTTTCGGCCACTGGAAAAGTGAGAGAGTGTAACCATTCTCATTGGAGCGTAAGGGGATTTTTGGTTGGATGTCATCTTCAACCTCCAGACTTGCCATTTTGCCCAAAAATTTCAAAATGTTTCGAGGCACATATCTTCCTCTACGGATATAAAAAAAATGCATGCAATATACCATTGGAAATCTTATGAAATTATCTTTCTAATAATATAAGTCTTGTGTCATGAGTCTAAATGTAAAATTTATGAGAATTTTACAAAGTTTCATGTTTACGAACTAGGGTTTCATTTTTTCTCTCTCATCTTTGAGAGTTTTCATGCCATATTTCATATATATCATATATACTATATAACTGTAGAAAATTATGGCATTTTAATAACAAATGGACAAGAATATATTTTTTTCATCCATTTAAAACTTCAAAACATATTAATTATTTTCTGTCTCCACAATGAGTGTTAAGCCATGAGAATTTCCAGATTTTATCATTTATTTATATTTTACTTATATATGAAATTTCGCGGTTTATTTCCAAAAATGAAGAAGTTGCCATTTTCAAGTTTTAACCTTTATATTCTGGGTTTCATTCTAGACCATGTATTTCTAAGCAATTCAATGCATAAAATCGCGTTCATAAAATTTATATATATACCTAAAGAATATAAACACGAGCTCTTTTATCCAAAAAACAAAATGGATTAAACCATGCTTGTTTATCTTAATTAAAAGAATGCACTTGGCTTAAAAATAGAACAATAGATGGACTTAAAAAAAATAATACGTGTTTTTGAAACAAGTTAATCAAGATTTAAAGTTAAAGCAATAAACAATTGTTATTGACACTAACAACTCCACATAGTGCCAACAATTCCTCATTTCTTGCAAACAATGATACAACCATGATTGAACCAAATTTAAATGAAGATTCCACCAGTACCAAACATAGTGGCATTAACTTCAATGAGGTAGCAATCCATGTGACGATTCATATTATTTTTTATCATTTTCATTTTTTTTAAATGGTATTATAAAAATGTTGCGCCAATGCCAATAATCATTTTTCACCGTTTAGTGTCTTTCTCTTCCTTACACCAAGACTAAACAAATGACTCTTGGTGATAATGGCAAAACAGTTTTCTCTAGCAATTCTTCATATAAGTCTTATTTTTCTTTTTCACTTAAGAAAATATAAAGCATGGAAAAGTAATAAGACTTTAAAGAAGCACAAAAACTAACCTATATGGCTTTGATACCAATGTGAAAGAGTGTTACACAGCGGATTAATGGATACTTACTGATTCGACACAAAATCTTATAGTATTTTGGACTCCTCTCCGTGTCTTCTATCTTTAATATCTCCAGAGGTTGTGTGTGTAATCACAGAATTGAAAAACACACTTGTTTTCACCACCCAAGAACTTTTTGTTATCTCTAAAGGAAAAGCATGGACTTTCTCTCTCTAGAGTCTATTTCTCTCTCTAGGATGAATTTTTCAGTAGCCTTTTCTTTCATGTCATTCCACACACACACACACACACACACACACACACACACACACACACACACACACATATATATATATATATATATATATATATATATATATATAAGTTGCTTGGTTTCAACCAAGAGTTGCATGGTTTCATACATGCCTCTTGGTTTAAAGTTAAACGAGTGGGTTGGGTCACCCATCATGGATGCCCAGCCCAACCCTTATTTCTTACACCTTCCAACTCAAAATGCTTGATCAAGTCCCTTGTATACTTAGAATGATCGATTAAGATGTCTTATTTTATTAGTTTGCTTTATTTAAAGTCTAAGAAAATAGTTGAACTTTCCATAATACTCATCTCAAACTCACCTTGCATACACTTAGAAAAATCTTCACACATTTTCTCTTTAGTAACACCAAATATAATATCATCCACATATATTTGTACTAAGAGAATATCATGTTTGTGAGTTTTTATGAAGAGAGTAGTGTCAATTTTGCTTATTCAGAAACCATTATCAAGTAAAAATTTGCTTAATCTTTCATACTATGCTCTAGGAGCTTGCTTCAACCTATAAAGAGTATTAAAAAGTTATAGAAATAGTTTGAAAGTTTTGGATTTTGAAAACTAAGAGGTTATTCAACATAAACTTCTTCTTCAATAAAACCATTTAGGAAAGAACTTTTCACATCCATTTGAAATAATTCAAATCCTTTAAAACATACAAATGCAAGCAACATTCTAATAGCCTCAAGTTTAGCTACATGAGCAAAAGTTTCATCAAAATCAACATATTCTTCTTGATTATACCCTTTAGTTATAAGTCTAGCTTTATTCTTAGTTACCATTTTGGATTCATCCATTTTGTTCCTAAATTCCCATTTAGTTCCAGTAATGGAATAATCTTTTGTCCTAGGAACTAAGTTCCACGCCTTGTTCCTCTCAAACTGATTTAGTTCCTTTTGCATAGCAAGAAGACAAAAGAATGGTTTGTGAGGCTGAGTAACTTTAATTGATAAAAAAGGTCTTTTAAGGACTATAATATAGGCCAAGGCTTACTAGGTTAATCAAGAAATGGAATATCAAAGGCTCAAAGAGTGTTTATATAGTCCCTAAGCAACCAACGACTATCCTTTATTATTTTGCTCATGTTTTTTTTCCTTTCAAAATTTTCTTCTTTTCCTTTTCAAACTTTTCCTCTTTCTCATGTAAAGATGAACAACATATGTCATTGAGCAGTAGAATAGCCCTTGGTAATGGGGTTCATGAAAGAATTTCATTAAGACCTAAAGGGGTTTGAAAATGGAAATTTTTTGAAGTGATAGGATGGTAGAAATGATGACCTCTTTTCTTTTCAAGTCAGATTACTTAGCTTTTCCAAACAAAATGGTTAGGTTCAAGAATTTTCAAATGTTCTTTCAACAAACAAAATTAGATCATTCAATGATGGAATGGGTCCATTTTTATTTATTTATTTTTTTCAAGAGGGATCATAGTTCACTCGCTTCCATTAAGACTCGTGAAGTGTATAGCCATCCTAGGTAAGGTCTTCTAAATTTTGATCTTCTTCTAAGCCTTGTTGTGTGGTTCATGTGGATTTAGACCTTCTTGACTGGTACCTGCTCAATTAACCTTAATGAATTCAGGTCTCCTTTCTTGGATTGATATTTCCTTTATTAGCCCTAATGGATTTGGACTTTTCTTCTTAGTTGAGAACTTGACCAAATTTGGTCTTCTTTTGAGCTTACAGCTTTGGGTGTATTCTAAAATTGAATCACCTACATGGATTTGGGCTTTTCTTAGATTCTTTTTACTTTTCTTTCTAACAAGGATGACTTTGGTAATTTGTTGTTGGCGAGTGAACCATGTTAAATTGGCACATTTTACAATGCCATATAAGTTCATATTTATAATCAAGGGAACCCCAATTTTTCAAATGAAGTTAAATTATGTGAGTTTGAGAATTTTCTTTAGTGACAAGATTAATAGTAGGAGTTCTCACATTTGATTATGCTTCCTATTTCATTCAACAATTTTTTGGAGCTATCTTAAAATAAACAAGAGTGGATGGAAAAAAATATATTTTACTGATAGAAAGAAACATGAAGAACTAAAAGACTCAACAAAAAAAAAGATGATAAATGCTCAAAAACACTTTGAAGAAACTTTGGATTACAAAATAAGACTTGATCATTGATGCCATCAAATGCTTCTTCCAAACATCCACTTCACCCTTAAACATTGTTTCTTGAAGGATCCCTCACTTAAGCGATTTTTTCCTTATTCCTCCCAAAATTGCCATCATTATTCATGACTACCATTACTTGTATAATCTAACATCGCACCTTCTTTTCCAACTGACTCCTTGGTGGTAGGGTTGGGGTAATTTATTGTATAGGTTGTGAGAAAAGGGTTCAATGTTTGTCATGTAGAAGGTATTTAGGGGAAGAGTTGAGTCATGGATGGAAAAGAGGTTATATTTAGAGTCAATGAGGTTCTGAATCTCGTTACTAAGTCGTGCATTTATCGGTTTTATGGCCCAATTATTGGTGGAATGCACAATACTTGGCAAGGTCATAGTGAAAAAGAATTGGGTTTGGTAGGCGTCTTAGGGTCAAAGGTCTTATCTTATTTCTTCCATCATAATTTCAAGGGCTTGAGTTCGAGTCATCTTTAAAGGAATGAAGTCATTGGATCCTCTTCTACGCATGCTTGGTCCTCCGAGGTCATTGACTTGTTTCTTTCTTAACTAGTCCAATTTGGCTTCTTAGTTAAGAACAACCATTTTATCAGCCCTTTAACTCCATCGGATTGGATTCTTTTTTAAACTACAAATTAATTAAAGATTTCTCACCCTCTTTGTCAAGTTATCCATCATGGTGGTCCACAAGTGTTTGATTTTGATAAACGTATTTGGAAACCCATCAAATGGTCCAAATCTGCATGATATGCATGAAAAGAGAAGGCCCAATTAAGGTTCTTGTGCTAGTTCATGACAATTGTTTGAAGCCTATAACTTACTTTAATCATGTGAGTGCCAGTTGTGTTTAGATATTATTGAGCTTCTCTGATTCAAGTATCCATGTGGCTGATTTAATGGCTGATTTAGAGGGAGATCAACGGTGGAGAATTATTATTTTAGGCAGAGGAGCACTACATCACACACAATAGTAAACTTTGTTTGGTCTGCCTGGGAAGGTGAGGGGCAGCTGCCCATTTCCAGTGCTTGACAGCTTGAGCACAAAAAAGGCATTCCCTTTCATTTCATCAGTCCTCCCTTATCTCTCATTAGCGCGGGTGTGGTCTCTCTTTCCTTTCATTGCTTCATTTTCATTTCGTGACGATCCAATAAACATTCTTAATGCTGTAGAGAAATTAGAAACAGAGAGAATTTTGATCTTAGAAAAAAGCTGTTTTAATTTGTTGATATGGCGGAGATTTTCTACGGAGTAGTGAGCGATAGTGACGGATCAGCGTCGTCTGAGCCTAGCTCACGAGCAGCGAGGAGGTGTAGGATGGAGATCCGACGGTTCAAGTTCGTTGCCGGTGTGGGCCCATCGGAGACCACGGAGGATGGCAAAAGCACCAGAAAATAGAGCTATGATACGATGTCGTTTTGCTCCCAGGTCATGGGTTCGAGTATTTTTTCTGAATTTTATTCTTTTTAAAAAGTTTTATGGGGCGTTCGCCCGGACGCTTGAGGTGTAATTTTTATGCCCCGGACGCCCGAGCAAACGCCTCAACAATAAGGGGCGAACGCCCAGGAGTCCAAATGCCCAAATGGAGACGCCTCGAGGCGATTTTGGTCCGCCTCGCCCTGAAACTCGCCTCAGGTGCGCCCCACGAACGCTTTTTAAAACACTGGTAGTGATTAAAGAATTTTAAAATCCAAATGGCCCAAAATTTTGATTTTTCAAATTTATGCTGCTAATTAAAATTTCTTCCATTAGTGGTGACTAATTGGAGAATAAGTAAGAAAATTTCAAGTTTCAAAGTAATTTGAAATTCAATCCAAGAAGGTGTAAGTAAACAAAACATGTGACTCAAAAAGCATACAAACATCCCGTGTAAATTACTACATAAGAAACAAAAAACCATGCAATGCATGGAGATTTATTTGATTAGGCCCAATTCAAATCTTAAAGTCCAAACTTATTATTTTAACCCATCTTTGATTATAATGTTTCTCACAGTTAAATAGTATTGGATTAAGATCAATATCTATTCCACAATAGTTAAGCCCAGGATGATTAAAACTACACCCATAAGGCCTAAGTAAATAAAGTTAAATATGATAAAATTTGGCCCCTTTTGAAATGGTTCCATTCCGCTTGATCCCTACGGTTTTTTGTTATGTTTAATCAAATTTAATTGTGCAATAATCTTTTAGGTTAAAGCTTAATCAATTTGGGCTCAAACTCTAACGTTGATCAAAACAAAAATTAACATTCAACATGTTATCATCCAAGCATGTTGTCAAACAACCAAGTTTTATCTTTCACATATGATGTAAGATCAAGCACATTCATCAAGCATGCAAAGGGATAGAAATGGCCATGTCCTAGAAGTATGGTTCTAAGGTTTGTCTAATGGGTAGGCTCCACCTTATAATTTTGGAAGGCTTGATACCCCATGTCTAGAAGGATGCCTTTATGATCCTCCAATGGCCGAATTAGGTGGACCACAATAGTACAAACGTGGTGACAAACTTTCGTTACTTTGACACGACTAAGTGAATCTTGTCATAAACTAAAGGTTGATGAAAGTAGATAAGGGTCACACTAAGATATCAAATGGGTAACGAGCCCCCAACCAACTCTGCCTGAGCAAGAACAATGATAAATACAAGTGTAAATGTGAAGCATAATAAAATAAGTCAAAGTTAATTTTAAATATTTATTCAAGAACATATTGAGGTTTGATCTCTTTAACAAAGTCACCAACTATAGGTACGATACCTTTTCATCATACCCCAAAATTTTGAGCTTAATAACCAAGGTCATTCCCTTTGAGGAAGCATGAATTAGTGAGGGTACGGATAGAAGCGGGTTGGAATTTGGAAAGATTAGAGTCTATTGGGTGTAATACAACCTTTCATGAGTAGTAATGAGGCTCCCATAATAGGTGCGCTTTTAAGTGTGAGACTAGCAACTACTTTATTGTTTGTGGTGTTAGGCCTTACCGAGGGATATTTTCCAAGGAACATGTCATCTAAGCAAAAGTAGATATGATGGGTAAATTTATAGTAGCCATTTGACCTTATAGGGGTCAAAATCCCTTATCATTAGTCCGCGACCTCGAGAGATTCAGGGCAAGAGATTGGGGTATGAGAGAAGAAGAAATTAAAACTTTCCCTTTCTTCTAAGTCGAAATCTAGCCCTCGTGTTATTGGGAAAAAAATTAATAATTAACTAAGATTATCTGCACTACACACTAATCATGTAAGCAAATCCAATATAATTTATATTAAACAATTTTATCACCCAAACAAATATCAATCATGCGTAAAGAAAATTAAATAGAGAAAATATAATAATAAAGAGCAAGAGAAAATATATTTTACTTAAAAACAGAAGAAAACATGTTAGTGTAGAAGAGAATAAACAATAAAAATCAATAGAAAACCAAAAACACGAAACTAGACAAATTGGGATCAGGATAGCTGATCAGTTCTAGATAAGACCTGACCGGTCATAGCTTGGGCCAACCAGCCCCAGTAAGGAGTCGACCGGTCCTACTAGTATTAGTTATGTGTTTTCAAATTTTTAGCGAAAAATATATTTAAGACAATTTCGATGCAATTTAATTAGAGAAAAATTATATGAAACCATATTCTAAATGACACGTGAATATGCAAATAATCGTAAGAATTTATTTCTAAGAGATATAAAATTTTAATTAATTATCCAGATACAAGAACCCTGATCTACATGATATACAAAAATTGAATGCAAGCCTAAGGCATGTGGCATGTATAGTTAAATTATATCATGTAGGATCATAATAAATAATCATCATGTTGTAGGAAATTTAAATTACTAAGAGATAAACTACTAGCCTTTTATTGATTCGATCTCTTTGCCTGTTATGAATGGATTAACTCAAAAATTAATACCATACTTATTGTTAACTAAAGTGCAACCTAAGAGGGTGGTGAATTGGGTTTTACAAAATTTTGCACAATACAAATAAATTCACAACAATATTAAACCAAGCAAGAACAATAAAAATTAAAATTCTGGAAATTAAAAGAGTAAAGGAAAAGAGGGTGAAAACACGATTTATAGTGGTTTGGCAATATCAGAATCTCTCCCAACCCTACGTCCACTCTTTTCAAGGTTTCTCCTTGAAGGTTTCCAATAAATCAACCAAGCAACCTCCAAGGTGTTGCCCAAACTTTTACAATATTCTTTTACAAAGAAAATCTCTCAAATGTTTAACTCCTAAACCCTCATAAGAGTTACACTAACTCTTTCTCTTACAATGATTGAAATTTATGAGATGAGATTGGTACAAGAAAGATTTTATTTAATGCTTACAAGTGAATAATATCTCTCTTCTAAGAACAAAGCTTTAATGAAGGCTCAAGAAATAGTTTTGAAAGCTTTTAAGAGTTATAAATGAGCTCTATATGAAGTTAAGTGTTACTAATTGTTAGAAATGCTCATTTAAGAGGGATTTTTATAGTTTTAGCTCCATATGGCCGTTAGAAACAATGAATTGATGTTTAGAGCATTAAATGCTTTGACCCTCACCTCAATTTTCAAAAACTAGATGTTATTTTTGAAGGTCCAATAGACTGGGTCTGCTATAAAACTGAAAGGGAGGCATAATGTATAAGATCCAGTCGACTAGGCTCAGGGGCAGAACTTTTTGACACCTCATCCAGTCAACTGCTTCAATGACCCAGACGATTGGGTACTTGCGAAAAAACAAATTTTTGTATTTTCTTTTGTAGAACCATTTTTACGAAAAGTAGTTCGGACTTTTTGTAAAACATTTTGAAATCAAATTGAGGCAAACTAAAGTTAGGTAATTGAGAAGGGATTATATAATGATTTAAATACCTCAGAATCTAATGATCTTGGACTTTCTTCGAGGTGCGTGAAACGACTTGAGTGCATGCACTCCATTTAAAGCACTTATACATCATCTTTGCAACTAAAACATTTAGTAGGGATGGCTAGATCGTTTTAAGTTGGATTTTTCATAATCAAAATCATTATGGGGTCAACAATCTCCTTATTTTTAATGGTGGCAAAGCCATATTTAAAAAGCTACTTAAAAAATTTAAGTGTTTGGTCTTTACAGAAAACTGGATAAAGTTTCCTTGGTATTTTTTTTTATAAAACTAACTACAAATTTTGAAGAAAATGACCCAAACAGTAGTATATAGACATTTACAGCCAAACAAGAGTATATAGAACATTTCAATACAAATTCAAGACAGTTTAATATTAACTTAGCTAAACACAAGCTCTCCCTAAGTTTAGAAATTCTAACTCTTTACTCCCTATTTTTTACACATCATAAAAAGGTGGGAAAGTAGTTCCCCCTTACAAAGACATGTAAATAATCATTAGAGCAACCCATAACAACTAGAAAAGAGGTATAAGGAAAGATTTAGCAAATAATCATTAAGCATAACTAGCAAATATCCATCATCCAAAATGAAATGCAAATGATAAAAGAAATGCATTTACAAAAGTAGTAAGAGTCTAAATAAGATAAAAGAGAAGGTGAAGGAAAGAAGGGTAAAACACATCAAGATGAGGGACTAAAGGGGTTAGATAGAAGATCTTGAAGCTGAGCAAAGGAACCCTCCGAGCTGGTATGAAACAGCTCGAAATCATCTCTCAGGTACTGAGGTCTGACCTTACTGACTAAAAACCAAAGTCAACTTCTGTCCGCAAGCTCTAAAAGTTTGATCTACTTCAGTTCTCATATTGTTCATTAAAACTTGAAGTTCAACATGACCTTGAAATATATCATCTGAAATACCACTACCAACGGTGCCCTGACTAGATGCATGACTTTTTTTACTAGCTTTTTCTTGACCAACTGTCTTTTGTTCACCCATTGCAGTGCCTTGACCATCACCCTTATCATTGTCCTAATCCCTAATGATAATCTTTTTTTTTTTTTCATGTTTTGGGACTACCATGCTATCTTTTATGTCATAGCCCATTCTTTTCAAAGTGGAAAGGTTAATAAAGTCTGCCCTATTTACATCTAGGGTTTCTTCCTTATAGAGAGGGACTTTGAAATGATCCAATATGTGAGTGTGATAATTCCATAAGGCAAACCATGATTATCATTTTTATAGCCTTCTATCATGTTGGCTAGGATGAAGGGGTACACATTATATTAGGTTCCAATCCTAAGACACCAAAGGAGGAAGATGTCTAACTTTGATAAGTAGGTTCGACTTCCTAGTCCTGGATTAACACAATAGCTAATGATAATATTCATCATCTTAGCATCTAAGGGTAACCTAGTATAATTATTATAAGTTTGTGTGTCATACACATATAAGGAATTATTTCTAACTACCCCGCAAGCCTCTTCATGATTAAAATTATCAGGCCAACCATCAGTGTACCAACTAATTCCTTCAAAGGGTATCTTAATTATGGATTTTAACATTTTCAGTGTCACTCTGAATTCAATGCCCAACACCACTATCTTAAAGCTAAGAGTAGAGGATGAGGGTCTAACTAAATTTGAGTAAAATTGGTGGATAAGTCCAGGAAAAGTCTTTTGATTTAAACTAACTAATGGAACACAACCAATTTGCTCAAATAGATGCGAAATCTACACATTTACCCTTATTGATAGGCTTAAGACTTACTAGACTTGCCGGTGACTCCTTTCCTTTGTGGCTCTTGAGATGGTTGCTTACACATCCTTAGAGGTTTCAGAGCATTATGACTAGGTGTGGTGGTTTTAATGTTAGGTATTTGAGACATCTTGATGGAAAACGCAGAAAAGATGAGTTTTGATAAGTGAGTTTGCGAGAAAAGAAGAGATTTTGGTTGATTTTTTAAGAAATTTTAGAGAGAGAGAGGACGGCTAGGTTCAAAATTTTGGAGTGAAAAAGACATGAAATGATGAAATGGGTATTTTGTTTTTATCTTAGACAAGGCCCCCTCCCGGTTCTTTTGTTTCATTTAGACTGGCCCCCTCCCAGTTCTTTTATTTCCAGCATATACCGGCTGTCACGGTTTTTCATTTAAACCGGCCCCCTCCCGGTTATTTTATTTCATGCATATGCATATGAACAATGATATGAAATATGAATATGAACGATAATATAACAACAAGCTGGTATTCAGACATTAAATTTAGCTATCCTGCCTTTTCTCAACTTACTATTTGATCAATTTCACTAATTTCTTCTCCTCATATATCACATCAATTTATCAACCATAACTCATCAAGAATTTCATTTATCACCTTCATTATTAAATTGACTCATTATTCTAATAATATTACTTCTCATATAATAACTTCCAACATATCAATTATACCTATCATACCCATCAAACAACTTTCATCTATTATCAAATCATAGGTTAATAAGTTATTCAAATATTATCACTAAATATTTCATATTTATCTTGATTACTTAAAGTAAATCTAACTCACCACGTAGCACTTAAAGCTACCCGTGGATCACCTCCTTGTCTTTCTTGCTCCTCTCAAAAATTTCCCCCGGTTGCTAATCATCAACACCTGACATAATATTCATATTAAATTCTAATTTATTCTTCAACTCTTCCATAATTCACACCCTTTGAAAATTCACACTTTGAATTCCAAGAAATTTCATGTATGCTAAATTTCAAAAATAAACTTCACATTATTACCTTCTATTTTTCTTAGAGATTCCTGTGATTCTCTATGAAATTCTCCTATAAACCCCTTCAAAATTTTACTCTTTCAACCTTTCTCTCGGTCCCTAAGTGTCTAAAGAAATAGAGTAGTTTTGTTTTGAGATTGAAGAAAACCAAATAGGATTTGGTAAAACTAATAAAACAATTCAATATATAAAATTGTTTTACGTGGCACCATCACCGCTCACCATTTTCTTGCTGTTGAACATGCAAGCGAGGTAAGTCATTTTGGCAACACTTGGAGCCAAGTGTTGCCACGTCCAATTTTTTTTCTTTTTCTTTACACCACCACGTGTCCCTTTTTTTTTAGAATTGTTTTATAAAAATTAAATCTTTCACACACACACACACACACATATATATATATATATATA
The DNA here is from genome assembly GCA_023935145.1 of Bretschneidera sinensis. NCBI lineage: Eukaryota > Viridiplantae > Streptophyta > Magnoliopsida > Brassicales > Akaniaceae > Bretschneidera > Bretschneidera sinensis. The sequence continues at coordinate 92,057,559 of CM043703.1, forward strand.
TATATATATATATATTATTTTAACTCCATATCATATTTATCAAATTACTTCTTTACTCTTTCTTTACGAGTACGGGTATTACATAAACCTGTCAATGTAAGGGCTTATAGGTAACCCCATTTTCAAAAACAATAGATAGAAATTATGGTGAAAGAAATGCTATCTTTAGGTGTTATTATACCTAGCTATAGTCCTTTCTCTTCCCCTGTCTTACTAGTGAAGAAAAAATATGGGTCTCGGAGATTTTTTGTAGACTATAGAGCCATCAATTCCATCAAAATCAAGGATAGTTTCCCTATCCCTACCATTGATGAATTGCTAGATGAATTGCATGGAGCTTCAGTTTATCCAAGCTTGATTTAAGGGCTGGATATCACCAAATAAGAGTCAAAGATACAAATATTGAGACGACCACATTTAGGACCCATAAAGGCCACTATGAATTTGTGGCTACGCCATTTAGTTTGACTAATGCACCCTCCACCTTTCAAGCTGCTATGAATTCTGTGTTCAAACCATACTTAAGAAAATTTGTAATTGTATTCTTTGATGACATTCTAGTTTACAATAGCTCAGTTGAAGACCATGTGCGTCACCCCATGGTTGTTATTGATTGCCTAATTGAGAATCAACTCTTTGTTAAAAGGAGTGAGAGCCACTTTTGTCAGTCTTCCATAGATTATCTAGGGCACATTGTCAACTGTCATGGAGTCTAACCAGATCCAAAAAAAATTAAAGCAACGATGCAATGGCCTACACTAGTTAATCTGAGAAAACTCAGAGGGTTCATTAGCCTCACTAGATAGTATAGAAGATTCATTAAGAGCTATGCTACAATAGCTACACCACTAACAAATCTTTTGAAGAAATATGATTTTCTCTGGAATAAGGATGTTTAGCTTGCTTTTGAGGCTTTTAAAGAAGCCATCACTAAGGCTCATGTATTAGCCTCACTAGACTTCAACAGACTGTTTATAATAGAGACCGATGCTTCTAATGTAGGCATTAGTGCTGTCCTACTTCAATAGCTCCATCCTTTAGCTTTCTACAGCAAAAAAATAAGTCTTAAGATGGCTGGAACCTCAGCCTATGTAAATGAACTCTATGCAATCACTCAGGCTATAAAAAATGGAGATAATACCTACTTGGCAGAAAATTTGAGGTCCATATAGACCATAAGGCATTGAAACGTCTTATTTCCCAAGTTATAAAGACTACAGAGCAACAACATTACTTAACTAAGCTTTTAGGCTTATCTTATGAGATATTGAACAAACCATGGAGGGAGAATGCGGCTGCAGATGCATTATCTAGAATTCTAGGAGTAGTTGGTTCAATAGAAGACATTAACTTTAGCTCCTTATCTCTTTACTTGTCCACCCCAATTCTAGACTTATTAAAAGGGTTGAAATTAGAGAATATAGTGGCTCAAGACTTGGTGGCCATCCATCAGGAATTCAACAAAGGAGTCCACCCTGCTGGCTATTCAGTAAAGGAAGGATTTTTGTTTTATAACAACAAACTAGTCCCCAGCTCCCATTTCTCCCTTAGGTTCAAAATCCTAGAAGAATTCCACTCTTCCCTTTTAGGAGGACACAATGGTATCCACAGAACCATCATGAGAGTCTCAGTTAGTTTTTTTCTGGAAAACTTTGAGACAAGACACTAAGGAGTTTATCAAGAATTGTGTCATCTATCAACAAACCAAATACTCTCCAACATTATCCTATGGGCTCCTAAAACCCTTACCTGTACATGAACATGTTTGGGAAGACTGCTCAATGGATTTCATTACTGGGTTACCACTGACATAAGGATATTCAATCATCTTAGTGGTCATTGATAGACTCACCAAATATGCCCAATTTGAAGCACTACCCAACACTTATTCTGCTTCCAAAGTTGCAAGACTTTTCTGTGACATAGTAGTTAAGTCGCATGGTATTCCTAAGTCCATTGTTTCTGATAGGGACAAGGCATTTTTGAGTTCCTTTTGGACACAACTCTTCAAGTTCAGTGGCAGTTCCTTAAACTTTAGTTTAGCTTACATCCCCAATATGATGGTCAGATTAAAGTCCTTAATAGGTGTCTAGAGCAATATTTGAGAGCTTTTACTCAAGATAAACCTCAGTCATGACTTTCACTTTTTCCTTGGGTTGAATACTCCTACAATACCTCTTATCATTTTGCTATCAAAATGACACCATTCAAAGCCTTGTATAGAAGAGACGCTATTGTCATCCAAAGATGTGTCCCTGGTGCTTCCAATAATGAAGCTATAGACGCTGATCTAACCAATAGAGATGAGCTTCCTCAACACCTCAAGTCCCATATCCTATAGGCTCAATCAAGGATGAAATCCATAAATGACACTAAAAGACAAGACAAAGAGTTTTCCCAAGGCAACTGGGTGTTTGTAAAATTAAAGCCTTATAGGTAACAATCCTTGGCCTTAGGACTAAATCAAAAACTTAGCTAGAGGTACTATGGTACTTTTCAAGTGAGAAAAAGGATTGGACCAGTAGCCTATAAGTTAGCTTTAGCACATACTTCTAAAATTCATAATGTATTTAATGTCTCCCTTCTCAAACCCTTTCATGGCACTCATGCTAACATTCCTTTATATTTACCTGACATGAGCATCAACAACAAACCAGTGCCTACGCCTTAGCCATTTTGGACAACAGAATCATATATCAAAATCACAAGTTAACTCCTCAAGTACTAGTACAGTGGAAAGGCTTACCACCTGAAGACACTACTTGGGAGGACTCCACTATGATCTAAACCTTCTTCTAGACTCCAGACCTTGAGGACAAGGTCAATTTTAGAGAGGTTGCTAATGATAGCAACATACAATATGGATCAAAGCAAAAGAAGGAAGAATTAGAGCTGGTACAATAGGAAAGGTAAAGAGAGCTTGGGTAACAAACAATATTAAGGAGAAGTAAGAGAATTAAACAAGCCTCCCAAAGATTGTAAGGAAACTAAAAGAGTTCAAAGAGGCTAACTCATGAAAGAGAAACCAGTTAGACAGTTAGAGACAACTGGCAAAGCTGTTAAGTTTGTTATGCCAGTGTTGATTATGTTAGCTTGCTGTTAAGAGTTGATTGCATCATTAGCTTACTATTTTCTAGTGTATAAATACTCTAATTTCTGAGATTGTAAGCAGGTTAACAAAATCCATCCTTTTACTTCTTAAATCTCACTCATTCTCTCTCAAACTCATTCTCTTATTCTTGAATTCTTCTTTTTGTTCTGTACTCTTTGTTCTAGATAGTACCTTGATACTTGAGCTGTAACATTGACTTTGCATTCTTCATCGTAAACCTCTTTAGCAAGTATTTAGTGTACTTAGATTGGTTGATGAAGATGCCTTCCTTTGTTTGTTTGATTTGAAGACCAATGAAATAGTTGAGCTCTCCTATCATGATCATCAGAAACTTAAATTGAATGCACTTAGCAAAGTCTTGACACATGGATTCATTAGTAGACCAAATATAATATCAACATAAATTTTTGCTATGATTATGTCATGCTCATGAGTTTTTGTAAAAAGAGTAGTGTCAATTTTTCCTTTGAAAACCAATCATCTAGTTAAAAAGCAAACCTTTCATACCATGCTCTAAAAGCTTGCTTCAACCCATAAAGAGATTTAGAAAGCTTATAGACATGATTTGGAAAGTTAGGATCTTCAAAACCAAGAGGTTGTTCAACATGAACCTATTCTTCAATAAAACCATTTAAAAAGACACTCTTTACATCCATTTGAAATAATTTGAAATTCTTAAAACATGTAAACATGTGAATAGTTTCTAATCTAGCCGCGGGAGCAAAAGTTTCATCAAAATCAATTCCTTCTTCTTGATTATATTTTTTAGCTACAAGTTTAGTCTTATTTCTAGTTTTTACACCATTTTCATCCATTTTATTTCTAAAAACCAATTTAGTTCCAATTGCCGAATGATCATAAGGTTTAGGAACTAAAGTTCAAACTTTATTTCTTTCAAATAGATTTAATTCTTTTTACATAGCCATTATCCAATTTTCATCATATTAAGCTTCATCATAAGTCTTAGGTTCTATTTGAGACAAGAAAGCAACATAATTGCATAGATTTCTAATAAATGATCTAGTTATTACCCTTTGTAAAGGATCACCAATCATTTGATCGATTAGGTGATAATTCACATGCCTCCAATCTTTGGAAAGACCATCTCCTTGTTAACTTGTTGGGGATTGATCAAGTCTAGGTGCATCTTCCTCTTGAGTCATTTGAGGTTGATTCTCCTTGGGGTCAACAATGGGACTGGTGGTATCCACTCTTGGCATGAAACCTATATCATCATTAAGGGAATCACTTTTACTACAAAGGTGATTAGTTTCATCAAATGCAACATGAACAGATTCTTCAACCACTAGAGTTCTTTTGTTAAAGACTCTATAAGCTTTACTAGAGGTTGAATAACCTAAGAAAATCCTTCATCGGTCTTAAAATCAAATTTACCTAAATTAAATTTATTATTATTCAAGATGAAACATTTACAACCAAAAGTATGAAAGTAAGAGATATTAGACTTTGTAGCCTTCCATAGTTCATATGGAGTTTTCTTAAGTATAGCCCTAATTAAAACTCTATTTAAAACATAAAAAGCGGTGTTTACGGTTTTTATCCAAAAGTACTTTGGCAAACTATTTTCACAAATAAAGTTATACCAGTTTCTTCTAAAACTCTATTTTTCCTTTCAACAACACCGTTTTGTTATGGGATTCTAGGAGCTGAAAAATTGTGATCAATACCATGATCATCAACATATTTTGAAAAGTTTTGGTTTTCAAATTCATTTTAAACCTTTTTACAAAAATTTGCAAAACCTTTAAAAACTTCATCTTTATAAGCTATAAAGATAACAAAGGTATACCTAGAATAGTCATCCATAATAGCAATAGCATATTGATGGCCACCTTAACTAATAGTGTTTATTCGACCAAACAAGTCCATATGCAAAAGCTCTAAAGGTCTAGAAGTTGAAACTGCATTTTTGGATTTAAAAGAGATTCTTGTTTGTTTTCCCATTTGACAAGCATCACAAATTTTGTCTTTTTTCAAATTTTATTTTGGAAAGACCAACAGCTAAATCTTTTTTAGAAATTTTTTTGATAAAATCCATGTTCATATGGCCAAGCATTCTATGCCATAGCCATAAGTTTTCACTAAAAGCGAAAAAACATTTTTCATTTTCCAAAGGCAAAGATTTGAGATCAATTATATAGACATTTTCATGTCTTTGGCCAACAAATTTGATCTTGTTTCTCTTAATGTCTATTATAAGACAATGAGAGGATTCAAATATGACTTTAGCACCTTTATCACATAATTGACTAATGCTAAGTAAATTATACTTAAGACCTTGCACAAGTAAAACATGATCAATGGTTAAAGAATTTTTTACCAACTTTACCATGTCTAATAATATTCGTCTTGGTGTCGTCTCCTATGGTGACATGTCTGCCATCCCTTAGATTCAACTCCATAAAGATGCTTTGATCAATCACATTATACCTTTGTGTGGAGACACATTTACATCACACAATGTAACTTTTAGATACCCAAAATTTCTTGTGTCTTTTCGGGTTAGTCTTTAAAAATAAAGATCCTTTAGGAACCCATTCTTTCTTAGTTCTATAATGTACTCCATAATCATAGTGATATGGATGATAACAGATCATAGATTGATAATAATAAAAATTTCTAGAATGTCTAGAATATGCAAATCTATCATTCATTGGATATGAATATCTTGCATTCCAAGAATACATGTTGTTTCGAGGATATGAATGATAGCTACTTCTAGGATATGCATTCCTAGTATATATATTTCTTGAATGAGCATACCTACCATTTTCATTTCTTGAATGATATGAGTATAGGTATTTCTTGGATGTTTATTCCTAGCATTAACATATGAATTTCAACCATAGGAATTGACATTTAAATTCTTAGACTTCCTAGAATTCTTCAAAGGAACATTATTAATATTATTAGGTGCCTGAGAAGTAGAAGGATCATTAACACATGTTTCTTTCACAAAGATAGTTTCATTTTATTTTTGCTTGTCTAATAGAGGATAACCTAAACTGGATTTTTCTCCACACATTCTTTGACAAGCTAACACTTCATCTAGCTTTTCTTTTCCACTTACAAGTCTAGATATAGTGTTGTTTCAACTCATTCACTTTCTTTTTTAAATCAAAATTTTCATTTACTAAATATTCTTTTGATGAGTTAATAAGGTCTAAAGAAAGTTTTTCCTTTTTTTTTCTTTTAAAACTTTCATTTCTTTAGAGAGAGATAAAACTTCCATTTTGAGAGTAACATTCTTAGCATCAAGTTTCTTTAATTCTTCATTACTATTTTTATTATCAATATCATTGCTAAGGGAAGAATTGGTTACCTCATTTTCATCATCAATTGTCATCAAGCAAAGATTGACAATCTTTTCATAGCTAATCTCTTCATCCAAATTTTCCTCTTCATCATCACTCCAAGTAGTTGCTACCATTGATTTCTTCTTTAAGTTCTTGTAAGTTTTCTTTATTGAAGGATAATCCGCCTTGGTGTGCTTGGGTTCATTGCAACCAAAGCACATAATAGGATCTTTCTTTGTTGAACTATCCCTTGTGTTTGGCTTCTTACTATTCTTCAAGAATTTTTGAAATCTTTTAGTGATGAGGGTCATTTCTCCATCTTCCTCACTACTATCATTTTCAACTTCTTCCACTTGCTTGCTTGTGATAGCATTGAGTGCAATGAATTTCTTCTTCTTTGACTTCTCATTTACAATCTTTTTCATGGCGTTCATCCCATGAGTCAATAAAGGGCCAAGAAGTGTGTCAACGTCAAGTTTGTCAAGGTTTTTGGCTTCCTTAATGACCATCATCTTTGATTCCCAAGCCGATGGTAGAGCTCCAAGAATCTTTCTTACTAAATAGCAATCTTCATAGTTTTTACCAAGAAGCTTCAAAGCATTAATGATGTTAGTAAATCGAGAATACAATTCTGAAATGGTTTTGATAGGAGACATCTTAAAAGCTTCATATTTGGATACTAATCTGTAAACTTTAGACTTCTTTACTTGATTAGTATCCTCATATGTAATTTAAAGTATGTCCCAAATTTCTTTTGCAAAGGTACAAGTAGAAATTTTTATTGTATTAATTTATAACTAAGGCACAAAGAAGCATACTTATAGTTCTACTATTAAAAGACATCATTCTACAATCATCATCATCATCAAATTCTTGTTTAGTCTTAGGAGCTAGAATTTCTTCTTCACCATTTTTAACCTTGTTCATAGGAATTCTAGGTCATTCTTCAATTCCGCAAGGTATAATCTTGACCTTCTACAAAAAATTTCATTCTACTTTTCCAATAGTTATATCTAGTTCCATTAAACAAAAGGGGCCTAGTACAAGGGTGACCATCATTATACATATTAGAAGTCAAATGATCTACTCAAGGATTTTAAGCCTAATAATGAGAATTAAGCATTGATACCAATTGTTAACTAAAGTACAACCTAAGAGGGGGATGAATTGATTTTTACTAAATTTTGCACAATACAAATAAATTCACACCAATATTAAACCAAGTAATATAAATAAAAATTGAAATGTTGGAAATTAAAAGAGCAAGGAAGAAGAGGGTGAAAACACGATTTACAGTGGTTCGACAATATCGGAATCTCTCTCGACCCTAAGTCCACTCTCTTCAAGGTTCTTCTTTGAAGGTTTCAACTAAATCAACCAAGCAAATTCCAAGGTGTTTCCCAAACCTTTACAATATTCTTTTATAAAGAAAATCTCTCAAGTGTTTAACTCCTAAACACTCACAAGAGTTACACCAACTCTTTCTCTTACAATGATTGGAATTTATGAGATGAGATTGGTACAAGAGAGATTGTATTTAATGCTTTCAAGTGAATACTATCTCTCTTTCAAGAACAAAGCTTTAAAGAAAGCTCAAGAAGTAGTTTTGAAAGCTTTTAAGAGTTATAAATGAACTTTATATGAAATTAAGTGTTCTTGATTGTTAGAAATACTCATTTAAGAGGTTTTTTTTTTTTTTTTTTATATTCTCAGCTCCATATAGCCGTTAGACACAATGAATGGATATTTGGAGCATTAAATGCTCTGACCCATGCCTCAATTTTTAAAAACTAGCAGTTATTTTTGAAGGTCTAGTCTATTGGGTCCAAGGTCCAGTCGACTAAATCTGTTATAAAACTGAAAAAGAGGCATTAGGTAAAAGATCTAGTCGAGAGGGTATACCATCTAGTCGATCGGGATCAGGGGTAGAAAATTTCTGACCTCTCATCCAGTCAGCTACTTCAATGACCCAGTCGACTAGGTATTTGCAAAAAATAGTTTTTTTTTTATTTTCTTTTGTAAAACCCTTTTTACGAAAAGTTGTTTGGACTTTTTGTAAAACATTTTGAAATCAAATTAAGCAAAACTAAAGGTAGGTAATTAAGAAGAGATTACATAAAGATTTAACTACCTTAAAATCTGATGATCTTGGACTTTCTTCGAGGTGTGTGAAACTACTTGAGCGCATGCACTCCATTTAAAGCACTTATACAGCATATTTGCAAGTAAAACACTTAGCAAAGATGGTTAGTTCATTTTAAGTTGGCTTTTCATAATCAAAATCAATATGGAGTCAACAATCTCTCCTTTTTGATGATGACAAAACCATCTTTAAAAATCTACTTAAAAAAATCTAAGTGTTTGTTTTTTTACAAAAAATTGGGCAGACTTACCTCTATATTTTTTTTTATAAAACCTCATACTAATTTTGAAGAAAATGACCCCAAATAGTATTATATAGACATTTACAGCCCAAAAAGAGTATGTAGAACATTTCAATATAAACTCAAGACATTTTAATATTAACTTAAGCTAAACACAAGCTCCCCCTAAGTTTAGCAATTCTAACTCTTTTCTCCCCCTTTTTGACATCATCATAAAATGGTGGGAAAATAACTCCCCCTCATAGAGACATGTAAATAATCATAAGAGCAACCATAACAACCAAAAAATAGGCATAAAGAAATACTTAACAAATAGTCATTAAGCTTAACTAGCAAACATCTATCATCCAAAGTGAAATGCAAATGATAAAAGAAATGTACTTTCAAAAGTAGTAGGAGTCTAAATAAGATAAAAGAGAAGATAAAGGAAACAAAGGTGAAGCAAATCAAGATGGAGGACTAAAGGGGTCAGATAGAAGATCTTGAAGCACAGTAAAGGAACCCTCTAAGCGGGTACAAAACAGCTCGAAATCATCCCTCAAGGTACCGAGGTCTGACCTTATTGACTAAAAATGAAAGTCAACTTCTATCCGTAAGTTCTAAAAGTTTGAATCTACTTCAGTTCTCATGCTATTCATTGAAACTTGAAGTTCAACACGAGCTTAAAATATATCATTTGAAATACCATTACCAACGGTGCCCTGACTAGCTGCATAACTTCTTTGACCAGCTCTCTTTTAACCAACTGTCTCTTGTTCACCCATTGCAGTGCCTTGACAATCACCCTCATCACAAATGATAATATTCTTTTCATGTTTTGGGACTACCATGCTGTCTTTGATGTCACAACCCATTCTTTTCAAAGTGGAAAGGTTGATAAAGTCTGCCATATTTACATCTTGGGCTTCTTCCTCATAGAGAAGGACTTTGCAAATGATCCAAGATTCTAGTATTTTTTTTCCATAGATTTTTAATTTAATATAAATATGATGATAATTTATTTTGAACCTCCATTATTTAATTTGATCAAATATGTCATATAGTTTAAATGTATGTTCAAGGATTGCATTTAATTCTTACACACCGTATAGATTAGGATTTTTGCATCTAAATAATTAATCCAAATTCCATATCACTTTGAAAAAAATATTTTCATATCATTATTTTATTTACATTAGGTTTTGCATGCTTTTTATTTGATTAAAATCACATCGAAATTGACTGAAAATGAGTTTTTATCATAAAACTAATATATGCCTAAGTCAGTGCTGGGAGGGATCGACTAGTCCTTCACTAAGGTTGATCATCCCTATGGAGCATGGGTTTGGATTCTGTTTGGACCCAAATGGTTTACCTAACCTTATTTTCTTGTTTTGGGATTTTCTACTTCTTCCCCTAATTGTTTGTTTATTTCTTTACTGCACTAACATCTTTTTTTTTCTTCAGTTTTCTTAGTTAAATTTACGGTTTTAATTATTTATCCATGGTTATTTATATTTTTTATTTGCCATGCATGATTATCTCTTGTTTGATATAGGAGATGTTTGGGTTCAGTTTAAAACCAACTTTGAGTTGGAGCTTATTTTTAAAATTTGTCAAAAACTTAATCAAATCAAATCAAACCACCTATTAATTGATGTTTTAATTGTTATTTAATGAAATTTAATAAGGTTTGATTCGGTTTGATTAAATTTTTACAAAATTTTAGAAATTAGCTCATTTTTTAAAGTTGACTTTAAGCTAGACCCAAACATCGTCAAAAATTGATGCTTTGTCAAAATTATGTTATATAACTGCTATTGGATTTGCTTGCATGCATAATGTGTAGTAAAAGTAAATAAAGATAATTATTAAATATTTTCTCAAGAATACTAGGGCTAGGTTTTCGACCTAAATAAGAGGGAAAACTTTAAATCATTTTTCTATCGTACCCCAATCTCTTGACTCAAATCTTTCGCAAACTAATGATAAAGGATTTTGACCCCCTTTAAAATCAAATTACGACTCCAATTTACCCATCGTCCTTCCTTTATGCTTGGAAGATACATCCCTCGGTAAGGTCTAACACCATAAATAGTTAACATTGCTGGTCTAACACTCGTAGACCTAGTAGGTTCTAAACCTTACATATGCCAACTCTCTTCGATCCAAACCCTCGCTTATTCATCATTCATCGATGGAAATGGACTTTGGTATTAAGCTCAGAGTTGTGGGATACGACGGAAAGGTGTTGTACCTACAGGCCTATTTTGATTTGATTTGATTTGATTCGAGTTTCATTGATCAAATTTTGTTCAAAAGTAATTTTTCACTATACGTTCACTAATTTTAAATTTTTCAAGACAAAAAATTCATCATCAGGCTCCACTCATGGTTTGTTTTGATATTTAAAACGAAATTGCATGTCTACAAAGGGTAATTTTTAGTAATGGTGAAGTAAGTAAGTGAAGCAAATGTGAATATTGGTGAAAGTCGCAAAGGATTAAATGTGAATGTAGGTAAAAGTGACATACAAGTAAATGTGAAGAGGAGTGAAGGTCTTATTAAAACTGTACCTCCAACTGAATATCTGAATGTAAGTGAAACTGTTAATGTTGGTGCAACTGAAGAAATGAGAGTGACTGGTGGTGAGGTAGGGGGAGTAACTGGTGAGGCAGATGAGGAAGAGGGGGTAACTGGTAAGGTGTAACAACTCATCATAGGTTAGCCACCTCGGAGACAGTGTCGTCACGTTTTGAAATCCCAGTACGACACATATATGCAACAATATTAAAAGCATACATCGACTATATATATATATATATATATATATATATATATATATATATATATCAAGTTCTCAACTCTTTTAAGAGGAGATACAACATCTTTCTCTTATCAGAAACAATATATACAATAATAACAAAATGCATGAATATTAACAACTTTTCAAAATTTTCTTTCTTTTTTCTTTCACAAGTCTGAGGATGCTGACTACAGGACTTACCTAAGTTGTTCACTCTAGTTATCAGCTTAACTATCTATCAGCCCTATCTACAATCTGAAATATTTCAATAATGAGGAGTGAGCTTCACAAGCTTAGTGAATTAAATTTACTAGAAGTACTCGATCAATCGTTTGTCAATCTCTTTATAAATAAATCATCAAGCTATCATATTTCAGTTTTCTTTTTATATATTTTATCAATTTAAGATTTTCAATTCAATATCATCATTTATATCATCATAAGGTTCACATTATATAAACAACTAATCTTATAATTCTTTATCATATCATCCTATCAATTTATTTATCATTATAATTGTCTCACTATGAGACTCATTTGTCTATCAATCATTTCAAAATCAAGACTAATACTTTAGCATCTCAGCCAACAATAATAAATATTCAATAAAATAAATGCATGAATTTAAATTATCTTTCTTTCTTTCTCACCAGATTATTTCATACTATCATTTGGGAACGTCTTCCCACATGTCGATATGTTTTAGCCAGATCTACCTTCCTGGTCTTCTCAGCCAGACCAGCTACCTTCTTAGTCTTCCCTTTATGCATATGAACAATAATATGCAAGCAAGCATACATCAAAGCATTCAATTCAACTATCTATTTCTCAAAATTATTATTTTATCATATGCATATTAAATTGTTTCCTTATTTATCATATCAATTTATCAATCATATCTTTCAAGAATTTCATATATCTTTTCAGAATATTTTCCATTAATCCATCCTTTTAAAATATAATTTCTCATACAATTAATTTTTAACATATCATTTAATACTTAATCAATCAATCAATTATCACACATAAAAGAAAATATGTCGTCCAATCATTATAATATAACAATAATTCAAATATCATTAATTCATATTTTATAGTGGTCTCGATCATTAAAAGTAAATCTAACTCACTGCATAGCTGTAACGACCCATCCTGGGTTGGCTACCCTTGAAACAAGTCATCACTTTTTGAAATCCCAGTATGACACATATATGCAACAATATAAAAAACATCAATTGAATTATCTACATAGATAAATCCTCAACCCTCAACAAGGGGAGTTATATTATTAAAATTTCAACTGAAATAATATATACAACGTATGATGCATGAATATTTACAAATATTTTTTTTCTTTCCATTAGTCTGAGGATGTGGACCACGTGGCTTACAGATAATGACTCAGTCTGAATAACAACTCGACAATCTATATGTCATGCCTGCTACCTGAAATTATTTCACAAGCTCAGTGGATTAAATTTACTAGAGGTATTCAATTTGTATAATTCCAGTCACATCTTATAATTCAATTGTTCAAACAGTCTTCTCATATAATTTGATAATAGCATTCTATTATCACAACTCATATCATAATCCTCATCATTTATCAGTCTCTTCTTCTCATATATTTAATCATCTTGAGACTATCAATTCTACCTCATAATTACCTAAGTAAATAATTAAAGTTTTACTTACAAGTGCAAGATCATTTCCACGGGAATTGGTAAATTTTGATTTAAAATTAATTTCGCAATATAAAACGAGAGAGGAACAAATTAATTTGATTTGATAATAATAAAAGTGTAGGGTTTTGATATCCACCACTAAAAATGTTTTCCCAATAAAACAGTGTGCCAATGCTTTAATCATATTATGAATACCTAATGTTATCAACCTAAGGGCATGGTGTATACTCCTTAAGCTATTGATTTTCCTAAGCGACGAGTTAGGCATGGTGTATACTTTAACTCTTTTCTCTCTTAAAGGATTTAGCATGGTGTATGTTAAGTTGTTCCTTAAGGGAGCATAATATCTGTGAAAATCGACAAACACACAAGACCTATGGCATGTTATATACTCCCGGTTTCTCATGTTGATTAACCCAAGAACCCAGTGTGGATCACTTTTGTTACTATTATTAAATCTAGGACTCGGTCATCCAAATTGATTTAATTAACTAATCCATACCACATGCATATGTAGATCAGGCAAACACATATGAAGAATTCAATAAAACAAGCATTAATCAAGTAAGCATCATAATAAAACTATTGCAAAGGCAAAAATATTTATTAATGGAAAAACATAATTAGGGCTTCAATCGAGCCCAATTAATAAATTAGTTACACATAAGTTTGATGTTAAACATCTTCATAAAGTAAAATAAAGGGAGAAGAATAAACCTGAAAAATACTTCCTAGAAGAGCCACAATTTTGTCTCCAAAATCTCTCATTCCCTCATTTTTGTGTTTACAAGCTTATTTATAGAGTTTAAGTAACCTTAAAAACATCTAGAAACCCTAAAAGTCATGAAATAAAACCCTAGGCTTATTTCCAAAATAGGACCAGTCGCCATACTGCACGAATGCGCTTGATCGCAACAGGTGCACTCGATCCTAGGCTTGGGCGCTTGAGCGCTGTTGCGCTCGATCGCAGGTCTCTTGTGCTCAATCAAAACAGCAGATTCCAGCTTTTCCCTATTTTGCTCTTTAAGCTAGATAATTCCATAATACTCCAAAAACCTAGAAAAACACATAAAACATAGAAAGGAGATAAAATAGGATGAAATAACACAAACTAATAAAATAGGATGAAATAACACAAAATAAGAGCTTAAGAAATATAAATTAAATGGCTTAAATATGAATATTAAGCACTTATCGCACCCCCAAACTTACATATTACTAGTCCTTTAGCAATACAAAACTAAAAACTAAATGAAAAACAAAGAACACAAAGATAAATCCATCCTTCATGGTATCCAAAAATTTAAGTATCACACAAAACCATGATATTCATTCATGAGCAAGCGTAAAAAAATAAACCCATCTTCATAATGAATAGGAATTTTAAAATCTAATTACTTACAAGAGGCAGGCTAAGGCATCACAAGTTCGAATCAGTGTAAAATGAACTAGCACATAAATATGAAGCTTCCAAACAATTCCAATGTGCAATGTCTCTGTGTCTCAAGATTCACAGAATCTCCCATAAAAAAGAACTACAATGGCATAGTTTTATTTCCTTCTTTCTTTTATTATGAGACACTGCCATGTTTAGTTCCCTTAAGCTTTCTAATTGACCCAGGTAGTGAGTGTTGAGTCTATGACTCCCAAACCAGATGGTTTTAGGGTATTAGGTGTAAAGACACCCTTAAGGACTTACTAACTCGAGTAAAAAAGGCTACGAAACTAAACTGACCCTAATGCAACAAAGTAAAATTTCCACCTTTTGATGTGAACACTCACTGCTTACCGAGGCAAGAGGTCCAGTTACTCAGTGGAAAGTTTATCAATGATCATCATGAACAAAATTCTCACCTTTTGACATGAATACTCACTGCTTACTGAAGCAAGAAGTCCAGTTACTCAGTGGAAAGTTTACAAATGATCATCATGAGCATTTTTCTCTTTTTGTGCAATTTTTTTTTTGTTTTTTTATGCCAAAGTGTCCATCCAACAAGTCATCCAGTCTCAGCTAAGCCATGGAAACATACACATTAAAATCATATGTCATACCTCACATAATTATGTACTAATGTGCTCGTGTCAGATTAGATCAAACATGTGAATTCTCAAACGCCTAAAGTAAGTAACTAAACTTTAAAACTCTATCATCAGTTCATGTGTTCAAGATTTTAAGCTTTCCAATGAAATCACATTATAATATTTGTTCAGATCAACCAAAATTTCAAAACAACATGAGCATGCATTTATCTTCTCCTTAAAACATTAAAAAAACAAAAACTAGGACAGAGTGTGTGTAATGTGTCTCCCATACCCCTAAATTTAAATTACACATTGTCTCCAATGTGTGAATAATATGGAAAGAGCTGACTTGGGAGATGGAGAACTAGCTTGACTGGCATGGCTCATAGCACACCCCTAAACTTGAACTAAAGTACGTGTTGTCCCTGAAAAATAAATACTAAAGTAATACTGGAAAACAAAAAGAACTAAAAATAAACAGTAACAAGAAATATGAAAAACAATAAAAACATAAAGGATATGCTGTGGGGTGCCTCCCATGAGCACTATGTTTAACATTTTTAGCCAGACGGTGCAACCACTCACAACTTTCCTCCATGTGGTGCTGAAGATGAGGCACTCGAAGCAGGTGGCAATCGGTCTAGAATGACCTTGAGCATTGTTTCTTGCCTATCAAAGTGCGTTTCTAACTTGTCTATGCACTGGTTAGCTAGGCCCATATCCTCCCGATCCTCCCGTC
The DNA here is from genome assembly GCA_023935145.1 of Bretschneidera sinensis. NCBI lineage: Eukaryota > Viridiplantae > Streptophyta > Magnoliopsida > Brassicales > Akaniaceae > Bretschneidera > Bretschneidera sinensis. The sequence goes on from CM043703.1 coordinate 92,073,603, forward strand.
TAATGTCAACTATCTCACTCCTGAAGAAAGACATCTCATCACATAAGAACTAATACTTTGGATGCTTTGGAGAGGTCTCAAGGAGGTGCATAGTTTCAATGATGTTATCAGTAACATCTGTAGATTCTGGCTCAATATCCGATCTTGTGAAACACTGGGTGAGGGTGGCCTCCAATGGATCAATGTGATGGACCTGAAAAGGTTGCTCAACAACACCATGCATCATAGATACATTAAAATATTCTATATCATCTTGGGGTCATTTCAATGCATCAAATATTTTGAATTCAATCTTCTCACCATTTACCTTAATACTTACAATACCTTTTTTCACATAAATTTTTGTATCAGTAGTTCTCATAAAGGGTCTTCCTAAGATGATGGGCAAAGGCAATGACATAGGAGATTCTTCCATATCTAATACAATAAAATCAGTAAGTAAAATAAATTTACCCACCTTTACCAAGACCTCCTCAAGAATACCTCTTGGTCTTTTGATGCTTATGTCTGCCAATTGTAAGGTGATGGAAGTTGGTTGAAGTTTCTCCAAACCTAGTGTCTCAAATACAGTGTATGGCAGCAAGTTGACACTGGCCCCTAGATCCAGTAGTGCACACTCAAAAAGCTGGTCACTTATCCTGCAAGGAATGGTAAAACTACCTGGATCTTTTAGCTTTGGTGGTAGTTTCCTTAACAACATCGCACTTACCCCTTCAGTTAAAACCACTATTTCATGTTTCTGAAACTTCTTTTTATGAGTTCAACAATCTTTCAAAAATTTAGCATATGTAGAAATTTGTTGAATTGCATCTAATAAAGGAATGTTAATATCTACTTTTCTCAGAGTTTTAAAAATATCAAGCAATTTATTTTCTTTCTTTGGCTTTACTAACCTTTGAAAGAAGGGTAGTGCATTCACCTTCTCCATTTCACTTACCTTGGATGTGGATGCTTTATCTAGAGATGCTTATGCAGGCTCATCGGTTCCTATGATCTTACCATTTCTGAGAGTTGTAATGGCCTTCAGTTGCTGGTGTCCTCCTGGATTAGGTAGTGTTTGGGCTGGAAGTTCACCATGCTTTCTTCCATTTAGCCAGTTGCCCTACTTGTACTTCCAGTCTTTGAATAGCTTGCTCATGTTTTGCATATATTTGTCTTAGCTCAGTCTGAAATTGTCTTTCCTCTGCCATGAACTGATCTTATGAAGTTATTAGTTGTTGTTGTTGAGTTTTCAATTGCCTTACAATACTCTCTAGGTCACTCTTCTTTGATTCCGGAACTGATTAGGCTGCTTGTGGGGAGTTCCTTTGCTGCCCTTGAAGGTTCAGGGCATTCTGATTGTTATTCCATGAGAATTTGAGGTGGTTTCGCCACCCTGGATTATAGGTATTGGCGTATGGATCGTTCTTAGAAGGATAATTGTTCTGTCCCACATAGTTTGTTTGCTCTTGATCTGCAGATGAATACAAATGGCAAGTTTTAGTAATGTGATCAAAATGAGAACATATAGTACATACCTGGAGTTATGTGGCTTATGGACTAGGTGGGATGTTCTGAGCAGTCATGGCTTTTACAATCATATCTAGCTTTCTTTCCACAGCAGCCATCTGATTTAGGGATCCACCATTTAAGGTCACTTCATACATACCTTTGCTCTTTACTCCTGGTCTCCCTCTGGATGAGAATTGTCGGGTGTGCTCACTTAATGTCTCAAAAAGTTCCATGGTTTCTTCACTGCTTTTTTCTATCAGCACACCTCCATAACCTGAATCAACAATACCTTTATTCATGTCACTCAGATCTTCATAAAAAGCTTGTACCAGGTCATCTTAAGGTAGATTGTGATGTGGACATTTGAGAAGTAGCTCATTGAAGTGTCCCCATGCTTTAAAGAAAATGTCTCAATCTCTCTGTTGGAAAGATTGAATCACTTTCCTCATCTGTCTTGTCTTTTATGCTGGGAAAAATTTCTTTAGGAACCTACTAGATAGCTCTTCCCAAGTATGGATAGAAACTGCAGGCAATGAATTGTACCACAACTTAGCATTATCTTTCAATGAAAAAGGGAAAAGAATTAACCTGATTCCCTATTGATTTAGGCCCTGGATGTGCTGGAACTTGCAGAGATCAAAGAATTCCCAAAGATACAAGTGTGGATCCTCAGTAGGTGTACCCCTGAAGTGAGTCAAAGCACTGAGCATCTACAGGGATATGTAGTAATTACCTCTTGCCTCTGGTTGATAAGCAATGCATGAGGGTTGGTTGAGGTTTTGTGGGATGAAGGATTGTTGCATGGGTCTTCGCTCTAGTGGTGGTTGGTTGTCAAGCTGTTCCGCCATTTGTGCCTCTCCCTTGAATTCTTCTTCTTCTTCCTCAACGTTGTCTCTAGGCCTTTGCCGAAGGGTCCGCTCAATCTTTTTATCGAGTGGAAAGATGGTTGAATTCCTGGATCGAAGCCCTCGCAGGAATCAGTTGAGACTCTTCAGTGCAGCAGTTTCAATACTGCTGGATTTGCGCTCAATCACTCCAAGAACAGTGCTTGATCACAGCGCGCTCGATCCCTGTGGACTAGCACTCGATCGAAAGGCTAGGAATTACTATGCCGAAAACCTGAAGCAAACACAGAAAAACAAAAAAAAAATGAAAAATTAGGTTTTTTGAAAAAATAAACATAATAGAATACGAAAACTAAACGAAAAATAATTCTAAACAAAATTTTAACGCAATCCCCGGCAACGACACCAAAAACTTATTGCACAAAAATCTACTTAAATTAATAAGCAAATAATTGAAGTTTTACTTGCAAGTGCACAAGGTCAACATAGTAGTATGGTGTGCAAGTGCGAGATTATTTCCACAGGGATTGATAAATTTTGATTTAAAATTTATTTCGCAATATAAAATGAGAGAAGAACAAATGAATTTGATTTGATAATAATAAAAGTGTAGGGCTTTGATATCCACCACTAATCATGCTTTCCCAATAAAACAGTGTGCCAATGCTTTAATTATATTATGAATACCTAATGTTGTCAACCTAAGGGCATAGTGTATACTCCTTAAGTTATTGATTTTCCTAAGCAACGAGTTAAGCATGGTGTATACTCTAACTCATTTCTCTCTTAAAGGATTTAGCATGGTGTATGTTAAGTTGTTCCTTAAGAGAGCATAATATCCATGTGTTGGAAATCACCCTCAAGAAGATTCCCAGGTGGTGATCTTCGAAACACCCAAGTCTAGACCGACTTGTAATGATCAGAACAGAAACAGAAATCAAAGAAAAGAACACAAGCAATTGTTATCGAGGTTCGGCAATAGCCTACGTCCCTGTGAGTTCCTCTGAACTCTCTACACTAAATCAATGAGTTCTTTACAGATATAGCAATACCTCTTCAAGAATTCACAAGTTCTTGAAGAACCAAAGAAGAGAAGAAAGAAAGTGATAAGAACTATAACAAAGCCCTCTATCCAATCTATACTACTCTCTCTCTATACAACCAGCCTCTCTTGTTGAGATCTATTCTAGTGCCTCTCCTGTGTTTTGTGTCTTTGCACTCTCACACTTGCACTTTAACTTTCTTGTATGATGATATTATGTCTCACTTGTATATAGTCTCTTTGAGATTGAAGCTAGGCGACCCTTTATATAGTGCACCACTTCTTGAACCTATCTTGAAGTCAATTTCCACCCTTAGATCTTGAGGACCAATCAATAATAGCCCTTGATCAAGTCTAAGTGATCCTGTGCATTTTGATAATGAGCCACGCACTATCTCAAAAGCTGAAACAACTTATCTCAGTGTGCTTGGTGCCGCGGCCCAGAACAGGGCAAGCCGCAGCGCAAGGTAAGGCTGCAGTTCTCCAATTTGACATCCATTCTAAGCGCCACGGTGTGGGGGAGGCTGAGCCGTGACGCATACCTCCTCCAGGTCTTCTCCTTTGCTGGGTGGTAAGGCGCACCCTTCCTTGGCCGCGGCTCAAGCCTGGACTTGATGCTGAATTTTTACTCCTTTTAATCCTTAGACAAATACCAACAATCTCTACCTTTGTCTAAGCGATTAAACCCGAACCTATGTGCAGAGAGCTCAGGATCCAAACTCATCTTGAGTCACCATTCAACCGACTCAAATCTTAAGAAGTCCTAGGCAATGACTGAACTTACATAGAAGTAGAACCTTGGTGCCTAAATCTCTAGGATTTTCCTCCGTGGCTACCTTGTCCATATGAATGCATCCTTCCGTAACATTTTCCTGAATGAAATGATACCGAACATCCATGTGCTTAGTCCTCTCATGGAACACCGAATTCTTACACAAGTGCAATGCACTTTGGCCATCCGAATACACCACCACCTGCTTTCTCAGGACCTTCAACTCTTCCAAGAATCCTTTACACCACATAGCCTCCTTTATGGCTTCCGTAGCCGCTATGTACTCAGCCTCCGTTGTTGAGAGTGCTACCACTGGCTGCAACTGAGCCTTCCAACTTATACAACATCCGTTTAAGTTGAAGAAGTATGAGGTAATCGATCTTCTTTTATCTTGGTTTGCTCCATAGTCCGAATCTGCATAACTCTCAAGACAGATGGACTTACCTCTTTTCTCATAAATCAGCCCCACGTTTGGGCTTCCATTCAAGTACCTCAATAACCACTTCATCCCAAGCCAATGCTTCTTTCCGAGATTAATCATAAACCTGCTGAGAACACTTATTGCATGAGCAATGTCTGGTCTAGTGCTTACCATGGTGAACATAACTGAACCAACCGTACTAGAGTAAGGGACCTTTTCTATTTCTTTCTTCTCCGCCTCCGATCTCAGACATTGATCGCTGGAGAACTTGAAATGACCAGCAAGAGGAACCTCCACTGGTTTGTTATCTTCCATAGAGAACTTAGATATCATCTTCTCTATGTAGGAAGTCTGATAAATCTTCAATCTGTTTCTCTCGTTTTCCCAGATTATATTCATCCCAAGGATCTTCTGTGCATGGCCAAGATCCTTCATCTCATACTCCGAACTGAGTTGAGACTTCAATTCTTCTATCATCTCCCTGCTATTCCCAACCAGCAATATATCATCGACATAGATGAGGATGATCACCACTTCCTCCACCTTGTGCCCCTTATAATACAAGCACAAATCATAGTAGCTCCTCATAAAACCCAAGCTAGTTACAAAGGAATCGAACCTCTTATTCCATTGCTGAGGTGATTGCTTCAGGCCATATAGAGATTTCTTCAATTTGCACACCAACTCTCCCTGCCTTCCTTCCTCATAACCTTCGGGTTGCCTCATATAGATGGTCTCATCAAGCTCTCTATGTAAGAACGCTTTCTTCACATCCATCTACTCAATTTTCCAATTAAATTGGACCATCATAGCCAACACTATCCGTATCGTCTTGTATTTCACAATCGGTGAGATTATTTTGGTGAAATCTATGCTTTCTCTTTGTTTGAACCCCTTCGCCACCAGCCTAGCTTTATACCAGACATCATCTCCTGGAGGGTTCCCTTCTTTGATCTTGTAGATCCATCTACAATCCACAACTCTCTGTTTTTCTAGTTTGAGCACCAATTCCTAAGAGTTGTTCTTCTTCAGAGAATCAATTTCTTCTTCCATAGCTAGCTACCACTTTGACGAATCCTTACACTCCATGGCATCCATGTAAGTTTCTGGTTCAACCATCCCTCATTCTGAATAAGGAGCTGCTACATTAGCATCCACAAACCCATATCTCAAAGGTGGTCTGACCACCCTCCTTCCCAGGTCCCTTGTGAGCTGACAGTCATTCTAACTCTTTTCTCTCTTAAAGGATTTAGCATGATGTATGTTAAGTTGTTCCTTAAAAGAGCATAATATCCATGAAAACCGACAAACACACAAGACCTAGGGCATGTTATATACTCTCGGTTTCCCATGTTGATTAACCCAAAAACCTGGCGTGGATCTCTTTTATTACTATTATTAAATCCAGGACTCAGTCATCCAAATTGATTTAATTAACTAATCCATACCACATGCATATGTTGATCAGGCAAACACATATGAGGAATTCAATAAAACAAGCATTAATCAAGTAAGCATCATAATAAAACTATCGCAAAAGCAACAATATTTATTAATGGAAAAACATAATCAGGGCTTCAATCGAGCCCTACTGGTAAATTAGTTACACATGAGTTCGATGTTAAACATCTTCATAAAGTAAAATAGAAAGAAAAGAATAAACCTGAGAGAGCTTCCTTGAAAAGTCGTCAATTCTTCTGTAGAATCCCCCTCTGGTCTCCAGCCTCCCCTCCTTTCTGTGTTTATAGGCTTATTTATAAAGTTTAAGTAACCCTAAAAACATCTAGAAACCCTAAAAGTCGTGAAATAAAACCCTAGGCTTATTTCCAAAATAGGACCAACCGCTCTACTGCGCGAATGCGCTCGATCGCAGCATAAGTGGACTTACAAGATCAAAGAAGGGTACTCTCCAGGAGATGAAGTCTGAACCAAGGCTAGGCTGGTGGCGAAGGGGTTCACGAGAAGAAAAGACATAGATTTCACAGAAACTTTCTCACTTGGACACAAGGTGGAGAAAATAGTGAGTATCTTCATCTATGTCGTTGATATGCTCTCAGTTGGGAACAACAGGGAGAGGATGAAAAGTTTAACATCTCAACTCAGTGAGGAGTTCGAGAAGAAGGATCTCGGCTTTACACAAAATATCCTTGGTATGAGAAGAATTCAGGAAAAAGAGATAAACGAGTTGAAGGTTTCTCGGTCTTCTATGGAATATAGCAAACCAGTGAAGGTTCCCCTTGCTGGTCATTTCAAGTTCTCCAGCAAACGATATCCTGGAACGGATGAGGAGAAGAAAGAAATGGTAAAGGTCCCTTACTCTAGTGCGGTTGGACCAGTCATGTCCATGATGGTAAGCACTAGACCCAACATTTCTCAAGCAATGGGTGTTCTCAGCAGATGTGTGAGTAATCCCAAAAAAGAGCTTTGGCTTGGGATGAAGTGGTTGCTGAGGTATTAGAAGGCTTAGTGGCAGCCGGTGGTAGCATTCTTAACAACCGGGACAGAATACTTAGTGGCTTCGGAAGCCATAAAAGAGGCTATGTGGTGTAAAGGGTTGTTGGACGAGTGGATGGTCCTAAAAGAGCAGGTAGTGGTGTCTTCGAATATCCAAAGTGCGTGGCAATTGTGGAAGAATTCGATGTTCCATGAGATGACAAAGCATATGGATGTCTGGTTTCATTACATTCTGGAAAATGGTATGAAAGGATGCATTCATGTTGACAAGATGGCCATGAAAGAAAGTCCTACATATTTAGGTACCAAGGTTTTACCTCTAAGTAAGTTCAATCATTGCCTTGGACTATTTAGGATTGGATTCGGTTGATTGATGACTCAAGATGAGTTTGGATCCTGAAGTTCTCTACACAATGGATTTAAACAAGGTAGAGATTGTTGGTATTTGTCTAAGGTTTAAACACGGTTAAGGTTTAAACATGGTCAAGGTTTAAACAAGGTTGGAAGAGGTCAAGCATTAAGTCATTGAAGCCTCAACACACTTGAGTGTGCCTTAGCACAAAGCTGGAAAAAGTTGTGTGCATCAGGTTAGGCCGTGGCCCTGCTCTTCCCAGGCCGCGGTACCCAGAAGGTGGAGTGCTGGAGCAGGAGGCCAGACCACGGCCCCCCTTACCCAAGGCCGTGGTGCCCAGAACCTTGAGGAAGTGTGATCTGCCCTGGGCCGCGGTGCCCTTTATTCTAGGCCGCGGCGTCAGGCACACTGATGCACACATATGTAAACCTCTTCCATGGTTCGTGAGACATGTCTAAAATGAACAGCTTGACTAAAGAATGATCAAAGGCTAAGCTTGATTAGTCCTCAAGATCTAAGGGTGGAGAATGACACTCAAGATTAGACAAGAAGTTGGTGCACTATATCAAGGGTCACCTAGCTTCAATCTCAATGTAATGTGATAGAAACACAAGTGTGTGTGTGTGACAGAACATTTAAATGACAAAATTATGTGAGAGTGCAAAGGCACAGACATACAAGAGGGACTCATTAGAGAGGCTGGTTGTAAAGAGAGAGATTAGTATAGAAAGGGGATTCAAGGGACTTGTAAGTGAAATTTCCAAGGGGGAAAGTTCCAGGGTAACTCAAGACCTTATCACTTTCTTGTTTTCTTCTTTGTTCCTTCAAGAACTTGTGGATTCTTGGAGAGATGTTGCTGGATTGTAAGAACTCATTGATTTAATGCAGAGAGTTCGAAGGAACTCACGGGGACGTAGGCTATTGCCGAACCTCGATGACAAATTGATGTGTCTTTCTTTCTTGCTTCGTGTGGTGTTTCTTTTCTTTACAAGTCATTCTAGACTTGGGTGTTTGGAAGACCATCACCTTGTCCTCATTAAGGTAGTTTCCCAACAGGACAGGTATTCGAGCTTCAAAAGAGAGGAAAAAGATTATTTCCTTAATCCCAATATTTGTTTGGTGGATGGATTGGTTGGAGAGAAATGAGAGAGCTTTTGATGGGGTTGAAAGGTCGATTGTTGATTTTAAAGATTGGTGGCTTACTGCCCTTGTTTTTTCACTAGAGGATTTTTCTTGTAAATGAGATTTATCTTTTTGATTTCATAGAAACTCTATCTCTTAGATAGTTAATTTGTGCATGGGAACCCCCTTGGTGCCCATTTATACTATTCTTTTTCTTATAAAAAAATTACCACACACTCCATTTGGAATCAAATGAAAATAGAATTCATTTCGTCTTCAAATTTATTGAAAAAAATTCATTTGCAAATGAATTTTCATGTTTGGTTCACCTATATTAAATTGTAGAATTTAGTTGAATTCTCACGTTTGGAATTGATTAAAATTGAATTCTTAAATTTGATTCATTTATATTAATTTTATTTTCTTAATTTATTCCCACCCCATAGGGTGGTGACCATCCACTCAGCTACTCCATTTATACCTAAGTTCATACTTGTTGTTATTTGCCTAAGTTTCAAACATGTCCAAACATGGTCTAAGGTTGGTTAATGTCCAAACCAATTATGGGATATCAAAGTTCAGCAAGTTATAAGGTTGCACACATGTGTGTGCTTCAATTTTGAGCATGGGAAGGTCAGACACACTGCTGTGGAAGTTTCTGCCCACAGGTAGAAGGTGTGCGCACAGCATCAGGAGGCTGCAGCATCAGGTCACGCCGCAGCACACAACACCACACCAAAACACACAGCATCACTTGGAGAGTGATGTAGGGCTGAGATTAAAGGAAGAACATGATCAAAGGGAGGATAATGACTCACAAGAATGTCCAAGAATTAAGAGGCTATAAAAGGGGTTCTCAAGGCCTCATTTCATAAGATAATACAAGATACAAAAACACACATACAAGAGAGTTTTGTGACATTGTGAGATCATTGTAAACACTAAGAGAGAATTGTGTAGAAAGACATAAACACAAGAGGGATTCTTGTAGTGAGGCTGGTTGTAATTAGATAGAGAGAGTCTAGATTAGATTAGAGAACATTGTTGAGTTCTTATCTTCTTCCTTCTCTTCTTGTTTCTTCAAGAACTTGGATTCTTGAAGGGGATTGCTGTAACTTTGTAAGAACCATTGAGATAGTGCAGAGAGTTCGGAGGAACTCACGGGGACGTAGGCACATTGCCGAACCTCGACAACAAATTACTTGTCTTCTTTCTTTCTTTGATTTTCTGTTCTTGAGTTCGATTGCTGAAATTCTTTCTGCAAGTCATTCAAGACTTGGGTGTTTGGAAGATCACCACCTGGGCATCTTGTCAAGGTGATTTCCAACAATACTCTTCATTGTATTTATATTTATTGCCTCATGAATTTTATTGCTATAACTGTTTTTGTTTCATTTGGTTATCAGCATATGGAACAAAAAGAGAAGCCCAATTTGGTTCACGCAATGAAGTATATGGTGTAATTTACATTTGGGCTGTGCTATGATGGGGAGTTTGCTGACTAAATTGCAGAGAGGAGAGCCATCAAAATATTAGGAATTTTTATAGATAGATAGATTGATTGATTGTCTTCCCAAACATAACAACGTATGGAATTACAAATGAATTCCATAATTTTTATGGAATTCATTTCTTCAAAACATACTCATTATGTTCTCTGTTCGTTTGGATAATAAATGATTTTACTACTTTCTCCTCTAATGGGCCTTGTAACTATGTTTGAAGCTAAGGATTTGGTGTTTAAACCATCCCTATCCTGTTTTGGTTTGATTGCAGCATATCCTTTGTTGTCTTTTCGTAAAGAATTCTTGTTTGTCTTCTACCCTTGTTTTCTCTGATTAAACTCAGAGCATTTTCGGAACTTAAACCGTATCTGTTGAGTGGCCTAATCAATCTGCCATTCCATTAGACGATTTGCATGTTGCTCACAACTCCAATGGCATTTCAACATTCAAAATTTTATTCATCATTCACACAAAATTTGGTTTTCATGAATCGACCAATCATCATCACCCTTTTGATCTCTGTTTCTCTAATTTTATGATAATATATTATGTTAGGAATTTATATTCTATTAATTTTTTTGCAGGCTATTGAGAAGTCTACTCTATCACAGCAAGATTTTGATTCTGATCACTGCTCTTCATAATATGAAGGGAGCTTTCTGGAGGATTTCTCAGGCATAGATAGTTCGGATGGTGAGGTAGTTAAACATTTGTACTACATATGCTACATAGCTGTATGATGCAGAGATATTTTATATCAATGTGTTGGTATTTTCTAGCTGCACAGGTGAATATAATCTCCAAAATTATTTGAAGTTGTGTGCTCTGTAGTGCATGCATTTACATATATAAAATAATCAAATATTGAATATTGTTTATTTATATATATTATATATTATGAAGGTGTCTCAACAGAATTACAGTTTGCTTGTTATTAACTAAATGTATAATTTGGCATTTAATTTTATTTCTCTCAGGAAATCACAAATCCTGTTTCTGATGAGGACAATAAATTGTTGTTCTTAGTGAGTATAGGGTATACAATTGAGGAGGCTCAAATAGCTCTAGAAAGATGTGGTATGTATTCTAGTCTTTAGATGATTTTTATAAAATTTTAAAGTGTTTCATTGAATATGCAAGAGATATCACTTTATTCCTTTTGATGATCTTGAATGAGTAAAAAGATTTCACTGAGCATTCTGCTATTATCTTGTTATGTCCCTTTAGCTTTACTCTTTTTCTCATTGCTAAAATCGGTTAGGGAGAGTTTGAGATTTTGAATCAGTCACCAAAATTTCCAATTTGCAAGTAATTTGGGTTATGCTTTACTTTACATCAGAGAATATCTATATGATACGTTTGCCTTGATGTTTTTCACTCTTAGGATTTTGCTAAGTATAAAGCATTAGGGTGAGCTTGGGATGGTAAATCCTAGGTTAAGAAATTGCTCATGACAAATAGAAGAGCGAAGAAAAAATGAGTTGATTTGTTCGTTTCCACATTTCAGATTTCTTTTAATTGGGTATTTTGTTGAGTTTAAAATACATGGTTGGTCTCTTCTGGCTTCTTCTTGTAAGTCTTGTGTGTCTAGTCTTTCAACCATGGGAAACTATCTTGATCAGGGCTCTAGATCCTTCTCTAATATCAGAGCAATTTTGCATGTGATTCTTCCAAGGGTATTTTCACTAGAAACTATTTTTCTTCATTTCTTAAAGGTTATCTTCTTCCCCCCCCCCCCCCCCCCCCCCTCAAGGAGGTGGCAGATAGGCCTATATTTGGCTTTAGTTGTGTCCCCTCTCCGTTTCTTTACTAGCTGCAATCAATGCACAAAGTGATGGCCTTTTCGTTTTATGTTTTGTTTATGGAAACCTTACTTTGTCTCGTTTTAGTGATTGCGAAATGTGTTTCACCTGTTTCTTTTTCCGTAAACCATATTTCTCTCTCTTTTAACATTGCAGGTCCAGAATCCACAATTGCAGAGTTAACAGACTTTATATGTGCTACTCAAATGGCAAAGTCAGCCGATGCACTTCTGGGGGAGCCTGTCGAAAATAAGGTACTTTGTTGGCCTTTTTCAAGAATTTGAATACGAAGTATTGTTAACATTTTCATGACTTAGTTTGATTTGATTGTTAGAATGATGATTGCTTCTTTTATATTTCTTGCTATTAACATGCTTAGTAGAAATCAGCCTAACTTACTTTCTTTCCTTAATTTTACAGCCGAAGCCTAAGCTTTTCGATTACGGTAAGCACAAGAAGAGAATCTTGGTTATGAAATGTGGAAAAGAAAAAAGCAGAGGGGGTTATTGAATGGAGATTGTGAGACCATTTGTCTCCCAAATCCAATGATAGGGTTTGGGGTTCCTACTGAACTAGGTCATGTAACAGATAGAAAACTTCCAGATTCAGCCATTGGCCCCCCTTATTTTTATTATGAGAATGTGGCACTTGCTCCAAAGGGTGTTTGGGACACTATTTCACGTTTTTTATATGATGTGGAACCTGAATTTGTTGATTCTAAATACTTTTGTGCCGCGGCAAGGAAGAGGGGATATATTCACAATCTTCCAATCCAAAACAGATTTCCCCTTTTTCTGCTTCCCCCACACACCATACACGAAGCTCTGCCCTTAACAAAGAAATGGTGGCCTTCATGGGACCCGAGAACAAAATTGAATTGCTTACAAACTTGCATCTGGAGTGCAAAACTAACCGAGAGGATCCGCAAGGCTCTTGAAGACTATGACGGTGATCCACCATTGAGTGTCCAAAAGTTTGTGCTTGATGAATGTCGAAAGTGGAATCTGGTCTAGGTTGGGAGAAATAAGGTTGCTCCGCTTGAGCCTGATGAAATAGAAATGTTTTTGGGGTTCCCTAGGAATCACACTAGGGGTGGTGGAATTAACAGAACTGACAGATATAAGTTACTTGGTAACTCATTCCAAGTAGACTATTTCAAGATACCATACTATCGCTTATTAATTTATTTTCTTCTTTACCTTCCTTCCTAGATTTTTATTTATTTTTTCATTTAAATCAATTAGACTCTCAATTTCTGAATTGCTTTTCATTGTGTAATGTTCTCAGTGCCTTGTTTATGGAACTTTGCTTATAGCATCAACTTATTTCAGGTTGACAAGGTAGCTTACCATCTCTCAGTTTTGAAAGACTTGTTTCCGGGAGGTATCAATCTTCTCTCGCTCTTCTCTGGGATTAGTGGTGCAGAAGTTGCCCTTCACCGCCTCTGTATCGCTCTAAAAAATGTCGTGTCAGTTGAAATTTTGGAAGTAAATAGAGGCATTATAAGGAGTTGGTGGGAGCAAACAAACCAGAAGGGAAATTTGATTGACATTGCAGATGTGCAACATCTGAATGCTAACCAGTTAGAGCAATTTATGAACTCGTTTGGAGGATTTGATCTTGTTGTTGGTGGGAGTCCATGTAATAATTTGTCTGGTAGCAACAGGCATAGCCGAGATGGTCTTGAAGGTAAACAGTCTGCACTCTTCTATGATTATATTCGTATTCTTGACTTGGTGAAGTGTATGATGACAAGAAATCATCAATGATTTCATGTAGAGGAGCTTATTTCCAGTCACTTGCATTAAATTTAGGTTTCTTACATCCTTCCATTTTTTTCTCCTATTAGAACTGGAATAATGACTTGCAGTTTTTCAAGTTTATCTTGTGGCTGCGAGAATTCAATTGTTACAAAAGGAGGGCGGAGTTATTAGTTTAGGCTTTATTTTTTTTTGTTAATTACTATGATATTATTATAATTGTTATGCTTTCGTGCTATTTAGAGGATCTGAAGCCAATTCTACATACCATAGGCTCACTCATAAGATATGTTGGTATTTGTCTAAGGTTTAAACATGGTTAAGGTTTAAACATGGTCAAGGTTTAAACAAGGTTGGAAGAGGTCAAGCATCAAGTCATTGAAGCCTAAGCACACTTGGAGTGTGCCTCAGCACAAAGCTGGAAAAAGGTGTGTGCATCAAGTCAGGCCGCGGCCCTGTTCTTCTCAGGCCGCGACGCCCAGAAGGTGGAGTGTTGGAGGAGGAGGCTAGGCAGCGGTGCCCCCTACCTAAGGCCGCGGCGCCCAAAACCTTGAGGAAGTATGATCTGCCCTGGGCCGCAGCGCCCCCTGTTCTAGGCCGTGGCGCCAGGCACACTGATGCACACATGTGTAAACCTTTTCCATGGTTCGTGAGACATGTCCAAAACGCACAACTTGACTAACGAATGATCAAAGGCTAAGGTTGATTAGTCCTCAAGATCCAAGGGTGGAGAATGACACTCAAGATTAGACAAAAAGTTGGTGCACTATATAAAGGGTTACCTAGCTTCAATCTCAATGTAATGTGATGTAATGTGATAGAAACACAAGTGTGTGTGTGTGTGATAGAACATGTGAATGAGAGAATTGTGTGAGAGTGCAAAGGCACAGACATACAAGAGGGACTCATTAGAGAGACTGGTTGTAAAGAGAGAGATTAGTATAGAAAGGGGATTCAAGGGACTTGTAAGTGAAATTTCCAAGGGGGAAAGTTCCAGGGTAACTCAAGACCTTATCACTTTCTTGTTCTCTTCTTTGTTCCTTCAAGAACTTGTGGATTCTTGGAGAGGTGTTGCTGGATTGTAAGAACTCATTGATTTAATGCAGAGAGTTCGAAGGAACTCACGGGGACGTAGGCTATTGCCGAACCTCGATGACAAATTGATGTGTCTTTCTTTCTTGCTTCGTGTGGTGTTTCTTTTCTTTACAAGTCATTCTAGACTTGGGTGTTTGGAAGACCATCACCTTGTCCTCATTAAGGTAGTTTCCCAACAAGATGTTTAGAGCATTCTTCTCTTTCTATAAGCTTCCAAACTTCCAGAAGCAATTCATAAACAGGTAAGTTAGTAGCCATCACCCTCTTTGTTATATCAAACAATGTCAAAAGGGCATTAAGGGGAGGCACGTTTAGGAGGTTAGTTTAGAGATGACAGAAATGGTTGGATTTATGGCTTCAATTGCAGAATTTATAATATTGAAGCTGTGGAGTTATGGAGCATTGGATCTAATGATTGCATGAAAAAGGAAATTTATCAAGTTTGTTATCAAGACAGACTGTGAGTCTTATATTTTTGCGATAGAGAAAGCAGCTGTGAATGCTCATCCTCTGTGGAATTTTGATTTAGGATTGCAGGGAACTTTCGGAGCATAGGATCTAATGATTGTGTGAAAAAGGAATTTTAGCTAGTTTGTTATTGTGATAGTCTGTGAGTTTTATGTTATTGCGATAGAGAAAGCAGTTGTGAATGCTCATCCTCCGCTGAATTTTGATTCAGGATTGCAGGGAGCTTATGGTACAGATTAACGAAGGGTCTGCACTACTTCACACGCTATGACGAGCTGCATTGAGTTCTTGGCAAAGTTGGACTTGTATCTTTAGCGTCCTCTTGGTGCTTCAGTACCTTACTTGGTAGGTTGATTATGCAGGTGTTTCATGCGAGACTTCATTTTCTTTTTGGTTGTCTCCTTAATACCCAGAAAAATAACAAAAAAGGATCTAAATGCTAACATGCTATTTGATTGAAGTGTGTTTGTAATTAGATGAACAAATTGCTCCACCATGGCATGGCCCTTTATTTAACCTCCAAATAGGATGGAGTTGTTTTCCTCAATTTTAAGGATTGAATAACAAGAACCATTAGTTTTTTACCACATGGTTTATTACTGATGTATATGTTGTTATTGCTGTGAATTTCACCAATCTGCAGAGGTGTGTAATAGCTACTTTTGCGCCTTTTTTTTCAGTGTAAAATCAAGTTTTGGCTGGGGTTAGATAAATAACTTGAAGACTACTGACTCAATTTTAGGTTGAATCAAAAAGAAAAATGGAAAAACAGAGGACTTTTGGTTCAGTTTAATATGTTGCATGCATTTGAAAAAGGATAATAAATCCATCATGCCATTGCCACTCTCGTAGATTTCATTTACTTTGAAGGACCTTTAACAGTGTTTCTGGGAGTTTGGAGAGGAGGATTTGGAGGGGTATTTAAAAATAGTGGACGAGAGATTGAGAGGAGAGGAGAAGGAAAGGTAGGGTTATTACTTTCTCTTGTTTGGTTGGATGTTTAAAAAGTATTTGAAGGGTAAACTAGATAAAATATATTGTCTTTGATTGAGAGATTTTTTAAAAAGATTGGGAAGATAATGAAATGAATGTTATTATTTTGACATTCAAGTACATCATTCTTTATAAAATTTAAACCGAAAAAATTGAGATTACAAAATATATAATAATAACCTCTTAATCCCCTCTTTTTTTTATTAAAAATTCTTCCAAACACGGATATGGTATCCAATCCGTTTATTCTTTTCTCTTTTCATTTAATGCATTTTGTTCCAAACACACAGTAAAAAAAAGGAGGGGAAGATGGAAACCATCCATCCATGACTATTACTTTTTCAATTGGTTAAAAATCTACCGTGACTTTAACTATAGTAAAAATTAACACCAATAAATAATCACATATGTGGTTGTTGTAAAAATAATTCTCTTTGCCACTTTATTATCTCTGTATTTGTTTTTTTTTTAAATTATATTTAAAATAAATGAAGAAATCTAAATAAAAATAAATGTAAAACCTAATCTAATAAGGTGAATTTCTTTTGACATTTACATAATCATTATGCTTTTAACGCAAATTTATAAAAAAAAATTGAAAAAGTAAAACAATAAAAAGAAAAAAATTCTTGCTGTCAACTACATAAACTCACTGAACACGCTAGGGCACTCCACTAATTCACCAAACTCGCTCTCACCATCAGCATCAACATCAACATCACCGTCTTCCTCTCCCTCTCTCTCCCTCATCAACCCGCGACTTCCCCCTCATTTACAATTTTTTTTTCTTTGCTTCTTCCTTTCTCCTTCCTCTCCTTTTCTTTTTCCTTCTCTCTCTGCCCGCATCATCTCCCCCTCTCCCCACGCTAACCGAAAACTGGGCTTCATACCAGGTTTATAACATATAATAGAAGAACTTAAATTCTTTAATGCCTACTCCACGTAGTTCCTTATACTTTTGCTGGAATCAATAAGTAAAAAAAAATGTGAACCCTACTTTGACAATTACCACCAGTACAAAACCATAATTAACGCAAAATCCATGCCTCAACAGTTATGCCTTCCACTGTCAGTGGAGGTTCTTATGGAGAAAATTCAGGTTGGTTAGCTGCACAAAGTATGAACTTCGAAGAAAATATTAGTTAGAATAATTATATCATTAAACTCGTTTTTTTCCTGATATGTATACCATTAAGTTCCTGTTATGCTTGTCCTCTACCATTTTCAATGGCCATCAAGGGTAGATTACACAGTAACAGTTCAAACCCCTGAGGAGTAGATGGTTAACGAAACTTTCATGATTATCTATATTGCATAAACCCTAAAGCTTCAGCATTTTTTTTGGGTACAATGGCAGGGAGGGGAATCAAACCTGGGTCTCCTATATGAAGAACCGGAAATAACCACTAGGCCAAGATGCTTGTGTTAAAGCTTAAGCATTTCCCTAAAAAATCTTCTCATCTGTTTACGCTATTACTCCATTTACCCCAAAGTAGATGTCTCATATCCACTTTTGTTTGTCCCAAATGTTTTTCCATGGTCAAAAAGGACTACAAAATTATTACCTTTTTTGTACTACCCCTTCAGATAACATAAACTACTAAAACGAAACAGTTGTTAATTGATTCGAACATCACTAATAAGTAGGCAGTTCTGAAAGGAAAGGATTAGAATGATATCTCACAGATTTGATTCCCACCCACCCTGAAAATCAAGCTTTCTCAGAAAAAAAAATACTCACTGTATGAAGGAGGAACCAAAGTGTTGAACACAATATTTATGCTCAAGGGTTGACAAAACTAAATTACAATGACATTCAAATATAGATAATAGATTAATTTTACTTCAAATGTTAACCAAAATCTTCTTAATGTATTGTTTTATATTTAACACGCATCACTCATATGGACTTATGCCAATTATGCCCATATCAAATCATCCCTAAACAACCTTAAGCATGAATACACCAAAAACTGTCGTCTACATGCACTTATGATCAACAAACAATATCAATCTTGATAGGATTTTCCAGCAGGAATTACAGCAGACATAGCAGGCAAGTAATGAGAAAACGAAACAAGAAGACATTTTTAAGTTTCCATATCACAAAGAAAACAAGAATAGAGAGTTCACATACATGCCATCATGTTTTCCTAATGGTTCATCATATTGAACTCCAACCCAGAAACCAGGTGCAAGAGATTCCGTTTGACCAACATATTTGACAACTCCTCATTTCTCCCCCGGTTCAACTTCACATCTGTCTCCCACCTTAAATATTTGAGAATTAAAAAAATAGAAAGAAGGTAGAGCATAAGATATTTGATACATGAATAAGAGAAAGATAAATATTTTTCACCATTTTAACACAAACCATTACAGAAGTTGTTAAATTGTATATGAGCTTGATATACATTGTTGACACATTTCTTATTAGCTTAAGCTTTTTGGATAATTGGTAATTATCGAGAGATATTAGGAAGTTTTCTAATTACATACGTATTAGGTTTATGTTGAGAGTCCTAGGGTCCTATTAGGTTTCTTAGTTTTACTTAGTTTATGTCAACTAGTCCTATTAAGCTTGATATTCACAAGTCTATATATAGGACTATTGAATTATATTCAAATCATCAATCAATAATACATAATTCTTTTCAATTCTTCTTGTCAACATAGTATCAAAGTTCATGGTTTGGGATCCTGGTGGTGATATGAGATAAACACCATTATATATATATATATATATATATAGTTTAGAATCTCTTTTTTTAGCTTCTGTTTTATTTTATTTTTTTCGATGCTTCTATGACGTGTCTTCCCTTCCAACATGTTTTTTTCATCAGGTTGTTTTTTTTTTTTTTTTCTAGTAAGATTCTACCGGATTTTGTCTATGTTTTTGTTTTTCTGTTTGTTGAAAAAAAAAAGAAAAAAAAAGCAAAGGAAAGACAGAATAAAGAAATAGTTGTTATGTGTTCTTGTGTTTCCTCTTCAAGAAGAGTTGTCCACTGTTCTTGAATAAGAGTTCCTCACCCCGATGTTAATGTTGTTGCCCTATGCATATTGACGTTGTTAACCTAATCCAACTTGTGTTGATGCTGTATCCTCTTTACTCGTTGATTACAACCCATTCAAGTAAAGTCAACGTTAGAGAAAAAACAAGACGAAAAAAAAGTAAAGTCTTGTTGATCCCGTTCTCTCAGATCTTGTCTTGTTAGGTGGTATCAATGTGGTGACCTAACTATTTGTCGTAGGTGTGAAGCCTTAACTTGTTCTCATGGGTTATTGTAATTTATGGTTTTAGATTTATTTGTTTCAGATTGGATTATATTTGTTATTGGTATTGGTTTCTTTGTAACAAATTGGTGCATGTGTATGCTCCAATTTGACTAGCCTTTAGACATATTAGGAAGTTTCTTAATTACATATATATTAGGTTTCTGTTGAGAGTCCTAAAGTCCTATTAGATTTCCTATATTATGTGTCCTAATAGGTTTCTTAGTTTTACTTCGTTTATGTCTCCTAGTCTTATTAAGTTTGATATAGAACTGCTGAATTGTATTCAAATCATCAATCAATAATATATAATTCTTTTCATTTCTTCTTGTCAAAATGAATTAATATCATATCAAAACCAAAGGTCATGGGTTTGAATTTTGATAACTCTAATTTATTATTGTTTATGATGGTTTGAGTTTGTCTTGTTTCTGTTTCGGGCTTCATGTGTTAGGCCCATATTGTCTCTAGAGCTATGCACATGTTGTGGAGTGTTAAAGTGTATATGAGCTTGATAATAATTGTTGGCCCATTTTCTATCCGCTTAAGCTTTAGGAACAATTGGTAACTAACAAAAGTACCAGTCTAAAGAAATTATTTATTTATTTATAATATTCGCACCAAATATGGCTTAGAGAAAAATTACTATAGTCTATTTTAGCTGACCTTTAAACTATTTTTTTTTTCATTTTCCAGTTTCTGTACAACTGGGGAGACCAACCACAATGATAAAATATGTAATTGACCATTCTAAAAGCTTTTTCTAAGTTCTTCTCATGTGCACTTAAAGTGTCAAAAACAAATCTAGTCATTACGTTCAGAAACCAAGAATAGAAAAAGGGATACATTTAACCCAATTTATGATTTTTTTTTTATTGTGACAATGTTAATCTGAATCGAACTAGAGGCATTGCCACCACTAGAGGGGAGGTGTAACAACTAAGGTAAGCCCACAACCATGAATTATATTTAAGATTAACCAAGATTATGACAGTGGAAGAATAATATAGCATGAAACTTATCAAGTCTTTTGTAGCAAATTCATAGTGACACTCATAGCTGGGAGAAACCGTTCGAAGTTTTTGAATGTTACATATCGAAACTCTAAACATGTTACTTTTTTTGTTTCTTTTCAAATGGAGAAAAACAAAATGCTAAAAGTTATACTTTTTGCCTATTTAGCTTAAAAGTCACCAATGCATTGCAATTCAACTTTGACCTTGTTTGAATTTTGTATTAAAGCTCAGCAGCTTAAATCAGCAAAGGTTTCTTCCTTATCTAGCATTAATTGTATGGTGTAGTGTAGTTGCTTCAATTCTAAGGGCAATGTTATTTTTGTGAATTCACACTTAATTTTGTACCATTCTCCGTATGTGCCCACCAAATAACTTGATTTAAGTTTTGTGAATTTGAGACATCTTAAATAATTATCCAAACAAGGCCATTATCATCTCATACAGATTTTGTTAAATGTGCCTTTACAATATTAAACATTCATATAAATATTTTACAGTTCACCATAACAGCCCATACAGAACAAAGATAAAAGAACATGATTGAATAACCTTGATATTTGCACTTAGATCTTCCATGTGGTTGTCTAATATCTGTCAATAAAATTTCAAATTACACAAGACCAAGATATCAATAACAGCCTTGGTATATAATTCAATTTAACAGTGATGCAGAAGGGAGTTTGGGACACAACTTATGTTATCAATGCCATTAAAGGAAAATTACACCAAACTTAAAAATAGAATAATAAAGGTTATATAGAAATGAATGTCAAAGGCTTACCTTACCCTCAAAAGCAGATAGATTTTGTGACACCAATCTTTCTTTGAATTTCTTAAAAGTGACTGAAACATTAAAAAAAAAATGCATACCACTAGTGAAAAAAATGGCCTTCCTAATAATTATAATCACAAAAACATAACTTTCAAAAGAAAACAAAGCCTATTGAACTTTAGATGCTTTCATAACTTCAAAATTACCTTTTAATTCAAAATTACCTTTTAAAGCTCCACATTATTTATATTTAAAAAGAAGCACAAGACACACATTGGCAATGGAAACAAAAGAAATATTAATAATTCATCAAAAAAGAACCAAGGAAAAAGGACTCACCAATAAAGCAAATAGACATAAGCCCCTCATAACATTCTAGCACATGGAAAAATAAAAAAACAACAAGAGAAATAACCCTTATATAACATACAACGGAAAATCCTCCCAATTTTACCTACTAAAAACCATTATGGTGAAAAAAGGAGGATGTGTGCAGCATGGCACTTAATTTACGAAATTGATACATCATTACCTTCAGAACAAAACTTTTTTGTTTGCTTTAGAAATCCATTTGAACTGGTAGAAAGGGAGAATTCCAACATAGCCTTATCCATTAGGTGATCTTTTCTTATTCTAGGAACAATAAGTAGATTGTCTCTTATAACTAGAAACAATCATCAAAGGGTAAATTATCCATAGTGGATAATTTATGCGGAAGACAGATGCCAATAAAATTGCTGAATTTCTTATTGATGACACAACAAAAGAAGACAAAATTTGTTATTTGTGGGTTATTATGGAATTTTTTTATAAGTAAAATGCTAATTAAAAAGCACCACGAGAGTGTAACTCAAAGCCAAAAGCTATTTACAATGGAGCAAATCCACAAAATCTAGAAGTTCATCAATATTTACAAAGAAGTTCCCTCTAAACCAAAAATTAAAGGTATTGAACTAATGATCTCTAAAAGCCCTTCGATTCCTTTCCTTCCACAGTAGCCAAAAAATAAAGAACGAAATCAATGAATAATCCTTCTTGACCTCCTTAGACACCCTCAAACCACTCCAAACCCATATTTGATCTTTCACTGAGCCCGCAACCACCTAAAAAACCCCACCACACTATAAGCCATCTCCCACAAACTCCTAGCAAAAGAGAAACCCACCAAAAGATGACACACAGACTCAGTACACTCTTTACAAATGTATCACTTATTCACAATCATTTTCCCTCTTCATTGTAAATTACTAAGAGTTAACATTTTCTCCCAAGTAGCCTCCCAAATAAAATAAAAAATATTCACTTTCTTGGGTGCCCGTGAGCACCAAATTATTCTCCAAATTATTTTGGAATTTTTATAATGTTGATATTCTCGAAAGTTGACCCCTCAAGAATCGTCTTGTGACTTGCAGCCATTACGTTCACGTGCCACACATGCGTGTGGTTCTTTTTAAGCCAAGCCGTCCAACGAGCCAAGCTGCTCTCCAAGCTACTAAGAGTCTTCTCTAGCTTAACCAAACCATTTTCTACCTGAGCAAGCCGTTTTCAACCCAATCTGCTTGAGTTGTTTTTACTTGGGTTTTTTAATTAAAAAAAAGAGAGAAACAGATGGGAAAAAATGAGAGAAAATAGGCACAGAAAAAGAGGGAAAAGTGGGAAAGAAAAGAACGATTTTTTTTTTATAGTTTCTTGCTTTTGTTGGAATGGGTACAAACAAGTTTGCATATATTGGTCAAGATATTACACGAGTTCAAAACGTTAAGGGCAATCAAACGAGCCAAATCATAATCATCATATACTATATCCAACTACAATAGACATGTTGCATTGAGTTTTCTCTCTTTATCGATCTTTGTAAACATAAGTTGATTTTGACGCACTTGTGCAATTTCAGTTAGTACTATCTCAACTATAAGGTTTCTTCAAGAGAGAAAAAGAAGATCACTGCTTTGATCCCTCTCACCACTTGGTGGTTGGTTTGGTTGGAGAGGAATAAATGAGGTTTTGAAGTGGTGGAAAGGTCATTTGACTCTTTTAAAGATCGGGGGCTTAACACCCTTGCCTTTTGGTTTTGAGGAGAATTCTCTTGTAAATGAGTTTTATCTTTTAGATGTCATAGATACAATATCTCTTAGGCACTCTTTTGTACTAGGGTGGCACCCCTTGGTGCCCTTTTATACCATTCTTACCATTCTTTTACAGTTTTACTTATAAAAAAAGGTTTCTCCAAGGTAAAAAAATATTTATGATGGTTATTATCCGTTAAATATTCAGTTCCCAATCCTGGATGAGTTGTAAGTATACACTAATAGTGAGTTTCACAAAAAAAAAAAAAAAAGATTGAAAATGAATCTAGATATGATGAGGTTCTAGTGAATCAACGATGCCCAAGTATAGTCTTGCCCTTATCTCTTTCTATGAGGATATGTACTTCAAGCTAATGGAAGTAAAAGAAAGGTCGACAAGCTTGCAGATGCTTTTAAGGGTAAATACTTTCGTTCAAGAAGAACCCAACATGCAGTTCCTAAATTCCAACCTCAACATGAATAACATATTGTAGTATAACCTATTGACCTTGAGATGTTGAAGGAGAACAAATAGATTAAAGGAGCAAAATGAAGAGACTCATGAATGTGACCAAGTCCCAAGCAAAAATGACCTTAAACTTGCCAAGGAAAAGGTTAAGATCAGGGAAAGAAAAATTTTAAGTCTTTGTTATGCACATCTAAGGTTCAACCTTCTTGATACTTTCACCATTACAAATTCGATTCAAACTTTTCCAAGTAGGGAAGTATGATATCGCAGCAAAGGAAGAGGA
The DNA here is from genome assembly GCA_023935145.1 of Bretschneidera sinensis. Classification (NCBI taxonomy): domain Eukaryota; kingdom Viridiplantae; phylum Streptophyta; class Magnoliopsida; order Brassicales; family Akaniaceae; genus Bretschneidera; species Bretschneidera sinensis. The sequence goes on from CM043703.1 coordinate 92,097,604, forward strand.
TATTTGTTGTTTTCAAATTTTTTAAGCTATTTGTGGGCTATTATGGATTATTTTGCAATTTTGATTTCTTGGAAATTAAGTAAGATATGATAGTTTTTAGGTTTAAGAAATTAGGGATTTCATTTTATTTTAGGGATTTTATTTTAATTTAGGTTTCCTTAGTTGAATTGTGCTTGGTGCTATATAAGAACACCGCTATTAGGGTTTTGAAGTGACAATAAAATATAGATTTTTGGGCTCCTCCCTGTGTTATTCTTCTTCCCCCTCCTATTCACTTTCTCCAATTTTTCTTCACCCTTTAATCTCTCTTTGCTTCTTGTTTTACTGTTCTGCATCAAATTGATATGAATTGAATTTGAGAATTAAAATACAGAAATCGGATTACCCTATCATCTCCCTCTGTATTCTTCTATTCTCTTTTCCCTACTCTTCCTTCTCCCTAGTCTATTTCTGCTTCTTGTGTTATTGTGAACATCACGTATTTAGTTGTCCACGGCTTATGGAGCATAACACATCATCTTCCAGAATTTCCTAATTTATTTTATACCTCTAAAGTTTGTCTTCTTTTATCTTACGAGTAGAAATTACCATGCCTCTCATAATTGATGATTATCAGTGCCGGTCAAATGATCCCAAGAGATAATTTACCAAAAAAGGGATATGAACCGAGTTGATCATATTCTTATTTAATGGTCCCTGCCTAATGAAGCATAATAAATCATCCTCCAAAATTCCACGATACAAGTTTGGCCTCTCAAGACCTCAAACTCATCACCTCCCAAAAAAATTAAAAAGTCATAGGAAAAGAATAAAAATAAAACAAACAAATTTTCTCCAATCTATAAGATAGCTTTTATAGCAAAAAGGCAGCAGCATAAAACTTGATGAAAAAGATGGATACAAGGCAACAAAAGTATCCAATTAAAATAAGGGTATTATCTTTTTTTATAAGTAAAATAAGGGCATTATCATTCTCTAAGCCTATTTGTGAAATGCAAATAAAGCTTTGATATAACTGCAGCATTCAAAACTAAAAGGGAAATGTGCAAATAGCTAACCCTAGGCGGGCACAAGGGCATGAATCAACGCCAACTTCTACCATGTCATGTCAACTTTTTTTAAAGCTAAAGGCTGACTCAAAGACATTTAAGGATGCTGAACATTGAAAAATAAAGATTCAATATTTCACTTTACGCCACAGATTATGATATCATATTTAATGGAAACTTACCATCTCGTTTATCGTAAGCCTCTTGGGAAATAGAATACTTTTCGACCATTGAAGTGTCCTCCAACCAACCTCCAGAGGTCACCGATGAGGGGTCAAGATCTATAACGTGTAGTTGATACCTTTTACAAACAAGAAAAATATAAGCCAACAAAACCAATAAACCAAGAGCACATAGACAATAAAGAAAAAATCAAACGAACAATGAATGCCATAAAATAAAAAGACAAGTCTTCAGAAAACCAATAATGCGATTTTCCTACGAATCATAAGGTATATAATAGGCTAAAAGCATGAAAACGAACTCAATTTGTCATTTGAAACTCTCCACTTCTTCAGTCAGTCAATATATTTTTTGTTTATAAGCAAAAAATTTATTAAAAAGCACAAAGAAGGTGCACTACAAAGCCAAAGGCTAATTATAATGAAGGAGATCTACAAAATCTAGAAGATCATCATTATTTACAAAGTAATTTTTTCTAACCCAAAAATTAAGAGTATTGAACCAACTATTTCTTATATTTACAATTGAACTTTCTAAGGCCCTCCGATTCCTTTCTCTCCCCACAATCCACCAAATCAAGTGAGGAATTAAAACTATGGCATTTTTTACCTCCTTGGAAGCTTTAACACCACTCTAAGCCTCAATTTCATTTCTCACGGAGTCCACCATCACCCAAGAGACTCCCACAATTCTATACGCAATTTCCCACAAGCTTCTAACAAAAGAGCATTCCACCAAAAGATAAAAAACAAATTCAGCCTTCACTTTGCACATATAGCATCTATTGACCATTATCTTCCCCCTCATTTGAAGATTGTCGATAGTAAGAATTTTGTTAAAAGAGACCTTCCACACAAAAAAAACAAGCTCTTATGGGAGCCTGAACACGCCAAATTGCCTTCCAAGGAAAATAAGTAAGCTCACTAGTGAGGCTTTTATCAATAAGAGTATTATAAAAATCTTTTACCAAGACCCTTTATCCGGTCTTGGTTTCCATCTCATCTCATCCTCCCTCCCCATAACAATCTTAGAAGAATAAAAGGCATCCAAAAACGCTGCAACCTTCTCAACTTCTCAATCTTGAACATTACGAACACAAGGCACAACCCAAGAGACTCCTTGGTTGATCAATGAAAAACAAGAGCTAATTCGAGCTTCTTTATCTCTTACCAAGTTAAAAACACATGGAAATATATCATTCAAAGGGGTATTCCCACACCAAGAGTCAAACAAAATCTTAGTTTTTGCTCCATTGCCCAGCAAAATCTCAACATAATTTCGAAACTCCTCCTAACCTTTCCTAAAAAATTTCCACACTCCTACTCTATAAAGTCCCCGAGGATCCTTGGACATCTAACCATCAAGATCCATCTCGAATTTTGCCAAAATTACTTTCCTCGACAAGTGATCTTCCTCAATAATAAACTTCCAAAGCCATTTACCAAGATGAGCCTTATTGAGCAATGATAAAGATTTGATTCCAATACCACATTTTCCCACAGGTTGTTTAACCACATTCCAATTCACCAAGTGATACTTGCACTTGAATTAACATTAATAAATAATCACATATGTGGTTGTTGTAAAATAATTCTCTTTGTCACTTTATTATCTCTGCATTTATTTTTTAAAAAAATTATATTTAAAATAAATGAAAAAATTTAAATAAAAATAAATGTAAAATCTAATCTAATAAGGTGAATTTCTTTTGACATATACATAATCATTATGCTTTTAACGCAAATTTATAAAAAAAAATTGAAAAAGTAAATCAATAAAAAGAAAAAATTCTTGTTGTCAACTACATAAACTCACTGAACACGCAAGGGCACTCCATTAATTCACCAAACTCACTCTCACGAATTATACAAACTTGAAATCAACAAATTATACAAACTTTAAACCAAATTTTGATGTACTCACAAATTCAAACTTGGTAAATTATTCTCTTGTTAATCAATTTTTTCATATTTATGCATTTTTGGTATATATATATATATATATATATATATATATATATATATAGATATAAATATGTATGTGTGTATGTGTGTGTGTATGTATATATGTATGTGTGCATGTGTAAGTATGTATGTATGTGTGTATGTATGTATCTATATATATGATTTTGTACATACATACACACACAAAGATACATACATACATACATACATACATACACACACACATACATACACACATAGATACATACACAGACACATATATACACACACATACATACATATATACACACATACACACACATACATACATACATATATTCATACACACATACATACACACACACATACATACATACATACACACACATACATACATATATGATACACACACACATACATACATACATACATACATACACACACACATACATATATACATATATATATATATATATTTCAAAAATGCATAAATATGAAAAAATTGATTAACAAGAGAATAATTTACCAAGTTTGAATTCGTGAGTAGATTATGTGCTACCGGTTAGCGAAAAGTTGCCAGAATCCTTCAAATCGCTTGAAATGCCCAGAATTCTAGAAATAGACAACAAGGCAGGAGAGAAAAAATCAAGGGAAGAGAAAGGAGGAGAAGACTTGCCACCACTGACCCAAAGTATGGGTTACCAGAAAACGCCCACGATGGCTGCAATTCATTCTATTTAGAGTAGAGAAAGTAAATTAAAAACTTGAATTTCAAGTTTTTGGAGAGAGAGATGGTTCTTGTTCTAGTTGTGTCTAGTAGATAGTGTGAGACTTTTGTCAAACATTTCGGACTATCAGCTTTAATTATGATTTGGTGCCTAATTTTGGAGTGGAGGCCCGTTTCTGTAATATGGATTACATCTTCTATTGGCCCTTATTTGCTTTGGGTGTTCAACATGAAATATTGTTTGGCTAAAAATGGATGCACTCTTTTACTCCCTGTATAATATTTTGGCTATAATTATCACCCATTCAGACATCAAACCTAAATTCTTTTTTTGTTGGAATTTTGCTACATATGCTTAGTGAATGCATGCCGCTGTTTCTTGAACTAGACATTTTAATGTCTTTTTTTTCTCTTCAAATATCATCGATTCGCATTATGCACTTTTGTTTGTTACAATTTCTTGGGTCAGGCTGCAGGGTGAAAGGAAAACGTTACTTTGAATGCCCTCCATTTCTCGGTGTAATCTTCAGGCCAGACAAAGTAAAGGTAAGCATACAACTTTATTTAGTGATGCATTAGTGTTGAATCGTGCTCACTTACATACTAAGATGTGAAGCCTCTCAGAACTTTGAGCTCAATCATCTTGTTCAATAAATTAGATGCAATACTATTTTATCTCTGAAGGGATGAACAGTTAGCTCGAAGGATACAATGATATGGAGTATTTGACCACTATTAGGAATAAATTAAATGGAGGGCAGCTTGCTCCTGAGCCATTGGTAGGTTTACTTGTCACCTGGCATCCTTGTTAAATATATGTTAACCATTTATCTATAAAATTTAAGTCATTGCTGCCCAATTTATTATTTAATGATAACAAGATCTTTCAGCTTATATTCATTGAGAAAAATATCGAGATATGCCAACCATGTATTTTATTAGTAAAAACTTAAGAGCAAGAATATATTGCACAAATGATGCATTGGACTGCATATCAATGTTTCTTGGGCCACATTATAGGGTATTGTGTATGTTAAATAGTGAGGCTAAAAACACACCAAGGACTATAAGAGCTTGTTTTGCATGGGTTGGCTAAAGTTGGAGTGTGAAACTCTCGCCCAGTGACATTTGTCGAATGTATAGTTTTTCCAAGGCCTTTTACATATTCTATTGCTCGATTTAGTTACTGATATGAATTTCATTTCTAATCTCTTTTTTAGGTTGGTGACTATCCTAAACAAGATCCCTTTGAGGAAGATGAAATATGAGGACTTCATAAAAAGAGGACTGGTCCCCTATTTGCTTGCACTCACCTCATTGAGATAAACAGTTATTTCCTATTGTTTGTAATCACTGGACCTGTTTTTTGGAGCGTCAGAGTTATAGTGCGAGCTTACTTAATTTGGAGCTTGAATGTGCAATTAATTTGTTTCCTCACTTTTGAAGGGAAAACATAAAGTAATTCAAGAATTTGTTTATTTATTTTTGCTTTAGAAAAGAAATTAGAGGAGAAAAAGAAAGAATGTTGATATTGAAATCATTTATACTCTTCTCTTCTACTCATTGTGTTAATCCAAAATTGAAAAGAGTATATTGGATGATGGTTGTTACCACCAAAAGTTAAAAGGGAAACAAATCCTCTGCATTTGATATTTTGTGCGGTTGTCGGTAGGGTTGTTCATGGTGGGAAATATGTCATTTCATTTAAAATTGGACACCAACTGTACAAGATTTCAAAGCAAAGGATTTTAATCCTAATTAAAATACCTTGAATAGAAATAAAATCTTCCTCTTCGGCCTAGAGGAAGTTTATCCTTGTTAAGTCCTTTATTTTTGTTTTGGATGTTAAGGGAGATTGAGCTTGAATCTCTTAAGTTTATTTTAATTGAGTTGTGATACGATTTTAATTTGGTAGCACAATCTTGTCCATTCAAAATAATTAAAAAGTTGAGATGTATTAAAATTGAGGGTAATGTTTCCTCCCACTCCTAACAAAGTTCTTTTAAATTTGTGGGGGTATATATTTTGATGGATTTTGGACCAAAAAGCGGGTTTGGTGGTCACATACAAGGAAAAAAGAAATCACAAAATAACATTTCCTACCAACTTCTTGTTCCCAAACACACTCCTTCACTCTCTCAGCAACCAGACAAAGTCTGAGAGAACCCTCTGCCTTTCCTTTCCAAAGGTCCAAAGCAATTAATGTGTTTTTCTTTACGTTTCTCCGTGACTAAAAATTGCATACGTTAAATACACTCATTCCCTTCATTGCACCTACCGAAACTTCATGATGAAAACCCACACGGCTATAATGAAACTTTGGTAGCTTAATTGACCAACACTATCAAAGCCAAAGTTCTATAACCAACAATTGTGTTCTTAATCTCTCAAACACAGAAAAGTATTGCAGAAGAGGCCATTAAGAAAACACTAATAAGGCATTTTGCTTTCTCAAGGTAAAAAATGGCATTGTCTCGCTTACAAATTCAGGGGATGAGTCCGTACTTATGCGCGTTACTCACTCCAACATCAAAAACTTCTCTGCCTATGTTCGCTTCTCACTACAGGTAACTTTTTCAGTCATAGTTGTTGAATATGTGTGCATGTACACATATTGCAATAAAATTTTATGTGAATTGTTTCATATATTAATGTCTCTTTGCTTATTCTCAAAGATGAGTGTGGAATATGTGAAAGAGAAGCTGTGGAAAAAGTGTGGAACATCTGTTAGTTCAATGTGCATTGAGCTCTACGATGACTGGCGCCAAAATTTCAGATTTAGCTGATGATACCAAACCCCTTAGTTTCTATTCTCCACTTGATGGGTTAGTCTACTAATATTAACTTTTTTTAAAAGCTGATGTCTTTATATTCTACTGCTACAATACAATTTAGGCAGCACTTGAGGTATTTTTACTGATTTGGAACAATAAAGTTGCCCTGATCCTGATTTTACTTAAGAAATCAATGAAGCTAATGTTTAAATGCTAATGAGTACCTCAATGTGCTTAATTCAAAGTGTTTATTGCCCGTGTTTCAAAAAATGTTTGTTCTAAATTTATGAAAGCTATTCAAAGTAAATATTTCTTTGTGAAGAAAAGTTTAAATGTTGACTTTGATAGCTTGATTGGTGAAATCTTTATAATATATTGTTTAACCTTTTTGCCACTTGTTATATAACAATTATGAGGTTTCTGGTTTTAGTGGTGAGGACAACAAAGTTGGTAATCTTAGCTTGGCTCTAGTGGAGAGTGGCGAACCAGTGGAGATGTGGGAGGGAGTGGATGATAGGGACGATGGATGAATTAGTGGTAAATAGGAAGGTTTTGACTTGGGTTATGAATTGGGTAAAAAAGGTCCACAAATTGGTGGGGGGTTTTGATAGTAGGAATTAAAGATTAAGCTATTAAATTGTTCGAGGAAATTGAATGTCTTATGGTTGAAGAGCGTAAAACCCGGTGCCATGGTCAACCTGAAACTTGCTAAGGGGAGTAGTAGAGAACTGAAGAGATTGGAATTTGTGATGAGAGTCATAAAATGCATCTAAACAATACTTAATTGTTAACACTTTAGGGTTAATCTCGGTCGTAATCGCACTTTTACATGTTGATAACTCTAAAGTGTTATTCATAAATCATTGACTTAATTCGATCCATTTTCAGGTGCGTTGAGTACAAAAGAGATGATAAACCGATCCATGTTTAAAGCGCCAAAAGATCTTGGGTGTCGGTGCTCGTTTTTGTCCAAGGTTTAGACATTTCCAAAAATGATCTAAAGATGATTAAAAGTCTAAACCAAGGTTGGAGCAATAAATTACATTGAGTTAAAAGACTGCACACAAGTGTGTGCATCACTTTGGAACAAGTTAAGGGTAGGCACACTAGTGTGTGCACTTCTGCATACAAGCTGAAGGAGTTTCACTAAATTGCCAGAATTTCCCGTACAGATCAATCATCTTTGCAGATTAAACTGTATTGATGTAGGAAGAACCAGGAGATGAGCCATATATGCTTAGAAAGATCCGGAAGTCTATTTTCTGGAGAATTTTACAGTTCGAAAAAAGGATTTTTCTAGTGAAAGTTATGGCAGTTTTAGCGGAAACAGTTCAGGCCTCCAGAACAAAGCCCAGCGCCTCACCTCTCACTGTCCAGCGCCCCAGCGACCAGGAAAACAAGAGTGAGCGCCTAGGCGCCCATGAACCAGCGCCTAGGCGCCCAGGCAAACAAGAGAGCGCCTAGGCGCCCAGGCAAACAAGAGAGCGCCTAGGCGCCCATGAACCAGCGCCTAGGCGCCCAGGCAAACAAGAGGAGCGCCTAGGCGCCCATGAACCAGCGCTGCGCCCCTCAGCCATCAGCGCCGCGCCCCTCGCCAACTAACGCTGCACCTTTACTTTCCAGCGCCCAGGCGCACACTTGGACACACGCACATGCTGCTGGACCCACCTTCACATTCCAGCCTTCACTTTCCAGCGCCCAGGCGCACGCTCAGACAAAGCCAGCAGCGCGCACATGCTGCTGGACCACCTTCACGTTCCAGCCTTCACTTTCCAGCAGTGCGCACATGGACTCCAATTCAGACTCAAATTAAGAAAAGCAAAGACAGCTCTCCCTCAGCAGTGCGCACATGGACTCCAATTCAGACTCAAATTAAGAAAAGCAAAGACAGCTCTCCCTCGTGGGCTATAAATATATGCTTAAGGTTTGCAGCCGGGGGAGAGCTCGAGGAGAAAAACAAAGACAGTTTTTGATAGATACAAATTAGAGAAGTTTTTAGCATTTTGTTTAAGTTTTCATGAGTTGGAAATCAAGGAGAGAACATCCACATTGTTCTTCCACCTTGAGTTTCATGGCTAACTAATCATCAAACAAGGGAAAGGGATGAATCCTTAGGGTTTTATTGTTCCTTATTTCCTGTTCTTGATTCATTTGTATGGACTTATTGTTTATTGTTAAAACGTTGTCTATGATTTACTCTTTGATTAATTAAGAAAGATTTGAGTTCATGTGATAGCTGTATTCTATATTCTTCTTCTTTTAGTTTCTCTCAATCCGGTGATTGCATCTTTCTACTCCACATAAGTCTAGTCAAGCTTTTCTTATGTCAAGTTGTTTGGATGTAATTGATTTCGGTATATTTATCTTATAGATCGGCCATTACTGTGATATCATTATTGCAATATATTGTCGTTTCTTGCTAATCTATAAGATAAATCATGTGTGCTTGAATTGAAATCAAAGAGTAATTTGTAGCAATTATATTAGAGATATAAATGTGCTTGATTGAATACTTTCCGATTGCCTGTTTAGGATGTGAAACTTGCAATCGAGATAAAAATTTGAATCAAGAGTGGAAATAGGGAACGAACCTAAGGAGGATTCCCGGAACCTTGTTATTTCTTATTTATATTCTTTGTTATATTCGCACAATTCTTTTACACAATATTGCATTATCAAAACTCATATTCTCTCATCTAATCATTATCGTTAGTGTTAAAGTTTACACCTTCTTTCGTAATTAACTTGTTTCCCTGTGGAATCGACACCCCAAAACTATACTACAATAACCGCGTTATGTTTTGGGCGTAATCAAATTTTGGCGCCGTTGCCGGGGAAACAAGCTTAAGTACAAGGAAGCTTGTCAACTTTAAGTAAAAAAAAAAATATATTAAAAAAAAATCGTAAATATTTTTCTTTTCAGCACTTTGTAAATACTGTAATATTGTTCATTTACTTTTATTTATTTATTTATTTATTTTTTAATTTTCTTTTATTATTCTGTTTTATTTATCTGTTTATTATTCTGTTTTATTTATTTGTTTATTATTTTGTTTTATTTATTTATTTATTTATTTAATTATTTATTATTCTGTTTTACATTTTTTATTTCCCCTCTAAATTAATTAGTGCATGCTTAAACCGAGAGATTCGCGAGGCAGATTCATTAGAGGACCCGAATTAGAGTCATTCTCTCCTTTCACGTCCGTTAGTGAAACCTCGCCTAGATCATACCATAGTGCACCCCCATCCGAGAATTTAGAGGATTTCGATAACATGGCCGGCAATCACAATGAAAATGTTGCTAGGACACTTAAAGACTATTTGCACCCTAGTCGAACGGCCACACCCTCTTGTATCATGTTCCCCCCTAATGCCCCACAAGCTGAGTTTAAGCCGGGCATGATACAATTGCTACCAACTTTCCATGGGTTTGAGAATGAAAGCCCCTACATCCACATTAGGGAATTCGAGGAAGTAGTAGCAACCTTCCAAAATAGGGCTGATATGGTGGACACTGTCAGACTCCGGTTTTTCCCTTTTTCACTTAAGGAAAAAGCCAAGACTTGGTTGTACTCATTAAGGCCTAGGTCTATTGGTAGTTGGGATGAGATGACCCGAGTTTTCTTCCAAAAACACTTCCCAACCCATAAGACCAACAACCTTAAGAGACAAATCTCAAACTTTGCACAAAAGGAGAGTGAAACCTTATATCAAGTTTGGGAACGTTTCAAGGACCTTTTAAATTCTTGTCCACACCATGGGTATGAAAGTTGGCGGGTAGTCAGCTATTTCTATGATGGACTCCTAAGTAGGGAGAGGCAATTCATAGAAATGATGTGTAATGGGGATTTTCTTCAAAAAGATCCCGATCAAGCCATAGATTTCCTAGATGACCTATCAGAAAAAGCCCACACTTGGACAGGACCGAGTGCCATTGAAAGTACTAGGAGAAATCAACCCGCTGGAATCTACCAACTTAAGGAAGAGGATAGCCTTAAAGCCCGTTTAGAGGCCCTAACTAAGGAAATTGAAGTTTTAAGAGCCAAAGATGCTAGAGCCCCCGAACCAGTTGCTAGGGTAGAGTCCCGTGAGCCTTATTTCATGTGTAATGGGGTAGATCATGTGCCTAGGGATTGTCCAACCTATTTTGAGATGAAAGGAGAGTGTAATGCTTTAGGTATATCCTCTAGCAAACCATACTCACCCTATTCTAACACCTATAATCCCGGTTGGAAGAATCACCCAAATTTTAATTGGAGACCCGATACACAACCCCCAGCCCAAACTAGCACCCGTTGGAGATCCGATATACAACCTCATCCCCACTCTAGTACCCAATGGCAACCGGAAGCAACCTCATCTAATGAACCACAACAATCTTTACCTTTGGAAGATATGTTTAAGTCATTTCTGCAAGTACATGCCAAGAGTGTGGAAGAACAAGGCAAGATAAATCAACGGGTGCTAGAAGAGCAAAAAGGGATCAAAGATGAGCAAAAGGAGATAAAAAGTCAACTCACCAAGTTGACTAGTTTCTTGACAATTCAAGAGCAAGGTCGGTTCCCTTCACAGCCGCAACAAAATCCAAGGGGACAACATATGGCACAAACCTCTGATCCGAAAAATCAAAATATTAAAGAGGTTAACGCCATAATCACCCGCAGCGGTAAGAAAATTGATGGACCCACACTACCACCACACTTGATTCCTAATACTGTGGACAACAAGGATAAAGCGTCCAAGGAACAAGAGGCCCATGATGATTATTCTCCACCGGTGCCTTTCCCTCAAGCTCTCCTTAAACCTAAGGAGAGAAATTCAGCACTAAAAGGCGAGATTCTTGAACAACTTCAGCATGTTAAGATTAACCTCCCTCTTCTTCATGTTATAAAACAGATTCCCAATTATGCTAAAGTCATCAAGGATCTATGCACACTCAAGAGGAGGCACAATGTTAAGAAGACTGCATTCTTAACGGAGCAAGCAAGTGCGGTAATTGATAGCACGACACCGCCCAAATATAAAGATCCGGGCTGTCCAACAGTGGCTTGCCAAATTGGAAACAAATCTTGTGGCCAAGCATTGCTAGATTTGGGAGCTAGTGTGAACCTCATGCCATACTCCATGTACTTGCAACTCGGTTTAGGTGAGATTAAACCAACCTCTGTGGTACTTCAACTAGCGGATAGATTGGTAAGAAAACCAAGAGGTATTGTAGAAGATATTTTGTTACAAATTGATAATTTCTATTATCCTGTTGACTTCTTGGTTTTAGATACTGTTTCTATGGTAAATACAGAGTCCAAAATTCCTTTGATACTTGGAAGACCATTCCTTGCCACTGCTAATGCCCTCATTAATTGTAGGAATGGCCTAATGACATTATCATTTGGAAATAGGACTTTAGAGGTAAATGTTTTCCGAATCTCAAGGCAGCCAATTGAAGAGGATGAGTGTTTCAACACTTATATGATTGATAAGCTTAATTTAGAGGATGAGAACATTGAAGATAATTCTAACTCTTTGGAATTCCCTCCTAATAATTTAGAATTCAATGATTCTTCAATTTATCCCCATGCCGTTAACATTATTGATATTTGTGATAAGTCACAGGGATTTATTAAGAAATATGGGAAACCATGCTTTGAGGAGTTGCTTGAGAGAAGTCACATGGATGCGGGAATCAAATACCCTACTGCTGATTGTAAATGGGCAACACCAAGAACACTTAAGCCATATGTGGTGGACTTTAAGTATTCCTTGCCAAAAGATTAACACTGAGGCCATTGAACCAGGGGCCTCATTTTCAGCACCACAATGAGGCCATCAGTGACAGTGGTGCATCGTCTGGCTGAAGACGTAAAACTTAGCGCTCATGGGAGGCACCCCAAAGCATATCCTTTTTATTTGTTTATTTTTTTTTCTTCTTTTCTGTTCATAATTCTTTTTCGTGTTTATTATTAGTATTTTGCTGTTTTCCAGTTTTACTTTCGTGTTTCTTTTTCAGGGACAAATATGCAAAGCAATTCAAATGGTGGTGCACAATTTTTAGCTTCTGTGCACTTTTGGCCAACAAAGGGAGTTTCTTTTCCTTTTTCTTTCACATTGAGGTCAATGCAATGTTTAGGTTGGGGGTGGAGGAAACACATTTCTTTCCTTTTTCCATTGAACTGCTTGGTGTCACTTTCCTACTTTTTGTTTGTTAGGATAATAAAAAAAAAAAAAAAAAGGTTTGTTTTTAGCATGCTTTGTGTTAGCCTTGGAGTTATTCACATGTCAATGATATGACCTTAATTGAGATAGCATATAGCACTTAGAAGAAATTAAATCTTGCTTCGGTTTGAAATTAATTTAAGTATCAATCTTGATTTGGTTAGAGACTCTAGCTTGTGGTAAGATTGTATGATTAATCGTAAGCATTTAGAAAAGTTTTATGCGTGATTATTTTGTGAATATTTTTGCGGTCTCGGCAAGCTCTAGAACTTACTTGATAACCACTTGAGGCGAATTCCTAGAATGCACATTACTTAGGATATGATATAGGCAATTTTTGAACCGTTTGAGCCTTTCAAACCTACCCTTGCGATATATATCACTAGTCACCTATTTGAGCCTTTTTTCTTGAAAACGAAGTTGAGCCTGGTTTCTTTTAAAAACCCATTCACTTACCCTTATAAGCCTAAAGAGAATATTTTATTCTTACCTCTTAAAAAGAATTTAACTATACACATGTTGTGAGAAGCACTTAAAATGAGTAAGGGTGGAAATATGAAAAAATATCACTACCACAACCCAAGTACATTAAAGGAGATAAGTTTGGGGTTGTGGAAAAGAAAGAAATGAAAAAGGAGGTGAATGGTCTTTTATGCCAAAATACAAAAGAAAAGAAAAACAAATGGTGATTTGTTGAGAAGACAATCCTCGAAAAGAAAAATAAAAAAATAAAAATAAAAATGGTTGGAAGAGTTGGGTACTGAAGTAAGGTTATCCAGTGCTTAAAGAGCTATGTTCAAAACTAAGAGATTAAGTTCTTTTACTTGTGAATTCTTCCCATTCTTTCTTAGCCTTTACCTTAACCGAACGTTAGAAGCTTATTAAAGACCTATTGATCCAATGTAATGTGATTTTTCTACAATAGTGGAGAGTGGTTTGAAATGTAAGCTTATGGAGCTTGTTTTTTGTGATTGATGTCACGCGATTTATTTTTAGAGGCCAAGACTTGTATTCATGAATATTGTGCATAAAATCATCCGGATGTTCAGATTAATGGATTGTGGTAAGATGGATGTTAAGAGTCAATAACGATTTTAAGATTGATGTTTGAATTATTTTTGGATTTGAGTGAAATTTAATGATTCTATATGCTCTATGTTACGCATGATTTTTGACACAAAGATTTTTGAATCACTCTTGGTTAACACTAGCATTGTTGTATTTTGCATTAATTTCTAAATAAAGAACTCATTTCATGTCTTTCGCTTGAATTGCTAGGGACTAGCAATAAGCTAGTTGGGGGTTGTGATGAGAGTCATAAAATGCATCTAAACAATACTTAATTGTTAACACTTTAGGGTTAATCTCGGTCGTAATCGCACTTTTACATGTTGATAACTCTAAAGTGTTATTCATAAATCATTGACTTAATTCGATCCATTTTCAGGTGCGTTGAGTACAAAAGAGATGATAAAGCGATCCATGTTTAAAGCGCCAAAAGATCTTGGGTGTCGGTGCTCGTTTTTGTCCAAGGTTTAGACATTTCCAAAAATGATCTAAAGATGATTAAAAGTCTAAACCAAGGTTGGAACAATAAAGTACATTGAGTTAAAAGACTGCACACAAGTGTGTGCATCACTTTGGAACAAGTTAAGGGTAGGCACACTAGTGTGTGCACTTCTGCATACAAGCTGAAGGAGTTTCACTAAATTGCCAGAATTTCCCGTACAGATCAATCATCTTTGCAGATTAAACTGTATTGATGTAGGAAGAACCAGGAGATGAGCCATATATGCTTAGAAAGATCCGGAAGTCTATTTTCTGGAGAATTTTACGGTTCGAAAAAAGGATTTTTCTAGTGAAAGTTATGGCAGTTTTAGCGGAAACAGTTCAGGCCTCCAGAACAAAGCCCAGCGCCTCACCTCTCACTGTCCAGCGCCCCAGCGCCCAGGAAAACAAGAGTGAGCGCCTAGGCGCCCATGAACCAGCGCCTAGGCGCCCAGGCAAACAAGAGGAGCGCCTAGGCGCCCATGAACCAGCGCTGCGCCCCTCAGCCATCAGCGCCGCGCCCCTCGCCAACTAACGCTGCACCTTTACTTTCCAGCGCCCAGGCGCACACTTGGACACACGCACATGCTGCTGGACCCACCTTCACATTCCAGCCTTCACTTTCCAGCGCCCAGGCGCACGCTCAGACAAAGCCAGCAGCGCGCACATGCTGCTGGACCACCTTCACGTTCCAGCCTTCACTTTCCAGCAGTGCGCACATGGACTCCAATTCAGACTCAAATTAAGAAAAGCAAAGACAGCTCTCCCTCAGCAGTGCGCACATGGACTCCAATTCAGACTCAAATTAAGAAAAGCAAAGACAGCTCTCCCTCGTGGGCTATAAATATATGCTTAAGGTTTGCAGCCGGGGGAGAGCTCGAGGAGAAAAACAAAGACAGTTTTTGATAGATACAAATTAGAGAAGTTTTTAGCATTTTGTTTAAGTTTTCATGAGTTGGAAATCAAGGAGAGAACATCCACATTGTTCTTCCACCTTGAGTTTCATGGCTAACTAATCATCAAACAAGGGAAAGGGATGAATCCTTAGGGTTTTATTGTTCCTTATTTCCTGTTCTTGATTCATTTGTATGGACTTATTGTTAAAACGTTGTCTATGATTTACTCTTTGATTAATTAAGAAGGATTTGAGTTCATGTGATAGCTGTATTCTATATTCTTCTTCTTTTAGTTTCTCTCAATCCGGTGATTGCATCCTTCTACTCCACATAAGTCTAGTCAAGCTTTTCTTATGTCAAGTTGTTTGGATGTAATTGATTTCGGTATATTTATCTTATAGATCGGCCATTACTGTGATATCATTATTGCAATATATTGTCGTTTCTTGCTAATCTATAAGATAAATCATGTGTGCTTGAATTGAAATCAAAGAGTAATTTGTAGCAATTATATTAGAGATATAAATGTGCTTGATTGAATACTTTCCGATTGCCTGTTTAGGATGTGAAACTTGCAATCGAGATAAAAATTTGAATCAAGAGTGGAAATAGGGAACGAACCTAAGGAGGATTCCCGGAACCTTGTTATTTCTTATTTATATTCTTTGTTATATTCGCACAATTCTTTTACACAATATTGCATTATCAAAACTCATATTCTCTCATCTAATCATTATCGTTAGTGTTAAAGTTTACACCTTCTTTCGTAATTAACTTGTTTCCCTGTGGAATCGACACCCCAAAACTATACTACAATAACCGCGTTATGTTTTGGGCGTAATCAATTTGCTGTCAACTATGATAAGTTAAATGGGGATTCAGGTAGAGGAGATGAGGTGTTTGAGGAGTCGACTGGTCCGCTAGTGATCTAATGATATGGCAAAGAGGGCTACCATCAAGCACTTTCTTAGAGAATGGAAAGGATCAATGTTATGTGTCCTATGCATAACACTTTTATTGAGGGAAGACAAATATTGGATGCGGTTTTGATAGCCAACGAAGTGGTGCATGCTCATATGAAGATTGGAGGAGGAAGGGTTATTTGCAAACTTGATATAGAAAAAGCATATGACCATGGTTGTGGGAGCTTTGTCATCTATTTATTAAATCGCATGGGGTTTAGGGAGAGATGGTGTTAGTGGATTTTTAAGTGTATGTCCTCTACTTCCTTCTCTATATTGGTTAATGGGTGTTCCACTGGTTTCTTTCGAGCTTCTAGAGGGCTAAGGCAAGGAGATCTTCTATCTTTGTTCTTATTCTCTTTGGTTATGGAGGCTTTAAGCAAAATGCTGGTGAAAGGGGTTGAAATGGGTGTTGGCAATAAGTCTTATGTTAAAGTAGGAGGTGTTGGCAATGTCGTTAATATTTCCCACCTTCTCTTGTGGGGCTGATGCCACTCAAATTTTGTATCTTTGGGGAATCCTCCTTTGTTTTAAGGCGGTGTCGGGTCTTAATGTTAATCTTGGCAAAAGCATTTTAATCCCTCTTGGTGGAAGTGGTAATGAGAGTTTGCTTGCTAGTTTATTGGGGTGTAAGATAGGTTCGCTTCCTAGCACGTACCTTGGTCTTCCTCTTAGGGCTAATTTCAAAGACAAAAGCATTTGGAATCTAGTTGTGGAAAAGTTTGAGAACCGTTTGATCGGGTGGAAGAATCACTACCTTTCTAAAGAGGGTAGACTCACTCTCATCAAAAGCACTCTGCTTAGTCTTCCGATCTACTTTATGTCTCTTTTTCCAATCCCTAGTTCTGTAGCCAAGAGATTGGAAAGTATTCAAAGAAGATTCTTTTGGGGTAATACGGCGGAGGAGTTCAAGTATCACTTGGTGAATTGGAATGTGTTAAACAACTTGTGGGAAAAGATGGTATTGGAATCAAATCTCTATCATTGGCCAATAAGGCTCTTCTTGGTAAATGGCTTTGGAGATTTGTTGTTGAGGAAGATCACTTGTGGAGAAAAGTGGTTTTGGCAAAATTCGGGATGGATCTTGATTGTTAGATGTCCAAGGAACCTCGGGGACCTTATGGAGTAGGAGTGTGGAAATTTATTAGGAAAGGTTGGGAGGAGTTTCGGAATTATGTTAAGATTTTGGTGGGCAATGGAGCGAAAACTAAGATTTGGTTCGACTCTTGGTGTGGGAATACTCCTTTGAAGGATATATTTCCATGTATTTTTAACTTAGTAAGAGATAAAGAAGCTTGAATTAGCTCTTGTTTTTCATTGATCAACCAAGGAGTCTCTTGGGTTATGCCTTTTGTTCGTAATGTTCAATATTGGGAAGTTGAGAAGGTTGCAATATTTTTGGACAAATTTTATTCTTCTAAGATTGCTGTGGGGAGGGAGGATGAGATGAGATGGAAACCAAGACCGGATAAAGGGTCTTGGTAAAAGATTTTTATAATATTCTTATTGATAAAAGCCTCACTAGTGAGCTTACTTATTTTCCTTGGAAGGCAATTTGGCGTGTTCGGGCTCTCATGAGAGCTTGTTTTTTTGTATGGAAGGTCACTTTGGATAGAATTCTTACTATCGAAAATCTTCAAAGGAGGGGGAAGATAATGGTCAATAGATGCTACATGTGCAAAGTGAAGGCATAATCTGTTTTTTATCTTTTGGTGGAATGTTCTTTTGCTAGAAGCTTGTGAGAAATTGCTTATAGAATTGTGGGAGTCTCTTGGGTGATGGTGGACTCCGTGAGAAATGAAATTGAGGCTTAGAGTGGTGTTAAAGCTTCCAAGGAGGTAAAAAAAGGCCATAGTTTTAATTCCTCACTTGATTTGGTGGATTGTGTGGAGAGAAAGGAATCGGAGGGCCTTAGAAAGTTCAATTGTAAATATAAGGAATAGTTGGTTCAATACTCTTAATTTTTGGGTTGGAGAAAATTACTTTGTAAATAATGATGATCTTCTAGATTTTTTAGATCTCCTTCATTATAATTAGCCTTTGGCTTTGTAGTGCACCTTCTTGGTGCTTTTTAATAAATTTTTTGCTTATAAACAAAAAATATATTGACTGACTGAAGAAGTGGAGAGTTTCAGATGACAAATTGAGTTTGTTTTCATGCTTTTAGCCTATTATATACCTTATGATTCATAGGAAAATTGCATTGTTGGTTTTCTGAAGACTTGTCTTTTTATTTTATGGCATTAATTGTTCGTTTGATTTTTTCTTTATTGTCTATGTGCTCTTGGTTTATTGGTTTTGTTGGCTTATATTTTTCTTGTTTGTAAAAGTTATCAACTACACGTTATAGATCTTGACCCCTCATCGGTGACCTCTGGAGGTTGGTTGGAGGACACTTCATTGGTCGAAAAGTATTCTATTTCCCAAGAGGCCTACGATAAACGAGATGGTAAGTTTCCATTAAATATGATATCATAATCTGTGGCATAAACTGAAATATTGAATCTTTATTTTTCAATGTTCAGCATCCTTAAATGTCTTTGAGTCAGCCTTTAGCTTTAAAAAAAGTTGACATGACATGGTAGAAGTTGGCGTTGATTCATGCCCTTGTGCCCGCTTAGGGTTAGCTATTTGCACATTTCCCTTTTAGTTTTGAATGCTACAGTTATATCAAAGCTTTATTTGCATTTCACAAATAGGCTTAGAGAATGATAATAGCCTAGGGTTAGCTATTTGCACATTTCCCTGTTAGTTTTGAATGCTGGAGTTATATCAAAGCTTTATTTGCATTTCACAAATAGGCTTAGAGAATGATAATGCCCTTATTTTACTTGTAAAAAAAGATAATACCCTTATTTTAATTGGATGCTTTTGTTGCCTTGTACCCATCTTTGTCATCAAGTTTTATGCTGCTGCCTTTTTGCTAAAACAGCTTTGTCTTATGGATTGGAGAAAATTTGTTTGTTTTATTTTAATTCTTTTCCCATATTTGGCTTTTTAATTTTTTGGGGAGGTGATGAGTGAGGTCTTGAGAGGCCAAACTTGTATCGTGGAATTTTGGAGGATGATTTATTATGCTTCATTAGGCAGGGACCATTAAATAAGAATATGATCGACTCGGTTCATAATCCCTTTTTTTATTTTTCCATGTTCTAGAATGTTTTGAGGGGCTTATGTCTATTTGCTTTATTTGCAAGTCCTTTTTCCTTGGTTCTTTTTTGATGAATTATTAATATTTCTTTTGTTTCCATTGCCAATGTGCATCTTGTGCTTCTTTTTAAATATTAAATAATGTGGAGCTTTAAAAGGTAATTTTGAAGTTATGAAAGCATCTAAAGTTCAATAGAGAAGGCTTTGTTTTCTTTTGAAAGTTATGTTTTTGTGATTATAGTTATTAGGAAGGCCATTTTTTTCACTAGTAGTATGCATTTTTTTTTATGTTTCAGGCACTTTTAAGAAATTCAAAGAAAAATTGGTGTCACAAAATCCATCTGCTTTTTAGGGTAAGGTAAGCCTTTAACATTCAATTCTATATAACCTTCATTATTCTATCTTTAAGTTTGGTGTAATTTTCCTTTAATGTCATTGATAACATAAGTTGTGTCCCAAACTCCCTTCTGCATCACTGTTAAATTGAATTATATACCAGGGCTATTATTGATATCTTGGTCTTCTGTAATTTCAAATTTTATTGACAGATATTAGACAGCCACATGGAAGATCTCAGTGCAAATATCAAGGTTATTCAATCCTGTTCTTTTATCTTTGTTCTGTATGGGTTGTTCTAGTGAACTGAAAAATATTTTTATGAATGTTTAATATTGTAAAGGCACCTTTAACAAAATCTGTATGAGATAATAATGGCCTTGTTTGGATAATTATTTAAGATGTCTCAAATTCACAAAACTTAAATCAAGTTATTTGGCGGGCACATTCCGAGAATGGTACAAAATTAAGTATGAATTCATAAAAATATCCTTGCCCCTAGAATTGAAGCAACTACACTACCCAGTACAATTAATGCTAGATAAGGAAGAAACTTTTTCTGATTTAACCTGCTGAGCTTTAATACAAAATTCAAACAAGGTCAAAGTTGAATAGCAATGTATTGGTGGCCTTTAAGCTAAATAGGCAAAAAGTATAACTTTTAACATTTTGTTTTTCTCCATTTGAAAAGAAACAAAAAAAAAAAAAGTAACATGGAGTTTCGATATGTAACATTCAAAAACTTCGAACGGTTTCTCCCAGCTCTGAGTGTCACTATGAATTTGCTACAAAAGACTTGATAAGTTTCATGCTATATTATTCTTCCACTACTAATCTTAAATATAATTTATGGTTGTGGGCTTACCTTAGTTGTTACACCTGCCCTCTTGTGGGGGCAATGCCTCTAGTTCGATTCAGATTAACATTATTACAATAAAAAAAATCATAAATTGGGTTAAATGTATCCCTTTTTTATTATTGGTTTCTGAACGTAATGACCAGATTTGTTTTTGACACTTTAAGTGCACAGGAGAACTTAAAAAAAGCTTTCAGAATGGTCAATTACATATTTCATCATTGTGGTTGGTCTCCCCAGTTGTACAGAAACTGGAAAATGAAAATAAAAGAAAAAAAGCTTAAAGATCAACTAAAATAGACTATAGTAATTTTTCTCTAAACCATATTTGGTGCAAATATTATAAATAAATAAATATTTTCTTTAGACTAGTACTTTTGTTAGTTACAAATTGTTTCAAAAGCTTAAGCGGATAGAAAATGGATCAACAATTATTATCAAACTCATATACACTTTAACACTCCACAGCATGTGCATAGCTCTAGAGACAATATAGGCCTAGCACATGAATCCCGAAACAGAAACAAGACAAACTCAAACCATCATAAACAATAATAAATTAGAGTTATCAAAATTTAAACCCATGACCTTTGGTTTTAATATGATGTTAGTTCCTGTTGACAAGAAGAAATGAAAAGAATTATATATTATTGATTGATGATTTGAATACAATTCAACAATTCTATATCAAACTTAATAAGACTAGGAGACATAAACGAAGTAAAACTAAGAAACCTATTAGGACACATAATATAGGAAATCTAATAGGACTCTAGGACTCTCAACAGAAACCTAATACATATGTAATTAGGAAACCTCCTAATATGTCTCAACACTCTTCAAATTGGAGCATATACATGCACCAATTTGTTACAAAGAAACCAATACCAATAACAAATCTAATCCAATATGAAACAAATAAATCTAAACCCATAAATTACAATAACCCATGAGAACAAGTTAAGGCTTCACACCTACAACAAACTAGGTCACCACCTAACGAGACAAGATCTGAGAGCATGGGGTCAACAAAACTTTACTTTTTTTCGTCTTGTTTTTTTACTGACGTTGACTTTACTTGAATGGGTTGTAATCAATGAGTAAGGAGGATACAACATCGACATGCATAGGTCAACAAAATTAACATCGGGGTGAGGAACGTTTATTCAGGAACGGTGGACAACTCTTCTTGAAGAGGAAACACAAGAACACATAAACTTTTTTTTTTTTATTCTGCCTTTGCTTTTTTTTTCTTTTTTTTTTCAACAAACAGAGAAACAAAAACATAGACAAAATCCGGCAGAATCTTACTAGGAAAAAAAAAACAACCTGATGAAAAAAAACATACTGGAAGGGAAGACACATCATAGAAGCGTCGAAAAAAATAAAATAAAACAGGAACTAAAAAAAGAGATTCTAAACTATATATATATATAATGGTGTTTATCTCATATCACTACCAAGATCCTAAACCATGAATTTTGATACAATGTTGACAAGAAGAATTGAAAAGAATTATGGAATATTGATTGATGATTTGAATACAATTCAATAGTCTTATATATAGACTTGTGAATATCAAACTTAATAGGATTAGTTGACATAAACTAAGTAAAACTAAGAAACGTAATAGAACCCTAGGACTCTCAACATAAACTTAATACATATGTAATTAGAAAACTTCCTAATGTCTCTCAACAATTACCAATTATCCAAAAAGCTTAAGTTGATAAGAAATGTGCCAACAATGTATATCAAGCTCGTATACAATTTAACAACGTTTATAATGGTTTGTGTTAAAAGGGTGAAAAATATTTATCTTTCTCTTATTCTTGTATCAAATATCTTATGCTCTACCTTCTTTCTATTTTTTTTTAATTCTCAAATATTTAAGGTGGGAGACAGATGTGAAGTTGAACCGGAGGAGAAACGAGGAGTTGTCAAATATGTTGGTCAAGCGGAATCTCTTGCACCTGGTTTCTGGGTTGGAGTTCAATATGATGAACCATTAGGAAAACATGATGGCATGTATGTGAACTCTCTATTCTTGTTTTCTTAGTGTTATGGAAACTTAAAAATGTCTTCTTGTTTCGTTTTCTCAATACTTGCTTGTTGTGTTTGCTGTAATTCCTGCTGGAAAATCCTATCAAGATTGATATTGTTTGTTGATCATAAGTGCATGTAGACGACAGCTTGTGGTGTATTCATGCTTAAGGTTGTTTAGGGATGATTTGATATGGGCATAAGTCCATATGGGTGATGCATGTTAAATAGAAAACAATACATTAAGAAGATTTTGGTTAACATTTGAAGTAAAATTAATCTGTTATCTATATTCTGAATGTCACTGTATTTTAGTTTTGTCAACCCTTGAGCATAAATATTGCGTTCAACACTCTGGTTCAGCTTTCATACAGTGAGTTTCTGAGAAAGCTTGATTTTCAGGATGGGTGGGAATCAAATCTGTGAGATGTCATCATTCTAATCCTTTCCTTTCAGAATTGCTTACTTATTGGTGATGTTCGAATCAATTAACAACTGTTTTGTTTTAGTAGTTTATGTTATCTGAAGGGGTAGTACAAAAAAGGTAATAATTTTGTAGTCTCCTATATGGGCATAATTGGCATAAGTCCATATGAGTGATGCGTGTTAAATATAAAACAATACATTAAGAAGATTTTGGCTAACATTTGAAGTAAAATTAATCTATTATCTATATTTGAATGTCATTGTAATTTAGTTTTGTCAACCCTTGAGCATAAATATTGCGTTCAACACTCTGGTTCCTCCTTCATACAGTGAGTATTTTTTTTTCTGAGAAAGCTTGATTTTCAGGGTGGGTGGGAATCAAATCTGTGAGATATCATTCTAATCCTTTCCTTTCAGAACTGCCTACTTATTAGTGATGTTCGAATCAATTAACAACTGTTTCGTTTTAGTAGTTTATGTTATCTGAAGGGGTAGTACAAAAAAGGTAATAATTTTGTAGTCCTTTTTTACCATGGAAAAACATTTGGGACAAACAAAAGTGGATATGAGATATCTACTTTGGGGTAGATGGAGTAATGGCGTAACAAGATGAGAAGATTTTTTTGGGGAAATCCTTAAGCTTTAACACAGGCCTCTTGGCCTGGTGGTTATTTCCGGTTCTTCATATAGGAGACTTAGGTTTGATCCCCCTCCCTGCCATTGAACCAAAACATCCCCTTCCGTGCCAATGTACGAAAAAAAAAAAATGATGAAGCTTTAGGGTTTATCCAATATAGATAATCATGAAAGTTTCGTTAACCAACTACTCCTCAGGGGTTTGAACTGTTACTGTGTAATCTACCCTTGATGGCCATTGAAAAAAGTGGAGGACAAGCATAATAGGAGTTTAATGGTATATTTATCAGGAAAAAAAACGAGTTTAATGATATAATTATTCTAACTAATATTTTCTTCGAAGTTCATACTTTGTGTAGCTGACCAACCTGAATTTTCTCCACAAGAACCTCCACTTACATTGGAAGGCATAACTGTTGAGGCATGGAATTTGCGTTAATTATGGTTTTGTACTGGTGGTAACTGTCAAAGCAGGGTTCACATTTTTTTACTTATTGATTCCAGCAAAAGTATAGGGAACTACTACATGGAGTAGGCATTAAAGAATTTAAGTTCTTCTATTATATGTTATAAACCTGGTATGAAGCCAGAAGAAAGTAGGTTCTAGTTGTGTCTAGTAGATAGTGTGAGACTTTTGTCAAACATTTAGGACTATCAGCTTTGATTATGATTTGGTGCCTAATTTTGGAGTGGAGGCATGTTTCTGTAATATGTATTACATCTTCTGTTGGCCCTTATTCGCTTTGGGTGTTCAACATGCAATATTGTTTGGCTAAAAATGGATGCGCTATTTTCCTCCCTGTATAATATTTTGGCTAGGGGTGAGCATGGAACCCAGTTGACCCGTGGACCCGACCCAAACCAATATAATGGATTGGGTTGCGTCTTTTTAGAACTTGGGTTGGGTTGAAATTTTTTTGAACCCGATAGGTTGGGTTGGGTCAGGGGTTCAAAATTTTCAAACCGACCCAAACCGGTAACCCGATCAAATATATAATTATATTATATATATAATATTTATTAAATATAAAATTGTGTTTAAATAATTATAATATAATGAATGAGTAAAATTATATGTAGCACAGTCCAAATCCAAACAGCCAAACAGGGCATACCTTGTTGTAATTAGATAATAGAATAATGAGTATTTTGGGAAAAAAAATTACAATTCACTAAACCTAGTCTCTCTGATTGAGAATTTCAGTCTCCTCGTTATCTCTTTCTTCGTTTCTTTGTGGGGCTATCGTTTTCTCTTGAAAGAAACCCAGGTGGCGAATGTGAAGTTTGGTGAGAGAAAGCCACACAGGTATGCAGTCTTCATTTTCCTTAGAAAGTGCTGGCCTGGTTTTCCACTTTTCCTTTTCCTTTTCAAAAAACAAACAGTACCAAGTTTGGAACCAATGTTTTAATTTCCCAGAAGGTTGAATTCTTTACTTGTTTCTGAGCTCTTGCTTTACTTGTATTGTAAATTGATTGGTTTGAATATACGTAAACCACAAATTGGATTGAATTGTTTGTATTTTGTTTCTAAAAAATATTTATATTCTGGGTTTTCATATATTATCCAGTTTATATCATGATGAAAGGTTGAATTCTTTTTTGCTTTCCCAGTTGTGGTAGAAGAGAAAATTAAAATTTATTTCAAATATCAAGTTTCAAAATGAGAAATAAACTTTATCAAAGATAGTAATAGTTGTAGGAGTAACCTGTAGACTGTAGAATTCTTTTGTTTGCCGTGTACTAAATGGTAAACTATTAATCCATAAAAACTAAATGGTAGACCTTTTTTTAATCAATTGTGATTTTATCATTTTCTTCACCCTGCCTTAGCAACTAGTGTGCTGGGTATATTTTCTTATACTGTTCCATGTTATGATATTTATTATTTAATAAGATGTGTATAAATTTTTTCTTGAGCTTCTAATGATAAACTTCACTATTCTGGCAAATTGCTTCTCAACGAGACTTTCAGAAAATCAGTTGAGTTGCTGCCGTCTATATCATTTTGCTGCATCTCACTTGCGTACTTTATGTGAGGAGGACGCTAGACTGTGAACCTTTACCTTAAATCTTGCATTCTATTATGTTTTTGTTGAAACAATTTGTAGTCTGCATGATGCATAGAAATAATATTTTCATGGTTTCTAGCAGATTGCTTTTGAAGGACTCAAACATCGAGTCTTTGAGGTTTCATTGGCTGACCTCCAAGGTGATGAAGACCGTGCTTACAGAAAGATCAAATTGAGAGCTGAAGATGTTCAAGGGAGAAATGTTTTGACAAATTTCTGGGTATGATTGTTATGGAAAATTTCATTTCGTTCCCCTATGATTTTGTTTGAACTGTATTCTCAAGTGACAAACTTTTATCTTTCTGGTTTTTGAAATTGAAATCTGAAATTTCTTATTGATAATAAACTTGTTTATCATGTCTAAGTCTTATATCAATAATATGGTTTTTGAAATTGAAATCTGAAATTTCTTATTGATAATAAACTTGTTTATCATGTCTAAGTCTTATATCAATAATATGGTGACGTTATTGCATCTATTACAGAGTTTATATAAAGCTGATGCACACAACTTTTACTTGCAATATGTATGGATTTGGTTTTGGATTTAGTATAATATTTTTTTTGTTATGTAATATGTATGATTTAATTTTTTAGTAGAAAAAATATATCAATCCGGTGACCCAAACCGACCTAAACCGATTAGAATGGGTTGGGTTGAGTTGAGATTGGATGGGTTCATGGGTTGGGTTAAGATTTTTCCAACCCGGTATGCATGGGTTGGGTTGAATTTTTAGGCTAAAGCGACCCATGCTCACCCCTAATTTTGGCTATAATTATCACCCATTCAATCATCGAACCTAAATTCTTTTTGTGTTGTAATTTTGCTACATATGCTTAGTGAATGCATGCTGCTGTTTCTTAAACTAGACATTTTAATGTCTCTTTTTTATCTTCAAATATCATCGGTTCGCATTATGCACTTTCGTTTGTTACAATTTTCCTGGGTCATGCTGTAAGGTGAAAGGAAAACATTACTTTGAATGCTTTCCACTTCATGGTGCCATCGTCAGGCCAGACAAAGTAAAGGTAAACATGCAACTTTGTTTAGCGATGCATTAGTGTTGAATCGTGCTCACTTACATACTAAGATGTAAAGCCTCTTAGAACTTTGAGCTCAATCATCTTGTTCGGATGAATTAGATGCAATATCCGAAGGGATAAACTGTTAGCTCGAAGGATGCAATGATATGGAGTATTTGACCACTACTAGGAATAAATTAAATGGTGGGCAGCTTGCTCTTGAGCCCTTGGTAGGTTTACTTGTAACATGGCATCCTTGTTAAATATATGTTAACCATTTATCTAGAAAATTTAAGTTATTGTTGCCCAGTTTATTATTTAATGATAACAAGATCTTTTAGCTTACATTCATGGAGAAAAATATCGAGATATGCCAACCATGTATTTTATTAGTAAAAACCTAAGAGCAAGATATATTGCACAAATGATGCATTGGACTGCATATCAATGTTTCCTACGCCACATTATAGGGTATTGTGTATATTAAATAGTAAATATCTGTTAACCATTTATCTAGAAAATTTAAGTCATTGCTGCCCAATTTATTATTTAATGATAACAAGATCTTTCAGCTTATATTCATTGAGAAAAATATCGAGATATGCCAACCATGTATTTTATTACTAAAAACCTAAGAGCAAGATATATTGCACAAATGAAGCATTGGACTGCATATCAATGTTTCTTGGGCCACATTGTAGGGTATTGTGTTTATTAAATAGTGAGGTTGAAAACACACCAAGGACTATAAGAGCTTGCTTTACATTGGTTGGCTAGAGTTGGAGTGTGAAACTCCCGCCCAGTGACATCTGTCGAATGCATAGTTTTTCCAAGGCCTTTACATATTATATTGCTCGATTTAGTTGTTGATATGAATTTCATTTCTAATCTCTTTTTTAGGTTGGCGATTATCCTGAACGAGATCCCTTTGAGGAAGATGAAATATGAGGACTTCATGAAAAGAGGACTGGTCCCCTATCTGCTTGCACTCACCTCATGGAGATAAACAATTATTTCCTGTTGTTTGTTATCACTGGACCTGTTGCATCAGAGTTATAGTGTGAGCTTACTTAATTTGGAGCTTGAATGTGCAATTAGTTTGTTTCCTCACTTTTGAAGGGTAAACATAAAGTAATTCGAGAATTTGTTTATTTATTTTTGCTTTAGAAAGAAATTAAAGAAAAAGAAAAAATGTTGATATTGAAATCATTTATACTCTTCTCTTTTACTCCTTGTTTTAATCCAAAATTGAAAAGAGTAAATTGGATGATGGTTGTTACCACCAAAAGTTAAAAGGGAAACAAATCCTCTGCATTTGATATTTTGTGCGGTTGTCGGTAGGGTTGTTCATAGTGGAAAATATGTCATTTCATTTAAAATTGGACACCAACTGTACAAGATTTCAATGCAAAGGATTTTAAGTCCTTTATTTTTGTTTTGGATGTTAAGGGAGATTGAGCTTGAATCTCTTATATGAAGATCTAGAAATGACTAACAGGTCTAAAAGCTCAGATCACTTTTTGTTACACTTCATTGCTTTGTGAATTGATGATTTACTTTCAGTGACTTAGCGCTCTCCTTTTCTTGATAGACAGGGGAAGGTTGATAGACAGGGGAAGGGACCATTGAACTTCAGGCCACCCACATTACGGTCACCTGCCTTACACAAAGTCAAAATAGCATGGAAGGAGTGAAAGGTAGAAAGTTTACAAGTAAATTTTATCACAACCCATGTTATCAAAGTAATAAGATTGCAGGTGTGAAAAGTCAACAAGGAGTTGAGAAGTGTTTTGGGAAAAAAATAATTCTTAGAAAAAAAGGGATCTTTAGACAGGGGAAGGGACCATTGAACTTCATGCCACCCACATTACGGTCACCTGTCTTACACAAAGTCAAAAGAGCATGGAAGGTGTGAAAGGTAGAAAGTTTACAAGTAAATTTTATCACAACCCATGTTATCAAAGTAATAAGATTGCGGGTGTGAAAAGTCAACAAGGAGTTGAGAAGTGTTTTGTGAAAAAAATAATTCTTAGAAAAAAAGGGATCTTTGAAAAAACGAAAAAGAGAGGTATTTTGAGAGGTTCAAAGGATTGAGAAGAGGTGTATGTGTTAGAGGTGAGTCTGCTCTATTTGTTTTGTTTGTGTTCAAAATTAAGTTATCTTACTTTGTTTGAACCCTATCTTTTCTTTGTAGCCCTCACCTTAGCAAGCTTAATGAAGATCTATTGATCCTTGGTAATATTTTTGTTCTATATTAGTGAAGAGTGATTTGAAAAGCAAGCCTATGGAGTTGGAATTATCAATTTCATAACTAGAGATCCATTATATATTGACCTGTTTGCATAAAATCATCCGGTAAGCTAATAATGAAGTGAGAATGATAGGTATGCATGAATGAGAGGATTGATAATGAGGTGGAATTGAGTTTTGAATTAACTTTAGGACTTGTGTGATATTGAATGATTTTCTTTTGGATTATAAACTATAGGCAATCTTTGAGGCAACAAATTTTATGAATTAAACCAATTCTTGTTTTTAGTTGCTTTTCTCTTTTTCTTTACTTAAGGGCTAGCAAATTTTAAGCTTGTGAGAATTTGATAAGTGTAATTTTTATATGATTTTTATTTTTCTTTTACTTATAAAAATTGCCAATTTTTCTTTATTTCTTTTGATTTGATTTGATTTGATTTGCTTGTGCCACATTTTTTTATATTTTGTGTTATATTTTCTTTTAGTTACTTTTCTATTTAATGTTTTCCTAGTAGAAAAAGTATTTCCCATTTTAGTGTCTTTCCTTTTCCTAGAAGGAGTAGTATTATTGTACTTTCCTTTTCTTTTCTAGGAGTTTGCCTATATAAGACCGACTGTTCTTGCCTTGTAAGCACTTCAGATTTTTCCTAGACAAGAGAAGAAAGAGAGAAGAGAAGGAGGACGATTGGCAAGCCTCAATGAAGAAAGATCTTTAACAATCTTGAATGCTTCATCAACTTATTTCAAGCAAAAGAGTTTTATTTTTTTCTCTTTTAATGTATTCCAATAAGAACATGATTGATTTCAGATTTGTTATGAACTAATTTTATTTTTCTAGGGCTTTGATGTAGTTTAGCTCTGAACACACAATGTAAACTACAAGTTATTTTATTTCAATTTTTTTTTTTGGGATGAAGTTTCAGTAGGGGAAATGAAGGGAATGAGTGTA
The DNA here is from genome assembly GCA_023935145.1 of Bretschneidera sinensis. Classification (NCBI taxonomy): domain Eukaryota; kingdom Viridiplantae; phylum Streptophyta; class Magnoliopsida; order Brassicales; family Akaniaceae; genus Bretschneidera; species Bretschneidera sinensis. The sequence goes on from CM043703.1 coordinate 92,127,640, forward strand.
TTTAACGTATGCAATTTTTGGTCGCTGAGAAATGTAAGGAAAAACACATCAGTTGCTTTGGACCTTTGGAAAGGAAAGGCAGAGGGTTCTCTCAGACTTTGTCTGGTTGTTAAGAGAGTGAAGGAGTGTGTTTGGGTACAGGAAGTTGGTAGGAAAAGTTATTTTGTGATTTCATTTTTCCTTGTATGTGACCACCAAACTCGCTTTTTGGTCCAAAATCCATCAAAATATATACCCCCACAAATTTGAAAGAACTTTATTAGGAGTAGGAGGAAACATTACCCTCAATTTTAATACATCTCAACTTTTTTAATTATTTTGAATGGACAGGATTGTGCTACCAAATTAAAATCGTATCATATCATCAATTAACTCAATTAAAATAAACTTAACAATGTTAAGTCATAAAATTTCTATTATCATAATCGAACTCTCATCTTAAAATCCAACTCTCTCTCTTCTCTCTTAGATTACAGGAGGGAGCTTTATGTTTGGAGGGATATCGCTATGCATGAATCAGCGAAGAAAGGTATTATTGGTAGGATTTAGAGGAAAGCCTTTAGAGAAACTGAGTTGGGCGGGCGAGTTGGAATTGATGGGATTTTTTTTAGTTGTGGGTACATTTGGGAATTAGTTAAGCGATTTGAGTGACCCATCTAGATTTGGAGACATTTTGAGGAATTCATTGGGATCCATGGAAGCTGGTGTTTTTGCAATTGGAGATTGGTCTACCATGGTTGAGAGAGCGAATTGGGTTTTCAGATGAGAGTGGGATCTACGGTAGTTTTGTGACTTAACACCGTTAAGTTTATTTTAATTGAGATGTGATACGATTTTAATTTGGTAGCACAATCCTGTCAATTCAAAATAATTAAAAAAGTTGAGATGTATTAAAATTGAGGGTAATGTTTCCTCCCACTCCTAACAAAGTTCTTTTAAATTTGTGGGGGTATATCTTTTGATGGATTTAGGACCAAAAAAGGGGTTTGGTGGTCACATACAAGGAAAAATGAAATCACAAAATAACTTTTCCTACCAACTTCCTGTACCCAAACATACTTCTTCACTCTCTCAACAACCAGACAAAGTCTGAGAGAACCCTCTGTCTTTCCCTTCCAAAGTTCCAAAGCATAGCGTACGACATTTAGCTCCTCCCCGGAGCAAATATCGCACCTGCGACAAAAAAAAAGTGCAGATGGCAAAAAATCACATGAGTCTGAAACTCAACATTGCACCTCCAGTAATCACAAAATCTTGCACAAACAACACTCAATTCCATATAGCTCACTTACATAACTCCAGGCCACTTTGTACTGCATAAAGGGGAAAAACGAAAAGACAGCACCAACAATCCATACCTCTCTAAGAATCTCAGAAGGAAGGCCAGTTTCTTCACACAAAATGCTTATAACACCCCTCCCCAAAGGAAAAGAGAATGAATAAATATGATCAAGTTAGAACACTTCCATAAACAAGTGAGTTGAAAGAGAGAGATTGGGGCAAAAAAAAGAGGCAAAATATATGATTATTCTACTTCAAAGGAGAAATAAGTTTAGCAACAATTAATTCAAAATTTCAGTTCAGTTAAGTAGAATAGTATACAGTAATATAGTAAATAAATAAATCAGTAGATCAAGCAAGGACACTGAGCAAAAAAAGGAAGGAGCAGACATCTCCAAATTATTCATTCACGTGAAATTTTCACAAAGCAATAAAACCAAAAATGTTATATCAATACACCCATGCAAAAAGTTCCTAGACACTCACAGAAACAGTTATTTCATGTCGACGACGATAAGCCTCCGCAGACAAACCACTCCCTGCAGTTGAAGAACCAGGTACCCTAGTAGATGATCCTCCATGCGCAGCACTGGCTGATCCATTTGAGGAATCATGAGAATTAACTGGGCCAACTCTTGTTCTCCATTGAACAAAGAGGAGCATAATATTAGTCCATGGCAGATCAAAGACAAGGAAGAAATAACATATACTTCTAGAACAAAACCATTTCATTGGTTAGTAAGTAAACTGTTTCAGTAGGTTTGTAAGTCTTACATGCATATAATTAGCATGGTCACCAGTCATTTTGGAAATTAAATTCAACTCTTCTTAAAGATATTAAATTTCCTATTTATTAAATATTTTATAATTCAAGTTAACCTCATAATTATTAATAAAAAGTTCGTCTGAAGCTCCTTCATATAGTGCACAACAACCAACTATCAACTCTCTTAATCAAATGACACAAAAATTAGGACAACCAACATGAACCCAGTTCATAAATTTGTTTAGAACATGCTTTGGTGAATAACAAGGCCAAACAAATACAGGCAGGACATGCGAATAATAGGAATTTTTGCAAAAGTTTTGACATATGACAGAATGGCTGCACACATCCAAGTACCACCAAATGTCAGGTGACAACCTAAGAGGCAAAATTAGCAGGTGAGTAGAGCATATACCTGATTAATCCTGGACCCTCAAGCTTTGACCCACTATTGCTGCCTCTGCCATATCTATCATCCTCTTTGTCAGGGCTATAGCCTCGACGCTGTCCATGAGAGGATTGTTGAACTTGAACTGAAGAACTTATAGGCACCGAATTAGACTTGGGCAAAGGAGCTAAGTTCGTAGGCCTCTCATATTGAGTGACATTGGTCTCTGGGTTCCAGAAGTAAAGATACCCGGTTCTACCATCAACCAGGCCTCTCCACGGCTTGGGGAGAGTAGGGTCCTCCGGCGCATAACGTACACCACCAGAAGAGGCAGTTGCAGTGGCAGCCATGTCAAGGGAACCACAAGTTTAATACTGCAACTCGAAAAATTCCAAAATATAGAAAAAGAAATTACACAAATAAAGCCGCCAAAAACCACACTATTAAGATAACCATGTTCCATACACTGGTCTATAAAACAAACCCTTGTAAAATCAATATAGTTCTTTAATCCCAGAAAACAAAGAGACGCACAGTAGGGAGGAAAAAAACAAGTTTCAATACTTTAACTATCATTTCCTTTACTGGATTTCATTCGCAAGCAAACCAAGCATGAAAAAATTGAATGCACGTCGATCTCACAATTAATAAAAAATGAAACTCAAAACAAACTCTCAAATGAACATATATGAACTCACAATCACCTCAATACAACTATAGAATCAATTATAAACAGAAACAACCTTAATAGACTGAAAAGAAATCCATGGATTTGCTCTGAAATACCAAAGAAAAGCATTCAGATACTAGGATTTAAAACAACCACCGAACCCAAACAACCCTAACCCACCTTTTGGTTTCCACAAAATCTACAGATCCCTAACTCTAGCTCCTTTCAACATTTGTTTTTGTCCAAAGCCCATCCTAATATCTCCTCAACAAACACCAAAAATTCTGTTAGATAATTACTTTCGTTTCAATTTAAAACAAACTTTAAGTTAGAGTTTATTTTTTATAATTTTTTAAAATTTTAATTAAATTGACTCAAATCTTAATAAATTTTATTAAATAACAATTGAACAACAATTAATATATGGTTTAATTTGATTTGATAAATTTTAAAATATAAACTCTAACTTAAAATTGGTTTTAAGTTGGATCCAAATATTGTAATTCTAATACGATTAAAACAAAGTGAAAATATATAGTTAAAAAAAGAATGAGGTAAAACTGTTGCAATTTATTGTTTGATTTATGAATTAAATTAATGTTATGTTTGGTTGTCTCGAATTGAAATTTGAAAATGGAATTGAAATGGAATCATGGTATTTTTCAACTATTTGTACATTAAATTAACGCTGCGTTTGGTTGTCTGGAATTGAAATTGAAATGGAATCATCGTATTTTTTTAACTTAATTCCAATTCCAAACTGCAGACAACTATATGTTTTGTTTACGAAATTAAAGTCAAAATAAGGTTGGACCATAGACTTTATATGGCCAAAATATCTTTGCATATGATTTATGGCTTTTCATTTCTCTCACGACTGGTTTTACTATGTTACAAGTTTTATCAAAATATTTCAAGATATACGTGTCAATCTGTTAGAGCAAAGGTCGCTAAAAAGTGACCAAGCAACTGTTCTTAGCATGGCTCTAAAATGTATCACACACCATCTGGAATGATAATTTTGGTGATATAATATGTATGTTTGTATTTGCTTTATAGTTAATACCAAATTTGCTTCTAACCAAACGCAAGTATTAGGTTTATGAAGTTTAGTGAAATTTCCCTTAATCTCAATTGTAATAAAATCTTAATCTCAGCAAGTTAGGATGTCATTCTCTTTTTCAAGCGAGAGATAATCTCTTTTAATTTCTTATCCCTTTCATCCCATAAATAAAAGTTTGAACTTTGATAACAAATGATTCTATCAACTAAATTAACTTGTAACCACAAATTTAATTTCAATTTAAAACACTTTTAAGGAATTTTGCTTTCTCAAGGTAAAAAATGGCATCGTTTTGCTTACAGATTCAGGGGATGAGTCCGTACATATACGCATTACTCACTCCAACATCAAAAACTTCTCTGCCGATGTTCGCTTCTCACTACAGGTAACTTTTTCAGTCATATTTGTTGAATATGTGTGTATTTACACATATTGCAATAAAATTTTCTGTGAATTGTTTCATATATTTATGTCTTTTGCTTATTCTCAAAGATGAGTGTGGAATCTATGAAAGAGAAGCTGTGGAAAAAGTGTGGAACATCTGTTAGTTCAATGTGCATTGAGCTCTACGATGATTGTGGTGCCAAAATTTCAGATTTAGCTGATGATACGAAACCCCTTGGTTTCTATTCTCCACTTGATGGGTTAGTCTTCTAATATTAACCTTTTTTTTTTAAAGCTGATCTCTTTATATTCTACTGCTACAGTGTAATTTAGGCAGCACTTGAGGTTAAATGAGCTCTTTAACCCTACCATATGGGTTAAATGTGACTATAGTTTTTGTTAGACTTATTAGTGTCTTATATGAGATTTTGAATTATGGAATTTTGATCATAATGTTATGATATTTGTTTATGCCATTTCATCTTGACATGAGCTTGATGAATTATTGCTTCAGTAAAGAATCTAGTTATTACACTATTTGTGAAACTCATGGTAATGGCTCAAGTGGATGGGTTAGTTGATTATTGACCTTTCATATATACACGTTGCTTCAAATTAAGGACTTAAAATGTCGTTAAAGTTATTTGCACTATCCCTTACACCTAGACTTGGTAAAATCATATATACATGCCAATTATTTTTCTCCTACAAGAAACTAGAAAGCATCGTATAATTTTTCCATGAAGCGGGATTACTCATTTTCTTTTGTGGGGGCCTATGTTTTGCTTCCAAACAAATTATAGAGTAGTTGCTGCCACACCTATCAAAACTTGCATTGATTCATTCTTAACCAGTTATTATTGGAAGAAGACTTATACTTGACAGACTGACAGGTCTAAGCAATTAGATTTTTGAAATTTCAAAAACCATCTTGCAAGTTAAGCCTATTTGTGGATGTGATTATCTGTTGTCTATCTTCTCCTTACCAATGGTGTGGTAAGATAGGTTCAATCAAAGGAGAGAATGCTTAAATTTAGCAGGTCAGTAAATTAATCTATAATGTTTGGTTAATATTATCAAAATAGACTTCACTTGTGTGGAAAAATATGACAACCTAATCCCTCTTACCAATTGCCATTTGCCAAAGGGAGAAAATCCACTTACATTTAGCAAATCAAGTAAATTTATTGTCTAGAGAGTGTTATGTCCCTTTGAATCTTATGCGTGAGAGGATATACATCTTCTATCATCACATCCAAATTAAAAGTTGACTTCCTGTCATTTCATTATCTGTCTACTATCATCATAAATTTCCTCTTTATTGCTTCCCTTAAAATTGGAGTTGTACCATATATTGTTTGAGTTGAACGTCTTGGTTAGGTTTTTGAATTTCATGCATGTCTCTTATATTAACAGGTAAGAATCTAGAATATTTCTCTTGAGAGCAAAAAAAAAAAATTAAAGTAAATTTGGAAAGAAAAAAATTAAGGACTTAAAATTAAGTTGAAGGATTTTAAGGACCTAGTAAGTCTTCCCCATACCCCTTTGGATACATGTTGAGCGAAAATCCACCAAAATAAATAAGCAAATAATCGTACAGTTTTACTTGCAAGTGCACAAGGTCAACAGTAGCATAGTGTGCAAATGCGAGATCATCTCCATAGGGATTGGTGAATTTCATTTTAGAATCAGTTTCACAATGTAAAAATTGATAGAAATAAATATTAAGTCTAGATTGATAATGATAAGAACATAGGGCTTTGATATCCACCACTAATCAAATTTTCCCAATAAGTAATGTGTCAATGCTCTAGCCCTACCATGAATACCTAATGGTTGTCAACCTAAGGGCATGGTATCTACTCCTTAAGCTATTGATTTCCTTAAACAATGAGTTAGGCATGGTATCTACTCTAACTCTTTTCTTTCTTAAGGGATTCAACATGGTGTATACTGAGTTGTTCCTTAAGAGAGTATAAGATCTGTGAAAATCGACAATCACACAAGACCTAGGGTATGGTGTATACTCCCGGTTTTCCATGTTGATTAACCCAAGAATCCGGTGTGGATTTCTTTTGTTACTAATGTCAGACCTAGGACTCGGTCATCCAAATTGATCTAACTAACTGATCCCTACCACATGCATACATTGATTAGACAAACACATATGAGGAATTTAAATAAAAACAGGCATTAATCAATTAAAGTATCATTACATGGCTATTTGCAAAGGCAACACTACTCATATATGGAAAAGTATAATTAGGGCTTCAATCGAGCCCTACAAGTAAGTTAGTTACACATGCTGTTTATGATAAACATCATCATAACATAAACTCGAAAGATAAAACCCGAAGAATACTATGGAGACGAGTCGTCAATTCCTCTCCAAAGCTTACAATGCAAAGCAAAAATCAAAAGTATGTTTTCTGTGTTTTACAAGTCTATATATAGGGTTCTAAGGGTGCCCCAAAACCCTAATTTCCAATATAAGAACCGGAGACTTCTTTCCAAAACTGGCTTTGCTGCCTCTCTGTGCGTGTGCGCTCGATCACATTAGTTTGCGCTCGAGCCTTCTAAATGTGCGCACGAGTGCCTGTGCGCTCGATCACAAGAGAGGTGCGCTCTAGTTAGTTTGCATATTTTCACTTTTTCTTCCTTATAGCTCCAAAATATCTTCTTTTCTTCAAAGACCTATGAAAAACACAGAAAACACAAAAATGAAGTAGAATCTACTCAAATATATAAACAAAGAGCATAACAAGTGTAAATTAAGGGGCTTAAATATGACTATTTAAGCACTTATCACACCCCCAAACTTACATATTGCTAGTCCCTTAGCAATACGAAACTAAAAACTAAATTAAAAACAATAACAAAGATAAATTCATCATTCATTTTATTTAAAAATTTTGGGTTGCACATAAAATCATGATGATTGCTCATGAGTAAGCTTATAATAAAAAAACATTTTTGCAATGAATAAGGATTTTAAAAATTCAGGTTACTTACACAAGGCTATTTTAAGGCATCATAAGTTTGACTTAGTGTGTGGTGGATTAGCACATAAAAGATAAAGCTTCCGAATAATTTTGATGTATATTGTTTCGGTGTCTTAACATTCATCGAATTCCCTATCAGAATGAACAATAATGGAAATGTCTTACTTCTTTTCGCTTTCTTTTATTATGAACTCTTTGCCATGTTGAGTTCCATTAAGATTTCTAATTGACCTATGTAGCGAGTGTTTAGCCAATGACTCCCAAACCAGATGGTTTTAGGGCATTAGGTGTAAAGATACCCCTAAGGACTTACTAACTCGAGTAAAAGAGGCTACGAAACTAACTGGTCTTAATGCTTTCAAGCAAAATCCCCACATTTTGACATGAATACTCACTGCTTACTGAGGCAAGAGGTCCAGTTACTCAGTGGAAACTTTATTTAATGATCATTATATGCATCATTTCCATCTTTTGGCATGAACACTCAATTCTTACTGAGGCAAGAAGTCTAGTTACTCAGTGGATAGTTTATTTAATGATCATTAAGAGCATTTTATTTTCTCTTTTTGCATAATAAACATATTTTTTTTCTATGCCAAAGTGTTATTCTAACAAGTTTATCCGATTACAATTAGGTCATGGAAACATATACATAGAAATTATACGTCATACCTCACACCTTTATGTGCTAATGTGCTTGTGTTAAGTTAGATCAAACTTGTGAATTCTTAAATACCTTGAGGTAAGTAATTAAACTTTTAGAATTCTTATTACTAGATTATGTGTAATATATTTTAAGCTTACTGATGAAGTTTTATCATAATATTTGTTGTAAACAACCAAAATTTTTCATTAAATATGAATGTGCATTTATCTAAAAAAAAAAATTGGGACATAGTGTGTGAATGTAAATGTGTCTCCCATACCCCCAAAATTAATATACACATTGTCCTCAATGTGAATGACATGGAAAGATCTGACATGGGAGATGGAGAACTAGGTGGATGGCATAGCTCGTAGCACGCCCCCAAACTTGAACTTGATGCAAGCACTATGTTCCTGAAAAAGAAAAACAAACGTTGTGCGGGAAAACAAGAAATATGGATAATAAACAGTTAAATAAACATAAATACTAACAAGAAAAGAAAATACTATAATAAAAAGGATATGCTGTGGGGTGCCTCCCATAAGCACTAAGTTTTACATCTTCAGCCAGACGGGGTATCCTCTCACTGCTGGTCATCGAGTGGTGCAGTCGAAGAGGTACTTAGTGCGGGAGGTAGGCGATCGAGGATGGCCTGTAGCATCACCTCCTGTCATGTAAACTGTGCCTCTAAACCATCTATCTGCTGATGGATCAGCCGAGTCACCTCCCTGTCCTCCCGACGGATGTCGGAGAGTTCATAGTGGAAAGAGGACAGCTCCTCTAGAAGGTGCTGGTACTCGGTGGACCCCATGTCTGGCTGGTCCTCCTCCCACATAGGGCTCACTGTCGGGTGCTCGGTGTCCATAGGATCATCCGTCACAGGCTCAGTAGCTGGGACATGCACCCGGGGTCCTCGGGGCATATGAGACTGGCTAAGGCTCCACTGGGCCCTTCCGAAGAACGGGTGGTCGCTGACTGGTCCATCGACAAAGGAGCCCTTGATCCTCTTCTTCTTGAAGATGTGGTTGAGTAAGAACGAGAAGGAGAGCCCCCATGCATTAGCTGTGGTGGTTTGACGGTTGTGCACATGGTCCCAAAATTTGTCTATCTGGCTCCTTATGACAGATAGTATGTAGTACCAGTGACCTCGATGAAAGGTGTATAGGGCTTGTATGAACTGATCCCTCCTTTGAGTCTTGTGCCCCAAGGGGCACACATTGCGCTGGAAGATGGAGTCCACGAGTTACAGGCGGGGAGGCAACTTCGACCGGCTCCCCACATTGTTGTGGCGATCAGTGTACTGGCCCGCACACATATCCTCGATGATGTGGGGCAAGGGAAACAGGTTTGGCTGCTTCTCCATATGGCTGTCCTCCGGAGGGGACTCATAACAACAGTAGAGGGTAGTGGCGATGTCAGCGGTGGTCAGCTCAATGAATCTGCCCTGAACTGAGGAGGATAAGATCTCTGGTTAGGTGTAGTCATAGGAGAGGTTCTCGTAGAAGCTGATAATGAATCGTGTATAGGCTGTCAAGCACACCGGCTTGAATAACTTCTTGAGTCCCCGAGCCTTAAATTCTTGGACCGCCCATCTTGTGGCATCCAAGCTCTTGAAGTCTGCATTTATACTGAATGTAGTCTCGAACAAGATGTCTCGTTGTTCAAAACTAGGCCAGGTGGATTGGGAGCGGCTGCTGGAAGCTCGGGAACTGGATGCTATTTGCTTAGGCAGTATGGTGTAGCTTTTGATGTTAGTGCGCTCAATCACAGTTGAATGTGCGCTCGATCACAAAGGCCTAGCACTTGATCGCAGTCATTCAGGCGATTGATCTAACAGCTTCTGTGCGACAGAAACTTGAAGCTGTAGAAATCACACAAAATCGATCCTAACCTCCGTATTTTAGTGGCCTCAGTACCATTAACATTGATAAAGGCGCTTGAGCTATATGGTTACGAAAGTGGGAATTTCTCAAGCGTTCTCTATAGTAGCTTCAGTGCTACTCTCTTTGAAGGGGGTACTTAGAGCCCACCTCATGTGGTTCAAGTGCCTTTGACAACTGCGTCATCTCTAATTTTGGTGCCTGGACAATGGAAGTGAGAAGAGTAGTAGTAGTAGGCTCAAGAGGTTCAATTGGAGGAATAAACTTACTTGGATGCCTTAGGGCGGCCTTAAGGAGGTGCATAGCTTCATTGATGTCCTTAGCAACATTGTCATATTCTGGCTTGATCTCTAATCTTGTGACACCATGGGGGGTGGTCTCCAATGGATCAACGTGATGGACCTGAAATACTTGCTCAACAACATCTTGCATCAAGCATACATTAGAACATTCTGTATCATCTTTGGTGGATTTTAATGTATTAAATATTTTGAAATCTTTCTCCTCATCATTTACCTTCATAGTGACAATACCCTTTTTTACACATATATTTGTATCAGCAGTTATCATAAAAGGTCTTCCTAAGATGACGGGTAGAGGTAACGGCATAGGACATTCTTCCATATCTAATACAATAAAATCAGCAGGTAAAATAAATTTACCTACTTTTCCCAAAACCTTCTCGAGAATACTTCTTGGTCGTTTGATGCTTCTGTCAGCCAGTTGCAAGGTGATGGGGTTGGTTGAAGCTCCCTCAAACCTAGTGTCTCAAATACACTGTATGGCAGCAGATTGACACTCATCCCTAGATCCAATAGTGCATGCTGAAATAGCTGATCACCTATCCTACAAGGAATAGTAAAACTACCCGGATCTTTCAGTTTTGGTGGTAGTTTTCTTAATAGCACAACACTTACCTCTTCAGTCAAGGCTACTGTCTCATGTTCCTGAAACTTCCTTTTATTAGTGCAACAATCTTTTAAAAATTTAGTATATGCAGGAATTTATTTAATTGCATCTAATAAATGAATGTTTATTTTTACTTTTCTCAAAGTTTCGAAAATGTCAATCAATTTAGCCTCTTTCTTAGGCTTTACTAACCTTTGAGGGAAGGGTGGTGCATTCACCTTCTTTATCTCACTTACCTTAGATATGGATGCTTGGTCAGGAGATGCTTGTGCAGGCTTATCCATGCCTATGATCTTACAACTTCTTAGAATTGTCACAGCATTCAGTTGCTGATGTCTCCTTGGATTTGGTAGTGGTTGGGTTGGAAGCTCACCTTGTTTTCTGCTACTTAGTTCCTTGGCCAATTGCCCTATTTGTACCTCTAGTCCTTGAATGGTATGTTCATGTTTTGCAGTGGTTTGTCTCATCTCAATTTAAAATTGTCTTATTTCTGCTATAAACTGTTCTTGTGAATTCATCAGTTGTTGGTATTGGGATACTAACTGCTGTTGTTGAGTTGCTAGTTGCCTCACAAGACTCTCTAGGTCATTTTTCTTTGTTTTGGGAGCTGAGTGGGCTGCTAGTTGGGAGTTCCTTTGCTGCCCTTGACTGTTCTGATTGTTACTCCAAGAGACATTAAGGTGGTTTGGCCATCCAGGGTTGTAAGTGTTTGCATATGGATTGTTCTTTGGTGAATAGTTCTTTGGTCCCATATAATTTGCTTGCTCAGGGTCTGCAGATGAATACAAGGGACATGTCTCAGTATTATGATCAAATTGAGAACATATAGCACATACCTGGAGTGGTGTAGCTGGTGGATTAGGTGATGCATTCTGAGCAGCCATGGTTTTAACTAGCAGATCCAGTTTCCTCTCCACAGCAGCTATTTGGGTAGAGGATCCTCCATTTAGGTTCACCTCATACATACCTTTGCTCTTGGATCCATGTCTACCTCGAGAGGAGAATTGCTGGGTGTATTCGCTTAAGGTCTCGAATAGCTCAATGGCTTCTTCGCTGCTTTTCTCCATCAGCACTCCTCCACAACCTGAATCCACAATACTTTTATTAGTATCGCTTAAACCTTCATAGAAAGCTTGAACCAGTTCATCCTGAGGTAGATTGTGATATGGGCATTTGAGTAGCAATTCGTTGAAATGTCCCTATGCCTCAAAGAATAGGTCTCCATCCTTTTGTTGGAAAGACTAAATCTCCTTCCTTATTTGCCTCTTCTTTTGGGCTGGGAAAACTTTTCTTAGGAACTTGCCGGCAAACTCCTCCCAAGTATGGATAGAAACTGCAGGCAATGAATTGTACCACAGTTTAGCATTATCTTTTAAGGAAAAAGGGAAAAGAGTTAACCTAATTCCTTCTTGGTTTAGGCCCCGGATGTGCTGGAACTTGCAAAGATCAAAAAATTCCTAAAGGTGCAAGTGTGGATCTTCAGCAGGTGTACCCCTAAAGTGAGTCAGTGCACTGAGCATCTGCAGAGATATGTAATAATTGCCTTCCGCCTCAGGTTGATACGCAATGCATGATGGCTGGTTGATGTTCCTTGGGATGAAAGATTGCTTCATCGGTCTTCGCTCAGGTGGTTGCTTGTTTTCTAACTGATCAGCCATTGATGCTTATTCCTTGAATTCTTCTTCTACATCTTCAGAGTTGTTTCTAAGCCTTTGTCGAATGGTTTGCTCAAGCTTCATATCGAGGGGAAAGAAAGTTGGATGCCTAGATCGGAGCCCTTACATGAATCAGCAAAAACCGCTTCAGTGCAGCAGTTCAGTACTGCTGCTCGGGTAGCCTCAGCCTCAAATGCACTTGATCGCAGAGGATATGCACTTGATCGCAAATGTCACAAAGAGATTCTGCTGCAGTGCCTAAAACAGAAAACGAAAAGGAAATAAATTAGGTTATTGATGATACAAAATAAAAGTGAAAAACAAAAACTTATATTTTTTTAGATTTTTGATAAAATAAAATAAAATTACTAAACAAAAATAATTCTAAAAAGAAATTTAGCACAATCCCCGATAACGGCGTCAAAAACTTGTTGAGCGAAAATCGACCTAAATAAATAAACGAATAATCGTACAGTTTTACTTGCAAGTGAATAAGGTCAATAGTAGCATAGTGTACAAATGCGAGATCATCTCCACAGGGATTGGTGAATTTCATTTTAGAATCAGTTTCACAATGTAAAAATTGATAGAAATAAATATTAAGTCTAGATTGATAATGATAAGAACATAGGCCTTTGATGTCCATCACTAATCATATTTTCCCAATAAGTAATGTGCCAATGCTCTAGCCCTACCATGAATACCTAATGGTTGTCAACCTACGGGCATGGTATCTACTCTTTAAGCTATTGATTTCCCTAAAAAACGAGTTAGGCATGGTATCTACTCTAACTCTTTTCTTTCTTAAGGGATTCAGCATGGTGTATACTGAGTTGTTCCTTAAGAGAGCATAAGATCTGTGGAAATCGACAATCACACAAGACCTAGGGTATGGTGTATACTCCAGGTTTCCCATGTTGATTAACCCAAGAATCCAGTGTGGATTTTTTTTGTTACTAATGTCAGACCTAGGACTCGGTCATCCAAATTGATCTAACTAACTGTTCCCTACCACATGCATACGTTGATCAGACAAACACATATGAGGAATTGAAATAAAAACAGGCATTAATCAATTAAAGTATCATAACATGGCTATTTGGAAAGGCAACACTACTCAAATATGGAAAAGCATAATTAGGGCTTCAATCAAGCTTTATAAGTAAGTTAGTTACTGATAAGTGCTTAAATAGTCATATTTAAGCCCCTTAATTTACACTTGTTAGGCTATTTGTTTATGTAATTTTGTAGATTCTATTTCATTTTCATGTTTCATGTGTTTTTCACAGAGCTTTGACAAAAAGATGACATTTTGGAGCTCTAAGAAATAAAAAATAAAGCTCTGCAATCCAGCATGGTGCGCTTAATTGCATCTCCCTTGTGATCGAGCGCACAGGCACACGAGTGCACACTTAGAAGGCTCGAGCGCACACATGCGCTCGAGCGTAGCCCGCATACGCTTGAGTGCATACACACTAGAGGTGGCAGAGCCAGATATGGAAAGAAGTCTCCGAACCTTGAATAGGAAATTAGGGTTTCGGGGCACCCTTAGAGCCCTATATATAGCCTTGTAAAACACAGAAACCATACCTTTGTTTTAGACTTGAAGTTGCAAGCTTGGAGAGGAATTGACGACTCGTCTCCCGAGTTTTCTTCGAGTTTTATTTTTATTTTTTTTGTTTTATTATGGTTATAATGTTTAGTTCAACTAGCATGTGTAACTAAACCCTTATAGGGCTCGATTGAAGCCCTAATTATGCTTTTCCACATATATATTCATTGATTACCTTTGTCTATAGCCATGTTAGAATGCTTAACTTGATTAATGCCTGTTTGTATTTAAATTCCTCATATGTGTGTGTCTGATCAACGTATGCATGTGGTATGGATTAGTTAGTTGAATCAATTTGGATGACTGAGTCCTGGGTTCAATAATAGTAACAAAAGATATCCACACCGGATTCTTGGGTTAATCAACATGGGAAACAGGGAGCGGACCAAGCCCTAGGTCCCGTGTGGTTGTCGATCTCCACAGCCCTTATGCTCTCTTAAGGAACAACTCAGTATACACCTATGCTAAATCCCTTAAGAAAGAAAAGAGTTAGAGTATACACTATGCCTAACTCGTTGTATAGGGAGATCAATAGCCTAAGGTGTGGACCAAGCCCTTAGGTTGGCAACCATTAAATATTCATAATAAGGCTAGAGCATTGGCACCTTACTTAGTGGAAAAGTGTAATTGGTGGTGGATATCACCGCCCTATGTTCTTATTATTATTAACTCACACTCAACATTTATTTCTCTTTTTACTTTGAAAAACTAATTCTAAATTGAAGTTTACCAATCCCTGTGGAAATGTTCTCGCACTTGCACACTATGCTACCATTGACCTTGTGCACTTGTAAGTAAAACTGTACAATTATTTGCTTATTTATATAGGTAAACAAATGCACAACACTTACACATGCTATTTATGAAAAACATCATCATAACATAAACTAGAAAGATAAAACCCGAAGAATACTGTGGAGACGAGTCGTGAATTCCTCTCCAAAGCTTACAATGCAAAGCAAAAATCAAAAGTATGTTTTA